>CAWTZC010002528.1:18570000-19770000 GCA_963919715.1 Microtus obscurus
CTGTTTGAGTACCTGTTAGGCAGCTTTAAGCTCTCTCTATTGGAAACTGTTTTTTTTTTTATTTTATATTTTTTTTTCTATTCTAAGATGGCTCCCTTAATTAAGATGTGTGCTTCTCTGCTCCCCTAACCAACCTTCCTTTATCCCAAACATCCCATTTCCCCAGGTTCCCGCCATCCTCCCCTTCTCACATTTCTCTCCCCTTCTCCCCTCACCCCCCCTCCCACCACACCCCCAAGATCCCAAATTTTTGCCCGGCAATCTGGTCTACTTCCCATAACCAGGAGGATAGCTATATGTTTTTCTTTCGGTTCACCTTCTTATTTAGTTTCTTTAGGATATCAAATTATAGACTCACTGACCTTTATTTATCTCTAGAAACCAATTATGAGTGAGTACATCCCATGTTCATCCTTTTGGGTCTGGGTTACCTCACTCAGGATAGTGTTTTCTATTTCCATCCATTTGCATGCAAAATTCGCGAAGTCATTGTTTTTTACCGCTGAGTAGTATTCTAATGTATATATATTCCATACTTTCTTCATCCATTCTTCCATTGAAGGGCATCTAGGTTGTTTCCAGGTTCCAGCTATTACAAATAATGCTGCTATGAACATAGTTGAACAAATGTCCTTGTCATATTATCGGGCATCTCGTGGGTATATTCCCAAGAGTGGCATTGCTGGGTCCATGGGTAGGTTGATCCCAAATTTCCTGAGAAACCACCACACTGCTTTCCAAAGTGGTTGCACAAGTTTGCATTCCCACCAGCAATGGATGAGGGTACCCCTTTCTCCACAGCCTCTCCAGCAAAGGCTATCATTAGTGTTTTTGATTTTAGCCATTCTGACAGGTGTAAGGTGATATCTCAATGTTGTTTTGATTTGCATTTCCCTGATCGCTAAGGAGGCTGAGCATGACCTTAAGTGCCTTTTGGCCATTTGAACTTCTTCTGTTGAGAATTCTCTCTTCAGATCAGTGCCCCATTTTTTAATTGGGTTAATTAGCATTTTAAAGTCTAGTTTCTTGAGTTCTTTATATATTTTGGAGATCAGACCTTTGTCTGTTGCGGGGTTGGTGAAGATCTTCTCCCAGTCAGTGGGTTCCCTTTTTGTCTTAGTGACAGTGTCTTTTGCTTTACAGAAGCTTCTCAGTTTCATTAGGTCCCATTTATTCAATGTTGCCCTTAATGACTGTGCTGCTGGGGTTATACCTAGGAAGCGATCACCTGTGCCCATCTGTTGTAGGGTACTTCCCACTTTCTCTTCTATCAGGTTCAGTGTGTTCAGATTGATATTGAGGTCTTTGATCCATTTGGACTTGAGTTTTGTGCATGGTGATAGATATGGGTCAATTTTCTTTCTTCTACAGGTTGACATCCAGTTGTGCCAGCACCATTTGTTGAAGATGCTTTCTTTCTTCCATTGTATACTTTTAGCACCTTTATCGAAAATGAGGTGTTCATAGGTTTGTGGGTTAAGATCCGGGTCTTCTACACGATTCCATTGGTCGACTTCTCTATTTTTATGCCAATACCACACTGTTTTCATTACTGTAGCTCTATAGTAGAGTTTAAAGTCAGGGATGGTAATGCCTCCAGAAATACCTTTATTGTACAAGATTGTTTTGGCTATCCTGGGTTTTTTGTTATTCCATATAAAGTTGATTATTGTCCTTTCAAGATCAGTGAAGAATTTTAATGGGATCTTGATGGGGATTGCATTGAATCTATAAATTGCCTTTGGTAGGATTGCCATTTTTACTATGTTGATCCTCCCAATCCAAGAGCAAGGGAGATCCTTCCATTTTCTGGTATCCTCTTCAATTTCTTTCTTCAATGCCTTAAAGTTCTTGTCAAATAGATCCTTCACTTCTTTGGTTAGAGTTACCCCGAGATATTTTATGCTGTTTGTGGCTATCGTGAAAGGTGATGCTTCTCTGATTTCCCTCTCTGCTTCCATATCCTTTGTGTATAGGAGGGCGACTGATTTTTTTGGAGTTGATCTTGTATCCGGCCACATTACTAAAGGTGTTTATCAGCTGTAGGAGTTCTTTGGTGGAGTTTTTGGGGTCGCTTATGTAGACTATCATATCATCTGCAAATAACGAAAGTTTAACTTCTTCCTTTCCAATTCGAATCCCCTTGATCCCCTTATGTTGTCTTATTGCTATTGCTAAAACTTCAAGCACTATATTGAAGAGGTATGGAGAGAGTGGACAGCCTTGTCGTGTTCCTGATTTAAGTGGGATGGCTTTGAGTTTCTCTCCGTTTAATTTGATGTTAGCTGTCGGTTTGCTGTAAATAGCTTTTATTATATTTAAGTATGACCCTTGTATCCCTAATCTCTCCAAGACTTTTATCATAAAGGGATGTTGAATTTTGTCAAAAGCTTTTTCAGCATCTAATGAAATGATCATATGGTTTTTTTCTTTCAGTTTATTTATATGATGGATTACATTGATAGATTTTCGTATGTTGAACCAGCCTTGCATCTCTGGTATGAAGCCTACTTGATCATAATGAATAATGTTTCTAATGTATTCTTGGATACGGTTCGCCAGTATTTTGTTGAGGATTTTTGCGTCGATGTTCATGAGTGAGATTGGCCTGTAATTCTCTTTCTTGGTTGAGTCTTTGTGTGGTTTTGGTATCAGAGTGATGGTAGCTTCATAAAAGGAATTTGGCAATGACTCTTCTGTTTCTATATTGTGAAATACCTTAAGGAGTATAGGTATTAGGTCTTCTTGGAAATTCTGGTAGAATTCCGCATTGAAACCGTCTGGTCCTGGGCTTTTTTTGGTAGGGAGGTTTTTGATAACAGCTTCTAATTCTTCGCGACTGACAGGTCTATTTAGATTGTTCACCTGGTCCTGATTTAACTTTGGTATATGGTATTTATCTAAAAAAGTGTCCATTTCTTTTACATTTTCCAGTTTTGTGGCATACAGGCTTTTGTAGTAAGATCTAATGATTCTCTGAATTTCCTCTATGTCTGTGGTTATGTCCCCCTTTTCATTTCTGATCTTATTAATTTGCAGATTCTCTCTCTGCCGTTTGATTAGTTTGGATAGGGGTTTATCAATTTTGTTGATTTTCTCCAGGAACCAGCTTTTTGTTTCATTGATTCTTTGGATTGTTTTCTGTGTTTCTATTTTGTTGATTTCAGCCCTCAGTTTGACTATTTCCAGTCTTCTACTCCTCCTAGGTGAGTCTGCTTCTTTTTTTCTAGAGCTTTCAGGTGGGCTGTTAAGTCTCCAATGTATGCTTTCTCTGTTTTCTTTAAGTGGGCACTAAGGGCTATGAACTTTCCCCTTAGGACTGCTTTCAAAGTGTCCCATAAGTTTGAGTATGTTGATTCTTTATTTTCATTGAATTCAAGGAAGACTTTAATTTCTTTCTTTATTTCTTCTTTAATCCAGGTGTGGGTCAATAGTTGACTATTCAGTTTCCATGAGTTTGCAGGCTTTCTGGGGGTAGCATTGTTGTTGAATTCTAACTTTAGTCCGTGGTGATCTGATAAGACACAGGTGGTTATGGATATTTTTTTGTAACTGTGGAAGTTTGCTTTGTTACCGAGGATGTGGTCAATTTTCGAGAAGGTTCCATGAGCTGCAGAGAAGAAGGTATATTCTTTCCTATTTGGGTGGAATGTTCTATAGATGTCTGTTAAGTCCATTTGGTTCAATACCTCCATTAATTCTCTTATTTCTCTGTTAGGTTTCTGTCTGATTGACCTGTCCATTGGTGAAAGAGGCGTGTTGAGATCTCCCACTATTAGTGTGTGCGGTTTGATGGCGTCTTTGAGTTTTAGTAATGTTTCTTTTACATATGTGGGTGCTTTTATATTAGGGGCATAGATATTCAGAATTGAGACCTCATCCTGATCAATTGTTCCTGTTATGAGTATAAAATATCCCTCTCCATCTCTTCTGATTGATTTAAGTTTGAAGTCAACTTTGTTAGAAATTAGTATGGCCACACCTGCTTGTTTCTTAGGTCCATTTGCTTGATAAACCTTTTCCCATCCCTTTACTCTAAGTAGGTGCCTATCTTTGTGGTTGAGGTGTGTTTCTTGTAAACAGCAGAATGTTGGATCCTGTTTGCGTATCCAATCTCTTAGCCTGTGTCTTTTTATAGGTGAGTTGAGTCCATTGACATTAAGGGATATTAATGACCAGTGGTTGCTAACTCTGGTCACTTTTTTAGTCATAGGGTTTGTGTGTTTGCTTTCTTTTAGTTGCGCTGGTAAAGGGTGTCTAGAAGTTTGAGTTATTGTGGTCATTGTTGGTCTCCTTGGTTTGTGATTTTCCTTCTATTACTTTCTGTAAGGCTGGATTTGTGGCTACGTATTGTTTAAATTTGTTTTTATCCTGGAAAATTTTGTTTTCTCCATTTATAGTGAACGAAAGCTTGGCTGGGTATAGTAGTCTGGGCTTGCATCCATGTTCTCTTAGCTTCTGCAGTACATCTATCCAGGACCTTCTGGCTTTCATGGTTTCCATAGAGTAGTCAGGAGTAAGTCTGATAGGTTTACCTTTATAAGTAACTTGACCTTTTTCCTTTGCAGCTCTTAATATTCTTTCTTTATTCTGGATGTTTTGTGTTCTGATTATTATGTGGCGAGGAGATGTTTTTTTCTGGTCCAGTCTATTCGGTGTTCTGTATGCTTCTTGAACCTTCAAAGGAATATCTTTCTTTAGGCTGGGAAAGTTTTCTTCTATAATTTTATTAAATATATTTTCTGAACCATTGAGCTGTACTTCTCCTTCTTGTATCCCAATTATTCTTAGGTTTGGTCTTTTTATTGTGTCCCATATTTCCTGAATGTTTTGTGATGAGAATTTGTTGGTTTTGCTGTTTTCTTTGATCAGTGTGTTAATTTTCTGTATGGTATCTTCAGTGTCTGACATTCTTTCTTCTAACTCTTGTAATCTGTTGGTAGTACTTGTCTCTGTAGTTCCTGTTCGTTTACCCAGATTTTCCATCTCCAACCTTCCCTCGGTTTGTGTTTTCTTCATTACTTCCATTTCGTTCTTCAGGTCTTGAACCATTTCCCTTACCTGTTTGATTGCATTTTCTTGTTTCTCTTGGTTTTCTTGGGTATCTTTGAGCGATTTATTCATTTCCTCTACCTTTTTGTTTGTAATCTCTAATTGTTTATGGCAGTTTTTCACCTCCTGTTTAAGGTCTTCTATTATTTTCAAAAAATTCACTTTTGGGTCGATTTCTTCTACTTCTTCTGGAGTAGGGTGTACAATTCTTCTTATTTCGGGATCCCTGGGTTCTGGTGATGTCATGTTGCCTTTCAGGTTGTTGGAGGAATTCTTGCATTGGCGCCTTCCCATCTCCTCTTTCAAATGAAGCCAAGAGAGGCCTGGTGTCTTGGTCCAGTTTTTGCTGTGACTGAGCCTCTGGGTGTATCTCTTCAGTGTGGAAGCAAGGTCCGTCCTGCTGAGCTTGATCTGCCCAGTGATGTCTCTCCTGGCACCCGGATCTGATCTCCCTGCTGCTTGGGTGTCTCGCGAGCAAAGGGCCGACCACGCTGCCGCAGGGCAGGCAGGCCACCTAGACAAAGGAACTACTACCCTCCCGGCTGCCCTTCCAATTCGGACCCTGTCCCAGCGCCCAAACAGGCTGAGCTGGGAGCTGTTGTGTGGTTCAAGGAGGGGCGGGGGGGTCAGAGGAGGTGGGGGAGGGTCGTGGATGCAAGCTGGGTGGGATATGAATAGAGAGGAAGTATCGGGCAGTATAGCCCCTGCAGACTGACCAAGGAGTGCAGGAGGATTGAGGAACGTCTTAGTTCCCTGTCCCGGGCTGCTGCCGCAGTCAGAAACTCACCCACCCTGGTGATGTCTCTTCTGGTACCGGGCTCAGAACTTCTTCACCATTGCTGAGATGTGATCCAGCTCTAAACTAAAAGGAAAATAGCTGTTTTTTTTCCATAGAAGCAGTGGGAAGATTGAAAATTATAAAATTACCTCTTAGAAACAAAACATTCCTCTTGCTTCTGAACATAAATACCATGAAAATTACCTCTCAGAATTCTGTTAAGCCATCTTTTTAATTTTTTTAAACAATCTTATTTTACACACCAATCCCAGTTCCCTCTTCCTCCTGTCCTGCCACCTTCTCCCTACCCCACCCACCATCTGCTCCTCAAAGAGGGTGAGGCCTCCCATGGGGAGTCAGCAAAGTCTGTCACATCACTAGAGGCAGGACCAAGGTCCTCCCTCCATATCTGGGCTGAGCAAGGTATCCCTCCATAGAGTGTGGGCTCCAAAGAGCCAGAACATGCACTAGGAATAAGTACTGGTTCCACTGCTAGTGGCCCTACAAATTGCCAGAAAAAGCTGACCCCAGCTAGTGGAAGCTCACTGACTCTAGATCTATAGCTGGGGAACCAGCATAAGACTGAGATAGGCCCTCTGAAGGTGGGTGACAGCTGTGTGGCATCGTTTTTATTTTTAGTACATAAAGCTCTTTCTTTAAAAAGAATTATCGCTCCTTTCTGTAGGTCAAGTTATCAGGGCTGAGACTGGATTTACTGATACATACTATCTTGTAGCTAAAAGGTTCCAATCTTTATTTGTTTCTGACAGAACATTTTGCCATCATATTTTTGTGATATGAATCTTGTTAAGACCAAGCAGTGTAAACTTGGTATCAATAAACATTAGTAAGATATCTATTTACTTAAACACTCCAAAAATACTCTAGTTTAAATTTTCCAAGATTTTTTTTCCTGAACATAATGAGGAAACAGTAAATATCTTCTTAGCCACATTTTTCAGATGAAATCATTTAAAGTAACATAGTCAAAATGGCAGCTTCCCAAGAATTCTGTATGCTGACGCCCAACCGTAAGCAGACACCCAGTATTGTTCCCGCTTTAATTCCTGCTCTTTTCTCCATCGTAAATGAAGCTGCAGAATAATTCTAGAATAACCTTTTAATTAACTAGAAACGCTTATGACATAAACAGGTCACCTGTTTGTCATATTTGATGGACTAGAATGATAATAGATATACCCTCTATCCACTATAAAATTAAATTCTGTTAACAAAATATAAATAGAAAATGGACTCTGAACACAACCCCCCCCCCATACCACCCACAAAAGCCAAACTGAAGTAGCCATAGAACATTTTGAAATGTCGTTCAACATTTCTGGACAATTTAGAAGATAACTAATATCTTAAAATCAAAACTTAGTGCTTAGTAACCTGTAACAGACATGCAAAATAAACCAGTAAAAACAAAGCAACATGAGATCAAGTCTACAAAAATACCATTTGAGTTGGTTTCTGACCATCTAATACTAGGCGTGGCTCTACCCTTAAGTGTGGTTTACTATAATCAGCAAGACTCCATGGAAGCAACTAAGTTCTTAAGAATTTTGAATTTTTTTGGTTGATTTTTGGGGTTTTGGTTTGTTTTTTTGCAAATATTTTGGTTTTGTGTTGTTGTTTGCTTTGTGAGCATTTATTAGTAAGAGACAGCTTCTTGGTTAATGGTGGGAGCTAGTGTTCCTATACCTCTCTGGAATCTGGTACCCAATAGGCTTGAAACTGTGTGGTCTCTGTGTGTGCTGCCACAGTCTCTGTGCGTTAGTCCTGCGGTGTATGGAAGATTCCTTTAAGTCATCCATCCCTCTGGCTCTAACAATGTATGTTTTTAGTGGTGTTTTGTTTTGTTTTGTTTGTTTGTCTG
Source organism: Microtus obscurus (assembly GCA_963919715.1). Classification (NCBI taxonomy): domain Eukaryota; kingdom Metazoa; phylum Chordata; class Mammalia; order Rodentia; family Cricetidae; genus Microtus; species Microtus obscurus. Next base: position 18,577,713 of record CAWTZC010002528.1, read on the forward strand.
CTTGTGTGTTTTCCAAAGACAGAAGTGGGTGGGGAAGTGAGGAGGATCTGGGAGGAATTGTAGGAGGGGACGCATGATCTCAATATTTTGTATGAAAAATAAATTTTTCAATTAAAAAACTTAAGGCTTAACACCCTGCCTCCTTAGAGCAAATTTTAACTCCAGATTATTTTATGAAGAGAGCATCCAAGATGGTACTGCAGCAGGGGACACTGAAGGCTCTCTCCCCACACTCCATCCTAACCTCTGAGAAGTTGGTATGCTATTCATGACTATATAAAAAGCTACCCAGAGTCAGCATACCACGGTTATCTGACTAATTGCTTTGTGAAGTGCTTTTAGAAAAATTGGAACTGAGAGGTACTCTGTGCTACCAATTTATGGTCTATTCTTAGTGGCAATGATGTCCCGAAGAACGGCACCGTGTAGAGTCTGTGTTTTCGGATGCTAATATTTCAGTCAAAGTGATGCAGATTTTAAAGGACTCTCTCCCTGAAAAGCATGGTGTTCTTTTTTTGGTTTTTCTGATGGGAAGTTCATCATCTGACTGTTGATTTTCCACTTCAACTTTCTTCATCAAAATAAACCCTTTCTCCCCATCTTGCTCTGAATTTAAATGAAGCTAAGGTACAAGTACTAACTGAGAGGTTTTGCTTTTGGTAATTTCAAGGTCCTTTAATTCTATTTTAACTGTGTTCTCTGCTTTAATCGCCTGCATGGCAAAACAAAATATTTAAAGAAAAATACCGCCTGTGGCAGGGTGCATATGAATGTTTACATATCTTCTCTTCATGGACAAAAACGTATCTTTGATTTGTCCCTACCACTTTAAAAATATTCAATCAAATTTAACAAAAACTTCTTTTAATCCTTTGGTGGCTAAAAGTTTGAAGAGAGAGATTAATTAGATGGATAAGGTATGTTTTAGGGATAACAAACACAGCCCAAAGACTAAAATAAAAGCCATAATGGTGATTGGCTTTCTGCAAATTTATTAAAATTTTCACCTCTATAGAATTTGCTCTTAGTTCAGGCTTCTTTTTCAGGAAGGCAGTGGACTTTTGAACTCACAGTGAATTACTTCTTCTTGGCTTTCTCTCCCACACTTGTGTTTTTATTATGAGGCAGCATTAGTCTTGAAATAATGCTGTCTCATAGTTGTAAAATGTCTCTTGCTAATGAATCAAAGCTGGCTTTTGGACCACAGTTTGAATAGCTAGATAATGATCCCTACAGAAAATAACGCCATGCTGCATTTGTTGAGATGCCCTGCCCTCTTACACCTGGATCTTACTACATTTCTACCGCGTGTCTACTCTGACTAAGAATGTAGTTTAACAGCACTTAAATGCATTACATTCCCTTAATGACTCTGTATTCCTAGAGTCCCGGATTCACTGAATCTTTCCCTTGGGACCCTTCTATTGTCAAACTAGATAAAGAGGTAAAGTAAGACAGACAGAGAAAAATGTCAGAAGACAGGAAAAACAATCCAACAGTCTTGAAAGTTTGCTCACGTTGTTGAGAAAATTATTTCATTGCACATTCAATATTGGGGTTTAAAAAAACATATCTTGTTATATTGAGATGAGTGTAGCATACCCTTTTAACCGGAGTACCTGTGTCCTGAATTTATGCAGTACCTCTCACCTCCTGAGGAGTGTGTTATAAACTACAGGGAGCCAGGAAATCACCTTACCCACTGCTGGAGTGGGACGGAGCAGTTGTTTAACAGACTACAACCACACTGAGAAATCATTTAAGAAAGGAATTGAATAAGACTACAGCATCCAAAAGGAACTGCAGGGGGCTAAAGAAAAGCAGACTACAATCTCTTGACTTGGAGTTTGGCCAGGATATTCAAGTCAAGCACTTCATCCCATTTTTTTTTTTTGCCCTAAAAATAAAAAAAAAAGATAACTAAATAAATCTCAGCAGTTGGTGTCTTGAAATTTCAGCGCTTCTGTCGTATGAGATCTATTAGTCCTAGTAACTTGGCAACTGCTGATCAAAAAATTGACTCAAAGCAAAAATTCTAGTCTATGATGGTCTAGTATTCACTGTCCTGCATCTGGGGTCCCTCGTTTATTTTCCTTCAGTATTGGGGTTGAACCCAGGGTCTGGCATATGCTAGGCTAGCTCTTCACCACTAAGAAATATCCTCAGCCTTGAGTTCTCTCTGTGTCTCCTTGCCAAATATAAGTCCTAGACAATCTAAGTGATGAGCCAAAGTGTATGTTATTTAAAATCATATTCCAGAATACAGGTTTTTCTAATGCCCTATGACCAGGAAAAGACATAAGCTTAAAACTCAGCTCAAAATTAGAGCGAGGCAGTGGGGTTCATAGACTAGCATAGTGGCAAAGTCAATCTACAATTCATTGATTCATTTTTGCTGCTATTTATTTTTATCTTATGTGTATTGGTGTTTCCCCAGCATGGATGTCTGTGTGAAAGTGTCAGCTCACTTGGAGCTGGATTACAGACAGTTGTGAGCTGCCACGTGGGTGCTGGGAATTGAACTTCGGTCCTCTGGAAAAGCGGCCAGTGCTATACCTGCTGAGCCCTCTCTCCAGCCCTACTGCTTGGCTTTTCAAACAGAAGAATACTGCATTACAGATTTCCCCAAATATGGAACAATAAAGATCATTTTCCTGGTGAGTTACATAATTTTCTGGTCCCCTTGGGAAGAAATATTTTGCATTGTAATATGTTTAGAGCTCTACCTTTGGTGACGTAAGCTTCTTTTGTCCATTTTTAAGTATGATTGACAGTTCATTTCATCATATATAATCTTATAGATACAATTAATTTCTACAAAACAGAATATAGGCTTGGAGTCAGATTAGAGCTTTTTTAAAATTTGGTAGTTTTTAATTATTACTAATTCCTTTAGTAGGATTAATTTCTTTTGTTCCATTTTAAAACAACAGTTGTCAGTATCTTGAAAGATGTCCATTATATAAAGAACCTGTTATGAGTGAGAGAGTCAGAATCAAACATGAGTGGAGATACAGTTTAGTGGTCATGTGCATGACCGACATGTGTGAGATTCCAGGTTCAACATATGGAACAAAAATTTAAAAATAAAATAAAAAATGAAGTCATAATAAAATCGGTAACCTGCATCTTTAGAGAAACATTATTTCCAATAGAATGACATTTTCACTATTTTCAAATATATAATGATCCTGCTTATTGAAAAAAAAACTTCAGTATATTTAATGCATATGTAGAGATGAATGTATACAAATTTTGATTTTTAGGTATTAGTGATGAAAATTTATGATGAAAATAAATGAATACCCATGAGTGTGACTTGGTGGTAGAACAACTATATTTAAGGGCCTATTTTTAGTCCCAATACTTCCAGTTAAATAAATAACATAAAGATGATGGTAATTTCTGTCATATACTTCAGCTAATTTTATCTTCTGTTATGTGCCTAATAAATTTCATGATTTGGATACAATGGGCCTCATTGCATGATTCTTTAGAAGAGGGATGGAAAATATTGAGCTCCATACAACATTTGCCATCATCTTTATATTATTGTTTCCTTGAGTTGACATAAGTGATTGTATTCGAATAAAATTCCAGTAGCATGTTATGCCTAAGATATGTTTTGTTGTTAGCTTGAGGCTAAAGATAATATAGATATGATGCTGCTCTCAGTTTGTGGTAGTTCATTAGAAAGTCAGCAACTACTAATAAACACAGGGTAAAAATAATTGAGTTCAGTTATATCTGTGAGAAGGCTCCAGATCATTTTTTTAATAATTATGTTTCAAGTTCCTTTAAGCTTCTTATCTTGTTTTGCTTCATAAAATCATTATAGTGAAAATATTGTTTCTGTAGCTGGATTAAAATAAATGGAGCAGTAAGGTTTTGGGGAACACCCTCTTTTCCAGTTGTAAGTCATAGATTAAACACAGCGGACTCTAGAATCTATTTTATGACACTAGTTTGGTGAGTAAAAGTTCACATAACCTCAACTTCCAAAACATTGGTTCAAACGGTGATGCTTCACTGCCTGTGAAGACATGAACCCTCATAAAGAATCTCCTTGCTCTATGATCCCCAACCAAGCTTTCTGGCAGCCCTCTGAGTCCTAAGAAGCAACAAGCCCTTCCTTCCTGTGACAGTGCTAATTTGATTTGCCCTACATTCCATCCAGGGTTTTATACTGCATTTAAATGGTGACCACATACAAAGATCACTTATACACGGCATAGAAACTGAAATGTTAGATTACTTGTACCGTCCCGGGAACTTGCTCCAGGCCTTCCAGTGCAGCAGCGTGCCAACCGTCAGCACCTGTTTGACTGAACTTGGCAAACGTTGGCTATTTATCAGAAATGGTTTCCTTAATCCTCTGGAGCTGTAATGCACCACGAGAATGATAAGAAGGGAAGGTAGAAGCTACACTGTCCTCCCATGATGCTTAGGCAGTAAATACATCCATGGAGAAACCAGGTGTGTTGCTAGGAATGGTAGCAGTTCAGACCTATAGGTCTGGCTTTTCTTGTCATTTGGCTATTAGGAAGGATGAACAGTATTTGTTGCCATCTTCTGAGTGTCCCTGGAATGGCATCTAACCCATTTCCTCTATTTCTGTACATATATCTTTTGGTATGTTATCTGTTCTTTTCTTGGGGGAGGCGGGGTAACTGAAAGATGCTACGTTAAGATTAGGAGGAGGTACAGAAGGATATTAGGAGAAACCTCCAGAGTGCAAAGTGTAACTTAACAAGAGTGATAAGGTAGAAGATAAAGAGAAGGACCAGCCCACACTGTCTTCATCTTCTCCATGATGGTGCACATCAGAGCTCATGGTGATATTATCTCGGTTAATTTTCTCTGAAGTACAGTCTAGTTATAGGTGGTTAAAATGTTTTTCAGTGATTAGTGAAGTCAATTAATAAATAGCTACCGATATTTTGTTGCTCTGTGCTTTTTGTAGCCACCAGGATAGTTCTAAAAATGAAAAGTAAAAGAAGTAATTTGCATCCACATAAATGTATTCCTAGCTCCTATGCTCATTAACATTTCAGCTTGTGAAATTTGTAAGTGTTTTCAGCCTGAAATTATTCGCAGTTACCTTGTTGGCCATTTTTCAGCAAAAAGGCTGTTGCCACTGACAGCCTGGCATCAGGCCAGGAGAAACTGGGCTCTGAAGAGAATCAAGCTCCTCCTCCTTAGGTGAGGGGAAATTGTGGGACTAAATATAGCAATTATTTAAATCTCTCTGCGACTCTCAGGTCTTCTCCACCCCCTCCTGCTCTGTAATGCCACTGTAATTACTCTAGTCTGTGCTGACCTCTCTGTCCCCTGTACTTCATGACTCATAGTTGGTTTAGTAAGACTTGAAATTAAGATGTTCTCTGTAAGGTCATGTGTAAGTTCATCAGTTAGCTCATGGAAACTATTTTCCCAGGAGAAAAAAAAGTTTTACATAGTCATATCTTTAGTGTATGTTTTCATTATTTATTATTATTATTATTATTTTATAGAATCTATAAAACTATAAAAGATCATATAGCATAAATAGCAGAAACTTGGTGTATTTGAGGTAATATTTATGTCTCAGTATCTAGAATTCCTCCTTTGAACAGATAGATCATTTGGACTCAAGAAATATTAGAAGGTTGAGAATGTAAAGAAAAAAATGGGTAATACGCATACATCTCTTCATACTAAACTTGATACTTATTGTTAAGAAAAGGTTTCAGCATCAGAAGAAAAAAAATAGAAGATTTAAAAGCTTAATTATTATTAGAAAGGCAACAAAAACTGTTCGGTGTAGAATGTCACTAAAGATAGATTGTAGTTTAATGGTACAAGAATTGCCTATCTTATGTGGGGTTGTTGTATGGATATCTGATCATCCAATATAGGACAACAGCAGCAGACCGAAGAAATAAGTATATTCAAGTCCATCATGGAGAAACAACTACTTTAATTGGGATTACCTCTAAGAGCACGAGTGAGGGGCACTTTATGGATGGCTAAACCACTGAAGGAAAAACAATCTCCTGTCCCCAGGAATGGCTGTCTGTAAATCCTTGGGGAGAAGAGAAGCAGTCTTGTGAGCTTCCCTGATGATGAACAATTAGTAGACCCGGTCCTGCAAAGATCTACTCTGGCAGTGATAGTTGCTGATAATTCAAGATAACAATTGTCTGACATGCTCAGAGAATAGCATTCCATCATCACCCTTCCTTATGGCTCAGGTAGCCTTTCCATACCCTTTTCTACAATATTCCTAGTCTAAGAAGAGGTAACAGAGATAGCCTGTTAAGAGTTAACCAGTCAACAGCGACTTTGACTTGTAGTGGATTTCTGCAGTTACTGTTATACACTACATACATACATATACATACATGCATACATACATATACATACATACATACAAGATGGATGGATGGATAGATAGATAGATAGATAGATAGATAGATAGATAGATATATAGATAGATAGATAGATAGATAGATGGATGATAGATGGATAGATAGATAATAGATGGATAGATAGATGATAGATAGATAGATAGATAGATAGATAGATAGATAGATAGATAGATAGATAGATGATAGATAGATAGATAGATAGATAGATAGATAGATAGATAGATAGATAGATAGATAGATTAAAGAAAGCTTCTCTGATCAAAGATGACAGCAGCAATGATCTAAGGACAAAACCAAAAATGTTTGGAAGGCAATTTTTTTCAGCCATCCATATATACCTAGCAGAACATCCATATGTACCTAGCTCCACACCAGCCTATGACCTTCCTAGCTGTAGCGCTGGACACGAGTTCTCTCTTGTGGAGTATCATCAGAAAGCAGAAGGCTACATCCATAACTGTCATGCCACTCTTGTATAAGCTGGTGCATCATGCCTGGCATTCTAATAGTATGGTACAAAGGGTTCACAGCCAAGTAGGACAGTTGGTGTCATTCTTCTCCCACGACATGCTCAGTGCCTTCTGGCACTACAAAAGTCAGCCAATAAAGAAGAAACTTCCTGTTTATTCCCAGTCTGACTTCTTTATGTCCTGTAACCTAAGCATTTAGCATCTTCAGGCATGGGGTCTCAACATTTAGCTCAGGCATGCAGCCAGCTGTGGAAACAGCCTTTATCATTTTAGGAGTCTCTCAGACCTCAGTGGCCAACCACCTTTAGGGGGATAAATTACCCCTGGCAATGAAATTTTCATTCTGTAGGCTGTTGGCTTATGGGAACCTCTTGTTCCAGCACAAATGACTTCCATACACACTTTTAAACTATTTTTTTAAAGTTTACAAGCACAGGCTGTTGAAGGATTTTTTTTCATCCAACTTGTTTATCATCTGTGTCTTAACAAATCATAACAATTCCAAGATTTTCATGATATGCCTGGCCCTTGCACCCTATGTTAACAGATTTCCTATCCACACTCTCGTAGCTGTGCTTGCCTCGCAATTAAATGCTTTCCTAAACTAGTAAAACACTTAGAGTTAGTGTCATATTATCTATAAAATCAAATATTTTTGCAAAGGCTGGGCAGGGTCTCTGAATTGCCAGTTGAAATCAGGAGTCAGCAGCTAAGGGGATGCCAAGGAAAAATAATAACAATGTCCAATATATTGTGTAAAGGGTATACCATATTTATTAATTATTTCTTCAAAATATCAGAGGTCGATATGTCAGTTATCAGTGTAGAGAAGAATGCCCCATCTCAGAAATACAGTCATTTTCCATTTCTCATGCCATCTCCTCATCCTTGGGTGGTAGGTACCACAGTACTTCTGTTCATCTCCCCACCTCCAAGAGGCTGAGCTGGCCCATTCTAGCCTTCCTTACTCTGATTGGCAAAAGGAAGCACAGCTATGTTCTTATATGTTGAATTCCTATAAACTCCCAGGTTCTGAGAGCCCCTGAGTCTGGGATGGGGCTCACTAGTTTAAAGGTAAAAGAGTTGCCTTTCTTGTGTGGTTAAACCTAGCTGGAAAGAGGGTGCTGAGTTAGATGGCCAATTTCCAACCCTAGTATTCTCTCTTATAAGAGAGAATTGTCCCGAACCTACTCTAGGGATTAACTGCCCCCCTCAGAGAATAAACTGGGTCTTTTTCATCTGCACTTTTCTATCATTCAGACCTTCATTAAATTTTTACTTAAGCTTAAAACCTTCTCTAAGCTCATATCTCTGAATTTGACTTATTAGTTTTGTTTTGTTTGTTTTGATTTTTTTTGTGTGTTTTTTTTTTCCTTTATAACTCAAGATCGATCTTACCTCATTTGCTTTGGACGACCAAGACCCCTTTGGTCTACATTTTCACTTTCTCATCTCTTCTCCATTGCTTTAGCATTTTACAAATCTAATTTAAGTATCAATTAATCACACAGACCTCCAAGAATGCCTTTTGTATCTCTCTCACCAAGATCACGTCCCACCTGAGGTTCAATGAAGCCAGTCAAACCCTGTTCCACTCTTGTGGTCCCTGATGAGTCCACCTTTTTTAGCTGTCTTTTGAACACAGTCCTATCCAACACAGTAAACAAGGCATCAAATACTGCTTCTTTGATGCCTACTACTCTCTGTAATGCCTGCCCTTCCTCTGTTCTTCTTCCAACCCTTGATATTCCTGGGTAACTCATCAGAGCAAGTGCCAGTTTACTCCACATGGGACACCAGAAGCAGACTGAAGAAATTGTTTCACTTATGTCTACCTTGATGAAGCAATGAGTTTAATTAGTGTTCCAGGAGAAAAGGCCGCTTATTCATCCTGGCCACCCAGAACCAAAATAACCATGCAGAAACTATATTAATTAAAACACTGCTTGGCCCATTAGCTCTAACTTCTTATTGGCTAACTCTTTCATTATTTTAACTCATTTTTATTTATCTATATATCACCACGTGGCAGTGACTTTGTTAATTAAAGGAATGGGGATAACTTATGGGTAACTATGTATAAGTCCTTGGGGGGGGAGCTCTCCTGATAACTGTTAACCATCTATAACTTTTAGGAGAGAATATGGCCTCAGATGTCAGTATTCCTTCTGTCAGACAGAAAACTAATGGGCCCAGCCATGTGAAGGTCCCCTTCAGGTTGTTACAGTTTAAGAGAGAAATGGCCATGTCTTGCCAACAGGAAAGTGTTCTATCACAAAGGCCCTGGGTTCACTTCTCAGCAGTAAAAGAAAAAAGTCAGAATTATGGTCATTGAGATTGGGAATTTATGTGAGTGAATTAAGTTTGGGTAATGGCCCCTTCATTTATTTTATATTCTAAGAGATGCTTCCTGAATGTGAGGCATTTTTAAGGGAGAACTAAGTGTGCAGTAGTAACAATGTTAACCACTATCCCTGTGTTTTCGGAAACTGTACTTTGCAGAATATAAATAGTGATTATGGTACTGGCAAAACCACATAAAGATAGATATGGAATAATAAGGTGTAGTAAATTAAGGGGTAATAAGGCCCATTTATGTAGAAGAGGGTGAGAAAAAGGCTCTATGAGATGGTGGTCTCTGAGTTGAAGCCTAAGAGAGGTAACCATCCTGATGTATCTGCTGGAAGAAGATGCAGGAGTCTTCATGAACAAAGATCTTGAGGCAGAAGTGATTCTGTTTGCTTTGGTACAGAGACAAGAGGATTCCCCAAGCTTAGTATCAGGAGAGAGAGAGAGAATGAAGTGATAGAGAATCCTGTGGGCTGTGACTACTGATTGCTTGGGTTCTAACTATAAAGTAAATTGACTGAAATGCTTTAGGCAAAGAAACATCAGGACTCTACTGTATGTTTGAGAAGCTTGCTCTAAATATTGCATAGAATGTTGTTAGGAAAGCAGAGTGAAAAGAGCGAAGCCCTCACTCATAATCGCCATTCTGTCCTGATTGTGATAGTGCAGACGGGGGAGGAGGGGGACGGGGGGGGGGTAGATGACAAGAAGTCATGTGACTCCAGTGCCTGAGCAGAGGTCGAATACAAATGTCCATGTAGAGGTGGGATGGCGGAGGATGCTGCCTGGTCCTGGTCTCGATAGCACACTGAGACTTCAGAAGCTCTTCCCGAACAAGTCTTACTATAAACTTGCAGATCTTGCTAGCCCCATTCTTCCAGATAATGTCCTTGTGATCTGGTGTCCCCGATGTTTCCTGGGTCTAAGACAGAGGGGACAACAATAATGAAGTTGTGCATACAACACCAACTCTCTGCCACCTAAGAAGAGAAAATAGTATTCGAGAGCATTTTATTTCATAGGAAAAATGGTGTGGTGGAATTTTTAGAATGCTTCAGCTTTGCTCTACACATGTTCCCATGATGGCTTGGAACATTATTATGCCATCTGAGACCTTGCATCATGCCTAAAACTCAAGTTGTCACTTTCATTAAATGTTGATCTTGCGTGCAGATGCCTCTTCCATTATCATGTGACAACTTCTATTGTCTATCATAACGCTTGTGAAATTGAATATAGTAATTTAACAGCTTTGTGAGCTTTAATTTGTCCCTTGAGAAAACAAGCCGAAGTGAATATTTGTATGTTTTATATTTCTGTATTATTAACTTCCATCGTATAAGCTTTATCCTTAAGGTATGTGTCAACAGCCCTCCAGTTTTCTTCCAGTTGTTTTGTTTGGTACTTAAAGTTGTTTACACAGGTCATATACTCCAGGGATTATTGGAAGCTGTGAATAATCCTACTTATAGTTTCCTGACATCTCGGATAATCTGGAAGTTGTCTACCTGCTTCATTACTGATGATCAGCGGGGAAAAACATCAAAGTCATAACTATTCATACTGAATTACGGGTAGTAAATTCTACTGGCACTGAGATAGCCACTTGAATGTTTTATTCCATTTGCTCAAAGCAAACAACCTGTGGTGTGCGTTGTATAATTTACTCATTATCCCGATAAAGACTGAAACTCAAAAAGGCTAAAGGCCACGCCTAATAACACTCACGTCAACCACCATGTATCCGTGTGCTTCCGAAACTCAAGGTCTGGCATAGGCTCTTCTCTGTTCAGCCAGCCATCCACATCTATAGCCTCCAACTAGGTTTAAATGAGACAAAAAGGCTCACAAAAATGTGTACAGGAGTTTTTACTTATCATTTCTGAGTAAGTACACTCTAGACAGAATAATAGAGATGTACATAGATAGCATTTGCTTTCTTTGGGAATTTGCAACTTTAAATCAAAATAATTTTAAAAAAAGCCAACAACTCAAACACTTATCTGCAAGGCATATATTACTTACTGGTGCAAATTCCATCCTCCTGATAGTTCCTTTTATCGTACTTTGTGTTCTCAGTGTTTTGACATTCCATGCTAATTAACCTTCATCTCTTCTTCGTTTTCCCACCTCTATCCACTGGACTTGTTTTATTTTCTAATCAGGTAGTAAATGCTCCCTGTGTTTATCATATTTTTCCTCCTTAGCCCTCATTCAAAGCTCTGCTCCATGGCATGCTGTAACTCAGATAGAAGGCCCTCACTGTGTTTGATGTCATTTCGCAGTCACATCAGGATCCTCTCTCTTCAACGGACATGTTGTTGAGCCCTGGCCATGTTTCCAAAGTTTATTCTTCCTTTTCAGACTCTGTGATGATACGTTCCTGTGTTGGCTTCGCGGTCTGTGTAGTAGACGGGATGGGTTCGTTTTTATGGCCAGATGAAATCTTTGGCATTTCTATTACTGTAGGCTAATTTTTCTTTATCTTGTTCTTTTGCTATTTTCTAGTAGACTGGAGAAAGAGGTTAAAGCATCAATAGGATGAGGTGGGGAAAGAGACCATAACACGATGAAAATAGGAAAGAAACAAATGAAATGTTTTGCCCTGCAACCGAAGTTCAAGATTAGACTAGACAATTCTCATTTGTCTCAAAAAATAAGGCAGAGAGACTAACTCATATGTGGGAATATTGTGTTCTTTCCTCTGCTTGGCGCCTTTTATGAAGTCTTTGATTCTATTCCACTCTATTGAAAATGCTGCCGGAAAGATGGCACCGTGGTTGGGAGTGGGTACTATGCTTTTCGAGGCCTCAAGTTCAGTTCCCAGCACCCATGTCTGCTGCCTCACAGTTCCCTGTAACTCCTGCTACCGGGAGATCTGATGCCTCTTGACTCTGTGGGCACTGTCCTCACACACGCGCGTACACACACACACACACACACACACACACACACACACAAATTTATTAATTAAATTTAATAGCTAAAAGAGCTCCTTTGTGTTGATGATAAAAAACACAGTGTTTTTAATAACCCATTTCATCTTCTTTCCTTCATGCATTCTATACCTTTATAGACCCTCAGGACATGAGCGAGCAGAGGACTCAACAGTTGAATATTGCATTATCACAGTCCACAGAGCTGATCTGCTATAGAGTGCAGCTTTCATATTCATAGCCTCTGAATTCAAGAATTCATCCAAACATGGATCACAACCACTCAGGAAAAGATTGTCTCTACTCAGCTTGTTTAGATATTTTTTTATTGTTCTCCCCTAAGCCACACCGTACAGCAGCTATTGACACAGCATTTACATTCAGCTCGGAGTAGATCATCTCAGGATGATTTAAAGTTTATGGAAGGGTTGCGTAATTTATAAAAGAAACTTGAACATCCTTCGCTTTGGGTATCTGGAGGATGGGGTCTCTGTGAATCCTTAGGGTTGACAGCAATCATTTAATCTTTCATCGAAATCTCAATTTCTTGTTGACAACCTCAGGGCCTCCTACAAAACCTACAACACACCCAGGTACCCTTGACCTTTAACCTTTCTTCTTGCCTCTCTTGTCTCTGCACAAATGAGAGAGCCCTCCTCTGTTATTTCTTTGATGACCTCTGTGAACATGAAGACTTTTTTCTGAAGTCTACACTTCACTTTTTGTATGTTTCTCACAGTTCATTTCCATCATTGAACAAGATATTTTTATCTTAAGGGATACTGTCTGAGTGTACCCTTTCTCAGTGACTGTTCATTTACTGAACAATCTTTTTCCCATCAGGATTTCTTTGGTATCCAGAGATATTCATTCTTTTTCCTTTAAAAAGGAGAAAGGATGCCTAGCAAGTTGTTTTGGAGTCTAATATGAAACAGAAAATGAAATAATGTTTTTCTTGATACTATTTTCATTCACGAAGTATATGAGGACAGGATAATATGGGACTGAGCATGTGATATATATGATGTTCCTGAGTTACATACTAGCTTAGTAGTTTATTTGTAGTGTTTATTATAAAGAGATGTATAGGTGCACAGACAAGAGCACCAATATACAACGTAAAGCCAAGATGGTAATAATCCATTTGAGTCCTGAAAAATGGGGAGAAGGGGGTTTCTGGAGAGACAAAACTGAAAGAGATAGTGTGCACATCCTCAAATAATTTAGGGTGTGGGGTATGTGTGTTTTCTGAGAGATCTTACTGAAAATTTCTTAAATAAAATTGAAAGACAATCAGACTAATTGTTTTCAACATAAAATATCGCTGATCTTTTTAATTTTTGCATTTATCTTATTTTTAAAGTATTTCATATATAATTTCACATCATTTATTTATATCATTTCATCCACTCTTCCCCTTTTCAGCTCCTTCCATGCTCCCTTTCAAGTTCATGATATCTTCTTTAAGGGTGTGTGGGTGTGTGTGTGTGTGTGTGTGTGTGTGTGTGTGTGTACCAAAACAACTCCTATTCATTTTGAAACACATTTATGTTTAATTGTCATCCTAAGTCTCTTGACTTAAAAAATTTAGGTGTTGATCCCTTTGAAGGCTCCCACGTGACTCTCATGGATTTGAATATGAGATGCATTGAATGTGATTGAAACAAAGGTTTTTCTTGAAAATAATGATCCATGGTTAAAATCTGCAGATTTCCAAGTTCATTCCAAAGATCCAACGAGGCTAGAAATAACAGATCTAAAATTTTCACTCTCAGGAGTTATCTAGTTAGTTAGGGGGGTGTGATATATGAGCCAGACATGGAAAAGCAGAGTTCCAAAGTTTTACAGAATGCTGTTAGTCACAGAAGTCCATGAAATTCATAGTAACAATTTTGGTTTGATTTTGTTTTATTTTGTTTTCTTATATAGCCTTTATCCAGTCCCTTGGATACTTACTGCCTTTCTTTTGCTCACATCTAGTACAAAGCTTCTCTCTGTGTCTATGAAAAGCTCTCAGGCTGTTTCTTAATATTGTGACACTTTAGGCATCACAGTGCTCATGTCAATATTATATTGCTCTTGTTTTCAGATGCCACGGTAGGCATTTTTATTATCATCTCTTCTGGTTCTTTGAGAAGTGTGTAGCTGACGCTGACAGCTCTCTCTAGACAGGTATTCAGGGCCACTGAAACAATAATGCACTTTGTAGCTCTTCCTTGTTACCTCTTCCCAGGCAGCCAGGGGTCTGCAGCCAGACGATTGGGTTCCTTCTGTGGCTTCTCCTCCTAATCTGTCATACTATAGCTCCCAAATATATCTGGATATGCTCAGTGAGCTGCGGCTACCCACCCCTTGCATCAGCATCTCCCTCTTCCCAGCATCCTCAAATCTGCCCTTGACACTTTCTGCTTACAGAGCCCTTTTTCCCAGGTAGTATCTTTATACCCCCTCCGCTTCCTTCCTCCTCAGCCTAGGTACCATTTACCTTGCACATGCCAGATTGGGAGTAACTTAGTAGAGAAAATCGTTGTGAGTTGTGGTCAAGGTCAAGGTCACTTTTTATTTACTAATTCTATTTTCGTTCTGGTCAGGATTTTGTTACTTTGATTTTGTGTAGTCTCTGGTGGGTGAATTTGTCTGGCATCACTTTTCAACTGTCTGAAAGCAATGACTACATGTGTCTGTCCTTTTGTTCTTAAATTGATAGATGTTCACTAAGTATTTGTTGAAGAAGTGATAAAGGCCTGTAGTAAAGTGCAACCTATGACTCCACTCAGTGGATTTATCAAAGAATTACTCAATATGTTCTCTGTACTGGATGCAGGAAAAAAACAAAAAACAAAACTCCAAAGAGTCAGAGATGAGTTAAGGGTTTATATGATGGAACCCACATCAAGTAACCTCAGTTTTAGCCAGCATTCTTGGGAGTAGATGTAATTGGATTGTGTGTGTGTGTGTGTGTGTGTGTGTGTGTGTGTGTGTGTGTGTGTGTGTGTGTGTAAAATCATATATTTAAGTGGGATCCTTTCCTCACCAAATCATTCTCTTCATCTTATCAACAAACAATGAAAAAATATTCCTGCATGTCTTCTGACCTCTAGAAAACTAGGAAGTTATAGTGTAAATATAAACAGTACATGAATGCAAGAAAACAAACCATAACATCAGATCGCTTCTTCAAATAATATAGGAAAAAGGAGTTTTCTTCTGTACAGTTAGAGAATATAAGGGCTGGGAAAATATGTTAGGAATATATGATATATAGCAATTTACATATGAGATGTATATTATATTGCTTATGACATAATGTATTAGGGTTATACATTGTGTATTGGGAAGCTAAGGTTATGAGAACTTTCTCCATATAATACCAAGATTTTATCACTGTACAATTTTTCTTAAAAGTAAACCAAGGGTATTTTAAAAACTTAAAGTGAAAACCTACTATAAATTCATCAGTCACAACTCTTATGCCATGCACAATTCAGTTTTTCTTAAATTAGAAGTAAATTGCACACAGCAAAGAACTGTGATTACAGTTCTTTGAATAGTTCATAACTTGTAAAATCGGCTGCTCAGAATTCTCCATCTCTTGGACCATGATATACCATGCCTTTATTTAATACACTTCTTTTGTATTCAGAAACATATTTTAGAGCTCTCATATTAAGTGAAATTAACGATTCACAACCAAAGATATACTTTGATGAAAACTTATGCTACATAGTGCTAACCCTTTTTTTTTATCATTATCTTTAGTTTAAATAGCACAAAGTAACCAACATCTTTCCCTCTTTCCAGATTGTGCACATTAATTCATACTGTGTACTTTCTGCTTGGCAATTTATTTGACGTGATTAATTTTTATTGCCTCTATCTCTTATTACTTCACAAATGGTTTGAGCAAAACAAGTCAGAGCCTAGATAAGCAGAAATATAAAAGTTTATACATCAAATATATTTATTCAAATGAAATTGCATTTCTACTATTCCAGTTTATGCAGCCAGAATGTCTGTATCTAATGGACCAAAGATGACAATAATGATAATAATAATAATGATAATAATAATAATAATAATGGTACTTGCTTGTTTAAATGAATCCTAGATACCCAACTATTGAAATGCTTAATTCTACAGGGAGACAGTTTGTCCAAACAACCTGATTTACATAGTAATATTTATATGCTATTATTTATATGCTATTATTTTTCATCCTGCATATCAATACTTCTCACACTCATTTAATATAATAAGTAATTTCATAATATAATAAAATTTAATATGATAATTTAATAGCTATTATATTAAATAAGTATGAGTATAAAAATAAATATCATAACAATGTTTAATTTTCCCTGTCAGGAAGACCAGGATTTATCTATACTTCTGGGGTGGAAAAAAAAAAAGCTCTATGGTAAGAAGAGGTTAAATGACCTTGCCAAGGTCATATAAGAAGTCCACAGCCCATGTAAGAGGAAAACAAAGTTCAATGAGCCATGGTGCCTCCTGTCCTGGGAAGTAATTTATCAGGCACTTATCCCAAATCAAGATTAATTGGGTCAGAGGAGAGTTCCTCCTGCACGGAAGCCCGTTCGACTAATATGGTTGAGTGCTGTTATTTGTATGTGTGTATCTTCCATGCAGTGCTAACGAGACGGCACTATTCACGGCAGCACGTCTCTCTCTTGAACACATAAAATATTGATATCCTTTCATTCACACCATCTGTGTGAGGCAGGGCGTGAGGAGTGGATTTTCTCACATACTGCATCCAGAGAAGAGGCCGCCATGATGACTGAGGCTTTGGGTCTTCATACTCTTCCTCTCAGACTTGTTTCTAGAGTTAAACCACGTCCACTGTGTCCTCCGGCAAGATGCTTTCCTTTGAAGTCCTACTATCCCTGTTTAAACAGCTGTCCTCGGAACAACCGCTGTCATCTCGGCTGTCATTGTACTCTGGTGGCAAGCCATTGTCCCGCTTATTTATAACTTTGCAAGAACGGGTACCTTCAACTCTGGTGAGGTCAGTTTTGCAGAACTGAAATCAATTAAATTATTAACTGTGGGTGTCCGTGTCAGAAAAATTATCCTTTGCTATATTTATACTTTTAATGGGAAGAATTCAATTGTACATTCTATGAGTATCAAGTGGAAGTCAGTGCTCTGCGATTTAATTTGAAATGGAGTTCTTAAAAGAGCCCAAGTTACTTCTAATGATGTCATGGGGAAGGCACAGTGGTCATAGGATATTTCTACACATGCTCAGAAGTGAAATAGCTGTGTTAGTTTCCTATTCTCTATGCAGCAGCTTAACAAATAACTCCCAACTAGTCATGAATTTGTTTGGGGAAAAATGGCTCTTTTTTTTAATGAGAGGGCTGTATGATGGATAATAGCAATCATAAATCTTTTTCACTGCTGGTCATCTTACTAGCTTCAGTGATTGTCAACATGCATAGAATAACAGCATTAGATTCTTCCATTATAGGCTCTCAGGTATGGAAAAGGGACTTAGTTTGTTTACATAAAAGCACTTAATTCCCAACTTCTACTTTTCAAGTGACCAGCTGTGAGGATTTGTTGACCTGTTTGGAATCCCCAGTGCGAAGACAGGAAAAGTGTGACTGTAATACTTCATACAAATTTCAGAGGAAGGTTACTGGCAGAAACCTAGGGTTATTCTGCTTTACTCTATGGGAATTTCCACACGTAAGGGAAATAGTACCCCAGATCAGAAGACAAGAATATTAGAAATACCAACAGGGCATAGTGGTGCATTCCTCTAGTGTCAGAAGAAAGGAAGGGAAGGCAGGAGGATCAGAAGTTCAAAGGCAGCCTAGACTACATGAGACAACACAAGAATATTAAAAATCATACCAAATACATTTTGACGAACTCTTAAGGGCCCTTATTTGAAAGCAGGTCTCATGCTAAATGGTAAGATCTTAAAATCATGGTCTGTGTCTTCATGGAGCCTACCATCTGTTGAAACAATGAGGCCTCTCAGCAAACCACCAGACGTAAAACGTAGTATAGTCTACCAGTGGTGCATGTAACTAAACATCAACCAGAGTGGCTTGAAAAATATGGAGCTTAATTGATAAAAATTCTTGCCTACCAAGCAGGAACCACGGCACTGCATAAAGCTAGGCATGGTATAATAGACAGGCAGGCCAAGCATCCTTGGATGGAAGCCAGGAGGATGAGCACTTCAAGGTCATCCTTAGCTACATAGCAAGCTTGAGCCAAACAGGCTACATGGTACCCTGCCCCTGTGCCAAAAAAAAATAAGGAAAGAAAGAAAAGAAATTTTCATTTAAAAAGATGGTGGCTTTCCAAAGTTAGAAAATACAAATGGGTGTGACTTCAGCACAGTCAAGAGAAGTGCTAAAAGAAGCCAATAGAAGTGCACAGAGTGGGTCGATAAAGGAACCATGTGCTCCATTCATTTTCAAGAATAGCTGTCAAAAAACATTTTTACCAGAAAACTGGTATAATTAGAATGAACTTTGGTTTATAAGAAGTCTCTGACAGGTTTTTCTATAGACAGAAAAGGTAGTATCATTTGTTTGGATCTAATGGCAGAGACCCAAGTAAGGAAGCCCTGCTAAGGGTTCATGTAATGCACCTAAAACCATATGAATTCGAGAGGTGGTTGTTAGTTTTCTTTAACTGACATGTTATAAGTGCATTGAGAAGACAGAGCTTCTAGAAATCGATCTTGTGTGCTTGGGTAGACCAGAGCTAAGTCATAAGCAAGTCTGCTGCAAACTATTCGCTCTCTGTAGGTGAAGAGGAGTCTACTATAGTCAGAACTCTTCCTGCAGGAGGAGTTGTCCAAATAAGTAACATCCTGTTACCATCAAAAGTTAATGAGTTAAATCAAAAACCCCTACTTAGGGTTTGTCTATATAAACTAATTTGTGTAGTGATGATGCATCAAATTATGCTAAATATTTCAAAGTTTAGAATAGTTGCAAATCGCATGATCCAAAGGCCTTCCTTACACAGGAACTGCCCGTACAGATAGAGTGATCAATAATACTCAGCATGAAAATATAATTTTCAATGATTCATCAACCCAATATTGTTAGTTTCTTTTAACCTTGTTAAGTCAAAGGACATCGGCAAAAACAAGGCTGTAGAAGACTACCAGCAGCCCATGCCTTTCTTGACAGCAAAAGAAAACATTGCTCACTAGAAATTTCAGTAGAATTTACAAGTGGTATTAAGCAAAATGCTAATCAATTCTTCTTATAACGGAATCAGTCTGACAGAAGATGCTTCCTGTGATGCAGTTACATATTATATGTTTTTGTTCTTTCTGCACCTCCACAAATTGCTTTTGCGTGGTGTACTGCACCAGAGGACTCTTAGGCAGGGAAATGATACAAAAACTCATTTTAAGAGACAAAACGGCTCATTTCCACAGCAAGAGAACGAATACTACATTCCAAATTGATATAAGATCTGACACTTTGACACTTCACATCTAAAATAAAATATTCGGAAATCCCACTGTCTCTTCCCTTGACCTCTGAATGAACAGTTTTGGTGACCTTGAATGGGAGTGAAATACAATGCAAAGGCCATTCTTTACCCTGATGAGTTAGCAGTTTTTAAGGTATGTTTCTGTAATCATCAGTTTATTTTTCAATGTGTGATTTCTATCTCTCTTAATCAGTTTAACCAGCAGCATGTTGTGAGTGTGACTCATACCGTCTGTGCCTGTGGTTTGTGTTATGTTGCTGCGACAGGGCCACGTGACAGATTTCTAGGCATAGGAAGTTGTCCATTTCAATTAACAGGCCACCCCGGACATTTCCCTGTCAGTGAAAGTGTACAGGGATTTACTTCCTCTCTTAGAAAGGCAAAAGCACCATGTACTGCCACCAGGGAATCAGTTTTTATTTTTCTCTTCAAAACACCACAGCTTAGTAGGAGACCAATATAAATTATAGGGAATGATATGCATGTCCTACAACTTCAAGAAGTACGGTTTCTTCATTCTCTGCTTTTCTCTGTGAGCAGCAGACAGAATTTATCTAATTCTGTTATACCGGTAGCAAGAGAGACAGGCACAATCAAGCATTTGTGCTACTGTGATTGCCTCTTGCTCCTTTTCCACAATAGATCTTGGTTTTCCGTGCTGTGTTGTTCTAATGTTGAGATCTTGTTTACTCTGTGGAACTTATAAAAACTTCTGTTGTTTAAAATTTAAAATTAATGTAAAAAATTAATCCCTGCTCCAACACTGAAGAAGACTAGCAAACAGGTGATGAGACCCAGATGCAGACAGATCATGACTTTTGACAACAGCTTTTCAGTGATCTGTGACGAGGCTAGACGCCTTGGTATTACCACATCATTTGCATGGCACATGATAGACTTTTACTATAATTATACGTGCAAACCATGGCTCTTTCAGTGCCCATGTATGTGTGTATTTATGTATGTATCTATTCAAATATACATATATATATAATATATATATTTGTTTATAATTGCAAAAATCAGCATCAGAAAGAACAGGAAATAGAAAACAAACGGAAGCAAAACCCCTTTCAATAAGGAACATCCTTGAAGGAATGTATGCGGGTGCTCTTCTGATAGACTGTTTCATATGGTTAAGCTTCACAGGCTCATCTTTGCATTGGGCTGCACATTTCACTGGGAGACAACTGAGTTATAAAATTGGTTTTGGACTACTGAGAGAAGAAAAGGAGCTAAATAAAGGGTAGAGAGTCTATTGTGTGCCTTATAAATAGTAACTGTTTCTTCTGGTAAATTCTTTCTCCGACTGGTTTATTTTCCTTGATGTATACAGAATGGGGATTAGAAAGTCATCCAATCCCATCCCTCATATATAGTAACCCTTAAGCTTATTTATGTAATCCTAAAGTACTGCCAAGACCTTTCTTTTAAAAATCCAAGTATTAGCTGGGCAGTGGTGGTGTGTGCATTTAAATCAGCACTTAAAGAGGCAGAGGTAGATGGATCTCTGAGTTCGAGGCCAGCCTGGTCTACAGAGTGAGTTCTAGGGCAGCCAGGGCTATGCAGAAATACACTTAAAAAAGAATAATCATCATCATCATCATCCAAGTATTGTTTTAGAAAGAATCATAGCATTGTATAGTTTAGAAGTCAAAATTATGAGCACTTAACAGCAAAAACTGATTTTAAAGCTGAATATTATTGGCAAAAGGATATTTTATATTCCAAACAATAAAATTAGCCCCAAATAGAAAAATTAGTAGGATGCTACCATCTTCTCCTTAAAAAAAGAAAAGAAAAGGGGAAAAGGAAAGTATTTTGCCCTTTAGAGTGCTGTGTAACTCCACAATAAATCTAAATTTTTAAATTTTAGAGTGTCCAAACCTATAGTTCATAATCATTTTGTTTTCCTAAAACATTTGCTCACAATGCAGTCTAGCATGGACCAGCATTCATTCTACAGAGCCTGCTGAACTTGAACTTGTGGCTCTGCCTCCTAAATGCTGGAATTAGCACCATGTAACACCATGCCAAACTCAAACCTATACTTTAAAATGAAATCACTTTGAGCATTTTACATTTTTTTTAGTTTATCTCCTGAAAATTTTGATTGCTTATAAATAGCAAACAGGTTCATTCGCTAACAAGTTTATTACTTTGTTAAAATGAACATACCTCCTCAATATATCCCCTTTATACTTGCAAAGTAGCTATTGCATTTGATCATCAAAGGTGACCTACAAGATCAAAACAGCTGTTTGTGTTTTTCTCCTCCTGAACCTTGGGGTACCGGACTGAGCTCCCAATGTTCCAATGAGGAGCAGAAGGAGGGAGAATATGAGCAAAAAAGTCAAGACCACAGGGGTGCACCCACCCACGGAGACAGTGGGGCTGATCCATTGGGAGCTCACCAAGGCCAGCTGGACTGTGACTGAAAAAGCATGGGATAAAACCGGACTCTCTGAATTTGGCGGACAATGAGGGCTGCTGAGAAGCCAAGGACAATGGCACCGGGTTTTGATCCTACTTCATGTTCTGGTTTTGTGGGAGCCTACCCAGTTTGGAGGTTCACCTTCCTAGACCAGGATTGAGGGGGGAGGACTTTGGACTTTCCACAGGGCAGGGAACCCTGACTGCTCTTCACGCTGGAGAGGGAGGGGGAGGAGTGGGGTGAGGGGGGAGGAGGGGGAGGAGGGGGGAGGAGTGGGAGGGAAATGGGAGGCGGGGAGGAGGCAGAAATTTCTTTTTTTTTTCAATAAAAAAAAAAAGAAAGAAAGAAAGAAAATGAGCTATAATATCTCCCATTATCAAATAATTCATGAGTCTTAAACCTATTGGTCCTGTTGACGTTGACTATAAGACTCTGGGACTAATAAGCTTGCAGAAGAAAAACTAGAGAGCGAACTTAGACTTCATGGTCTGCACAGGCGTGTTCGCAGCTGTGAGGGAGTTGTATGTTTGGCACTTCAAGAAATTCCCGATGGAAGGCATCACTTCTATTTCCCAAAAGACAGACATGTCGGACAGGATACCCATATTCAACCTAAGGTCTCCTAATTATTTAGAAGCAAAACTGGCTTTCAGACAGAAGCCACTTCTAAACAGGTGTTTGGTGTGCTCTATCAAATCTTCGCAAGTGTGATCTCACCTCTGTGGGCCTCGGAACATTTATTGTGATGCCTATGGCATTAAAGGGGTATGGTTTGTATTGCTAGGGTTTTTAGAGGCATGTACATTTGCTTATATTGATTATTGGTTTGTTTTGTGATATCAAACCCCTGAAAATGCTAAGGAATTGCTCTACTAGTGAGTGATATCCCCACATGGAAAGAAAATCAACCATGTGCAAAGTTTTGAAATCTCACCGTAACCATGGTGTAGTCATTTCTCAGAGTTTATGTTAACAAGCTGACTGAAGAATCTGAGCCTTCTGGAGCTTTCCTTGAAATCAGACATTTTAAAAGTATGTAAATATTTAAAGTATTATCACTCTTCTTGATATTTTTATTGGAATATACTTTTGTCATAACAATTATGTTAAGACACTAGGCAGCTTGCTTAATTAAATAAATGAGAAGTGTGGAACTGATAAACTTGAAGAAGGAAAGCACTATTTTGCCCTTCCTACTTTTAATTTTTAATCAACTGTGCATCTCCAGATATAGCTCACATACCCTAAAGCTTTGAAGGAGCCTTAAGTTTTAAGGATAAAAAATGAGAAGAGCAAAACCTCTCCCCCAACACACCTCTCTCCTCTCTCCCTGTCTCTTTACTTTTTGAGATTATAAGTACATCTCTGCTTTCCTTTTATTTCCTGCAAGCCCTCCCATACATCCCTCCACATTCTCCTTCAGGTTCATGGGCTCTTTTTTTATTCTTTGTTACTGAATGCATATGTGAATATAGGTATATATCTCTAACTATAACCTCTTCAGTCTGTATAACGTTCCTTGAATGTATGTTTTGAGAACAATTTTAGGCTTAATCCTCGCTGAATGAAACAGGGGAGCTGTAACATGCAATACCACAGCCCCATAGCTAGCTTTCTAACAAAAAAAAAAATCTATGTATTAGTGTGTTTTCATGCTAGAAATGATCTTGAGAAAAATCCTGGTGCTGGACTGGATTGCATTGGTTTCCTTACCTCATTCTATAAGGCAAGAAGTAATTATTGCTCTTTTAGTGGAGGTTGTGACTGATGAATTGTTGCTGCAATTGGGTATTTAATTAAAAAGGAAGGAATTGGTAATAAAACTCACATATTTCAGAATGAGGGATTAGAATCACCAAAGACCACCTAAAGGTCCCCCCCCCCAGTTGGATTACATCTCTCCTGCCTAAATAATGTAAATAGGCCATGAAGCATAAGGAAGAATCCATCTTACAGGAAAGTCAATCATTTCTTTGAATATGGGTGACTTTAGAGTGACCCATGTCGTGGAGGAGAGACAAAGATGGCCTCCCAGTCCCTCAAACATGAAGAGCCAGACTTAAGAGATCAGTGTCTTCTTGAGATCCTGCCTGTACGTTACGTATTTTAGCATCTTGACAGCTAACAGGTACTTTTTCCTGTATTTACTGTGACTAATATTTAATTGCAAAGCAGTCGTTCTCATTTAGAGTGTGTGTATGAAACTGAAGTATTGTTCACTCCCTATGTTCAATTTCCAGCATTGATTAAATAATTGTTAACTAATTAATTTGCTTATGTGATAGCTATTTAGGTAAATAAAGATATATTCAGAAGATAAAGTTCACAAGAGTGAATTTTGAATGTGAAGTTTGGGTATTGAACTTTATTCAAAGCTATACACTGTTGTGGAATATTATTTTAAGATACATTTGTTTATGTTGTGGAACATTTATTTTAATGATGCAAAAATGTGTTGCATTCTTTTATGCTGCATTTGTTTAACTCTGGGAAGCTGTGATTCTTTGCCTGTCTAAAACACTTAATGGTCTAATAAAGAGCTATACGGCCAATAGCAAGGCAGGAGAAAGGATAAGCAGGGACAGAAAACAGAGAAAATAAAAAGGAGGAGAAATCTGGGAGGAAAAAAGAGGAGCAAGATAAAACAAGAAGAGAAGGATATCAGGGGCCAGTCACCCAGTTATATGGCAAGCCATGGAGAAAGAAGTAAAGAAATATATACAGAAATAGAGAAATATAAAAATAGAGAAATATAAAGGCCCTGAGGCAAAATATAGCTGGCCTAATTTAAGATAAGTAAAATTGTCTAGAAACAAACCAAGTTAAGGCCAGACATTGGTAAGAAAGACTTGACGCTCCTGTATATGATTTCTTTGAGAGCTGGGTGGCAGGCCCCCTCAAAAGATCAAATAGTAAAAACAACAACAATACTCATGGGGTCATATTTAGGCAACTATGATTTGTCTAGAAGTATTTTGGCATGACGCACCTTTTCAACATCTCTTAAAGACCTGAATTCAGAATAATTTCCCTTTGAAAGAAATACCACACAAAAGAGTGTTGCACACAGACACATACACACATGGGCCACTATCTCTTCAGTGTGGATCCTGAGCCTCATACATATTATTCTATTTCCTTTTAGTTGAATTTAAAACTTCTAGACTAAAGCCATCAATGTGATGATATTTGCTTTATAGAATTGCTGCGAATCCTGCAAATGATGTATAAATTATATTGAGTTTTGATATTATAATGACTATTTTTTAAATCAAGAGTAACCAAGTTGAAGAGCTTGCTTTGGGAATATTACTCCAGATTCTCAAAGCTAGAAAAAAAGAATAATAAATACATTTTGTATCAGACATCTGATTATTATAATAGAATAAAATATTATTTTCTTGGAACCACAAATATAAATGACCTATATGTAAATGCATATTTGCATATATGTGAGTACTCTATGTATAAGTATCTATAGGCAATGTGCTTTACCATGCAATGAATGTAAGTTTGCATATTCATGCGTTACTATCTACTAATAGCAAGTGGCATAGGTTGTTTGATTCTGGGAGTATTTCTCTTTCTACTATGTCACACCAGACCAGCATAGGTGACCTTCTGAGATGACTGGCAATAATAATATATACTTATATTACCGAGCAGCTTGTTTCCATCTTCTTATAATTCAGTTTCTTAAGTCAGTATTAGTGAACAACTACTTCAATATGAATCTTTCTCTCTATTAGATTCTATAGCTATTTAAAGAGCTATTTAAAATACCCTTGGAAGGCCTTTGGTATATTATTGCTTAAGGAATTGCATTCTGAAGCTTGATTTGTTGAATTTATGCATCATTTCTTTGAGTTTCTCATTATTTGAAATGGAATATTATTCAAGCATTTATAATCACTTTCTTTGTAATTTTAAGTTAACGAACTGACTCTGGAAGTTTATGTTCTGCTTGATTATTCTCAAGAAAGAAGGAAGTTATTTACCTACAGAGATGAGGAATGATGTCTGTTCCATAAATATATTTTCAAGGGCAGTTATTAATGTTCCCTGCTGAATCATTGTAGATGTTTAATGCATTTGTTCATCACCTTGATAGATTAACAAGTTAGAGAGCCCGATAAACATGAAGTTCTCATAATTCAATGGCCCATGTCTAATGATCACATAGTTTGTCTATGAATTAATGTATCTCACTATACATTCCTGGGTCACATATATTTAAATGTATCCATTTCTTCATATGCAGTATAGTGGCAAAAGATCTTCACATTTGATCAAAGTGTCATAGAAAATGGGGAGAGTGTTGAATAGCCCCAGGTTTATTAAGTGACACTCTCTCAGTTTATTTTTGTAGAAATATTAGTTCATTTTCATTGTCTAAAAGATGTCTTCATTGATGAATGCATTCAAAAGTTCAAAAACTTTAGTTTGATAGAAGCCATTTTGTATCATTTGTTTTATTTATGTCCTAATAACCCTGTCAGATATTTATTCTGATGAAAAAGAGTATACTTTTAAATGTAGCTTTACTTTATTCTTCTTGTGAAAATGTAAGTGTAAACACTGCAATATAAGGCAGATTCCTAGCCAACCTAATAAAACAGAAGTTCAAAAATCCAAAAACACATTGATGAGATAATAGGAAAACAACTAGCTTCAATTTTTTCCATAATGAAAGATAAAATACACATATTTATTTCAGAAAAACTAACATCCATGTTTGTACTGTGAGCCTTAGTATCTGGACAATTATGATTCTATTAGTTACATAGATATCCACTACCTCGTAGGAAATCAAAAATATTTGCAGGTAAGACAGGTATAGTGGTGCATATCCTTAACCCCAGTGCCAGGGAAGCCGAGGAAGAAGGATTGACATTTTGAGGCCATACTGGGATATAGCTAAACTCTCTGCTCTGAACAAAAAATATAAGGCTTTATCAATAATTCTTCCACTCAATAAAAAATTTTAAAACCATATTAGACTTTTTTTGTATAGTTGGTAAATAATAATGCAACCTTATATTTAGTCTAATAAATACCTCTTCATTAAATATGGTATTAGAAAGCAATAAAATATAAAATATATTCAGTAAGCAGTTAAGTAAATAAGCATGGTTTGTGTAATTTGGCACAGATTATATTCTTTCTCTAAGTAAAAAATCATTTCTTACGGCCCTTATCTTAAGAGCAACTGGGTGTTAGAAATGGGTAGAAGAAATAGAAAATGCATGTAGGAACAGGTTCCTGGCATTCATGATGGAAGAACAGTAATAGATTTCCTGAGAGTGTCATATTAAAAGAGTTCTTCATGTGAATAGTACTCACACAAATATATCATTTTTCATTATTCAGTGGTTTGAACATGACGCTTTTATGCAGGAAGCATTAGAAGACGTATGCGACTTTTGAAGTCCGACGTGGTAGTAGCATTTATTCTTATTCGTGGGTAATTTCTGCTAATGCAGCTATCAATTGTGCTTTCAAAGTTTTCAATGCCTTTGCCCTTGTGTGTTATGAGTAGGGTAGATTGCTTTTGCTTTATAGCCATTGTTAATGCGTTTGCAGTTTGCATGGAAAGAATCTGAGAGAATGACTCCATACATCAGCATCGGCAATGCAAATTGTTTTCTTTCCTTTGCTTCTTTAATCCGAACACTATGCTAGTATGATGCATTGTGCAAATAAGTTCTTTTTTTAATGATTAAAGTTGCCCTGGGAAGTGATAGTACTGGGG
The DNA here is from genome assembly GCA_963919715.1 of Microtus obscurus. Classification (NCBI taxonomy): domain Eukaryota; kingdom Metazoa; phylum Chordata; class Mammalia; order Rodentia; family Cricetidae; genus Microtus; species Microtus obscurus. The sequence continues at coordinate 18,605,558 of CAWTZC010002528.1, forward strand.
GAAATACATTTTTTTAAACTTTGCCGAGTTGAGCTGCAGAAATGGTGAAGAAAATAGAAGATAAAACCAAACATTCACTTAGCTCTCTTCTAACTCTACAGATTCAGAGATATTTGCAATTTCTGACTTGGTGTCTGATTCAAACTCACTTGTAAAATTAGTGTAATTAAAATATTTTCCATGCATGTAATGCTATTCTCTAGCTAATGAACCCTGGATGAATTTTTATTTATTTAGACGTGCTATGTATGAATACACAAGTTTACAAGGTAATTAGAAGTTAATTAATTAGTTACAGCTGCAATAAATGTTTAAGAACTCCATTTTGAATAGTATCTTGCCCAAAGCACTAAGAAATTTTATAGTAATACTTTTGCAAATAAAGATAATTTTATAACTAACTGTGCTGTCAAGATAATGGTTTTCTATTCAGTTCTGGAAAGAGGTATCAGCCAGATGTTGAGTTACTTACCATGTACACAGCATCAGTTCTAATACATTTACGTCTACTTCTTTCTTTTTCATATCAGAGCTGATTGCTGTCCACACTTTTATTCTCTGCATACACTTGTCAATGCTAGATATATACTAAGTCTCTTTGAAAATTATTCCCATATTACTTAATTTATTAAATATTGTTAAGCAGGAGTTTTTAAAAAATGTATAACCTAATAGAATACATTCAGCCAGATTCTCGTTCAAATGTAGAAAATGTGGGTTTCCTTCAGGGGCCAGGTATTTCCAGGACTTGCTCGTCTACAGAATTTAGTTTGTATATATTGGGAACTTACCCTAGTCTGCCTCAAGCAGAGAGTTAGCAGTGGGTTTACCTCCTAGTACTTCGCCTTCTCAATTAATTTTTTTTGAGAAAAAGAATTCCTTCAGGTGTTTGTTTTCCTCTTTGAATAGTGCCTTGCACAAAGCAAATATTTTGAGCAATGAAATATTTTGAATGAATACATGTGGTGAATGAATCAATCACCTTGGAGAAGCAATCACTCTACAAAATAAACATGAATAGTCATTTAACAGTTTCTTTTTAATTAACTGTTAAGACTAAATGATATTTCAACTTTAACTTGTCTTAAATGTATGGGTACATATTCTTTATTTTATTTTATTTTTTTTATTGAAAGAAAAGAAAAAGAAATTCCCACCTCCTCCCAGCCTCCCATTTCCCTCCCCCTCCTCCCACTCTTCTCCTCCTCCCCCACTCCTCTCCCTGTCCCTCTCCAGTCCAAAGAGCAGTCAGGGTTCCCTGCCCTGTGGAAAGTCTAAGGTCCTCCCCCTGGGTACATATTCTTTATTGAATATATTTAGATAAGATTGGTTGATTCCTTACTTATATATCATGTCAGATAATTACACTATATTTTAATTATTGTCTCTGGAGTATAATAACTCTAACAACTGCTATATACATTTGAATATATCTCTTATTCATGCATACTTTTAGAAGTGTCTATCTAAAATCACCTATATGTAGGTCAATAATATACATTCATTGTGGTGGTTTAAAAAAGATGTTCCTCATAGTTTCAGGAATTGAATCTTTGGTCCCCAGTTGGTGGAACTGTTTGGGTAGGTTTAAGAGGAGTGGGCTTGCTGGAGGATATATGTGTCTGCAGATGGATTCTAGTTCCAGCCACCATGCTTGTGACTGAAATGCTTCCTTGCTATACTGATGATGGACTCACCCTCTGTTACCACAAGCCTAAATAATCCCTCTCTACACTAAGTTGCTTTGGTCATCGTGTTTTTTTTTTTTAAATTTTGTTTATTTATTTAAGATTTCTGTCTTTTCCCCACCGCAGCCTCCCATTTCCCTCCCCCTCCCCCAGTCAAGTCCCCCTCCCTCGTCAGCCCAAAGAGCTATCAGGGTTCCCTGCCCTGTGGGAAGTCCATGGACCACCCACCTCCATTCAGGTCCTGGTCATCGTGTTTTTATCAAAGCAACAAGAAATATTTATCTGTGGTTACAGACATAACTCGATAGTAGAATGCTTGCTTAGTATTAGCAAGACTCCCAAGCTTAATCTCCACCACTTCAATTAAGAATATAAGCAGAAATATAATTTTTAAGGATTTATATAATCTCATAAAATCTAACTTACATAAGCTTCGTATATAAAATTTAATTTGACTGAAAAAATCGAGATGTTTTTAATTATATTGATACTGACTTAATGCCATAATTATTGATTCTTCTTATATTAAAACTGTTTTTAAGCCAGTCTTCAAGGACTTTCCTGTGAGATGTATCTTCTGGAAAGATCTGTAGCTATACCCAGAAAGTTTCACCAACATGACTGTCCAAATGTGAGCTGAATAAGTACAACACCAACGGACATACCAGTGTAGACAGAGCAAAAGAACAACTGGCAACTGAGAAAAACTGGGAATGAGAGAGATGAGCTTCCCCAAAGAAGAGCACACCAATTGGTTGTTTAGTGCTCACGATCATTCCTGAAAACATACACACAAGTAACAAAGTAATGTTAACTATTAGTGAAGAATGAGGCCATGCATATTAAAGAGCATGGGAATTGGTTTGTAGGAAGGTTTGGAGAGAGGAAAGGGAATGGAGAAATGTTGTTAATTGTTATGATCTCAAAATTAAAAAAAAAAAAACTTTTAAAAAGCCAATGCAAGCATTTTACTAAGGGAAATAAAAGTAACATATCAAATATATTATTCCTGTATTTGGTTCCAACTTCCAGTTTTAAAAAGAGCTATTGCCGAGTCAGTGTTCTATTGTTTGAGGAGACACCATGACCAAGGCAGCTTTGAAGAAAGAAAGCATTTAATAAGGGTTGCATACAGTTTCAGAGGGTCAGTCCATTATCATCTTGGCATAGAGAATGGGTGGGTGCAGGAACATGGTGGCACATATGGAGCTAAAGTGGTTGCTGAGAGCCACATCCTGATGCATGGGCAGCTGACAGAGAGAGGAAGACTGTGGGTTGCAATGAGGGCTTTGAAACCTCCAAGCCTACTTTCAGTGTCATGCTCCCTCCAACAACACCACATCTACACCAAGACCAAACTTCCTAATCCTTCTAAGCCTCCCCAAAGCCTTCCAAACAGTCCCACTGCCTGGTGACTAAGCATCCAAATATATGAGTCTATGGGGTCATAGTTATTCAAACTACCACAAGAAGAAAGACAGTTTGAGTGGTAATAAATTGTGCCTTTGTGAGCCAGGTCTCCCCTGTCAATGTACTTTATCGGCACTTGTTTATTTTTTAAAAATGAGAGTGAATACTACACCATACAGGAAGAAGCGTTTAGGATTATAGGTAGTTGTCTGTAAAAAAAAAAAAGTGCAGGAGGCTTGTCAATTTGTGGGTTGCTTCTCTGCTTCACCAGTCTATTGATTCCAACTCCCTGTTCAGATGACTTTCCTTGAGAGTTCTCCACTATATGTCTCTTATGATAAACATATCACAGAATTAATTCTGGCTCTTTATCTTATTTAATGTTATTAATATAAAAGCAAATGAGTAAGATATAAGGTGCAAGTATTTATCAGACAACTATAGGAAGGACAAAGTATAAAACATAATACAATATTCTACTTTTGGAATTCCTACCCATAACAAATATAAAGTATATACTCACAAAAGAAAAAAAATAATCTGCCATGGCACTTTTACCATCTGTGATCTCAGAGTATTGAATTCACTTTATATATCCCTGTGTAAGATTAAACATGTTTTACACTTAAACGCATAATGTCATGGAAGATAATTAATTTCTCCATATCCACATAGTGACACCCACGACTAATAAAATAAACAGCTGATGAAGTTTGATTTGAAGCTAGGCAGACGAATAGGTGCCCAAATGAGACCTGTGATTCAAAGTTGTAAAGATGGTAAAGTTTTTAAAAAATGTAGTATCTAGGACGATCCAATTACTAATTTTTATTAAACATTTTCATATAGCGAAAACTGTAGCTCCATTTCCTAAATAGCTGGGCTATAAAGAAACTCCATGGGCCTGTGTGCGCAGAAATAAGATGGAGCATTAAGATTAAGTCCAAGTGCAATTGAAGACCTGAGTCAACTGTGCCGCCAAAGGAGCAGAGAACGTTGTCAGCAATACACTACTATTAGTATGTAGAGAAAGGCACTGACGGGGTGCTTGGAATTCATCCCGCTCAACCGGTGTGTTAATTTAGAACGTCATAGTGCAGGATAATGTACCGAGGATTGTAAATTGAATGTAGTTAGAGAGATTCTCTTGAGCCCCCTCCATTGTCCCAGTATTAACTAACAGCTGTAACAGAAAGAGATGTCAGTGTAGAGTTAGTACGCTGAGTGGTAATGGTTGTGATTGTAATTGTAAAGATGGGGCTATGACTTGTGCTCTTTTATATACCAGAGAGCTTCTAGAATGATACCTTAGAAAAGTTGTTGAAATTTGCCCGCGAGAGACATGGAAGCTTCGCTGGCACGGGAGGTTGCCTCCAGTTTTAACAGTAAGACTGTGATTTGTGTTTGTCTCCAGCAAGGTTTGAACTTTCCATCAACTTCTGTCAACCATGTTGTACCATTCTTAATGTAGTTAGAATTTAAACTATTTAATCGCCTTCGCATCTTGGTTTGGATTGCTCTTGTGAGTAAAATTACAAACCCGCATTGGTAGGCGCCATTGAAGTTGTTAGGGTGAATTATTATGTGGTAGGGTTTGTTGTTGGTGTTCTCAGTTTCAAGAGTACAGAAACGGTTGTGCTAAAAATAATTTTGTTCTGAAAAGTTAAAGATTAAATTGCAATAAGAGATCATTCAGGGGATACTTTACATATATATATATACACAAATACATACACACGCACACACACACACATATATATACACACACACACATACACACACACTCTCTCTGGCTATAAAGCATGTAATTCCAAAGTAATTATAATTTCACATTGAAGGTTGGTTTCCCATTGAGCTCTATATCAGAGAGCCCCAACCCAGACCTTTACAAACCCTGCATAAAGCCCTATCTCCCAGGAAATCTGTGAGCTCCATAGGAATTACTCTGATATTCCTGATCATATTCTTTTGACAGTGAAAATCAGTTGCCTCTCACATTAGACATCTGAAGGATCAGAGAACGGGAGCCGAGAAAACAGCTCAGCCATGTCATTGCCACACTTGATCGGCTTTTATTCTGTTCATTATTTCATTTCATGGGTGAAAGGAGCCTCCCTTTCATACTAGGCAAAATAGTGTCAGTTTTTAATGCGAAATTCTATTGAACACCATCGCAATTCTCAAATGGCCGTGCACCTAACTGCTGCTTCAAGAGAAAAATTTAGTGTCCTAATGGGGTAGTCTCCATTTCTTCAAACCATAGTCGTTTGCCCAAACTCCCTCTCTGAATAAATGACTGGTTTAGAATTTTGAAGGATTACATTTATGTCCATTCTAAGGGGAAAAAATTAATTGAAACTGAGGGGTTGGGTCTTACGTCTTTATGAGCATGTCCTCCTACGCTTTTACTTTCTACACATCCTCTCTTCTTTTCTTTGGGTGGATAATTTAAAGTCCATGGTTCTGAAATAATAACTGAAAACACATCCAGTTTAAGAATTAAATTTCATCATCTTCTTTGACAATTTTTCTCCCAATTTGGAGGCAGAGAATGTTTTGGGTTTGACGATTTGTTTGTTTGTTTGAGAAAGGCTTCACTATGTGGGCTTGGCTTTCCCATAACTCTCTCTTTATACCATGCTGGTCTCAAACTCATACAAATCTGTGTGCTTCTCCCTCTCAAATGCTGGGATTAAAGATGTGTACCACCATGACAAACAGTAATATATAATCCATCCAAAGTACATTTGAAATTTTTTCTTCTAGGGCTTTTGGAATAGAACAGTTACCCATTTTGTAGAGAAGTATAAACTTTTCCTCTACATATAAGACCATTTGAATCTGTTGAATAAGTTGGCAAAAGACAGTTACTATAACCAGACAAATAACAGGACAAAAACCACACAAATTTAATTGATCATAGTTTTACAAGACAGTGGAGTTCTTGAAAGACCCAAAGACACTGAATGAAAAATCTGTTGCTGTGCTTGGGTTTGGTAAAGCCTGGGTAGCTATGAAAAACCTGGTTGAACAGAAAGGGACTAATCCAATAGTGATAAACCTACAGGCAAAAGTTATGAGCAAGCAAGGGCTCTCTGAAGCTCTTCCATCCACAGGGCTGGCCCCTTTTAGAATGTGGAATTTATGACCTAAAAAATCTAACAAAGCAACTCAGAGTGCTCTTTTGTGCCTGTCTTTTACATAGACAAATCAGAGCAATTATACAGCAATGCTTTTAGGTAGTTTGGTTTTAGGGAAGAGGTTGTCTGTTTTCTATGACCTGAATTAGAATAGAGAAGTTGGAATTTCTGCAGCTTGCCTTTGGGGAGATTGAGCAATGACAGGATTCAAGAAAAACTTGGCTTCCAAGCCTTGACCAGAGGATCTTTTTCCTGAGATCTAACAGTCTAAAAATTGTCAAGTGTAGCTGTTGGGTGGGTGTGGACTTTTGCTTCCCAGACCTGCGATGATGATTTCAACTTTCATTCACATCTTATTGACTAATTTTGAGACAATGAATCTTTAGGGCTCACTGACCATGTAGTTTTATTTACTACCAATATTAGCTTTTGGGAACTGTGTGAAAATATATAACCAATCATTTAAAACATGCATATAAAAATGTCTTCTATATCTCGTGATAAATGTATCCTGAGAGCCATCTGACTGCATGGAACCTTCTTCCCATGGCGAGTAATATGCTTTGTTAATTTGCAAACTGTTTAATTTAGAAGTTATGATACTGGCGTGAATCACATTGTGACTACACTGATGTGGGTCTAAGTACAAATATTTAGAATGCAGTTAGGGATTATGCTGGTTTAAAAAAGTAACAGGAATGTAACAATTCATTAAAAAAGAGAATATGAATGTGAAAGAAATCAAGGATATGATAAGGAAGGATTTGGAGAAAGGAAGGGGAAGGCAGAAATGATACAATTTATTATAATCTCAAGAAATAAAATGAACATAAAATCTATATTACACATTGGTTGGAAAGCTTTAATTTTTAAAGGCTTGATTTAATGCCTTAGCTGTTATGTAGATCCAACTACTTTGACAAATCCAGGATATCTCAATAAAGCCATAGATTGAGTTCCTTTTACTACATTTTCTACATGTATTGTAGAAGCCGTGATAATGACAACCTTTTGCCAATGGTTTCAAGACGATTCGCCCAATCCATGATAGATAAAGACATAGAAAATTGGTTTTCCAGCTTCTCCAAGTGCAGCAGCAGCAGCTACGGCACCACAACCATGTTGCTAGTTAAAAACTGGATTTCGATCCTGACAGAACTGAATTTAGATCCTGGCTCCAACACTTACTATAAGGAAGTTGTGAATTTCACTTGCTCATATGTAAATCAAGATATTTAACACCTACATCACCTCATCCCTGTGACAACGGTGTGATAAACACATGCGGTCTACTGAGTGTGTGTTATTAAGTAGCAGTAATAATTTTTTTAGCTCTGTTGCTTTTTCCAAACTAGGAATGTTAGCACTTACTCCTGAAGAGGCTAACTTCTACTATATCGTTTCTGTGGTGCTCAACAGAGGCAGACCAAAGAACCCTTCCTCTAAGGCTATGGGATTGTTGTGGTAGACCTAGCACTGTAAGCCCTATACCTGGGTATCCTGGCCACCACAGGGGATGGTGCTGAACTGCACACAAAGCACAAATGATGAAGCTACTGCCATACAACTGGAGATACCTCATGCAGTGTTCTAACGTCTCATTTATATATAGTCTCCAGCACAGTGCTGGTTTTGAATTTGTAGCAAACCAGGTCTACATAAATCGTTTTCTTCCCAGCAACCTAAATTTTGGTAGAGAATTGCAACCCTCCCCTCCCCTAGTGAAACACCCAGGAGGTAATGAAAGTGAAGTCAACGTATCTTAATTTCTTATGATCTCACCATCTTCTGTCCTATCATGAAAGGTATATTGTTTATATAGTAAATTAGAACACTATGTAAAGGTATCTACAGACTTTCAACTTTCTTTATAAAAACTATTCATAAGACTAGAGCTGGCACTCAGTGGCAGAACAGTTGCCTGCCTTGTATGAGACTCTGTTTTAGCTCCAGCTACAAAAATTAATAAGCCAGAAATAAAGCTCTGAGCTTGGACCTCTTCTTACAAGTCCTATTCCCCTTTTGTGTTCCTTTTCTTTTGCACATCTATTACCGCAATGCCCTCTAACCCACAGATACAAGTGCTGCATCAAATATGTATTTGCTACAGTTGTCTAGGTTTGAACATAAACTCCTAAGGCATACTCCACTCTGTTCTAAAATGGCTAAGAAAACAGCCTCCTCCTCTGTCACAAGTAGGTCAGATCTCAATGTCCAGAAGGCCTGTCATATCTTTGTGTGCTTTGAAGAATTAGTTGGGGTTTTGTCATTAAAAATCCATGTTCCTTTCACCACCAAGTAATAGCCATCATGACCCATCTTTCCAAAACACCTGTGATAATTGGACAATGATTAACAAGACAAGATGGGGACTTTTAAAATCACCAGTTAGGCTTGATAATGGAAAGACATTTGTGGTGGCTGCCAACATTCCTATCCATGTCTGAACTCAGAGTATGCCCTTTTTTTTCTCCACCTATATGGAATATTGACTCATTAAGTACCTCATTTAAAGGAAACATGGACATGTATGGTATGTGGCCAGCTCTAGTTAGACAAAAGCATCACAGCTGGAATAGAGACATGGAGCAATTATATGTTATGTGGATGCATTGTTAAATGGTGTGATAGAAGGTGGGACAAGATGACTGATCAGAACAAAAAGATACCAGTATTTGGATTGAAGATATCATGGATATGATGCTCAAACTCAGCTGAGTTTGAGACTGGTCTAGGGAATTAATATACAACTGAGCTTCTCCTCTCCAATATGGGCATTCCCAGTTCTGTAGGGTACACTAGCAGTTGTCTAAGCTTCTGCAACCTGATGCCTTATTTTGAGCACATTCTCTTCTCTCCAGGACTCTAGATAAGGATGTGAGCAAGGTATGACGTCATTCTAGTTATAAATAAAATCAGCAAGTACAGAGTTCTTTGTCTGCATATCTTTGTCAGTTGTCCATGTAAATGTCACTTCATACAAAAACCATAAGCCGCCCCTACATAAAAATCTTTTATTCAATAGGATTTATTTTTCATTACTTGAATGAATGCATTACTCCATTATTCATCTTTTCTGTTTTCCCCCGATTCTTTTCATGTACAACTCATATCAGAATATTATCTCCTACAAAAATGTTCCCAACTGACTATTTTACTAAATAGAACTCTATACAGCAGTGTTTAGAGCTGGAAGGCACCTTAGAGAATGACCTTTTCCCTCTTTCATTTCTCAGATGATGAAATTGGGGTCAGAACAGATTAAGTGATTTGCCTAGGGTCAAACACGGGATAGAGAAGGAATCAAAAATGTATAAGATGAAACTGGATTTTACTTTTGTCAATATACAATATTGTTCACCCAGTAAACATTTATTTGTGTGACAGGAACTATTCTTAAGAGCTGTGAAGCCAACCGAGGCACCCCTAGGCACTCTGCAGCTCGTGCTGTTTATGAGTCTGCAACGATTTCCTCTCCTAGGTGTGTGCAGTGGGATGTCCCGCCCGATCTTTTGTTATGGTTTCATTTCTTTATGCCTTGATAGTGCCCTTATCTTTCCTCAGCCCCAATTAACTTCTCCCAAGTTTCTCGTTTAATTAATTCCCATCCTTCTCTTCAAGGTACAGACTGACTCACCCAATTTAATACCATTCTGCCTCGTTATCATCCACCCCCCATTCTAAAACAATTATTTTGAGTGTAATGAAAATGTTAAACACGGTGAACCCAGCATGTGATTATTATAACTCCAACTGCCAAGAAATGTTTTAATATTTGTTGACTTGGAAAATAAAGTGTCATAACAACAAAAATAAGTAGCTCCTTTATCGTTACCCCTTTTTTTTCTTCCTTGTTGTTGAACATTTGCTTCTATAACAGCTAGCACAGGCTCATAGACACAATCCACATAAATGGTTATCAAAAGAGTTAGAGGAGGAGGAGAAGGAGGAGGGGGAGGAGGAGGAGGAGGAGGAGGAAAATAGATAAATTCCCTTATTCTAAAATCTTCTTTTTCAAACAAAATCTATACTGGTATATTTTTGCCTTTTTCTGTACCTACAAGAAGTACCGTAAGTATGTGCCATGGTAGCATTTATATAGGAGGCATTTCTTAGTCCACTGCTTCACTTGATAAATTATTTACTTTTCATTGTCTAATACCATCTAATAAGCATTAGCTTTTATAATTAAATACAAGGCAATCTTATACTTAATGAACAGCCTAAAATTATTCACAGTTATCTGTAATAATATAGAACTAGTAAAAATGATATTCTGCTTCTAAGTGATGTATTTTGAAGATAGTTTTATTGTCTATTATTTATCATTGTTTCTCTGTGACTTTAAACACTTAACAAAAAGCTACACAAATATTACACATTCCCATATGCCCGTGTGGATTCACCAATTGCTTTCTCTACTGTCATCTTTCTCTTGCTCTTTTCTCTCTGTAGATATATGTATATGTGTCTATATCAATAAATATGTATGCAAAACAGTATTTAACAGTAATCAAAAATTGTTTACCATGTATGTTTCTTATAAAAAATCCATTTATTAAATTAAGCAACATACAGCATGCTTAGGTATTTTAAAAGTCTAAAAGTATCTTAGTTTTGCACTGAAGACTTGGGATGTCCTAACTTCTTTCTTTATTGCATATTTCAGTTTATTTTCTTTAACCAGGATATATTCTTACATTGCAAAGAGTAGTTATCAAAGATGGGCATTTTCCCACTGACACGCTACCATTGCCTAATTTACAGCCCACAACTAAACTGCGTTATCTCTGTCAATGGTGTTGACAGTGAGCTGTTGCTCACCCCCACCTTTAATCGTGCACCAAATCTGATCAGGCAGTGCGTTCAGATGTGTGATGTTTTGTTTGCGTATCTAAAAGTTCACATCTATTCAGTCTGTAATGACCTGAATAATGATATGTTTTCAAGTAATATCTGCTTGCTGCCTGTCGTTCCAAGAATCTCTGACCAAATCCCTTAGGCTTAGAAAGATCTGTGCTAAGAGCATTGCTACTCAGCCTTACAGCTCCATCCTAGCCATGAGTTTCAGCAGCTCTGTCCGATGTGTTCCAGGAGAGAAAGCTGTGAGTGCATCTTAACAGTGTTGACACATAAAGCTTCAGGACCACTCTTCTCTTGACTTAGAGCTAAAGAGCTAGCATTTGTAGGGACCTCCTTGCAAGATTTCATAGTACTCCAATTTCAGCCCTAAGTGAATACTTAACAGGATGCAACCTTAGAGAAATTTTAAGATTAATAACTCCAGAATGCTTGAGATGTCTAAAACTAAAGTTTGTACATAATTGTTGGTTTTAGTCATTATATAGAATAAGTATATTTTAAAAGCTTTATAGCTGCTGCTTCTGTATCTCCAGTATTAAAATTACTAATGTTGTTTCTCTGACCACAAAAAAAATGGCAAAAGTGTAAAGCATATTCATGGTGTCTAAAACATGTAAGGTTTGGCTTAATTCTGTAAATTGCATTATCATAAGGGCTACAAGTTAAATGGCTCACTTTCTGTCTGCTTCTACCAAGAACAATCTGAGTCTCATAGTTTTTCTTCTCCTTTGTCAAACCTACTTCTAATACTAGATGAAAATAAGACCTCATCACCCATATTGACTTTTAGTATATCTAATATTTTATGAAAAACCTACCAAAACCAATATTATTATTTAAGTTCCATACCAAATCATAAAAGAACCAAGCCTCAGTACAAGAAATTAGCTGAGTGGACCAGAGGATTGGGATGGCTTTACTTCCACCAGCATGCTGATAAGTGATGAGCTGGCTACGGCAATGATGTAGCCTGCCTTTTGTTTTTGGTTCCCTCTAGATTAAAGAGAAGGCGTTTATACAACCAAGAGACAGGAATTGGCTACCATAAAAAAGAGTGTATATAACCATATTCTGAGTATAGATTAAGCATAAAATAGTTATTTGTGCCCTACAGTACAGCAGGCTTACCCATTTATCCTTGTGACAGATTATGTACGTAAAGCCAAAACAAAATCAAAGCCCTGTAGACAGAATACGTCACAAAAGCTGTTTAATCCTTTCACAACATCCCTTAGGGAAGCCTGACCTTGGTGAGTAATAAGATTAGGTACATATACCATCAAATCATCTCTTATTTTTTTTTCGGTGAAATGATTTTTTTTTCATAACACATTTTTCTAATTTCTTACAAAGTGTTGCATGTCACCGTCTCTTCATGTGTACACACAAAATATTGCTGTAGGTTTTGCGTCCATAAAATATGGCAGTATACTCAGACAATGTACTGAGATTTTATATGAAATTGACTTTGGCTGGAGATCATATGTTTAAGAGGGAGTCGGGTAAATGTAAGTGCGTCCTCACATCAAGGTTGCTTGTGAATTTTACTTAGAAAACAGTCGAGTTTCAGGCAGCAATCAAAAGGAAGCAGACCCTGGAGACTAAACTGCTGAACAGATGCAGTGAACGTGGCTCGGGAAGCAGAGCTGTCACTTCGGATCTGTTCCACTCAGCACCTCTGTGGGCCAGGAGCGAGAGGGGCTGTCATTGTAATATTTTCATAGTTCTAGTGAGCAGACCGGAATGCCTATCGGAACCCCATTTTTAAATATTTTTTGTGGTCTCTTGGCTTCGAACTTAGCATTCTGAGAAATAAAAATAATGAGAACTTGTTGTAACCGGTACTTTTCTTCAATACTGTTAAATTTTCATTTGTGAATTTCTAGCTTGTCAAACCAAATCAGAAAATTTTGATAACATTATTTACTGCATTAAAGCAAGTCTGCTATTGACTCCTGAAAAGAACTTTATATTATTATTCTCTGAGACTCTATTGAATGCTGTACATTCATTAGTATACTTGCTTTTCTCCTAATGCTGGATAGGTTTGTATGTCTGTATACATGCATGTTTATAGATGTATTCAGTGTGCTAGAATAGGATTAGATTGTATCTAGACCACAATTAATCTCTGAAAATAGTAAGATAGTCATGATATATTGAAGATTTTCTAACACCAAGAAAATGTGTAAGATTGATTTGTAACACTCATATAAATTTTTGTTATAGAAATAAGCATGAATGCTCTGGAAACTGTATGAGACTTATGAAAATACTATACCAATTCAATATTATCTCTGATTTCTTGTTTTCATTGTAATCTAAAGCACTATAAAGAGCATAATCTTGTAATTTACCTTTTATAAAATGAGTGTGTAAATTATCCACACAGTTCTCATCCAAGTTCTCAAACCAATTTTAAAATTCTATTATTTTCTGTACTATATTGTGTATACTAAATAATCATGAGAATGGCATACTTTGTATTTAGATGGACATATTGCAAGAATATAAGGTAGAAATATCAGTAAAACTGATGTCTTATTTAAGACAGTCTCAAGTGATTGTCATATGTCATGTTTTTCTTTTAGATTGAAGAAAGGAGATTCTGAAAGAAGCAAATACCCCGAAATATTCCAGAACACCCCAGCAGAACAGTAAGTTCTTTAATGACAAGATAATTATACCAGAACTTCTGCAAAATTAGATCATCTTTTACACAAATATTTATCTTCCTAATTTTTAAGATTAGAAATCAGAATAGCAAGCAACTAATATGTTCTGAAACTCAATTTTAATTCACTAGAGTCCACTGGAAATGATTTTTTCCTATAATCCTCTTAGATAAATGGGAAGGTAATCTGTGCACAGAAATATTTGGGTTGACTCCATATATTTTTGAGTAACATTGGACCATCCCCACGGGGACGAATTGGGACAATAGAAAAAGCACGAGTGATGAATTTTCTTTTATATAATAGAAAATTTACTCCTCTGGACAAATTTGAAAGGTTAATAGGCATGGTTTATTTACAGTCATTAAACATAATTGTGTCAAATAATAGAAGTCTTAAAGTCTGCATTTTATTCTCATTATTTCATTTCTTTCTAATCTTCTCAAGGCTTAACTGTGAGATGTATTTCCATCTTTAGCTATGACTTTATACCAGCAATACTTTTTCTAAATACATTTTCATTAAGCAGAATTATGTATATCATGATGCTATCACTTTGATTGATTTGTTGACAATATAAAGGTTCCTGAGATGCGAAGAACTATAAAATTTGAGTGTGTGAATATTAAAACCAGTAAAATAGAGAAGTAGCATCAGAATCAATATTAGTGACCCACATCATATAACTTTAGTAGTAAGGTTGATTTAAAAAAGACCTGAAAATGGCATTCCTCCAAAAATATCTACAAGAATGTTATCATTTCTCACCTTCTAACTGTAATGTCATTGTGAAAGGTTATCAGTGACCTTTCTTCTGATCTTTTTTATATGTACTTGATCTATGGCTTGAGTAGAATGATAAAGCTCTTGGTATTTTCATTTGTGAGTTGAAGTAGGATTTAGTGAAGTGCCTGTTAGAAGGTTCACATTCTTATAATAAGACCTATTTATTTATTTGAGATAACCCTGAAGAAAATAGTTTCCAATGAAAGAATTTGTGCCTTTTCTTGGTGTATTACTTGTGGTTTAGAGCAGTCATTCATCTCAGTTTTTGAGTGTCTTATATTTGACAAGTGTATACTAAATTACTGGGAGATAGACACAAAAACAATGAAAACTCTGAGTCTCATATAAAGTTGTATGCTTTTTCGAGACAGGCCTTCTCTGTATGGCCCTAGCCTGGAACTCTCTCTGTAGACCAGGCTGGCCTCGAACTCACAGAGATTCACTTGCCTTTGCCTTCTGAGTACTGGGATTAAAGGCGTGGGCCACCACTGCCCAGCTTAAACTTGTATGCCTTTTTAAAAAAATGTAGTTTATTCCATTTATATATTAATATATGTATGGATAAGGACTCTGATAAAGTGAAATGATTGGAAGATAAATACTTTACTCTTTAAAGACGTCACTCTGTCCCAATTGCCATTGTGTAGACTAAAGCATGGAACTTAAGTACACTGGGCAGTTCCTAATACATCCTAAAATAATCACATCAGAAATAATAAAGTTCTTATTATTTGCACTAAATAAAAACGTAAATGTAAGTTTTAGCATCGGAAAGTCAGACAAGCTCCTATAATAATGTTGCCTTAAAGTTCATAGCTGAAGAAAAGAAGTTGATAATTAAAATATTACAAAAAAAAAGCTTGGAGTACAGGCATTTATATTTCGCAGAAGTCTTGTGATTAAAATAAGGACTCAGGGATAAAGGGCTGCTGAAATTGTTTTTAAATTATAATTTGCTTCTCAACCTCTAAGTGCTTAGTAACACTGTGAAGAATACCATGGTCCGCACTCCCTGATTACATTAGATAATCATAATAGCAGAGAGGAGACGTCGAAAAATCATTCAGACACTCAGGCATGCTCCTTGGGAGCTAGTTGTATTATCCTAGATTTGCTAAATCTCACTAAATACCTGTGGGAGTTGATGTTCTCACTCAAAGAACGACTACTATTAATGGCTTCTCTTCCTGGGATGACGGATAGAGTGTGAAGTTTCCATTCGGGTAAGAAACACTCTCCTAGAAAGAAGACTATAACCAAAATGTTTTCTTTCTGTGGATTACCAGAGAATCAATATTATTTAGAAATGACACTCACAGGTTTCACTGAGTGAAATTTTTCATTATCAGAAGTAATAAGTCACTGTTAGCCAATGTAAGTCTGAGTGGGGTGTGAGGGTGGCGATGTGGCATTTGGGCTAGCATAGTGCCATAGGGCTAGCAGAAACACACAAGGTCTCTAGCCTGATATCTTCATTTTACTGACTGTCCCTTCTAATGTATGGAGAGTAAGGCAGGCTAGCTCATTTACTTGAGCTCTCTTATCTAACAACAGAACTGAGAATTCTAGTCTAATAGGTCAACTAACATTGACTATAAGTGCATATAGAGAGAGATGGTGGATGAATGGATGAAATACAAAGAAGAGGGAGGAGGAAAAAGAAGAGGAGGAGAAAGAAGGAAAGGGAGAAGGGAAACAAGGAAAGCCACTTATTGGGCTTTTATTTGTTTTGAGATACTCTGTTAGACATAGGATTTGTTTCATTTAGTTATCAGAAGGAAACTTACATCCCATGCTTTCACAGATGATGAAAATGAGGACTAAATACTGTATGAAGTCAACCTCATTTGTAAGCAATAGATAGAGTCACTGTTAAAAATTGCTCTCTGGCCGGGCGGTGGTGGCGCACGCCTTTAATCCCAGCACTCGGGAGGCAGAGGCAGGCGGATCTCTGTGAGTTCGAGACCAGCCTGGTCTACAAGAGCTAGTTCCAGGACAGGCTCCAAAGCCACAGAGAAACCCTGTCTCGAAAAAACCAAAAAAAAAAAAAAAAAAAAAAAAAAAAAAATTGCTCTCTGTTTTTCCCTTCTCAAGTTACCACGTTTAACACAAACTACTTGTAAAGGCAAGGCATTTTTTTTATCCTCCTACATAAATGATGGTGGGACAGGACTAATAAAAAAGAAAAAGAAACAGGAATATTATGGACTTATAGTGAGTAATGACCTTCTCAAGATACCCATCTTATAAGCGGTCATCAAATTACTTAATATTTCATTCAGTATTTTATTTTCAATAATCAAAAATGTATTTTTTCTTTGAACATTGTTTAAAATAGGTTTCCTATAGTCATTGATTTGGGGGGAGCTACAAAGTATTTCCTAGAGCAAGGTATTTTTTTTAAAACACCAAAGAATTTTCTTCAGTAGATTTATTGCAGCATACTAGGTTTGGGAAATTCTGTGGGTTCAAATCCCAGCTCCAACACTTATCAGCTCTGGTATTTAGGGCAGTGTATTATACCGCAGCATGATTTCAGCCCTCTACTGAATGCCTGTGATAAGTAGTGGCTGTGAGTAGATGTGCCATCCTTGATGGGGGATTGTTTGGTGGAGTTAGCACACTCTACATCATAATTTCTTAGACTAACTACTTGAAATAATCTAGACCATTTCTAGAAGTGTGTATTCATTTGTGATTTGTGCTTTCATTCGCATTTTCTTTTGCTCTGAAAAACTTCATCCTCCACGATTCTGAAAGCTACAGGAGTTGGAAGGGAGATTCAGGGGAAATTCATGCAAGTAATCATTTGTGTTTTAAAACGTATTGTGTAAAGTTCAGAGCTGCAGAGGTTAAACAAAACATCTCAGCTCTCTGAACAATCAGCAACCAGTTTTAATCCTCCGTGTTTCTGATTGGATGGTATTGTTTTCCTTCGTAATTATAAATCATTATGCTCTTCAAGTCCTATTTCTACCACCTGCTGATGCTGTGTCTCCAAGAGGAGGTTACAAATTCTACCTTCATCTCCTCTACAAAAATGAAAATGGCTTTTGTTTTATAGGTTTGTATATGAGAATGACAAGACATGTTTACTAACTACTCATTATAGATGTTCATATGACAACATCAGTAAATAGTAATTTTATGATTGCTATTAATGTCTCCTTTGGAATATCAAAGGGATCATTCCTATAAAACTGTAGAATGTTTACACATCTGCATGGGCTAAATAAGGAGGAAGCAATGAAGGGAGAAAGAGCCTCTTTGAAACCCTTTTCGTCCTTAAAGCAAAAATAGGTATTACACATGGAAGGAATGTATCTCCTTTTCCTTGCACAAACTCAGTCTTTGATTGTTCTCTAGGCCCAGTAGTGAGCTGATCAAGAGGCACCATGATGCATAGGATGCTGGGAAGGCTTTCTCCTTTATTACCAAATTATTGCATGGAGACTCCTACATCGCATGTCACACCTGTTACAACTGTCCAAAGTGTGAGGCGATTTGATGGCACTGCCAGACACGTTTCATATACGCATACAGCACATTTTGTGTGTGGTATCTGAAGCTAAAACTACAGAGTTATCCTTCTACCAAATGTAAACCTCAGATACTAAAATTATTTATTTTTATAGTGTGCCTCTTTGATAAAGAATATTTACACATTTTATTAACATTTTGGTACTCCAGTTAATTATCTTCATTGAAATCTTTAATCGCCAAAGTAAGTGGGAGTGTTGTTTTAATCTTTTTCATGAAAATCCCTTTTTTTAATACCTTCATGGGCTCTCAGTACTAACCCCTCTCCCCATTCAATGTCAGATCTTATGCCTCTGATGTACCCCAACTTTAAAAGTTACAGTTCTCACTTCAACAGAAAGTAAATTCACGGAATTTTTTTTATTATTTTTTCCTTAAATTTTATCTTTGTGTTTTCCTTATACCAAAATACATACAAAACAGAGCATAGGATCCCCTGAACATCTGAACAACTTCTAGACCTTGCTCTTATGATTTTTTATTCTGCCATTATTCTGTTTTTTATTTTCACATGAATCCTACAAAGGTTATTTTTGTGGATTTATACAAAATGTTTCAGGCCAAGGGAAAGCTGTTTGAAACAAATGTTCAAAATACATTGGCTTGTAACTCATATGAGACACAAAGTCATAGTCTATGAATTTTCAGTAGCTTGAGATGTATTGCAGAGAATAGTTCTTGGCAGTCTATTAGGAAGCTGTGATTCTCTTATGTATTGTATGCTCATAGGTAACACTGACACTATTATTCTCTTTATCATTTCTTAAGCAATTATTGTTTATGAGATGTGTAATATTTCAACTATAATGAAATTTTTTCCTTTGAAATTCTAAATATTGTATAGTTCTAGAAATTATACTTTTGATCACGAATATGTCTCTAAATTTATCATGCCATTGTATTATAGTGATCATGAACTTTTTTCTCTGAATCCTGCCTATTGGCATAGCTATATAAAAATGAGTTTCCACAATTACATAATGCTGAATAATTCCAGTCTCTAGCTACATAAAAATTAAAGAATTATCAATGTGGTTCATCAAAGGCAAAGCCATAGACAAATTTATCATTAAACAAAAAGGCTAAGAACCAAGAGAGATGAGCAAGGCAGTCTTGTGAGAGTGTTACATAACAAGTCCATTTTAAGATATTAGCTCTCGTTTCATAAGATGGGTATTTACCCAGAATGGCACCACAGTAAAGTTGTGAAAATCCACAGTTCACACCCAGACACAATATTTATAGCTTGGGGCCTGGGGACTGTGAGGGAGAAGCAAACAGCAACGTCTTTCTCCATTTCTTGTAACCTGATCCAAAATTTGAAAAGCATCTCAGGTTGATTACTCACATGGCCTCTTTCTTTCTAACCTTTGCTGTATTTTTTTTCCTGATATAAATCTACTTCAAACCAAATATTCTTCCTTAGTCATTCTGTCCTTAAAGTGGCTTGTTTGTCACGTATCATTACATTGGCCCTACATTTATCCTGATCGAAATGCCCTTTGTAGAGGCTGTAAAGAAAGTACAAAGCAGTAACAAAGTGTTAAGTCTTCATTTCCCATCATCCCATGCATTTCTTCCTCCCTTTTTCGCAACTGTCAACCTGAACAGACAACTGTGGGCAGAGATTTTAGGTCGTGTTAGGACAGGACAGAAGCTGCTCCTTCTAGGCAGCATACCTCCACTGTCCTAGTGGTGTTGTTTCATTGCCTTCTAATCCTCTGCTTTGGGGCCCTGGAGATCTTTATTTTAATATGAATACATTGTCTCATGGGAGAAGCTCTTCAGGAAACCACAGTGAACTACAGATTACCTATACTTTTGATATGTAAGGTAAGATTTCAATGCATAGTATTGAATACATGACTAAGGCCATACATCTGCATCTTAAGTACCCCATATATAAAATTATACAGTAGTAAAATAAAAATATACTTGTCCCTCTATATAAAGGAGGACTTTTTATTTTGTTTAGACCCCATTTGCAACTGAAAATTCAGGTTAGGTAAATAATCTTTAACTGTTAATGTGCAGCTTTTAGCATGACTTTAAGCACAAATATAATTAATATGGCTTTGATATTCTAACCCAACTAGAAATAATTGAGAAATGTGGGTGTCCTTCCTTCTGTACCTGTGTCAACAATCATGGCCATGACATCATAGGTGGCCCAGTCTGTTACACAAAGTTATGCCCAGCTGTGATCTGGGAGCCCAGCCAGTGCAAACGTCTTCTGAGAACTTATTGCAACACTAGAGGATGCTATTAACTGAGCCCTTACTCCCTCCTGTGCCCTTCATGTGCCATTGTCTGTCTGTGAGGAGTCCTGTCACACCCTCTTTTTCTAAAGGAGGACAGTGAGATACTGAAGTACAAACTGACTTGCTAAGACAGAACGCATATACATTTAGAGACAGATGCTGATCTCATTCTGCAAAATAGCTAGACTCAACCCGAGGTCCTAAGCATTCTGCAGCTCCTTCTGTGGGCGTAGAATGGAATGATAATTTGATGAATGATAATTCATTATCTCTGCAGTATGTATGCTTCTAGGTGTGGTGAGATCATCTTTGATCTCAGATCTCGGAACAACAGGGATCTCACTCTCCAGTGATCTAGTGGCATTGGCTCAACCCAGATCTGTCATAGCAGTGCACTCATTAAATGTCCTCACGCCTGATTTCTTCCTCGCTGGAGCTACGTTAAATGCATGCCCTAAACAGTCCATTACAAACGCTTTTGTTTTCCAAAGATGTATCTTCTTGCATTGCACCAGTCCATGATTTATTTGAGACAGTGTTTAAACTGTACTAAGATACATAGAAGGAAAGCTTTGCAATTTTAACCGTGTTTGGATGTACAGTTCAGTGGCATTAGCCCCACTCACATTGTTGTGCATGCATCTCTGTGGTTTGAAACACAGAGTCTTCATTTCCCCACACCTTAACTTCAGACCCACTGAACAACAACCCTCCATCCCCTGCCCCATCATTCCCAGGGAACTTCCGGGTTCTGAAACACAGAACATTCTGCTTCTGTGGCTTTGACTGCTCTCAGTACCTCATAATATTAGAATCACTTGCCATGCAAAGAGTAGCTTTTCTCATTTAGCAGAGGATCAAGTTTTAACCCTGTATGAGTATATATCAGGACGTCATCCCCCCTTTCTGCACACTGACTTTCCCAGGCCTGTACATGCCCCCTCTAATAAACTCCTAAACAGGTTAAAAAAAAGGAGTATATATCAGAGGGTCTTTTACCAATACATGTAATTTCACCTTGTTAATCTATTCAAAGTATAATTTAATAATGTCACCATATAAAGTAGAATCTTACTGCCAATTCCATAAAGAATATGATTAAAATACAGAAGTATAATACATTCATAATTCGTAGGATATTTCTCTCATTATAGCATAGCTTCTGAAATTAATGACAGAAAAATAACTCAGGATAGGCAATCAGCAAAAGTAAGAGATTAGTTTGATAATTAGGACCTACGAATCATAAGTAACGCATTTTAATGTTCAGATTGGAATTAGCCAATCTTCATTGATTATCTGTTTTATATACTAATAGTTCCTTGGAAGATTTTTTAAAGCTAAACAGACTTTTGTTTTGATATGTTTCTAAGAATAAATAGAATAGTAAGTGAAGTGTTGATTTAAAGTAGAAATGTAAATGCACCACATTCAAGTTTGCTGTTGCTGTTTTTAGTTTTACTAAGATTTATAACCTGTCTATTTTATAAAGTTATTCAAGATTACTTAGAAATCTTAAATCAATACAAGGAAAATGACCTATTCATTCCTCCCCTTCGCATTTTTAACAAGTATTCTTTATGTACTTCCTAATATTTTCTTAGCTAGAATTTATTGGATATAAAATACTCATATCCATATATATATATACATATATATATATATACAATCTTTTGATACAAATGTTACCTTTATTCTGTAAGGCAAATGTAGCAAATTTATAAATAACGAAGCTGGGTATTTGAAAGGTTAAGTGACTTTCACAGTTAACAACTGTCAGAATCGGAAAAGGAGAACAAGGCTCTTACTCCATTAGTCCACATGCCCCCTTCCATTAGAAAAGAATGGAAGGCCACTTGAAAATGATTATAACACAGTTGTACAGAGAAAGTATGTGTTTTTGGAAGGTAGTAGGTGGAGCGAGCTTTTTTTACTGCCTGAAAAGCTTTACAAAGAAAAGAGCGTTTTGCATTTCATCCTGACCCTGTGTGACATATTTCCACACTGGGTCTCCATTTTAGCAGATATAAAAGCTTTAATTAAACACCTAGTGTTGCTTGCTTGTACTATTTCAAAATATATAATGAACATGCTTATGTCTTTACACTATGTCAGAAGTTATTAAGTGACCATAAATTCACAAAATACAGTGGTTTCAATGATAGGAACTTGCTATATAATCTCACTTCCCTGAAAAAAATATCCTGCCTGCAGTGAACACAGGATCTTTTATTCCAATTTTAATTACTGATATTGATCTTTTATTCCAATTTTAATTAGTGATATTAACTTCAAGGTAAGGCATTAAATATTATGAAGTAAATGCATATGTACACATGTACATATATATGTGTAAGAAAATGACTACAAAGGGTTAAAGAAAAAAGAAATTTCAGAGACATTCAAGGAGATCTAAGAAGCAAAATTTGCAGGAGTCCATTGATAGATTAACAAGCCTTGGATGGTATGGAACTACTGACTCTGGAAAGCTGGGAAAAAACTCTGAGTTGGGCCATGGCAGGTCCCAAGTTAGAGCATAAAGCTGCAGAGTAGAAAACAGCAAAAAGTAAAAAGGGCAGGACTGGGTCCCTGAAAAGGAAATGTGGATGGATGGAGTTTGGGTCCAGAGGAGCAAAGAGGAGCACAGGCCGAAGACACCTACATAACCGTGTCGCCGCTGAGGCTGAGCCAACCTGCTCAGAATTATATACCCTTTCCTCGATCTGTTGTATCTGATACACTCTTGAGCTAGGTTCTTTGAGGTGACTGTGATAGAATTGTGTGCTCTCTCAGGGCATGCTGCTAAGTTCATGGAGGGGGGACCTGCTCCCAGAGAAAAACCATTCAAGTCAGTCATTCCGTGCCCCGTGGGTGGAGCTGAATAGATGGTGCTGTCCGCATGACCACTTAGGTGCAGAGTCATCCTCTCGTCTCAAAAGAGGTTAAGAAGCTGTTTATAAGATAGAGACATTCCGGACAACATAGAATCTGAAATAATAAACAAGCTGTTAGATGCAGCACGGGATCACTTAGAACATGGCCCCACCTAACCTCAGCTTACGGTTGGCTAGAGCTAAGACTGTATCGAGACCATCAGGGTTTAGCACATGAAGCTTGCATCCACACAGTGAGAAACAACTGTGTTAGTGCATTTTGTTTCTCACTATTTTTTCTGCATAATATTATTCTATTCTGTAGAAGCCTGGATAATGAAATAGGAGGGGGAGGAAAGATGAATCTCAGAAAAGTCATTTTCTGTTAGTTTCCGTTCTTAAACCCATGCCTTATGACCTTGTATCTTGTCTAGAACCTTCAAGCTTCTTGAGCGATCCTCAACACGAAAGCCCATGATGAGGTTTCATTATTACTCCTTGATGTGCTGAGTGAGACCCTAGAGCCTGCTCCCCTGCTGCTCGAAGTTGCTGTAGTGGAGAAATTTCACAGTTCTGTCATGCTTTCAGCTAAAACGGTTTTGTGTTTTGCTTGGGAAAGACAAGTCTAATAGCGTCCTATTGATTCCAAAGGCTTCCTGACCGCGGCTGCCTGCCAGGTTTGCCTTCATTGACTTTCCAATGTTCTGTTACAAATAACTTGCATGTACAGCCTGGTACAGTTGAGCGCAGAAAGTTCTCCCACTGTGCAGGAAGTTGAAGCAGCGCTGTGTCTTGGGAAGGGGATTGCTGATTATCATTCTGAAAATCTCCTGCTTGTCCTTCACCACCGCCATGAAAGACTTGTATTTTCTCTCTATGCTTTTTCTTCTCCTTCTTGTTTTAGTTTCATGGACCTCTAAATGTACCGCGTACTCTGGAAGGTTAAATTTTACTCTTCAAAATTCCCCATGTTGACAGAAATTTGCAGTACAAAGTCAGACATGTTTTCTTCTTTTTTTTTAAACACCTGGAATACAAGACAGCTTGAATTTAAGCATTGTCTGGGTTCATAAAATTCAGAAATCTTTTTTACAGGATTTTTCTAAAATGATGGAGGGTTAGAGTATAAATACCTCTTCTAATTGTAAAAAAAAATAAGTATGTTTATATTGAATGACTAGCATTTTCCACGATCTGGTCTTACCAATTTTCACATGTTATATATAATTTTGACAGCCCAGTCTGGTAGATGACATTACCTTATCTTACAGATGAGGAAACTAAGACACTGAGAAGCTAAGTAGATTTCTCTTGATTATAGTAATTATCACTTTTATCTTTCTAATCATGATTGACTTTTTAATTACCTCATCAATGGAAATAGTGTTCAGATTGTGGTCGATTTCACAAGACTATAGTTTGTATTTTACCATGCTTTGTGTGATCGCACCCAAAGCTCTAAATTCATAAGTGGATTATGAATTAAGTTAGCACCATCTGTGATAATAGCGTCATTTCTTCTAGCAATCATCTATGTTTAGATTTCATCAGTCAGCTGCAGAACTTACATGTTTATACTCTTAAAAAGTAAGTGGGATTATGTGTCTTCAGTCAATAGCTGCCCAAAGCAAAACAGTAATAGTATTTGAGACTAACTTGTGTTGGCCCTAAAAGCTATATAGAAAAATGCTTAGGTACACACTCTTTTCTGAGGCCTCCTATCAGAATTCCGTGTCTGACTTTTAAGATAGTACAGCCAGTGAAATCTGTCTTCATGTTGTCATTTAACCCAAAGCTTTCATTAATTCATACGCAATAATAAATGTATGGAAGACTTGGCAAAGGGACGAGATAGAAAGAGAAGTGAAGATTTCATTGTATAAGTATACAAGTGTGTCATCACCAGCAGCTTGCAAAACCAATCACATCATATTCTCTGAAATAATTTAGACTTGTAAATTTTTAATTAAGTTAAAAACTAAAAACAAAATTTGTAAGGTTAAAGTAAGGAGGATGTTAAAATACATGAAGCAATACATGGTCTGTCTTCTGTACCCTACACAGGAAAACTCTCCACCGTTGTTTAAGGTCTCATGGTATTTGTACTTGGAATATTTCAGAACTTTAAGTTCCTCTCTGGCCTTTCCTTTCCTATGCTGACCTTCCCTGTTGGACGGTGTGTGTTTCTACCCTCCTTTCTTCCTTATGAGATGTCCCGCATGTGGGTGGCATGATGTGGGAGTGATTTCTTATTAATAAAGAAACTGCCTGAGCTCATTGATAGGCCAACCCTTACGTGGGTGGAGTAAACAGAACAGGATTCTGGGAGAAGGAAGCTGAGTCAGTAGGAGTCGCCATGATTTTTCCACCAGAGGCAGAGGCAGGCTAGAATCTCCCCGGTAAGCACACCTTGGGGTGCTACATAGATTATCAGAAATGGGCTAGTCCAGGTGCGAGAGCTAGCCAATAAGAGGCTGAAACTAATGGACCAGGCAGTGTTTAAATGAATACAGTCTGTGTGTAATTATTTCGGGGCATAACCATATGGGCGGCCGAGTGCGGGACACAGCAGCACCGCAGCCCCTATTACTACAAATTGGCGCCCAACGTGGGGCTCGAACCCACGACCCTGAGATTAAGAGTCTCATGCTGTCTTCTCGCCTGCAGCCTCCAGTGAACATGGAGCCAGTTGAAAATAAAGTTTGGAAATGATTCTTGTCAGTCATGAAGCAGCACTGGCGTTATAACTCAGGGTTATACTCACCCAGAAGATTGTCTGTAGGAAGGAGCAGAGTACAAGACAGTGAAATAGATAAAAGATGGAGGAATGAGAGAGATGGGGAGAAAGACTCAGTGGACGGGGCAAGAGGGAGGGGTATGGATCAGAGTTGCAAATTTAAAAACATGAAGAGTGAGCCTGGCATAAAGCATTTCTTCCAAATCTTATTGTTGTTGTTGTTTTCATCTCAGAATTTTGACAGAATAAATATTTCGGTACAGAGGAAGAAAATAGCTTTAGTATTATACATATGGTTATGTCTCAAAAGTCTTCTCTGCATTTGGAAGTTCATTGCTCTTATCTGTACAGTGTTTACCTATCCTTTCATATATGAGGTGAAGCCTTCGCTTTTACTTCACTAGGAAAGTTTGGAAAGGGTATGATTTCTTTACAGTTAACAGATGAAGCAAGCAGATATAAAAATATACTTATTACTAAATCCAAACCTACCGTGAACACATGTGTCTGGAAGTATCTATACGGTCTCTATGAGATTAGTTACACTAGCAAATAGGTAGTCCTATTGCTAATAATCCAAACACATTGCAAATACTATTTCCTAACTCTCCTCTCTCTCTCTCTCTCTCTCTCTCTCTCTCTCTCTCTCTCTCTCTCCACACACACACACACACACACACACACACACACACACACACACACACCATTTAATATGCATTCCCAACCCAGAAACACTGGAATTTAATTCCTATCTTTCTAGTTTTCCTTGCTCATACCTCTTCTTACAAAAATCCCAGATAAAAACAAATCATAATGGAATATCAAGTGATTCATATAAAAACTCAGGGCCAAACACATATCCATAGACCAGCTTCCTTGTTTGACTTGATCAAAATTCTAGCCAAAACATTGGTGGGCAGAGAAAATATTAAATGAAGCCAATTCTGCCTTTTTCTTCCTATGTCTTTGACACCTGAAGTTATATGCCCAAGTAACACTAGTCTTCAATATAATCAATGAAGTAACAAGATAAGCAGGAAAATAAAAACAATCATAAAATATTAAAGATGATTTTGGATATTTATTATAGTTGCTTAAAATTCATCATTATCATTTCCCAACAATTACTCATAATTTTAAGGATATGTGTTCCCAACTATCTATTGACATTCTTAGCACAGTATCATGGTTATAAATGGTCAACTTGACAGAATCTGGAGCGCCTAGAAGACAAGCCTCCAGCTATACCTGTAAGGGATTATTTAACCACTTGGTTAAATACGGTTAACATGCCTGAAAGACTTTCTTGGTTATGTCCATGGATGTGGTAAGACCCATATTAGCTATTGGGCAGGGTCATTCTCTGGACTGGAGTCCTGGACTATATGCAACAGAGAAAAGGAGCATAGAGTTAGAGTTTGCATTGTTGTCTCTTTATTTCCTGATGGTGGATGAGAAACACTTTAATCTCCTGCCACCATGAGTCCTCCATGTGGTGATGGATTAGAACCTAAAACTGCGAACCAAACTAGATCCTCTGTCCCTTAAGTTGCTTTGAGCAGGTAATTTTATCAACAGGGCAAAACCAAACAAAACACCATAAGATAATGAAAATGATGTACTGAGAAAAAAATATTTCTTAGTCTTCATTAATTTGGGGGAATTGAAGACATTATGTAAGTTCACTCTAATTTTCTTTTTCATTATCCTGGGTTAGTTGGTAATGAGCAGAAAATTAAAAAAAAATTAAAAGTAAAAGGAGAAAGAGGAACCAAAAGCTAGTGCCCTAGATAAAAGTGGTAAAACTTACTAATGAGCTAAGCACATTTTAACAAGATAGGAACAGTTACTTCATCTTAATGAATTGGATCATGGGAAGATCTCCCATAGACATACTCCACACACAAAGCCAAGCCCACGTGGTTAACCTCCATCTCAGGTATTCCACCAACCAACATTCACAGAATCCACCCTGGGTTCTATGCCCACAAACACACTCATAACAAAGTTATGCTCCCAATTAAATTGGGTAAAGATCCGTTTAATCAGAAACATGGGCGTTGTACAAGATGCAGGATGAATTCAGTGCACATTTTGGTATTCGCCACACTCATTTAGCATTGTTGTCTCCAGACTTTTGCTGCACCAATTACGTGTCCAGATAGCAAGCCAGGAAGGAGGTTGAACACATTCCAAGGTACCTGGGTAATTAAAGTTTAGTTGCAAACTACCAGACTAGATAGGACCCTTGATTGTTTAATAAAACCAAACACACTTGTCTAACCCAGCTGTACACAACAGCACCATGAAGTCCACTTCCACTTGGGTTTTGTGCCAAGTGGAGTAGAGCTTCCTGTGGACTACACAGCTGTATTTCCTCCTTTTTGGTTTTGGAGAGTTAAATTAGTAAGTCAAACTTTTAAAAGCTGTCTACAATAGTTAATTTGGTCATAATTCCTCAGAAGCACTTTTATAGTGTACTGTAATCTAGTGTCTGGTTTAAATGCATGAACAGGGTATCGATTTCATTATTAAAGAATTAATTATAATTGGGCCTAATCCTTTGGTGACAGAAGTTGAATCAGGACTCTGGGGATCATCTATTTGCATATATGAAGTGGATAAATTCTTCCAGATCTCAAGAGTGCTAAGTTGTGCTCTGGAATTATTTTCTGTTTGTCATATTTTTCTTTGAAAACACTACATTGTACTGGGGAAGGAGCTCAGCAATTAAAGTGTTTGCCATTCAAGCAAAAAAAGACCCAGGTTCTGAAGATGCAAAACAGAAATAAATGCCCAGTTATCAAAGTGGTCCACTTGTAAGTCCAATGTCAAAAGGCAAAGTTGGGGGATACTGAGAACAAACTAACCAGAATCGAACTCAGGTCTCCAGACATGCATGTCCACACACTTGCAATCACACAGGTATACCCACCACACATACACATGTAAAGGAGAAAAAAAGCACTGCATATGGCACCCACCAATGATAACTTCATTAAAAAAAAAAGCCATCTGGGATGTGCTTTGTCGCATGTGGCCATTTCGCTGTGAAAGACCCTTCATATCCCACAGAGTCATAAACTTCCATCCTGAATTACTATATAGAATATTCCTTATAGACTAAAGTACTTTTAATTTCTCAATCTCTGTGTCATATTTTTCACAAGCACCAATGTTTTTTTGAGATTCTACTTACCTCAGCCTCAACACTTCTGCAAAAGAAAAAAAAAAGGAAACAAACAAACAAAAACCACCTAGTCATGGACTTTTAACTTGGGGTTAGATCGCTGGTTTTTATGAAAATTTTTTTGAAAAAAAATCAGAGGCCAACTTGAACATCTGAAAGAAGAACAGCTATTTAATCAAATGATTGTTAAGGAAGATAATTCTTGCTATTCTATGTGTTTAATATTATTGTTATCTAATTTTAACCAGACCACTGAATTATCTTTTATGTATTGTTTATCCATTCCTGGTTTACATGCATTTTAATGAGTTCCTTGATGCCTGGAATGATAATATCTTTCTCTCTTTCATATGCCAGTACAGTAACTTTTTATTTGACAGGGTTTTTTAGACTGGCATTTCTAACGCCACATTTACAAGAAAACAAGGAAGAATTCTGAGCACAAATTATTTTGTCAGCAATGCAGGGTTCTAAAGAGTTCTTTTTCTATGAGGAAAGCTACATTTAAAAAAGATAATATGTAAGAAATCGGGAAATATCAATCAATAATACATCATACCCCAGTATTTAGATAGAATAACAGTTTCCTAACAATTGAAAGTGGAAAAAATGTTTTCTCTTAGTGATATTACATCATCTTCTAGAAGCTAATTTTCATTTTAATTAAGGTTCAATAATAGAAATCCTCTCTGCAATTTAGCCCAAAACTTCTCATTTAGAGCAACAGTCTACATGCGGGTGGGGATGATGTGTGTGTGTGCGTGACTATTAAAGATGCTTATGTTTTGTGAAAACCCCAAAGGGTTTTTTTTCCTGGGCTACAGAGAAGGTATGTCAGCAGGAAAAACACGATTTCTTTTCTTTTTTTTTTTTTGCTTTTTCGAGACAGGGTTTCTCTGTGGTTGTGAATCCTGTCCTGGAACTAGCTCTTGTAGACCAGGCTGGTCTCGAACTCACAGAGATCCACCTGCCTCTGCCTCCCAAGTGCTGGGATTAAAGGCGTGCACCACCACCGCCCGGCTAAAACACGATTTCTTTATCGTCCTTCTCATCTCTTCCCAGTATTCTTTCATGACCTAGGAAATCAAGTTTGAAACCTTGACTCATAAATATTAACACCACTTAAGAGCTGTGATTATTTTTGCCAAAGAGAAAAAAAATAAAAGCGGATCATTTCAGACCCCCTTCGTGCTAAGAGAACTATAAATCCAAAACAGCATATTTCGGTAAATAAAAAACTGTTTATAATTATAGTTTTATGGGTAAGTTGTTGCAGTGAATTAATGTGTTTGCAGAAGAAAGAACGGGTGTAACAGATGTTCCCCTATAAATGGCAATGAGTGATGTGAACGAGGCAAACAGGTGAAGTTTCTGGAAGGGTTGTGCAGCATTACAAAAGAGAAAGGAAGAGGCAAAGAATATCGTTAATGTGGCAGTTTTTCTACATTTTAGGCCATACAAAATATATTACACATACAACTGATGTTGTAAGTCATTATGGACCATATTAGAATATTGTTTGCTGAACTGATTCAGATATGCTCATTTTATCATTGATTTGTTATGTATTTTAACCCAAATTCCTATGTTGTAACAAGTGATAATTATGTGTTTTCTTTTTGTAGTTTATATTTATGGATACTATTTTAGATTATTAATATTCAAGATTAATAAAATATTAAAAGGCTGCAGTTTATTTATAGAATCATGTCTACTAAATAACACTCACTTTATTCTTGATACCGACACAGAATTATACATACATGTCTGGCAGGCAATGCGTGTAAGTATAAGTATAGATATTGTCAGGTAATTAAATTATTTCCTGGTGTTCAGTGTTCTTTTCAAGGATTGATGTAATTCTTGATATTTTGATGGGAATTTAGAACCTAGGTGAAAGAATTATTTTTATTTCATCTCCTTTAAAAACTGTATGTTCTGCTTTAGGAGATGCAAAAAATAGAAAAACTGGATAGAATTGAATTATCTCATTGCCCTATTGATTCCATAAATAACAAATAAGTAGAAAGAGAAGTTCAAATATAACCTCAAACGTGACGTTTTGCAGGTTTGTATTTTCAAATGTCTCCCATTTTCATCATCTTAAATGTTTCACAAGCTATTAAAGGTGTCATAGATAAATAATGCCTTCATTATAACCAAAACTTGCCTATTGAAGGCAGTTTAGATGCTACTTCGTAAAACTGTGATGGTTCTTCCCAGGTCCACCATGAGTGACAAGCTTGCTGGCCAGGGCAGAACTGGAAACAGAGTTATTCTTAAATGCAAGAGTTCATTAGTTAAACCTTGAGAAATTTTTTGCACACAAAATTCTTTAAGATATTAAAAAAAATATAGTAATACCCCTGAGAGGTAAATAGCTGTTATTGAAATATATGGTGAGAAATTGATGGCTAACTAATGTGTTTCAGGACGAAGAAAGTCAGCCTAGAGTTTCTGAGCTCAGTTTTCCTGGTCTATTATAAACAATTATTAGCACTGCTTGAGCCTTCTTTATTAGTGTTTTCTTTCAAGAATGTGAAGTCGTCTGTGATTGTAAGTTTTGTTGTAGGTTTATTTTTATGCTACTGAATGCATTTCTAGGTTAATGACGGTTTTCTTTTTCTTTTTTTAGTTTTATATTCCCCCATGTAAGGAAACGTAACTTTATTTTTAAAAAAAAATAGTAGTTTTGAAAGTTGTATTAAAGCTTCCTTAGTCATTTTTAAATGATCCAAAATTTGACCTAATAATAATAGAAAGTTATACCTTAGCAGAAATGGTACTTAGTCAGTAGTCAGTTTTACCTGTAAATACTTAGTATACAAATGCATGTTCAACCTGAAAAATACTGATTTTTTTAATATTTTGAGTTTTCTGTGGCCTTAGTTATGAATAAGTGGAAAGGAAAACATTCTCTAACCCTGCCCTTACTATACCTGAAGCTTACTGTATTAATCAAATTCCAAATATATTGTATGGTATACTCTGCCGAGAAAAGAGTATTTCTCTTCCAAGAGGACCTTATTCTTCATGCATGTGCTATATTTGAAGAAATTCTAGCCTTAAGAGATTTCACCACAGATTTGAAGAATGGGAGGGATATTTTAGGAAGATAAATGATCCCACAGGCAACTCTGTCAGTATGTTCTAGATCTTTCCCTTTAGCAGGCACTGGTCAAGGCACTGCAAATGCAGCAGCATATACAATGTGCCAAGGGCTAAAGTTTTACACAGAGGTGATGTAACAGCCCCCTGAAGTAGGGTAGGTTCCTCAAATTGTATTGTCTGCTCTTGCCTTTGAGTAGAAGAAATTCTCATTGGAAGGAAGGAGTGGGACTGGGGGAGCAAAATGTAGGATGCCTGATTGAATTTGTATTCCAGATAAACTGGGTTATTTTTCTTTCTTTTTTTTTTAGTGTAAATACATTTCATGCAACACTTAGATACTTGATCAATTAAACAATAAATAAGTTTTCAGTGCAGGTAATGTAAGAAAATTATCAATATTTTAGTATCGGTAAGTCTAATGCGTTATTTAATACATACTAACGTTTTCAAGTAATCTAAAATTCAATTTTCACCAAATGTACTATGTTTTTATTTTGCTATATTTGATTATCTTTGTGCTGGGAGAGACAGAAAATAAGGGCACAAAAATAGTATGTTGTATGGTACTGAGTTCAATGAAAAGGAAAGGAAAATTAGAGAACCTGAGCATATCACAAGAGAAGAGTCAACATCACATATAAAGAAAAAAATGACCAGTAAGCAGGTATTTGTAACAGAGGTCTCTGAGGGTATAATCTCCTCTAAGGCACAGAACCTCCCTGGTTGAAAAAAAAAAATCTCAGGAAATTGATAGAATTCTCATGAGACAGAAAATGTCCAAGGAGCTGGAAACAAGGGCATAAGAGGAGTGGTACATTTTTTGTTTGCTTTTTCAGAATGTGCTACCAACCTGGGTTAATAACTCGGGCTTTAATCAAATATGACTATTAATTCACCCCTCTAGTTACCTCTCTCTGGGTCTCACTATCTGAGTCCCTTTATAAATGAATCTATACATAGTTACAGATGAACTTATAGACTGAGCACAAAGTACTCTCTGCTAAAATGGGAAAGATAATGGACAGCTTAATTATTCTGGGCCTTATTTACTCCGTGTTATCAATTTTGATCACTTGCTTATTTAACTAAAATGTTCAGCTTTCATCCCAGCCAGTAGCTCGCTCCCATCTGTAAATAATAACGTATTCACATTCCATGAGTGTGTTAGAGATCCACGTGTTTTGTATATTGCAGTAGACACACAGGGAATATTTTTATTTTAATGGAACCTCTAATCAAGTCCTGTGGCTTTACTAGCATTTGGTTAGCCTTCACAATCGCACAGCTCATCGGGATCTAATGCCCAAATTTGTTCATCTCATGCTTTGTTTTGAAGATCGCCCTCCATTTAACATTCTGTCACGCTGGATACTGACTAGCTCCTCCAGCCCTCTTCTACACACAGCTGTGGTCTCCAGGGGCCCAACATGTGGATTCAGCACAGTCCTTGATTTAAACCGAGGACTTCAATAGCTCCAGATGCAGATGGCACTACACAGCACTTGTACTCAGCCACTCTCTCCCTACCCTTCCGCCCCCCATCTTTCCAACTAGACATCTACCC
The DNA here is from genome assembly GCA_963919715.1 of Microtus obscurus. Taxonomy (NCBI): domain Eukaryota; kingdom Metazoa; phylum Chordata; class Mammalia; order Rodentia; family Cricetidae; genus Microtus; species Microtus obscurus. Next base: position 18,639,396 of record CAWTZC010002528.1, read on the forward strand.
AGCATTAGTTAATAATTAACATTATTACTTATAGTGGTATATTATCTTCTTTTTTTTTTTTTTTTTGATTTTTTCGAGACAGGGTTTCTCCATAGCTTTTTGGTTCCTGTCCTGGAACTAGCTCTTGTAGACCAGGCTGGCCTCAAACTCCCAGAGATCCACCTGCCTCTGCCTCCCGAGTGCTGGGATTAAAGGCGTGTGCTGCCACTGCCCGGCTATATTATCTTTGTTTAATAAATAAAGCTTGCCTGAAGATAAGAAAAACATGGCGGTCAGCCACTGGTTCTGACCTCTACCTCAGACCACAATGGGCGATCCTACTTCCATGAATCATCAGACTAAGACTGTACTTGAGAGCTGTCTCCTCCCGTCTTGTATTCCTCTCTAGTGCTGGGATTAAATATGTGTGCCACTGCCTGGCCTCTATAGCTAACTGATGGGATTAAATATGTGCGCTACCACTGTCTGGTCTGTGTGACTGACTAGCATGACTGCTTTGCATGCTAATCTCCAGGCAAGTTTTACTTATAAAAACACAAAGAATATATCACTATAACTATTCTAAAACTCACCTCTTTTCTGATTCCTGCTCCAGTTACTGAAGTAATTTTACCTGCTGATAAAATTTTCGGAATACAGTATCAGCATAATAATCATTCTTTGCCCCTGAGTTTTACTAACTCATTAGTAGTGATATCCAAATCAGACCCTACCATCAAAGCTTATCCAGCAGACTGAACTTTCTCCAGCTCATTACAAGATGGGTCTGTTCTTGGGGTTTTCTCAAGCCTAATGCGTGAAGTGGTTCCCCATCCCTCCTTGGGTTGGGCAAGGAAAAGGCATTTAGAATAAAAATGATCTGTATACCTGTTCTGAGTAACGAAGATGGTTGGATATTCCTCTTTAATTTTTATGTCGCAATCAATGAGAATTAAACCAAGAATATGCTAAACTTCACTTTGTACAGAAATATCATTATAAATATCCTGTATTCAAGGTCTCTGGTTGAATATACCATGCAATACTGGTTTTACGCCTAGACCCAATCACTAGACAAATGTTTCCAATATTTGCAGAAATTTGAAAACTACATGGCTTATTTCCTATCTCTTCACTCTTGCATATTCTCACAAACTGGGTTCTTCCCTCTCAGTTTGTCCTCTCTGGATTTAATCATCAAGGCTTCAGAACCCCGTAGTACATTTATTTTGGCACATGAACCCTTTCTCGAGTTTCTTTTTTGCATCTTCTTTGAGTTTCTTCCCTTGCCTCCACAACACGATCTGTCTTTGTTTAAGCTAATCCATGGAGTTTCCTGTCAAACTCTAGGGTACATTTTCTTCTTCCCAGCAGGTGTCTGTCTTTAAAGCCAGATACATAGTTGAAAAGACAGACCTTTCGCTGGCGAGTGGAGCAGTGTTGCCACGTTAAGTGATGCTCAAACTGAAACAAGACACTGTGCTTCATACTGTGAAAAAGTAAAATTCTGATCCTTCCACATTTATGCTCTGTGGTCAACATTTTAACTCTAAGATGTATGACTTGAGTCCCCAAGACAAATAGCTGCCATTTGCATAATAAGAATTTGGTTACTTAACCAAGGATTGCCACAACTCTGCAGTCTAGGATACAATCACTCGTCATATATGGAAGATACTGTCATCTGCCTAAAAGATAGTAGAAAATTTAAATTATTGCAGCCATGATTTTGGCCAGTATGGATTTATATCTTCCCAGGCATGTACATAGTTTAAAAACAAACTATAATAAAAGAATATACTGCTAACTAAGGTCAATGTGTATGGGATTTTAAGCCATATCTTACTTATCAACTTTGTAGGTGGGGATTCCTTTTGTAGCTTATATCTGGCTCAAGATATACATTTGTAATAAGAGAAGAGCATACAAGTGTGTTTGCAGAAACACCTGATTGGGCAAGAGCTGTGATGCTGATTTGGTGATAATGAACTGGGAGTGCTAGCAGGGCCTGTTTGTTGAGAGTATCCTCATGCCCCTGTCTTCAATGGTAAGACTGTAAGGCAGACTCTTCAGAAGTGAAGAAAGGAAAGGAGAAGGTGAGAGAGCACTTCCTGCTTCTCTCATTTTCTCAGAAACTATGGTGCTATGCTTTATAGTAACATGTGCAAGGCTCATGAACTTGAAAATAAAAATAAATAATGTCACAAGTAGGGATGTGTACTTTTAATCCCAGTACTTGGGGACAGAGAAGAGTGGCAGTGGACCTCTGTAAGCCTGAGACCATCCTGGTCTAAAACAGAAAGTTCCAGGCCAGGTAGGGATATATAATTAGACCCTGTATTGAAAAAAAAAAAAAAAAAAAAAAAAAAGAGTATTAGTAAGATCTTCTAAAGGGATCCTGTAGAATTTTTTGTTGTTGTTTTTATATTCTATGTTAATTCTTACTATTTAATTGTCACAGAGTGCATAGCTTAAGACTTTAAAATTAAGCCTGCTAGATGATATGTAATTCCTAGACTTCTTCCTATGTTTTTAGTTTCCGTATTGAATGGCATAGGTGAAGGAATTCAGTAGACACCTAAGGGTTCTGTATACTTCAAGAGTACTAAGGAAATAATGCTACCCTCTTTGTTTTACTCCCTGGACTTTGTCCATTTCCAATTTAACCTCCTGACGGTGACCTGATGTTTGAGGAAGACGCAGTGGCTTAAGAGTCAGGCAGATGGGGAGCCAAGCAGAGCTTCACTGCACATCTTCACTCAGATTCCCTCATCTCTAAGCTGGATGAATACCAACATCTCCCTTATTGAAGAGTCGCCATGAAAACCTTAAAATCAGGCAGTGTATATAAAAGTACTTTGTCTGCTTTCTGACATGTAGTAGGAGCTTAATAAATGAATTATTTAAAATGTCATATTAATTATATAGCTCTGGAGGAATGGAGGCAGATGGGATAATTAAGTGCTTGGATCTATCCTAATTATACTCACGCTTTTATAAAAAGCCTATTATATTTCTCCTTTTTTCTTATACTTAAAATTGCCTTTGAAGGGTGGAACCCCTAACAGTGTTTTAGGTGGCTAAGTCCTTGTAAGAGCCTACTTAGTTCAAAAGCTAAATATATGTCTATGTAAACAAAACACAGCGAGGGGGAACAATGGTCATTTCCAGGTGTCGAATTTCAGAAAGTTCTTTTCACTACTGCTTGTCGCTGAATAATAATGAGCACACTGGACACGTGACACAGCCCAGGGACAGCGAAACATATTTATAGTTATATGTTATGAACACATTTAGCTATATTTAGAGGTAAAAGTTGGAAGTGGCAAATATTAAGGTGTGAAGAATAAACAAGTTCCCCTGGAAAATTTGTTCTAAAAGGGGATTGCAGTGCAGTGTGAAATCCCCGAGACATTTAGCCCTCTATTGATCGGAGTACCCTATGAAAGCTAGTAAAGAGATGCTAAGTTTTAAGTCTTCAGCTTGCAGTCGCAGTAGGATGAAAATAAGGCTAACATTGAAGCTGTTGTCACAGCTAACCAGAACATGGGGAAGATGTTCCAAGGGCTTTATTTCATTTCTTCTTACCATGATGTTTAGTAGAATAATAATTATACTTAGATAATTAATCCTCATTAAAAAGACAGTGATTTTAAATGACTTCTCTGCCATATGGAGCATTAGATAAACCAAAGGCCGTTGAATCCAAGCTCCAAAAATCTCAGAACTTTATAAAATAACTAGCATGTTTAAGATTATATTTCTCAAACGACTAGGAAACTTTTACTAGCTAAATTTAAGTCCCCATTCATTCAGATTAGCATCCTATTGAAATGATGACCTATGTGTTGATGAGTGAGATGTTTCGTGCATACATTTATCATATGAAATTACTGTATTAGTGTGTGATACTAGAAATAACATTTTCAGATTTTTTTTCTTATTTACAGCAGTCTTCTCTATCAGCCACAGAAACTCTGACATATGCATTTATCCTGTTCTTTTGAAAGCCCACAATAATTTCATACAACATCTTCAGTTGACAAACATTAATGCGAACCACACTAGAGGGGTAAATAAACAGGTTGGGGTAGATGCTGTCAACAACGAACAGATTCCTGAACATAAAATTGAACTTTCTCTTCTTTCCGTTGACTCGAGGAGATCTTAAAACTAAATCACTCATCTCAAACATCTTCTAATTTGCTTCAGTTTAAAGAATCTTAAGCTCCAAGTGTGTTTTCTATTTTGACTGTGTGAGTCATCGTACCCATGTAAAACCTTCCTCTCTTCAAACATAAACAACACTCTTTTCATGGGATCAAGCATTTGGCAGGTGACTCATTTCTCTCTCTCTCTCTCTCTCTCTCTCTCTCTCTCTCTCTCTCTCTCTCTCTCTTTCTCTCTTAAAACCACTTGCTGAAAAATACTCTACTTTTGGGATATACCACCGGCCCCTACTCATTATGTATTATATATTTAATTATATATATTATATATTTAATTATAAACCATTGGTGTTATAGGAAAACAGCTAGAAAGTGAGTATATAAATATATGCACAGTTATGATATTGATATATTTAGACAGAACATGAGGAATATGTAAATGATTTTCTAACCTTATCCTGAACATCTGCATTACCTTGGGACACCTGGATATTTGACAACCACCAAACTCAACATGATTAATCATTTCAGGTTTTTAATATAAGTTATTTGGCACCAAGGCAAAATAATTTTAATGATTATTAATTAGCTTTCAGGTGCAAGGAGAGTTGGAAAAGATTCTTCTGCAAAATGTATGAAAAATCATGCAATGCACTTGGACTTTGCAGTTGAAATCCATCCAAACCTAAAATAAATTATAGTGACTTCTGGAAGATATGGTCAAAAATAGATTTTTCTTCTATTTACAAAATAGAAAATGAGACACAAAATGATATAAGGACTGAATATTTAAGGTTTCTAGGATAAATATTAATGGTAATAATTTGAGGGGAATGACTCATTGATACCATTTTTAAAACAGCAGCAATCAGATCTGGCCCAATTTAGTCATTATCTTTATATCAGAATCTGAGTAAGTAAGTACCATTTAACCCATTTGCTTGGCTGACACATTACTAAAGAAATCAGTGATGCCACAAGGATGCTCTTAGACTGATTAAGTTGGTGACTTCCTGTATCATTACATTGTCAACAATTTTAAGACAAATGGAACACAGAATTTAGGAATCCTGATAATGAACTCAAGTTTGGAGAGCATTCTGAGCCAATATGTAGCTCTATGACCAAAAGGGATTAGAAAGAAAACTGTTGTGACCAAATGGGAATTTAGACCAGGCCATATGCTGTTAGGAGAGTGTGGAACAATGCAACTGGGCAGTGTTGATGCGGAGGCTGGTGGAAATAACGTGTTAAAATACAACATTGGTGTGATTGCTAAACGTTTTTGTCAAATTGAGTATGTATGCAGTCACCTAGGAGACACAGCTCTCAGCAGGTCTGTGCATATATTTCAAGAGAAGTTTTACATATGCGAGAAGATGTGCCTATATGTGTGTTGTACCAGTCCATGGCATGGGATCTTCTTCTAATAAATGAAAATGAAGAAAAAAGAAAGAGTGTTGGGAACCAGCATTCCAACACAGTGTGACCAGCTTTTTCACACTTCTCTGTCTTAAATCCTGTCAACTGGACTCCTCAAACTGTGAGCTGAAATAGACTTTTCCTTTATTACATTACTTTCGACGTGTGTTTTTTCACAAGGATGAAAAAAACTAATAGAGTTTGGCATCGCAAAGATGAAAAAGCTAGAGATAAGTAACTGTATGCTATATGCTATAATTTCAAAGGCATATACATGCTGGCCTCTTTTCTCGTCAGCGCCTTGTTGGCCATTTTCCAGAGTAAGTCACACATCTGTGGATGTTTACCATTTGTGTGCAAGATACGCAAAGGGAAGAACATAAGTTGCTAGACTTTTCCCTTCACAACAGAATGTAGACATTGCTGTATGTTAGAAACTGTATTTTATAAAAGTTCGGATTGAACCCTCTTCTCATGTCTCTTGGAGCTCATCCTCATATCTCTCCACATTCCTCTTACTTCTCTCTCTTCCATGCTATATGTTTTTCTGTGATGTGCTCTGATGGCAGTTCAAGTACCTCTGCCCATATTCCTCCAGAGGTCTGTGGAACACCAGTGACTGATTCTGAGATCTTCCCACTGCAATGAAGTGATCACTTAAAGCCTTTGTTTTTCCCCCTTACATTAAGTTCATGGGATCTTAAAGTCTTGAGGGGGTTGTTGTTTTAAGGATTTTTTTTTTTTGCATCTTAACAGAATTAATATATACATTGACAGTAGGTTTTTTCTATTTTTAGTAAATTTATTATGGCTAAAATTAACATAAAAAGTTGGACTTCAATAAATAGCCTAGTAGTAAGCATGGGCAAAGTCAATACGGAGGTAGGAGGCCAATGTTGGCTCTTTGGTAGGTACTAGATCAGAAAGACAGTCAACAATCTTTATTCACAGCTGTCCTTCAGGGTCCATCATTTTGTAGTTTGATGTGGGGTGTCATATATCAATCTGTTTATCAATCTGTTGATTTCATTGGTTCAATAAACTGCCTTGGCCTTGATAGGTTAGAACATAGGTGGGAGGAGTAAACAGAATAGTATGCAGGCAGGAAGAGGAAGTGAGGTCAGAAATCATGCAGCTCCGCTCAGAGACGCCATGCTCCTGTCTAGCGGGCAGACGGGATAGCTCTGCTCTCTGAGGCACACTCACGATGAAGCTCTGACCCAAGATGGACGTAGGCTAGAATCTCCCCGGTAAGCGCACCTTGGGGTGCTAACACAGAATATTAGAAATGGGTTAAACCAGGTGCGAGAGTTAGCCCACAAGAGGCTAGAGCTAGTGGACCAAGCAGTGTTTAAATGAATACAGTTTGTGTGTTGTTATTTCGGGCATAAGCTAGCCAGGCGGCCCGGGGTGTTGGGGGACACAACCCCGCAGCGCCCCAATTTCAACAGTAGTTATTTAAATCCATTTTCCACAGGGCAGTGTTCAAGAAACAGCTTCAGTCAGCATCACATAAGAGTGGCCCTGCAAGTATAACCATGAAACATTGATTCCTTTGCTCTAATTGTCCACATACCTGCTCTGTCCTAGATAGTGTTCTATATACAGGCCTTTCAACTCTGTTTCTCCTCAAGGAACTGTCAAAACAAAGCAGAAGTCAGACAATCATTAGGAAAAAAAATAAAACATAAGCACTTCCGGTATGAGAAACCCCCTCTGCAAATATTACTTTGTAAGAGATTTTAATTTTTTTATTTTAAAAGAATAAAGTATATTCACACATGCAAAGAAGTGACGTGATGAAGAAAACAAACTTAGTATTGCTAGAGACTACAAGGGGACTGCAGGAAGAGAATAGTATGAGCCCATCTCTGGGAGACTTTTTGCTAATGGATTCAAGACAAACAGCTGCTGAAGCTTTGGGCTGTGCTTGGATCTTGAAGAAAAAAAAGGACAGCTACAGGAATCTGGGCATCCTGAGCCAACGAGGAGACAAGGAGCAGTTGAAGAGAGGCTTGAGGGCCACCTCCAGAGGAAGTGATGGATTCTGACAAAAGCCTGGCCTGAAGGGCAGATGAGCAAAACCTGCCAGAGTGGTCCCTGCCAGGTGGACCATTTCCCCCGGTGTTGGGCAGTTTCCAGGTGATGGACTTTTTAATCGAGAAACAAAAGTAAACCTATCAAAAAAAAGGGAGGGCACATAATTCCAATGGGTTTTTGTAAGTCCTTATGAAAGAGTAACTCAAATATTTAGTAAGAGAACAAGTCAAAACTATAAAAGTAATGTTCTAAGCCAGAGGGGGGAAATGAAATGAGTGAATAATAAGAACAAGCCTTACCTTGAAAAGTTAAGATGCCTATAAGACCGCATCAAAATATGCCAAAGCTTGGCAGCTGCCTCTGAAATAGTACTTGGCTGAAGGAAACTAGCCAAGGTTAACTGAACAATGACAAGGTGACAATGACGCCATGGGGAGGGGACTCACACGTTATCGCTTGGAGAATGAGTTCCCTCCGCAAAGAGAGGTCAGGTTTGAAATTATCAGATCTGACCGCGTTCCTGAGTCATGACACAACAGGTGTTCTGCTTAGGGATGGGGGTGGGGGGCCTCCAGCACATTTCCATGGGGACTTATCTACCATGATGTTCCCTCCAGCTCCCTTTGAAATAGGGAAGCATAGCAGAAAGGTAGTCATTCCTCAGCGTGGGAAATGGATGTGCTATGTCCACACACTAAAATAGCAACTGAAATTGAAAGAAATCAGCCACATTTTCATATGACTACACTGGCAGTCTCCATGACAATCCTTTAAAGTAATTTGCCAAACATGTGCTATTTTAATAATATAAGTTTAGAAAAATGTAAACAGTATGTTTCCTTAGCAAGCATGAGGACCTGACCATTGTGTGGCATCCACCTGTAGTATAAGATGAAAAGGCAGAAGCAGGAGGTTCTTGGGTTTGAGGCTAGCCTGGGGCAAGCCTGAGGACTCACACTTGAAAAGTGTGGCATGCTGGTGTGCATTGTCATCTCAGCTGTGTGGAGATGTAGACAGGTGGATTCCTCAGCTCACTACCCAGGCCAACCTCATCTGCTTGTGACTTAGAGGCCAGAGAAAGTCTTTGTCTATCATGAGAAATGTCTACAACAGAGGTTGTTCTAGAGACAGCATGGAGGTAGCCCTCTGGCCTTCATATGCACACATGGAGATGTGCACACATACATACACTCAAATACACATGAACACATATATGCACAGGCATATGCACACACATGCATGTACACACACCATTTGTTTTTACAATACACACATATACACATTCTTATTTAAAATGTTACAGTTTGAAAATATCATGTACATTGCTCATACAGGTATTTATAACTGGGAACTACAAGATAGCTCAACTGAATAAAGATGATTGTGGCCAAGCTTGCTGAACCACATTTGATCCCCAGAATTTCCATGGTAGAAAGAGAAAACCTTCTCCTACAAGTTGTTCTTTGACTTCCATGTAAGCGCTGTAGAATGCATGATACACAGAGAGAGAGAGAGAAAGAGAGAGAGAGAGAGAGAGAGAGAGAGAATAAACAAATGAAAATAGAAAGCATGGGCTTTATAGAATCTAAAATTGTGCTATGACACATACATACCTATACACATAAAAACATACAAAATAAGTAAATGTAAATAATACTAGGTACCTATAATTATATATAAAATTGGTCATAATTCTCATACATAGTTGAGGAAACTGATTAGATTTAAGGGAAGGGGCAGAAAAGTTTAAGCTGAGGAGCAACATCTGATTATTAGAAAGTACACAGCCTGTCACCATACATTAGCATGTCAGTATCTTTTGATTGTTGCACAAGGACATCCTTTTACTGTAATTTTTATATTAGATGAAATCAAAATTATAGTGGTGGATTTCACAAACAGATGTATCTCATGAGAAGACAAAATCACAGGTTGTTGAAGAATGAGGGACGTTGAGGTTGTCTGTTACAGTAGAGATGTAGACATCGTGTCTAGTGGTCTGCTTTAAGAACTAGTGTGAGACAATCTACTTACTGTCATTTGCCAAACAAGATCTTTTAGAGAATGATTCTCCCTCTTAAAGATTCAAGTTCTTCCAGCATAATGGGTCGGTGACAAGTGAATGTGCTTAATGGCGAGGCAAAGTAGAATACATTATTGCCTGCACATTAATATAGCATGCAAGTAATTATTTGCACTGTGCCTAAAATAAATGCTGACGAGCACATGCTCCATTCCAGTTATTGTTGCAGTTTCTAAGATAAAATGCAAATATCATGAAGACATTCTGAAGGTAAGTAGAATGTACAACTTAATAGTTAGCTCCAAAGACTTTCTCTGAGTTCTTTGCCGTCCTCTGAATAGCCATTAATGGTACTTCTAGCATACTATGTAAGAAGACTTGGGATCTAAAATGATGGTGGTTTGCCTAAATTGCCAGGCTTGTGGGAGGTCCAGATTAAAGACAACTTCTGACATGTATTCACACTGGGTTAACAAAAACTTGAGAAACTTAGAAATGAGAGCCATAACCCTAAACATTGCCTATTAGAAGAGTAAGAGATAGCTCCTATGTTCATGGGATGGCATATATACCTGGTGAGTGTGTGTTTGTATGTGTGTGTGTGTTCACATTGAGACAGTGTATTTCATTTATAAAGCAAAAGGTAAACACTAACTTAAATAACACAATGGTTGAATTTGGAATGTATGAATTTAGACTGTTCTCCAATGCATTTTACAGAGTTCAGTATAGATAACTGACTGAATGTCACTTTGTGTTTAATAAAGTTGGCATAATAAATAATACAACAGCGAACATCATGCTCAAAAATCTTAAGCTACTCTCTACTAAGTTTGAAATTAGCCAAAGGCTCCTATGGGGTAGAAAATTCAGTTTGACTGTGTCCCAAGGTCAAGTCCTTCAGTGTTCACCATAGAACCTGCACAAGTTGTATTCCTCCCAGTAAGATCTAATGGTATAGAAGGCACTAAGCACTAATCACAAATGTCAGTAACTGGGAATGAGGCCTCACAACTGAGCCTCAGGGCCATCGCTCCAGCTATCGTTTCCCACACATGTAAATGGAAGCGTGGAACAAAATAATAGTAGTTCTCAAATCTGTTTCACTCTTGTGACCCTCTGTTCTGTTCAACTTGATGCAAAAATGAAATATGTAAATTTGTACCTAAGAAGGTGATTTTGAGAACCTTCTCCAAGTCCTTGGAGACATCTCAAGGAGCTAATTGGAGCATCTCATAAATTCTTGGGGGAAAGAATGTGGACAAGAAGAACTCTAGGGTTAAATTAATTAAGGAGAAGATTGTAGGCTACACAATACGATCACTAAGGTTGATGATTCCACTGTATTAGCTAAATTGCTCTAAAACCATGTAGACTAATTTGCATGTTTGTGAATACTAAGAAAATGCCCATGAAATATTCACCAAGGTAGCTAGAATAGAAAAAAAGAAATCAAAGAAATGTGTAATCATTCACCTTCTGCTAGGTCCTGAAGAAACCTGGGACAAGTCTCATTCAGTTCCTTCTGCTAGAACTTCTTACCCACCCCTCCCCAAACCTCTCCAGCCTGGGTTCTTGCATCCCTTTTCCCGGCTTCAATTTCTATACAGCTTCTCCATCTTTACTACATGCTCTTTCTTGGTTCCCATGCATTCTCTTTGTTCTCTCCCCGCCCCATGGCCAGGTTCAGTCTGGACCCTTCCAGATGCCTCTGGCTATGTTCTCCCATACATCTATGAGAAAAACCTTCCCCTCGGGCATATCTAGGAGTGGCCATGTCCTCCTTTTCATTCACCTTCATCTAACATTGTTAAATTAATCAAATGTGTAAAATCATCATCATCATCCTGCCAATTGCTTGATAACATTTATGTGTGATCATTTTAGTCATCATAAATTGTCCTTTCCTACCAAGCTATTCCATATCAAGTATTGGAAATACAGGTTAGAATAATGGATAATGAGGAATGACTAAGCAGATTTCAGCATAGAGAAGTAGCTGTTTTCGTCAGATGAGAATGAATATTGAGCAAATGGTATTTGCATAAGTCACGTTGCTCAAGCCCAGCACTTTCCTATCTTTCTGAATATTGTATTGATTGCATCTCTTCTGGGAACACAGACTTGTGAAGTGCCCATCAAATGACAAGATGTCATCACTGTCCTATAAAGACGACTCTCAGACTCAGGCTTTGTGAACCATTTCTGTTGGCTCACCCTGACTTTGCACAAGTTGGCCACTAAGGCAGAAAATGTACCACCAGAATTATCAAATAGCAATGTTGCTGTGTGTTTTCTATGTGCTTGCCTGTCCAGTGTCCAGTGACAATGGTGTTCTCCCAAGGCCGGTGCACTGTATCCAGTAAATCCAGGCTAAAAAGAATCACACCTGGCAGCGTATTCTTGGTAGGCCTCCAGGCATTTTACATTCATTTCTAAAATCTCTTCTCTCTCCATCAAATTAATCTTATGTTCTTCCCAGTCACCATAGTAATATTCTTTTGACTTCATATTCTGACAAGCTTGAAATAGCGTATGAGAGGCTCGAAGTATAACCTGGAGTGGCAGCGCTCTGAAGCGAATAAGAAACACAAACTAGATATGCACTTGCCGTCACAACTGGGCTCATATGCAATCCAGCCTTCTGCCAGCTTTATGTTTCTAAGTTATGCCTTTGTGTTGAATTAAATTGTGGGTAGACGATGCTTGCCGAGCAGTTAATCCATCTCCCAAATTTGTAACACTCCTGCTAGCTCTGCACCTTTTATTGCAAATAGAACTTCAGTGTCTGGTTTATGGGAGAGCTACCAAAACAACAGAAGGAGTGTTACCACAAATCCTTTATGGAAATTGCTAGCTTGTGGTAATTAATCTGACTAGGACATTTGTTTTAATTCTGTCTAAAGAAATCAACTGCAATTTCCTTTTCCTGACTATATAATTTGTGCCTAGAGTCATATATTATATATATGTATATGTGTATTTTATTTATTTAAGTTGTCAATCACTATTATATTGCTAGATTATCTCTTCTTTTAATAAGCATATATTTGCCAGCTTGTATGCAGTTGACTCTTGAGTTTCAAAAGATGGTTGGGACATTGTCTCAACATTCAGAGACTTTTCAGTCATGCTGAGAAGCAATGAGGAAAATTCAGGAAACCCAGTAGTGGTCAAGTACTAGGCATCCAAGTCATGGCAGAGAATGGGAACTGAAGGAAAGCTTCCTGGGAAAAGAAATGTCTGAACTGGATGAAAAGGAGTAAAGCATTGGCAGTAGGTGAATGAAGTCAGAGTTAGATCTTTGCTAATCAAAAGGATCCAACTGAAAAGAACCGAGCTGAGGCATGAGAACATCTTGCATAGGGCTTAGATATGTTTTGATTCATCGATTATTTCTTTATAAAAACCCCTTAAGGCCTGTGACCTGATTCTCTTATTGTTCGAGTTAAGGAACTGCCTTTCAGAGTTCCCCCTTAGGGACAGGGCATTGAATAAGATGACACAGCAAGTGTTTACTAAGGGACTGTTACTCTCGCTGTCTTAATTCCTAATCTGTAATGTTACATCATCAGTGCGCCTTTCCCTTGGCCATTACTGTACTTTCCATGCCAGGTACTTGTTTAAACACTTAGCAAAATGAAGGCTTGATTTCATGATGTTCTAGCCTAGTGAGAGAGGAGTAACCCAGGGGAAGAGTAAAAATAAATGGAGCTGAAAGAATATCTGGAGTAGAGAAAGGCACAGATTGCATGGGGATTCATAATCTGTGGGACGAATTCAGAATTTTAAGCAAAACAGAAGCAAGATCTCACTTTAAAAGAACTCCTTATTCTAAACAGATTGAAAGAGTGGAGGAAAAGAGGAGGGTGGTTAGCTCACTGAAATTCTCGTGGCTTAGGACCAGATGAATATGTGTATGTGAGGAGTTGTTCTGGTGTGTGCACAAGAGGGGTTAGGAGAAATGGAACAAAATCTGGATTCATTTTTAAGATTTACCGGGCAAAATGACTAATAAGTTTAGCATGAATACTAGAAAAGAATATGGCCAAAGTAGACATATTGCAGCTGGGAGAAGACTTGATAAGGAAGAAAAAACATCCCCATAGAAATCTAATTTACAGCCTGACGATGGTGGCGCACGCCTTTAATCCCAGCACTCGAGAGGCAGAGGCAGGCGGATCTCTGTGAATTCGAGACCAGCCTGGTCTACAGAGCTAGTTCCAGGACAGGCTCCAAAGACACAGAGAAACCCTGTCTCGAAAAACCAAAAAAAAAATAAAAAGCTAATTTACAATTTAGACATGTTAGCATAAAGAGATTGGTGAATATAATATGGCATTGCAAAAGAACAAGGAGTTGGTTTGTATTAGATCAGTGTAAAGGGGGAAAACAAGAGAGGAGGGTGTTAGATATTATTATGAACTGAAAATTTAACCTAGGAAGTGGGAGACAGGAAGGCTTATAAAATAGTGATTGTATCTGAGCCAGGATTTCCATGAGATGATAAAAAGAAATAAAACGAAAAATAAATAACCAGAGTTCAGAGCACTAGCATGAATAGCTTGAGTGCATGTACTTGTTGGACAGCAGTTAAAATGTAAAAGCAAGGTGATTTGAGATAAATGTGTTAGCATTTATCATATTATGCAATACAGACCTATCCACTTACATACACTCTTTGTATTTTATTCATCTTTGCACTGTGACTGGATATCTACCATGGTGCCAGTTAAATGAGCCATATTCATTGGAGAGTAAATACAAAAAAAAAAAATGGCTTGTGCCAAAAGACGGACCCTAATAAAGAGGGTAGAGTCCTTGGTACAGTCCAACCACAGAGGGTCCACCTTAGCTGGGAAATTCCAGACACCCATTCAGTGTGACACAGGCCACTCACACTACTCTTCACACTTGATAATAATTTCTAGTACCCAGCTACTACCGCAATTTCCACCATCCTAGAGTTGACAGCCACATTTCAGGCTTCTCCCTTCCTTGGCAATTTCCAGCCACCAAGTCAATCTTGGGCTCTCTAGAGAAACTACAGAGCTGTCATTGTTCCTCCCAGGTTCAGGTTCGTTTATCTGTACACTAATTCACCCAAAGCCCCGAGGAAAATGCCTCTGTATTGAAGCATTTCTATGGCATTGATTGCTCCCCGTGTGATTATTCCAATAGCAACTGTGGAAAAGCATGAGGGTGAAGGAAATCACTGTAGTTTGCCTCACGTAGCCTGTAACTGTGGTGAGAGGAATAGTCTGAAATACATCTCTATTTTCTCTGCTGCTGTCTTTCAATACAAGTTTATTTACCATACCCCCTACTTGCTCTTAGTGAGTGGTATGTCTTGAAGAGAGAATAAATTCTGTCTTTCCTCTTGAAAGCTCAATTTCCTTGTGCTGTAGTAAAACGGTCCCACTAAGAAAGCTCTTTGAAAGATTTAAAAATAAAAATCCCTTTAAAGTGGTAGAATCTGTTAAAATTTGATAGTAAAAAATTAAATTAAATTAAAGGACTAGGAGACTATTCTTTTTTCTCTACTCTTACTGAGGGAGCTCACTCTCCAAAATATCAGCTTCCATATTGTGTTTTTTCTTTTATGTGGGTCTACTAGAGTTCCCTAAACAGTATTAGGGTTCATGAAACATGGAACCCACCTGATGACAAGCAGGTGGTCATCTAGGAAAGGTCATTATGCCTGTAAGGAGCATCCATCTTTTTCAGAGAAAGTTACATGAATAAACCATGCTAAGGATGTTCCATATTTTAATACCTAGAGCTCATGAATAGAGCCATCAAGACTTCCTGAGGAAGTCAATGAATATTTTACCTAAAGGCCATAGTCAGCATGTCCTTTAAAGATGCTAATAATTTGCCAATGAAGGAGGCATTTTAGGAGAAAGAAGCAGAATGCTATGGAGGATAAATGAGCACTAAAATAGAGGAGAAAAATTAACCATGGTGGAAGAAAGAGCTATGAAGGGATAGGAATAATGTTGGTTGGGCATTTAGCATGCGTGAACCATCTTAACATTGAGAGCAGTATCGAAGACAAATTATCTTAGGTACCAAGTTCAGAAAAAGGCTATCATCATATGCATGAGAATGGACAAAGAGACTCAGACAGAAGAGAAGGCTAGGAAGAATCAGGCTATTTTTAGAAAGCAGAATTCCTATCATTTACTGGAAAGATATGGGAGGACAGGACAAGGGAAAGCAAGGGTCCTACCTAGGTGTCTTTCAGCAAACGAGAGAAGGAATGAGATGTTTGTTGGCATTAGATTGCATCAATTAAGAAACATGTTCTTTGAGTTGTGTTCATACTTGGGACTCTGAGGTTTTATAAAGTAGTTTTTGAGATTCATAGAAGAAAATCTCTCACTTTTATTACGACTACCCATAGGAACTGTTATCACTATGAAATATTGAATATTATTTGAAAGTTCTTCTGGAAAACTAACATGTTCATAAAATAAGTTAGGATCTTGTCGGGTTAGGCCATACTAACTCTGTTGAAGGAGGGAAGCATTTCTTCGACCTCTAAAAAGAAAGACCCGAGCCAGGCGGTGGTGGCGCACGCCTTTAATCCCAGCACTCGGGAGGCAGAGGCAGGCAGATCTCTGTGAGTTCGAGACCAGCCTCGTCTACAGAGCTAGTTCCAGGACAGGCTCCAAAGCCACAGAGAAACCCTGTCTCGAAAAACCAAAAAAAAAAAAAAAAAAAAACCTCGTTTGTATTCTCCTCTAATAAATACAAATTTATATTTAGTAATAGAAAATTATAACCTTTAAGGTTCCAGCTTAGAGATAGAAAAAGCAGAACTATCAAAGCTGTGTTATCCTGATTGGAAATCTTATTTCTTCACCTCCTTCAGGATGATTTTGATGTGTCATGCAGTTTCTTAGTTGGCTCACAGATGGGTGCATTTATCTGAAACCCCCATGGATATCCCATAGTCTCTCTCTAAAGTAGGACTAGAAATATGACTAAATAATAGAAGAGTTTTCCAGCATGTTGAGGCACGAGGGTCAAACCCTATGCAGGTTTACCTATTACAGGTACCTAGGTTTACAAACCCTATGTAATAGGTTTTACCTATTACAGGTACCATATGTAAAATAGATAAATGAAGAGTTTTATCTCCAAAAAAATCCTTTTCTGTTCTGTTTTTCCATGCCTTCTCTGGGTTTTCCTTCACCTTGGCTATCACTGTAGAGCTTCTTTGCTGTGCTAAATCCTAAGCCATGTCTCATATCCTTTCCTTTCACTTCTTGTTCTCTACAAATGATATATTTGTAACATCTGTGAATCTCTGTGTGTGAAAATCTCAACAGTATTCCTAGCATCACACATCTAGAAAGAGGAAAGGTTCGTGTTCAAAATGGAGAATTCCTAACAGAAAATCCCCACTTCACTCACTGAACTGTCATCTCTAAACAAACTAAATAGAACAATGTCTCTAGTAGCTCTTAGTTACCTAGACTCTGTCGGTTCTAGAACTCAGTGCCTATTCATAAAATTGGTGTGTTCCATTAATAAGAATAGTTCCAAAATCTTGGCAATAAGCATACAATAAATAAGTGGGCAATGGTTGTACACACCTTTAATCCCAGTATTTGGAAGGCAGAATTCAAGGTCAGCCTGGTCTACAGAGCGAGTTTCAAGACAGGCTCCAACATTACGTAGAGAAACCCTGACTCAAAAAAAAAAAAGTACAATAAATATAAATATAAGAGCTGGAACCTCTTCCATGATGCCATATAAAGTTATATATGGTACCCCAACCCAAACACTATAATTCCAGGTTGTGAGACATTTCAGTTAAATTGTTCCAATGATCCTCCAAAATATATTTTTTTCTTGAAAGTAATGGAAGTAAATGTTTTACAAATTTGGAAAGATAATAGCATATTTTCTACATGAATAACATTCTAAAACTTGTATTAATGCATTGTTAAATATAGCAATAAAAATGACATACAAATAAATTATAGTATGGCCAGTGGAATGGTATATGAAAACATTTAGCAGTCTGAAGAATGGTCACTGGGTTAAGGTGTTCATCCTTGAAGACCTGAAAAGGGATTAATGGGTTAGGGTGTTTATCTTTGAGCTCTTGGCCCTATAACGATTCTAGAGCTGCTTCCCTCTGAGATGGTGGAATAGAACTACACAAAGGAGAAGGCGGCTGTCAACACCTGAAGAGGGGCTGAGTGTTAGGAACTGATAAACAGCTCATAATACAGATCCGTAAAACAAAGCCTGATTGCCCCATCGCTTATCCATCACCCATGGACAAGACTATCGGTACACTGACTAAAGGGCAAGTACAGCAGGCTCAATTTATTGTCAATTTTTTTCCTTGGGGCTTTATTGAAGCCACTCAATGACAGAATAAAATCATTTCAAAAATGGTAGTCAATAGTAATTTTCTTTTTTCTTTTTTTTTCTTTTTGTTTTTTTGGTTTTTTGTTTTGAAGACAAGGTTTCTCTGTAGCTTTAGTGCTTGTCCTGAAACTAGCTCTTGTAGACCAGGCTGGCATCAAACTCACAGAGATCCACCTGCCTCTGCCTCCAGAGTGCTGGGATTAAAAGCGTGTGCCATCACCACCCGGCCCTGATGGCAATTTTCTACATGAACTACAAACACAGGAAAGAGATAAATAGCAGAAAGAAAGAGATGCGTTCTTAAGAGCATCCTGATGACCCTTGTTTAAATTTGGCAGTGACAAACTTAAAGACTTTACCAAATCTGGCAACCTGACCAGGTGGTAAATCTCACTAGCTGGCTTACCTTTCATTCTGTTAACAACCGTGAGATTTTTCTCTTTTTATGTCTGTAGTGCTGGGGGATTACTGGGGGCCTTGTGCATGTTAGGCCTCTACCACCGAGCTATGACACCAGCTTCCTGGAACAGTGTTTAATTCCTGAATGATACCATTTAATCCCTCTCACCAATTGAGAAATATGTTAATTCAAAAAAATCCATTTCTCTCATAAAAGAAAAGCTTTCTCAACATAAATGTTCCTTTGTCTTGACATAATTTATTCATTGCAGCTGGGAATTTTTCAAACAATACAATTTGGAATAAACATATGCCTGGTTAATGTTATCCTTCAGAGAGAAATAAGAGATTAATAATTTAGACCCATAGAGTTGGAAGGTATCTGGTGTGATAGAAATGTATTCTTGAAGCAGAATAACAAAGGATTATTAAAAATTCTGAAACATTGGCAGAATTACCACTTCCTAGAAGGTAGCAGAGCCCTTTGTAAGCAAGAAGTAGGATTTTTTAGCCCACATGTAGGTTGTCACCCTTAATGGGAAGAAAATGCTAATCGGTGTCTTTTTCTGTAACCTACATCTGTGTTAATGACAAACACGGGGACACTTAGAAATAAAACATTAGTGTGTCATTGTGGAGTCAATGGCCTAGACACTGCTCACTGGTTTTGGCAGGAGCTTTCATACAGAATTCAAATCCCAGAACTAAGACTTTGGGGTGTCACGCCAATCTCTCTGTCCAGATTCTTCCCATCAGAGTCTCAAGTAATGCATTTCTATTCAACATCCTGCTAACTCTCATTGCTTCTGAAACTTTAAGATTCCAATAAGAGCACTGCCTGCTCTTCCAAAGGTCCTGAGTTCAATCCCCAGCAACCACATGGTGGCTCACAACCATCTGTAATGAGATCTGGTGCCCTCTTCTGGCCTGTAGACAGATACTGAGAATACTGTATACATAATAAATAAATCTTTTAAAAAAAAAAAAGATTCCAATAGTTCTGTGCTGCCTAAGAATTTCCCCTTTTTAGTTACATACTTGGTTGAAAATTTTTATCTAATTTTTATCCCTTAGGTACTAAAATACTGCTATATATAATATAATCTTAAAATAAATTTCATATTAAAGTAATAAAAATTTGAAGTACTTTTGGTCCCAACTATTTTCCTAATTAGTAGTCTATGAATATTAAATTGTTGAGTGTTCATAGCAGCTGTATAAATGGTTACATTTACACACCTTTCAAGAAAAGAGAAGAATGCAGAGAGAGAGAGAATGAATGGCTCAAGTCCTACAGCTCCACAGGAGGATAGCCCAGCTGTGGCCTCATGCACACCAGATGCCACAGCCTCATCTGAATCTCCAGGCCATACCAGATAGGAATTTTTTTTCCCATGTAATCAGTCTTCCTAGAAAGGTATAATGGTAGGTATATCTTCCCAACACATTGTGGATAACAAGAGGTAAGAGAAAGGCCACACAAGACAATACAAGCAGACATGTTTTATAGGTATTTATGAAAATGTGTACAAAAAATTGAAATAAACATAAAACAAAACAGTATTTTCTGGTAACGAGGTTGCGGTGATTTTCTGTGTTTCCTTTAAGGAAATGAGTGGTTATGAATCATTCTCATAATCAGAAAACATAAATTGATGCAGATTATAGAATTTTTAAAATAATTGTAGTTGACCTACTTTATGAAATATGAATTTATTTAGATTGTAGTTTTATTGTTTTCATACTTAGCTAACCTAAGAACTATACAAATATAATCTCTCTGTAATTCCTGTAGGTTTTATTGCAGAGTAAATTAAACTTTGGGTATGGATCCTGCAGTTTTAATTTTAGTTGTTCCATGAAGAACAAAATGCAAATCACTTTTTTCATGCAAAGTAAATATGCAGAACTCAGAGCACAGCTCAGGCAGATAACACAGGGCTGACACACATGAAGCCATGGATACAGGTCCTGGTATTTAAAAAAATAAATGCACATCTTAAAGGAAAAAAATAATTGTAATATTTGTATACCACTACAGTGAAAATTTTACAAATCTTGAAGCACAGGGAGGCATTTTGGTTCTTCCCTATTATCCTGGAACTTAGTAAGCAGAACCTAAGTTAAGATTAGGCCAGCCTAACCTATACAAAAGGGCCTTGTCTTGAGCAAAACAAACAAGGATACTAAAGAGCAAAAGGTGATGAAGGAATGAGGTTCTTAATTAACGTTTGTAAACAGAGACTGTGCTTGCATTTCCCAGCCATCCAGACCAGAATAATCACACAGAAACTGTATTAATCACAACACTGCTTGGCCAATGGCTCAGATGTATTCCTAGATAGCTCTTATATCTTAAATTAACCCATTTCTATTTGTCTTTGCATTGCCACATGGCCATGGCATTACCTCATTTTCTACATGTCTTGTTCCCTCAGCATCTGACTGGTGGCTGCCTGATCCTATCTTCTCTCTCTCTCTGTCTCTCTCTCTCTCTCTATCTCTATCTCTATCTCTATCTCTATCTCTATCTCTGTTTGGATTTCCCACCTGGCTTTACTCTGCTAAGTCATTGGCCCAAACAGTTGTTATTACTTGGTGAATAAAGTAATAACAGCACATATAAGAACTTTCCACATCAAGTGTTTGTATTTAATTTTTAAAACCAGAATTTACTTAGATGTTAGGATCAATAAAAATATGTCAAACCTTGAACTGTAAGACCTTTCTATACTCATACCTCATTATTCTCATTATTCACAAAAAGCAAAATATGGAAGCAACGTATGGTATTAATTGGCAGACAGATGGACTGAAAAAAAATGTGAAGTAGCCGTACAATGGAGTGAGTACATTTCATTCTTCCATTAACAGAATTCTATACAAAGAGGTGAATCTGGTGGGAAACACCGTGCTAAGTGAAACATATGAAGAATACAAGGACCAATGCTTTAAAGCTACTCTTCTGTGGGGAAACTAGAGTTATCAAATGCACAGATCCAGCAACTAAAGTAGCTGCCTCCAGGAACTGATGGAAGTGAATAGGTAGTTAGAGGGAAGAGGCTGGGGGGAGGAAGAGGACAGTATTTTGAGGAAATGGTGGTGATGTTTGCCTAATAATGCGAATTTATTCAATGCTCCATTATTGTCCCTTTAAAATCAGTTAAAATGGCAAAGTGTGTTAGATGTAATTTGACTCCATAAACATAAAATAGATTAAAAGGCGTTAAAGTACGATTTATTCAATTTATTATTGCCTTGGGGAAAGATATTTAAAGCTTGGAAACTGATCTATTAATAAGGGATGTACTCAGAAAGATTATCTAACACACACAAATGGCATCGATTCCTAATAGTTATAAAATGCTGAGACCTCTTAGAGGAAAATTGATCATGAGCAGCATGATAGAAGAGAGAGAAACCATACGATGTCTTCAAAGTGGTGACCTTGTCTTTGACCTTGAGTTCTTGGTAGGACAGGGTTTTCTTATGCGTTTGACCAAGGGGTAGACAGGGAGATTGCGCAAATGCAGCTATGCACCAACTCACATAGCTTTAATAAACAAGTTGGTCATTAGATAAATTCTGATACTGATCAGATGACCTATTACATTAGGAAAAGAGAGAAATGCAGTTGTTTTGAGGTTAACAGGTTGTCTCGTGTCTCAAGGAATCTTTCGGTGAAGCAAGACTTTAGAAACGATGGCAATACATAAATACTGATCATCTCAAATATTCAGGGACTAGTGTTGAGGAAAGAAGGATCCCAGATCCAAACATCCCCATGTGGAAACTGTGCTGTTTCTGATTCTAAAATACAAAAAGACCACTGTGACTCCTGCAAAGGAGAGGTGGTCCAGGATTAGTTCAGATCAAAGAAGTCGGCAAGGCAGGATTTGGGGATCGGTAACAAAAGGTTTCCCAGTTGAAAAGGAATAGCAAGAGTCAGGGAAGAATGGACAACACAGATGCTGAACAATGGGATCAAAATCTGCACTTTCAGATCCCAAATTTCCTGGGTTTTAAATGTTGAGCAGTTGGTGAGTTAGGTATTTCTTCAAGCCCCAACTCCTTGTCTTTATCCAAAAGTAGTGATGATTCTCACGTTGCCATTTCTGATAAGCACTATTTGGGGGCAATGCGTGTACAGGGCTTATTAAAGTGTCTTTGGTAACTCATGAAAGTTAGCATTTTAGAGTATCTGGGCAAGAGAATGTGGACCAGTTTTGACTGCTGCATGGGAAATGAAGGTAAATCTAAGTCTACAGGCCACTGGGCAGCAAGGTTGACAGATGCTGGAGAGCCAGACCTGGTAGAAGCTTGAAAGATGATTACAGTTTGGAGTTGCGGAGGGAAGTATCAGCACAGGCTCTGGAAAGTTCCGTGTAGCTATTGTTTGCAGGGAGTAAGTCACACAGCAATTTAATTCGCTCTATAATAGAAATGAACTAGAGTAAATTGATTGCCGACATTGCAGAAGGCAAGTTGACAGGACCTTGTGACCAAGTGAATGAACTTGGCTTCAGAGCAAGCAGCCTCGAGCCATAACTGATAAGCATGGGAAGGTACCAGTTTGAGCCTGGGAAAACTGGCTTGGCTGTGGGCATTCTGATTTCCTGGTTTCGGAATCTAACAGACAACCAGTAAGCAGCGGGACTTGCAAAACTTAAATAAGGGATGGGGTGGCGTGGGGTGGTTGGAAATGCTACTTTGAGTGTCCACATTCATCACAGCCTAATTGTCACTGAGATCACCAAAGAGAATGGAGGGAACACACAGTACCCAATGCACAAACCTAAAGTCCCGAATCTGTTTCCCCTAACCAAGCCAGAGGAATGAGTCAACGGCATTACTCACTGAAAAGGCAGGGATCCCTCTGTGCGGTCTCAGTAGAGACAGAACACAGAACAGATTCAGCATGCCACGCTGGATATAAATGACACCTAAATAATGAGTTTTAAGTTCTTTAGTTTATTCATGCTGTTTACAAGATGCCAGACAAATGACTTGGAATTGTTGATAATGGTTTTGTCTCATAATAGGAATACAACAAAAATTTTTGAAGTCTGTGTCACTTCCCTGTATATTCTAGTTCAGAAAGCCTTTTTGTTTTAATGCTCCATTTTGTAAGCTTAGAATAACTTCTCAGGAAAGCTGTAAAATATTCAAAACCCAGAATACCTACCTAGAAAATGGATCCTGTTCACAATAATAAAAAAGTTTTCTTTGGCATCATAGCTAAAAGTGATAATTTGGTTTTTCTTTTATTGACTCCAATCCTGTAGTGGCATTAGAGTTGCAATTAAATAAAGTGTTACCATGAACTTTTTTCTTCTTTACTCTTAGGCAAAATTTCTAAGTATTCAGAAATTGACTGGATAATAAAAATTTATCAAAATCAATGAAGAAGTGTAAAACATGAATAGTATCACAAACCAGAGTGAAATTGCAATCTTTCTTAAACAATGGTAGAGTCAAAGAATATGCCACTTGGTGATAGTAAAATTGAGGAACTGCTTTTTTACTTTAATGTAATTCAGAAGAAAGTAAATGGCTATAGGTTATTGTTCCTTGTAATTAAATTACTAACAGTATGAATAAATATAGTATAAAATAAAAAATCTCAATTTTTAATAAAAGGTAATTTGAAAATATTGGCAAGATACTAGCAAATAATTCCAGTAATGCATTAAAATTACCAATGACATCAGGCAGTTTTGTTCCTCAAAGGAAGAGAATATTGATTAACTCAGTGACTTTGATAAAAAATAAACAGAGTGTAGTTTAGTCTAATAACCTGCTTGTTTCCTCTTTTGGTTTTCAGTCAGTAAACGGCTCTTTTGAGAGCATCTTGACCTATTTAGAATAACTAGAAGAATTGCTCACAACACAAGCCTAGTAGACAGATAAAGGCATCAGCTCTAAGAATTTAGGTACAATGTAAATACCTGGACAGCCACAGCTTGATGCTGGGTTACTCAAGCCTGCTTTACCAACGGAAGTGATGCATTGATTCAAAGAAAATGCCAAAGTTTTTCTATCAAAAGAAAAATAAAAGAAAACAAAAAACCCCTTAAATTTATGGGAGCTATATCTGGAAAATGGTGAACCTTTTTTTAAGGGTAAGTAAAAGGACTTAGATGGGCCTCTGAGCTATGCCACCAAAACTCAAACTCTAAATTTACAGGTTTGGCATGCTAACTACTTGCTACTTGTCTCTGGAAGAGGCTATAAAATGGTTTATTAGAAAAGTTAGATTTTCACTTTTTTCTGTATACTTTTAGTGGTGGTCATTTATCTTTATCCTGACATATTTATCAATTAAAACAGTTAAGAAATTAAAGTTTAAAATCTTGGAAAATACAACCAGTATAGCCCATACTAAAAATCAATAGCTTAAATTTTATTTTATGTTAATATTGCTAACAAATTCATCCTAAAAGAAATTTTTATATTTTTCAAGCAATGGACAGAAAAAATAAAATATTTACAGTTTTTAAAGGTCATTTTATTTGGTGTAGAGTCTTATGTAGCTCAAATCAGCCTTAGACTTACTTTGTACCTGAGGCTGACTTTAAACTCATGATATTATTGCCTCTGCCTCCCCAGTGCTATCACAATGCCTGGAATAATATTGCTAAAAAAAATAAAATTTTTAAAAGTTAAGAGAGTCATTATTTTTCCCAATAAGTTATTCATAATATTCAGTACTCTACATGAAACTATGTAATTTCTTTATATGAGGATACTAACTGGTGGGCACAGCAACAACAACAATAGTATTAGAGTATTTCAGTATTGAATGTGCCATGTGCTGAATTCTCTATTACACTCTCTGGGTGCATCGACTATTTAATCATCAAGCCCTTCCTAGCAGACATCACTGCTTTCACAATTTTACAAATAAAATCTGAGGGTCAAGAAACCTAAGTAAATGCCCAGAACAGCATGGAGCCCTCAGCCTTACGGTCTCAGCAGTAGGGTTCAAAGCCTTGTACCTGGCTCAGTTACTTGCTTGCCCATCTGCCCTGAGAGCTTTCTTTAGCCAAAAATGCCCTCAGCTTGGCTGTAAAATGAAAATAATAACCCTGAGTATTGCTGGGAAAGCATATGGTGTCAAACAGAAGCGAATACTCTGAACGGTGAATTACCTGAGTGCTTGAGATTGTAGGAGCCTGGAGGTTCACTTTAATATATGAGTGAAGCTGGTTCCCTAGAAACCTCTGTCTTCTTGCCACCATTCTAGAAACGCTGTGATGTATAATAAGAATGGCAGGTTCTCCACTAGGTCCAGGGCTGACACTTATGCTTCCTGTTGTTTTCACTAGTCTTTAAATGATTGACCAATGAGTAGTTGCCTAAAAATATCATTTCCACAAATATTTTCCTGTATACAGTTTCACACACAGTGGATCATAGTAGTAAATTCAGGAAAGGTTTTATGATACTCGTTATTATTGCCAAGGGATGGCAGACAAGATAAAAGTGGGCTGAAATTAGCTACCTAGAAATAAAATGCAGTGAACATTTTACACACAGTGTAAATTTTGTTGGAATTACATTGCATTGCTAACACTTTGTTTCACCCTAAATTTTGTTGGGTAAGATGGTTTCCTGTTGATTTTTACTTCACTTCATAAGAGGACAGCAGAGACGTGATATTTTTTTCTTTAAATTCTCTTTTTTTTAAATATTTATTTATTTATTATGTATACAATAGTTTATCTGTATGTCTGTCTGCAGGCCAGAAGAGGGCACCAGACCTCATTACAGATGGTTGTGAGCCACCATGTGGTTGCTGGGAATTGAACTCAGAACCTTTGGAAGAGCAGGCAATGCTCTTAACCACTGAGCCATCTCTCGAGCCCCCATTCTCTTCTTTTTTCCCATTTATGAGCAGAGATTGAAGGAAGGTCCCGCCATGAATACTGAGTCTAACATAAGAAATGGTTAGAGACACAGATGGATTCATTTGGATAAAAAAATAAGTGAACTTACCCTTACTATTTTCTGTTGAATTTTTGCTGTGATAAACATAAGA
Source organism: Microtus obscurus (assembly GCA_963919715.1). NCBI lineage: Eukaryota > Metazoa > Chordata > Mammalia > Rodentia > Cricetidae > Microtus > Microtus obscurus. Next base: position 18,665,860 of record CAWTZC010002528.1, read on the forward strand.
AGTAAAAGGAGATAATACATGAAAAAAGAAAATATTTTAAATTTTCAAAATAAGTTATGAATACAGATTTTGAATATCTTTTGGAGCCTTTAAAACTGTGTATGGATTTTAAGTTTATTTTCTAAAATCTGACCTGTTTTAATCCCATGCTAGAAATCTAGTAGGCATCTTATTACCTATATATGAATGACATATTTACATTTTCATTCTAATGCTAGCTGTTGGTGTCCCATTTATATCTGTACTGCATCTAATTATTTAATAAAATGGACTTTTACTCTTGTAAACTTTAATGTTTTATTTAACAATGTAGTATAACCAATACATAGTAAACACTTATCTATCTGTGAACACAGCATTTTAATTGAATGTTAACTTAAAGCATTAATATAATTATATAGAAAAAGGTTCTCATCATTGGTTGTCAGAAAGTTAATAGTGGCTAACATTTGTTGAGCTCATGCCAAGTGCCCCATGGAAGCTCAGGTATGTGTTACTTCTTTTAATGTTCTCTATCATTTTATAATTAAATCACTTCTGTTATTTCCCAGCCACATACTTAAGAGGTCACCCGGAGAAGAAGTAGCAAGGCAGTGATGACGTCAGACTCCACCTGTCAATTTTGACTTCCCCAGCCACACGCCTCACCCTAGTCCACACTGTGGATACATTTTAAGTTACTTATTTTCCAAACTATTCACTCTAGAAATTGTCGCCGTGGAAACCAGTGAATTTTAAAATCTAAATTATGCTCACCTAAAGCATAACAAATATTATCTTTACTTCAAAGAACACCAGCGTGTGTCTCGATGACCTAGAGGAGGGTTCCTAACAAAATGTGAAGCAATGGCGACATCACACGGTACAGCCAGTATTTTATGCCAGGCTTGCTCCACCTCCCAACACCAACGTTTCTAAAGTTCTTTCTCATTCCCTATAAGCTTTTGCAAATGTTCTTTCTTTCGGACTCCACTTAGACTATAAGTTTATCCTGCATGCATCGTGCCTGTGTGATACCCCTACTCTGAGAATCCTTGGTTCCATACTTCCTAGACGTCCCTCTTCTTCCCCATAGGCACCCTGCTCATTGTAGCCTTAATACACACTTACACACACACATACAGAGGGGGGATTATAATTTTCTATTCATAAATGAGTCTCTTCTAAGTTATTTGACACTTCTAAGCAGGTATAATGAGTTTTTCATTCATCTTATTCATCAAATTACAGTGATCATAGTAAATTATAAAGTAGCTACTCAATGGCTACCCCAGGTTAACATGCCAATATTTGTTGAAAATAGATTTCAATGCATCTCACCATTTATAATGTGTTTACTCTTAAGTTGTCTTACGTAAATTTAATGGTAAGTCCCTTTGGTTAGTGCAGTATTCTTTTTTTTTTTTTTTTTTTAGTGTGGAGTTTAATTATTTAAAGGGAATAGAAAGGGAAGAAGAGAATGGGAGAGAGAGAGAAAGTGAAGAGAGAGAGAGGCCAAGGCCAGCTTACATCTTCAGAGCAACAGTGGGAATAGAGAGTCGGTAGTCTCATTTTTTAAATAGCAAGGAATCTTAAGACAAAGAGTTAAGTGATACCCAAGGTCACAGATACACAACAGAAAGAGCTGGAACTCTAACTCAGCTGAATGTTTGACCCCATATGCTCTTCCCTCCAGCTCAGATGAGGAATTGATCTCCTGGTGAAGAGCAGATTTAACAAATTTCATGCTCTAATAAAATTTTACTACACTGAAGAGGTTGCATTCTACAGAAATGTTTTAACCTTGCATTGCAAGTTAACTATTTATTGCAGAGCAGAATGGTAATAAATAATAGATACAGTATTTGCCCTTGAGAAAATATAACTTTTATTAGCAAGGATTAGAGTTAAACAAAAATAACTCATTTAAGGCAAGAAAGAAATGTTGCAAGAGTCAATGGTTCATTGAATACACATTTATTAAGAAACTAGTCCGTGTGGCAAGCTCAGCATACTTTATGAGGATTTAAAAAGAGTGAGTGTGTACTTGTCCCAGAACGAATGTCATCTAAAAAAGTGATTAAGAACACTCAACAGAAACAACAGGTTCTTAGAGGAAATGTGAAGAGCTGGTTAACTTTTAAATATTTTTAGTGGGTATGTGTTGTGTGCTTGCGTGCATGTATATGTACCACAGTGTGCAGGATCCTGTGGAGGTCAAAGGGGACATCAGATTCTCTGGATCTGGAGTTATGTGTTGCTATGAGCTGCCATATTGGGTAGGGGAGGGGAGGCAGAGCTGAGAATCAGACTTTGTCCTCTGCGAGAGCAGGAAATACTGTTAGCCTTCTTTCCACAACCAACCAGTTAACTTTAAAAGAAGAGGACAGAAATGATCATTTTGAGAAGGTGGCGTGACAATAACCTAAAGCTCCACACAGAATGTGGGACGAATGTTTTGGAGAGAACAAGTTCAGTTCAAGTGGTAATAAGACAGAAACATTAAAGCCCTGAATGCTTATCTGGGAGACTCATTTAACATGTGATGAGCAATTGGGAAGCAGTTGAGAGTTTTGAATGTGAAAATATCATTATTAGAGCCTGAATTCGTAAAGATTGATCTACCAGGTAGATGCTACATGGAATGAGAAGCTTGAAGCAGAGATCCTAGACAGATGTTCTAAGATAAAGATGATAAAAAATGGTGTCCTCTAATTGTATCATTGCATTGCAGAAAAATACCTTGAAGTTCTGAAATAAAGACATTCTTTTGGTTTATTCCCAAAAATAGATGAATCTCTTTTGATGGAGTCTCCACGCATGAGTTTTCATATTAAACAAAATGCTTAATCGAGTGAGGGATTGCACCTCAGTCCGGTTAAATTAGATCTGCTATTTCTTAGAACTCAAATTCCTTTGGTAGTGGTGGAGAATGTCTATTACAGATTTAAAAAGAAGGAGAACATGAAACACACAGCAATTTTTCATAGTTATTACAGGTGACATCTACACTGGCAGACTGCAGGCCACGGAAAGTCAAATAAATTAGACAAATGAAAGTTCCTGCAGGCTCATCAACAGACACCAACAAAAGCCCATAAAGAGATAATGAAGATGTCCAAAGCAGTTGCTGCTGAATGAGAAAGTCCAGATAGCCAACCACTCCAGAAAGTATTCCACAGAACAATTACTTTCAATTGCTATTTTTATGTAGAACCATTTTTTAAAGATATTTGTCTTTCCCATATGTTAATCAAAACATTTGCACATGTGTCAATTATAATGGGGTCAGTGATAACTTTAGTCTACTAATTATTATATTTGGGATGTGTAAAGGATCAACTTCACCAGTTCAGCCTGATGTTTTTTATCAAGTGAAATAGAAAGATTCTTTTCTTCTTATGGACCCCTTAGGCTGGCACTTTAATATGCTAAATAAAGAGTTGTTTCCTGATAGCTATTCTGTGCTGAAGAGCTACAGCTTTAAAAGTATGTGATACTGGTTGATCAAAACAACGCCTTACTTATCAATTCTGTGGGATGATTTATGAAATGCACTTTCCTCATGAATGCGTTGTGACGATTTGCATACTTTTACTTGACTACGTTGAAGAAGGCTATGACTTGACTGGCTATAAAACCAGCTTAATTGTTTGCAACGGTGCGTGCTCTAAATGTCTTTGGCCAAATGCTCTGTTCATTTTTCTTTGATTTCTATTCATTTTCCATGTAGACTGTGAAGAATATTGCTAGCGAGCAAGGAAGGCCGCCAGATAAGAAAACGCAAACTCTTCATAAAAAGTTCTGCGATCATTAACTATACATCTAACAAATTCTGGTTTGAGTCTGCACAATGGCTACCCAATACAAGTGGTTGTGGAATTTCCATATTCCTATCCAGTTCTGCCTCACAACTAAGATTTGATTTTTTTTTGTCTCATCTCTGCTGCCTTCGTTTCACCATGCTCTCTGTCTTCTATGACAGGAAAAATGGTGAATGCAAGAGATAAACGGCAAATAGACCCCAGGAGCCCCCAGACAGGCAGCGTTACAGAAAAAATAAAAAGGACGAAAAACAAGACTGACAGATTTTTGATGGGGAAAATAAATTGCGTTGCCTTAGTGGATTAGTTAGATCCAGGAGCTAGCTCAGATCTGCACTGTGAAAATGTGGGAGGTAATGAGTTTCCAACAAAGTCTCCGTGTAGAAGAACATGACTTTTAGAAAGAGCAAAAGTAGTAACTGCCCCTAAGCAGGCAGTACGGAGCCCCGGGAGTACCATTCTCGGGAGAGCTTAGAAAAAAATATCCAACCCTTGGTACAACTAGCATGAAGTAAAGGTCAGTGGAAGTGGGTCTTTCCCTCCTAGAAAATTGGTCTTCTTCTTCTGATTGGGTAGCTTAAAGTTCCGGAAGATGGAAATTTCTAGTCAACTCTTTTCAAACCACTAAACCCTATGATTGAATCTAAAGCATATAGGACAGCATAGTTCAATAACAGGTCCCCTGGATGCCATTAAATTGGTAGGAAATCCTTCACACAGCCCTTGACTCGGCATGAGTGTAACCACACCATAAGATCAGAAAAACTCTTTACTGAGAAAGATTATTATCTCTTTAAAATATGTTCACAAAGCAAGGTCGAGTTAGAACACTGGCCCAAGCCTATAGGGATTTGTTTACCTTCATTCAAAGCATTAATTTAAGGAGGAAATCCAGTCGTTTATAAAATATCTAAATGTGTGCCATCGGTAGGCAAGTTTAAAAATTTGAAAATGGCAGCATTTTCTTACAGATTCATTATGTGAGGCTGGTTGCTTTATGTGCAAATGAAATTTTTTAAAAAAGCATTAAAAACTGGATGGCTGGACAGTATTGTTGTGTCAATTGTCCATTTTTTTAAAAGGAAGCAGTTGCCAGATGCTGTAGATCATCCATCATCCTGACCAGCTCTCTCTCTCATTCCTTTTTCTTTAGAGTTGAGAATGGTGCAATTATTCTGTTATGCCTCACAAAACAGTAAATTATCTCCAATTACTGTAAATTCATAGTAGCAGTAAAAATGCTTGCAGAGAAGAACATTCTCCCCATGGCCATGTTGAAATTTATTAGAATATCACAAAATTATAAATCTGAAAGGAGTTTCAGAAACATGTTTAGCCCCGTTTGTCTTGCCTCTGGGCAGGACTCTGCTACAAATGATTCCAGAGAAGCAGCTAAAGAAAGGATCCAGCAATTACTTCTGCTAGCTATGGGGTTCCATTACATTTATATAGCGCCAAATATTTCATCCCATATGGTACATTTCCTACATGTTTTCTCGTGTTGATATTCAGCTAAATTCACAAAAAGAAAATACATCCTAGCATCAAAATACAAGCGAATGATCTCTTAGCAGCAAATAAATACATCAATCTGTGATCAACTTTGCCCACTTGAGCTTTGGAAAAACCTCTTCGTTGCTTTGCCTTGATATTTCTCTTTTCATCAGAAAGCACAGCCCTGTCTACACAGACCTTAGAGGGAATATCAAAGTAGTATTTGAAGAGCACAAGGGCAATCTAACCTTTGTGTAAGCCTTTTATTACTCCATTAGAACAATCAAGCAGGTAGAGCTCCATCTAGGGAGTTTGTTAAACATTAGCAAACTTTAATATTGTAATAAAAAAAATGTTGGGGACCAGAAGATGTCAGTTATCTTGTATGAAATTTTAGCACAATCTGCTTTTATTTTGTTGTGCATCTTCCCAGGTAACCTGCCATCCAGAGCAGGCCCTTCTATAATCTAAGATCGCCTTCAGTGTTTCAGAGATGCTCAGAAATTGTACTCTATCAAACAAGATATAGTAAATCCCTATACCATTTACCTGAAGGCTTTAGAAAAAGAAGAATAAAAGAATTCAAAGATTATTCAAAGGAAAGAAATAGTAAAGATCAGAGTTAAAAATAACTGAATCAGAAACAAGGGGAGAATGAAAAGTTAAGCAGAATTGGCAAGCACTTCCCTGTGCTCTGAAAGCTAGGAGGGAGAAACGTCCATGGAAGTGAGAAGTAAGGCAGTACAGCATACAGACGTAGAAATTAGATCTCTGTTTGATTCTTACATCTGGAAAATATCAATGACCATCTAGATTTTGGCTCTTGTCATTGAAACAGGAATATCCATAGGTTAGAATAAGGGTCAAGATAAATTATGGAAATTAATATATAGCCAAACAAGCTGGTATTCAATCCATGTTTACAGTTCCTAATGCTTTTACTGTTTGTAGTATTAGTGTGTTCTTTTTTTACTTTCTTTTTATTTATTCGTCATCTCTTTTACATCTTGTATCCTGATCCTTTTCATCTCCCTGTCCCTTCATAACCACCCTCTGCCCTTGCAACTCCCCACAAAATAAAATAAAATTTAACAGAAAAGAAAGAAAATGGGGGGGGGGGACTTGTGAGGGAATCTGTAGTGGAACACAGTGAATCACAAGTACTCCATTTAGTCCAGATATCTTTACTTGCAAGTGTTCATTGCAAAGAGTCATTGTTTTGGTTCAAGGCCTGTGGTTTCTGCTAAACTATCCATACTCTGACTCCTCTCAGATATTCTGTTGGTGATCGTTGTCATGGAGATCCTGTAGCTTTAAATTTCAACAGGACTTGAGAAGTCTCAAAACATAACAGAGAAAATATTAATGTTTCCAAGTATTGATTGGGGTTTTACACCATCAGGGAATGTATGTGAGATTTAAGAAGACTCACAAAACCTAATAAATGAAAGACGGCTGGAGAGATGGCTCAGCCATTAAAGACTAGGCTCACAGCCAAAACTATAAGGAAAATACAGAAATGCTCTTACTTATATCCCAACTAGATAAATGAGAGATGCTTAGCTTACAGTATCGATAGAGCTGACCCAACTTGAGTCATCTGGGATCTGATCCCAAGACTTCTGAATCTAAAATCAGTACTTCATTCACTTAGTCTTCAACCTCTGTTATTAGAGCAGTGGTTCTTTCCAAGGTCTCCTGCAACTTCAATCACTTACATCATGGCATGTTTTGAATTTCCATAGTGAGTTATTGTCACACGATTATAGCATAATTGTTTGTTATAGTGTCTCACAGGGTCAAAGAAAATGTATCTTTGCAACTTAGTAAATCTGAGTTAAGCCTCCAAAGGGCTCCGTGAGAAAATTGTTCCTCTAAGCAGGACTGGCTTTTGCCCAGGATCCTATGAAATAGACATATCCCTGCCAATATGGAAGTGTCCAGGTAGGCATCTGTAGTTATCGGTGGGTTGATGAGAAATGGTTTTGTAATATTGCAAAGCCATTCTGTTCGAAACTAACGATAAATTCTTAAGCTGCAGGATAACTTCTTTATAAAAAAAATACTGTTATTAAAGAACATCCTTTACCAGCGATATAAAGAAAAAAAAATAGAGAAAGGTTGAGGTCCCAGTAAAATCATTCATAGCCTAATTAAATTCCCTCTCCACTTTTTTATTGTAATTATAATGTAAAAGGCATGCTTATGTTTTGATGCCTTGATACATATTGAGAAATACACTTTTCTTAAGTGGGTTTTCCCTCTGCATTTCTCTGCCTTAATATAATGCAGTCATTATCCATGTGGGCCCACAGTGCACTGTGTTAAATTCACCAACTGCTGTTCCGCACATTCCCTTGGCCAATTTATTTCAATTTCAGAAGGAGCAACCACATCCACAGTGGGTGACTGCTGACTGCGGTTCCACGCCATCACTCTTGGAGAGCAAACTTGTATCAAACAAAAAGCCACCATGTACAAGCGTGGGTAAAATCAATCCCCTGTTAGCAGCGGCCCTGGAGGCTGGTAGACCCTGGCTCTGGTACAATGGCTATGCTTCTGTAGACAGCTTACCTGCCCTCCAGCACGGAACTGGTTTCAAACACACACAGTACAACATGTGAGGAAAAGAGCTAGGCAGTGGTAGTGCATGCCTTTAATCCCAGCGAACAGGAGGCAGAGGCAGGCAGGTTGAACTGAGCTCGAGGCCAGCCTGGTCTATAAGAGCTAGTTCCAGGACAGTTAGAAGAGTTACACAGAGAAACCCTGTCTCAAAAAAATCATAAAAAAAAATGTAAGGAAAAGGTAATAGGTTCTTAGGGATTAGTAAAACCAGTCGTTGCACATGTGAGAGCCAGGCCATACCTATGGCATTAGTAATGGAAGTCAGAGGTAGTAAATGTTGCTGTGTTCCATGGAATTTGAACTCTTTAACTCTTAGGGATATAACTTAAACTCACAATTTTCTAAGTTTTGAACTGGGAGCCTAATTGTTCAGAAAATTGTCACCACCAACTTAAAATAGCTGTATTTACTGAATAAATATGTTCTGGGTAGATCCATGGGTAGGAAAATGGATAGCACAGTTTAAGTAGAGCCCACCTTCCATCCTTTTGACCTCTTTGCTCCTGTCTGTTCGATATTACATGTAAATTTACATGTGATTCCATGTAAAAGTTTTTATCCCAGGAAAGAGGATCTAGACAGGAATCTGACAGCATGTTTATCGTTAGCCTTCATTATCACGGGCCACACTACATTGCACTTAAGAATGGCATATTAGAATGATTCATTTTTTCATCTAAGATGAGTGTTTGAATTAATTGGATTATTGCTTAGTGTTGTCAAACTCCAGATTAGGTTATGAATCGAATTCAGAAGCTAAAGTTTCTAGTTTATATAGATATAGCCATAGGTATATAAAAACCTCCTACTGTAATTTTTCAGGTGTCATATTGTTTCATGTAACCTGAATACTCAAGCCATTTCTTTTATGTCAAATACAATTCCAAAGCACCAATCTTCAGAAAAAAAAACACACAGTATAATCTTTCTGCTCTCATTTCAAAGGATATCAAACTTGCTAGTTTTGAAGACATAAAACTGCAAAACGCCAGAGCAAAAATTAAGGAGGAGGAGGGAACACTGAATGTGCAGTACCGAGTCAAAACGGGGTGTGCATTATGGCTTATGTTCAACACCATGGAAACTACAGTAGTTCTCATTTAAGTTTAGAGATGCTCAATGATTTATGAAACCTACGTACCTGGCCTTTTAAGTGCTCTACTCCGCAGGCTTATATTTTGAACAGTTTGTTTGTTTTTTTGTTTGTTTGTTTGTTTGTTTTTCTGTGCTGTATAATTCACCCAGTAGCTCTCATCGTCTGGCTTGGTTTTAATGGCTACTTAAAGCTCTGCTTACTGTCAGTCCATTATTTTCTGAGGCCACTTTTGTCTGAAACCTCAGACCCATATGTCCAGCGGTCTCTTGAATCCCTTCGTGCTCCTTTCGCTTGGATACTTCAGCCTCCGGTATCTACTTTTGAATTCCCTGTCTGCTCTATCACTGATTCCTCAAGGTTGCCCAAGTGCTTCTGGGAGAGCCCTGTTACCCTGTCAGACCAGCCTTCCTCGTCCCTCATCACCTCTCACCTGCACTCCCCACGGGCCTTGCTCTCAGCCTTAAGCTGAGCCCTGTTTTCCACTGCACCTGGAGAAGTCTATTTAAATCCTGCAAATTTGTCATTCTTGTTTCTTCAAACCTTTAAGGGCTCCCAGTTTTCTGTAGGAAGCAGGCCAGGCGCCCCAGCAGGACCCTCTTGGATCTGCCATGCCTTTCCTTCCAGAGAACCTCAGCTCCCCTCAACCCCTCCTGCTTTGTTCGCTTGCTATACCAACTTCTGACATAGCCTTAGTTATTGAAAGTCATTAATCCTTCTTCCCAGAAGGTTCTGCTTATTTCCTTCTACCCTGTCCCTTTCTACATGATCCCTCTCCACTCCTTATGAACCAGCAAATACCACTGTCCTTCTCTGACCCATTCAACAATTCATAGTTCGTGTTTGTAAGGTTTTGATCTAGGTAGCCCGAGAGCTGACATTACATCACTGACGTTTGAGCTTCCTGGGAACCAAATGCTTGAAAATGAACTCAAACCCCTTAGAACTGCAGAGGAGAAGTAAGTCACATCATTTAATCAGATCCCCTTACTTCCTAAATTAATTCATATGTTGTTGATGTTGTTGTTTTTCCTAAGCTAAATTACTTAAATAGCTTCATTCTCCCCTTGAGAAAGGACAGAAGATAATTAGACATCCTCCAAGGCACAGATGGGAAAATATCATCTCCCTTCCTCTTTTCTTAATCCCAAATATAGCCAGATGTAGTGTAGGTCCCAGCTGCCTCTTAAAGACTTAACTCGGAATGACAGGATCTAAGCAATTGGGACAACCACTCAAGCTTAGCTTTCCCATCCAGAAGTCTCCCCAGAAACAGTGAATTAAGCTCCCCAAATCCCTATCCAGTGTACCTCATAAGGAAAATACCTCCACACAAAGAGATAGGCCTGTGCATGAGGAGAAAAGCCATTTACAAAAGGCAGAATGTTTTCTCGCAATGGTGTGAATACAGGCAGTTTAGGAGGATAGAGCAATTGATATCTGTGTATTCCTGAGAGCATGGCATGGAAGACCATGAAGACCTGCTCAGGTAATCTTCTGTGTCCCTTCTTGAACTTTTATATTTGATACTCAGTGTTTTGAAGTCTGAGTATCATTCAAACACTTCCCATGCATCTCTGGCGTAGACATCAGCTGAGTGAAATAGGAGCAATCAAAAAGAACCTATACTAAAAATTAGATTTTACCAAAAGTGATGTAATATTTCTGTGCTTTAATTTGTCAATTAAAATGTTTCATCGTCAGAGGAGGAGGAGTACTGGCACCTTCTGATAGAAACTTGTTGCTTTTGCACATGAAAATCTAATTCACGGAGAGACTCAGTAGCTCTCAAATGGTCCAAACTGTATCAGCCTCCGTGACCTCAGAGGGAGGTGCACAGCTCCTTGTGCCTCTTCCTCTTATCAAAGAATATAACTTTATTAATTTGAGACAACATTGTTTGTGGGGTTCTGAGTCAGTGGAAAACACCTGGCATTGGTCCAAACAAGTTTTAATGGAATTCTAGAATGTTGGTCCACAATGTCATGTGCTTATATATATTCTAGGGTGGCATCTGTTTTTCTTACTTCTAGCAAGCTGTCTGCTTCTTCCCCTTTCCTCTGGAAAACCTACCTTCTACTCATGATCATCATTGCGTTCCCATAACCACTTCTCTTTACCCTAGAGTTCCCAGATGTGGGAATTGAACTGCGTGTAATGCTTCCTTGTTCCCAGTCATTACTGGACTAGGCACATGACTGTTTGGGTCTTCAGAAATAGTCTCTTCTGAAAGATTTTATTATCTTTTGGATTTCTGCAATATCTGTTCTTGAATACGTATAAAGTTCAAAGGCAGCAAACAGACTTTGTTTTAAAAAAAATAGAAAGAAAGAAAAAGAAAACTGCTATTGAAATATCCTTTTGCTGATCCCAGAATCAAGCCCTTGGTCATAAAGAATGCTCTTCTACACCCGCATCCTGGTCCCACTTAGTCGCTTCCTGCCATGACCTCCAGGGACAGGAGCAAGCAGGTCAGAGACTACTGACAAGCAGTGAGTCTGATAGACCAGGGCACTTGGCTGCCTTGCAAGCTGAAAACCAATGAAATACTTGAAAAACGTTTCTAGAGCCCAACTTAATTCCCTAAGGACAGACCTTGTATAGAGAACCCAAACGGGTATTTGTTTAAATATCATGAACCTGATTATATATTAATCATACTGTGTGAAAGAAAATGTAATTTAAGCCAATTGGCTTTTATTGAATTCCTCCTGTGTAATAGTCATATAAATACCTATATGTGTGTGTGTGCGTGTGTATTTAAAAACATTCTTCCATAGCAAAAGAGAATATTAAAAACTGCACTAAACCACACATGCTAATGGAAATGTTCCCCCTCTTGTCACTGCTTTTAGCACTTTTCGAAGTGGCTGCTTTCTGTCTGTCACACTTCCTGGTAAGATTTATATGATCCTTCAAATTATAGACATATTACACGTGTCTTGAGTATACTCTCATTTCCCCAACTCCATCAGTCATATAATTAGATATAAAAAGCTGTAAAGAGATATTCATTTCCTTTGAAAGAAGGTCAGTGGATTGATATTCCCCATAAGTGTATGAACTTGTAACTAGTTATTAATGGTCTCCTATAAAATGGAGCTCTCTCTCTCTGCATTTGCGATTCCATATGCGATTATTAAAGCCGGTTGTTTTCTAACCATGTGCGATTTGTATCATTCTGTGGCTCATAAATTGAGTCTAGCCACTTTGAGACATATTTGAAGTATTTTCTTTTTTAAGGCACTATATGGTATTCAGTAAGTTTTTATTAAATACAAAAATTTTTTTTTCAGAAACATAGCTGTTATCATCCCCATTTTGCCTGATGCTCCACTTTAATATTGTAATCATCAATCTGACTTGGTACATTATTTTTAACAAATGATGCCACCTCATAAATAAGGTGACTATGAGCACCTATTATTAATAAAAATTGCTTCAGTGCAAATGAAGATTTATGACAAGAGAGGACCATGACTCTACAAGAGTGCTGTCAACCTTCCAGAATCTATGGCTATCTGCATAAACATGTTTTTAATTCACTGTGATGGGAAAATGGAATTTATTTTAAGTTTTTCCTGCTAATATGTCAATTTTTGCACATGTGTCTAGGAGGCACCAAGCAAGTTCCTTTCTATCTTAAATATGTATCATAGGCTGACAGCCTTGGCATTGGCCTTCTTAGCTGTGTGTTCAGCCCTCTGAGACATCGTATTGTCTTTAGAGGATACTATCAGTGACACAGAGTGTACATTGATGTGCATGCATAAGGCGAGTATGACAGAAAGAAAATAAGAGAACACGAAGAGCCCTTAGCATATTAAAATTGATTTTGAGATTCTTTAGCTAGCTGTTACTCTAGAGTCCAGTGAAGTAAGTCCTAGAAGAAACAAAATAGATACATATACTTTAAAAAAAAATCCCCTGAAAACAATCAACTTCATTTGTTTCAGGGGGCATTCACGTCACCTCCATTCTACAGACAAGCAAACTGAAACTGGGGATTGAGTCATTGCTTAAAGGCTACATACACTCTTACCAATAGCAATTCATAACTGCATCAAAAACATTTTGCCTATTTATAACTAGTTCATCAAGCAGCGCTTTTGTGCATATAATCTTACTTTATTGTCCCCTCTAGCTGAAATAAAATCAAAGTAGTTTACATTAACTCAATTGCCAGCAGGTGTCTAAAGGTTTAGTTTTCCATCTTTGGTGTTGGAACATTATAAGCTCCAATTAGTAATTCCTGATAAATCTGAAACCGATCAATAGGAAGGGCTTCGAAAGTCAATTCCCATTTAGTGACTAATTAGTTATGTTCGTTTTGATCCCACAATCCTTCCCTGATTGTCTCTCATTGAATGTCAAAGGTGGAATAATTTCTGTAAAAGTTAGACCTGATTCATTTCAAATAAAGCCAAAGGTGAGGGGGTGGAACTATAAGATTGGAAGTTAAGCCACAGAAGAAAGAAAGGAGTGAGGGGAGGGTGGGAAGGAAGAAGAAAAAAATGAGGGAGAAAGGGAGGGAGGGAGGGAGGGAGAGAGGGAGGGAGGGAAGGAAGTCAGGAAATCAGGGAAGGAAGTCAGGAAGTCAGGAAGTCAGGAAGTCAGGAAGGAAGGAAGGAAGGAAGGAAGGAAGGAAGGAAAAAGGAAGGAAGGAACAAAGGAAGGAACGAAGGAACAAAGGAGAGAGAGAAAAGATTGAAGAAGGAGAAGAAGTACCGCTCAATGGTCCAGAAAATATATTTAATAAAATTATAGAAGAAAGAAAAAGAAAAGAAAAGGAGACAGGAGCGTGAAAATATGCTTTGTCTCTCTACCCTACTGTGATTTCTATATGAACTACTGAAAACAAAACCTTGAACCTTGGTTTATCTGAGAGGAAGTATAACTATGACTTGATGAGTGTCACTGCACTTAGCAATTGCCATGTCACAAAATTTAGATCTTTGGATCCTTGAGAAAAATACAAATAATTAAAAACAGCATTTAATCCGGGTGGTGGTGGTGGTACATTCCTTTAATCCCAGGACTAGGGAGGCAGAGGCAGGCACATCTTTGTTAGTTTGAGGCCAGCCTGGTCTACAAAAGATAATTCTAGGACAGGCTCGAACGCTACAGAGAAACACTGTCTCGACCAAAAAAATAAAACATTTAAAACGTAGCAAATTTTTCTTTGTTTTCTTCTTTTTAGTTCAGGGCTTCATTCTTTTGTGGCGTGCACCGCAAAACAACAGAAAGCCTTCAGAGTTCTCAGTTCATTTGCACAAAAAATTAAATTATAAAAAAGTTCCTTCAAGCATTCCAATATTAATCAAGCTTTAATAGGTATGTCATGCTCCGAAACCAAGGACACTCAGTCTCCTGATTCCTACCAGTGTCTGCACAATGGCTTCCTGATTGAAGAGGATTTTCATGACTTTCAATATCCCCTTGCCATTTTTGTCTTTTATTTTCTCAGAGCACTTGTCCCCATGGAACATCTGTTTGTTTAATGTCATTCTCGTTTCTTTTAATTGTAAGCATCATTAATCCAAGACTTTCTTTTCTTCACTACTACATAACACAGAGGATGAATTCAGTGGTACTTAGTTCAATATGTGTGATTTTTAAATGGGTAAACAATAGAGACTGTTGTCCAGGACACCAAAGCTCTGATTAAATATCATAGAGGAATAAAGATAAATATAAGGGTATCGAAGCATTTTATATCTTTAATATACAGTATGCATTATAATGTATAAGATAGATGCAGAGGTACACTATTAACAATATTTGATTGTGTGCTAGAATGATCACTGAACTCCAGTGAGTTTGCCCCTTTAGAAGATTTCCATATGCAATCTCAAGTTATCACATTCCAGGTGTGTATCTGGACACCTCAAAACATTGTTGCTAGCAACTGTTTCCAACTATCAATAATACAGAGCCTAAAATATTCCAAAGTTACTGCATGAACAGGCACGAGGGGGGGCTGGAGAGAAAAATCCAGGACCAGGGATGCTGATTCACAGCTTGAGTATAAGCCTGTTATTAAGTGAAGATCACCGATTGCATTGACTCTGTGTTTGCAGGTCAATCCTATGACATCATAGCGAATTCAGAAAGACTCTAGCTTTCGATCTGCAAACTAGTACCCTGGCCACAGTACTCTTTTGTGCCATTCAGATTACAGGAGCCTCTTATTTGAGAGTACAGTTCATAAGAAGATTGTCAAGATTCTGCCGATGGCATCTCTCAGGACAAAAGTTGCTTTGCACATTTAAAATGGAACCCCAAGATTTCATATTAGATTCAAGAGAAGGAAAGTTGAGAAGACTAGTGACATTTACTAAAATGCTAAAATGTTTGCCATGAGAGAATGAGCAACTGAATTGGTACCCCCAGGGTTCATAAATTAACTAAGTGCAATGATAAAGTCTTCTAATCCTAGGAGGAAGATCATTGGAGCTTGCTGACTAGCCTGTCTGGCTGAATCTGTGAACTCCAAGTTCAATGAGATCATTTAATGAAGACACATATAACACACTCATATATATACCATATATATACACCATAAATTAATATTCTTTAAATGAAGGCTCAGGAGTTATTGGACTATCTTCTACTAAAATCAGACCATTGTACTTGCCCCTCTACCAAGCTGATCATTGAAGCCTTTTCCTTCCAGAGGCAACAGTTAGTGCTACCTAAACAATGGTGTTCTCTTATTTTTCTAAAAACACAGTAGTGCCTCTCATATGGCTTTCTGGAGAATGTCTGACTAGCCTACCTTTAATCTACTTTTGTACTTGTTGTTAAACTGTCCTGAGGTATAAAAAGGAAAGACAATTTTTTGTGCCATAACAAATTACAGCTCTAATGGTTAATAATGTTCATGAGGAAGAGCTATGTAGCCAATGCAGTATTACTGTACTTGAGTTTGCTACTTAACACTCATGGGGATAACACTGCTTCAGAGTTCTACAGCTTAAATGTGAAAAGTGGATAATCTGGGTACCTACCTCGGAGGATGGAAGTGAGGGTATTAGTAAGTATTGGAAGATGCTGTTATGAGAACCAAGTAGAACAGTAGACAGGAAAAAAACTCTTCCTATAGATCATTGGTTCTCAGCTGTGGGTCATGACACCTTTGAGAGTTGAGCAAACCTTTCACAGGGTGAATAAATCAGATAGCCTGCATATCAGGTGTTTACATTATGATTCATAACAGTAAAATTATACTTATAGAGTAGCAATGAAAATAATGTTGCTTAGGAGGTCACCTCAATATAAGGAACTGCATTAAAGAGACTCAGCGATAGGAAGGGTGAGAACCACTGCTATAGATGGAACATAATTATTTCCTATCCTTTTCGCTTGAAAAGAACCCAATGCATGGGACTCTTATAAGTTGCTACACCCTGTACTTGTGTGCCTGTTTCTGTTTGTTTCCAGATAGCATTCATTTGTGGCATAATAGAAAAGCTAAAAAGAAGCTGAGAAAACAATGACTTCACCTTCACTAAGAACAAATACAGGAGAGGAAGTGATTCATCCAAAATAATATTGGATCATGATGAGAGAGATATTTATGTTGCTTAATAGTATTTATATGAAATATCTAGCCAGACAGAGAGAGTACTGATAGAACAATCTCATAAGAATGGGTACAGAAGGGATGGATAGTAGTTAGACACAGAACAATCAGAAAAAGTAGAAAAGGGGGAACATGATAGATAATTAGTAGTCATAAAGGCAGGTATTTTAGACATGGATGAAGAGACATGAGCAAAAGATGTCACAGGTTGAGCATGACATAGAAACATCATGACTTGAAACTGCACCTGTTAGTGATATAATGGAGTTTGTGATGAATATTTGACAAACCAAGTATTGGACATGACCACGGATGCTTTTCTCATGCTTTGTAGAAGCATTAATAAACACCAAGAGGGAATCCATTATGGACTTTGCCTACTTTCTCATTCACCATAGTTGATTTTTTTTAACCCACTAGGTATGAAGGTCAGCAGAGCATCAGTGGATGCTGAGAGCACAGAATATTGGGAAACTCTAGAGTTAGACTTTAAAATCTAGATCAGATTTCCTGGCATCTTCTAGTGCAGCACACCAAAATCAGAAAGCAGGGGAGGCGCTGTCAAAGACTTCTGATACAATGAAACTACCTGAGAATGCATAAGAATGTAATTTTTTAAAAGGAACAGTTATTTGCATGGGATATAAACCTCTGCCAAAAATGACTCAATCTGGAGAGATTATAAAAGTTTGCAGAGATAAATTGTGCAAATGGGTAAAGCCCTGTGCAAATGGACACATGGATAGAATTTTACATTCACCATCAAAACTAAGAAGCGGTTTTCAGATTAAAGGTTTGCTGACCCTTGCCAGAAATACTCAATAAAAAGTCAACTTTTCAATGTATACATTAAAACAGAAAATTTGATAAGATTCAGCAGGGATTACTGAATATATAGCAACCAAAGAATAACTTTATGCTAATCTAAAAGAATTCCTTCCAACAAGATCTTTTTTCCACAGTGAGAGATAACTAAGTGACAATATATGCAGTAATATAAGTCTTGTTTGAGAAATTTAAGATATACTAAAACAATTGGACTATTTCAATGTTTCTCAACCTCCTTAATGCTGAGACCTTTAATAAAGTTTCTTATGTTGTTGTAACCCCAACGATAAAATTATTTTTGTTGCTACTTTATTAGTGTAATTTTGCTACTGTTATAATTGTAAGGTAAATATATGTGTTTTCTGATGGTCTTAGGTGACCCCAGTTAAAGGGCTGTTCAACCCAAAAAGGGAATGCAACCCCAGATTGAGACCTGCTATTCTAAAACACACTTTCCTTTGGATACCTTAGAGCATAGAGAGACACTCAGAATAACACCTCTTTACTTGGATATCACTGCCCATTCTTGCAAGTCAGTCCATTTTCTCTAAGCTCTGAGGCTCACGATGATAACCTTATTAGAATCTATAATTTTCCATGAGTTTCACACACTTATTTTTGCACGTCTCAGGAGCACAGTAATTGACTGCCACTGTTCCGTATTATCTTTCCAAGAATGTTGTACGTCCAATGGCTTGAGATCACCATGAGTACTTAGGTTCATCTCATAATAAAAATGAGTCCGGTTTTCTCTGCGTTGTTTTCTATGCTGTGATAGAAACCCATTATGTGCCCAGTATCCGCCCAGCCTATGGCGCACCATCCCCACAGGGCTTGAGATGACAAGTACAACTTCTACAAATAAACCTTATGCTGCTTGTTATCTGTCTTCAAGGGCAAAGACTCTGTCTTTGAACTAAAAACCTCAAGTCTTCTTCCAGTACTCATAAATTTAGAGCAGACTACGATTACCTTACATGTAGTACAAAAACTCCGCCCCTTCACATATGATAGGGCAAAATCTCTGCAAATGATCATTCTATTGATTATCTTAATTTTAGTTATATCTCAGGTATTTAACAAAGATCCAGCGGTACCCAGAAGTACAGGAGTAGACTCAATCAAATTCTCTTCTTTTTCTTTGATCCTTGGTTTGCTTGTGGATAAAGTAATCATGGGAAGGAAGTGATCTGATCTTTTGAACTCTACATTATTTTCAGTTATTTATATCTTGTCTCTCATTTTTAATCAGATTTGTATAGCTTGCATAGAACAACTCTTAAACCAAAGAATTTTGAGTTGAGACACCCTTTAGAAATATTCTACTCTAGAAAGTTCCATTATTACATCATAGCCAACCCTAAAAATACATTGAAGGGAGGGCTTCAGAACGTTTGAGCTTTTTAATCTGAATGTTTATTCTTAAATGTAATTATATAGTATATATATATATACATATACTACTGTGTTATAAGTAAGACACTAACATATACAACACCTACAAAAAATAGTATGCAACTATTGACCTTAAAAACGCAAGTGGTATATTTTTTTTTTCAAAAATAAACCTACACTGATACAGATTTTTCAACTGTCTTTAAGATGAACAGTTGGAAATAAGTCACTTGAGATAATATGCTTTCTCAATCAGAAATGCAAAACAATAACAGTCTTAACAACAATGGCGTTAAAAATGTCAAAGAAGTTTTGAGTTGAAAAGTTTTATTTCTTTTTCAGTTGTGAACCCACGTTAGTGGTTGGTGTTCTCTAAATTCTGTGATCATTTGGGGTGTGGTTAATCAGAGTGGCTTTTATTTCTATGAGAAGTTGTTACATGTAACTTGGTTGGGTTTCTTTGGCATTGCTACTCTTCAGAAGGAGGAGACAGGTCCGATCTTTGAAATAACTCACCAAAATGGGGAAAATAGAGATAGAGAGCTATAAAGAATTAATATAAAAGAAGAAATATAGAACTCAGTGCATAACTCAAGTATAAAATAATAATTCTCTACACATCAGTGACTAGAAAAAAATGATGACAGTTTTGTTTTAGAAACTAATAAAGTATTCTTTAAATAATATAAGGAGGAAAATTGCATGAAAATCCATCAGAGAAGCCAATTTGGAAGAAAAATTCTATAAGCACAATTTTTAAAAGTTCTAATTTAATAAAAGTCCAATTTTATTTTATCATTGTTCTTTAGCTGCCAGTTTGTATCCTAATGAGGGGAAAGAAAGAAAGGGTATAGGTTTGGGTGGGTGAGGAATTAGGGAGGATGTGGGAGGAGTTGGGTGAGGGCAAAACATAATCAGAATATATTTTAAGAAATCTATTTTTATTTTTAAAATGTTTTAATTTGGAAAGACAGCTAACCCAAAGAATACAACCACAATGACTATGTCAAAATTCAAAATGGAAGCATAGCTAGAAATATAAGCTTACTAGTCATGTTTGTTCAGAGGTTGCAAGCATCATGTATCAGAAAATATCTGTTATTCTTCAATCTGGAGTTCTCAAGTCATGCTCGCAATTTCCTGCCACTCTTTCCAACAACAAGCCCACCTTGTGACCCAGGAAATTGTTTCAATTCTTGTTACGTTGATTTTTTTCTCTTGTAGTAGAGTGTCAAGCTTAGACTGGCCTTTCCTTCACATTGGCAAGTCTTAAAATGACACTGTGTATATGCAAACTGAATAATTATACCATCCTCTACCTGAGAAATATGGAAGCAAGAAAAAATAATAAATCATTTCTTCAATCAATGTGAGTAATTCAAGCCTACAAAGGTATATCTGAATTACTGTAAAAAGAAAAGGCGACCTGACAATTTCTGTTTGATTGTAGGGTATATGGCATCATCAAAATGACAAGGTAAATGCGGAGGAAATTTTTTTCTGAGTGTTGGGAGAACTGACTGGGTATTCAGCAGAAGCTAAATGAAAATGTCAGGGTAACGATAAAGATTTTGCACTTTAGCACACTCTGATGATTGGTACAAAGCGAGATTTGATTGTGGCTTCAAGAAACTAGAAATTTGAACTTTCAAAGATATTGCCTGGCTAGAATGCTGTCCTATTTTGCATTCAGAATTTTATTGAATATATACATTTCAATGTCGTGTAATGAGGTGCTCCGTTGAACAGACTGAATTCCTAAATCACTTTTTTTCTAGATTTATTTCTAATTGAGTATAAACACATTTGGGGCTTTTTTTCCCCAAGCTGTAATCAGTAGGCAATAGGGATTCAATGACCAGATTTAATGGGTGTTCCACAGGGGTGGCCATTTTGAGATCCTTTCAAAAGTCTTCCAATGTGATACAAGTGATTGACATGAGCTGAGGTCTGGTGGTAGAAGTAGACAAAGTAGGAAATGATGATGAAAGGGGGTTGTTTCCAAATAAACACTGTATGTTGTGATGCATGCCTTTAACCCAGGCACTCATGGTACAGAGGCGGGAAGAACAGAAGGCCAAGGTAATTCTTGGCTACATGACAAGTTCAAGGTCAACCTAGGCTACATGAGACCCATATGTCTCAAAAAAATAATTTCTAAAATTCATAAATTCCAGGAAACTAATATACACCTAAGTGACTGCATTTTATACCTGAATACACAGCATAGAGATTTTAAATTTTATCATCATGCAAAAAGATGGTGACTTTGTAAGCCTGTGGATACGTTAACGACTTGATTTTGTTACTTATTTTATAATATGTGCATAACAGAGCTTTGTGCTGTATACCTTAAGTGAATGCAATTTTATTTGTGAATTATTCTTCAGTGAGGCTGGGAACAAAATAAACTAGGTTTTGTGACATCATGAGGCACTTATGAAATATTATTTAATTACTTTGTTCCCATTGCAGAGTCATTTTAATGAGTTCATTTGTACATTATTGGTGCGCTTATCAAGATAACTATGATATAACCTTGTACCTAAGAAGAAAAGACTATAAACAAATATCCAAGCTACTTGGGAAGAAAATTTAGGCACTCATAAAATAATTCTAGAGCATTTAATCCTTTGAAGGTGAGAGCATTGTGAGGAAACAGCCCACTGGCTAAAAAGAGCATCTTCCTCTTGGTGGAAAAGAAGGTACCTTCTAGGAACATCAACTTGAAAATTCTGTGACTTGACTTTTAGGGGCCTATGGAACCAGAAGACAGTAGGGAGTAAATCCTCTGTGGTTCTTTTGACACAAGCAGAATGGCAGAGAAATTTGATGCATTCCCAAGGGGTTGAATTTCTGAGCAAATAATGTCCTCACAAGAATAATTAAAATAAGTGGCTAATTAAAAGCTCTTGCTTTATGAATCTGAAGAAGCTAATCAAAATGGAATGCTCTCAGCCTGAATCACACTATTATTAAAAATTCCCAAACAACAGCTTGCTACCTAACATTTTCTAAAATTTACAGAATGTCTAAAAAGAAGGTATTGGATTAAGTTCAGCTTACACTGGGGGAAAAAAAGAAATATGTCTACCTTGAGAATAAATTATGGCTTTCCTATTGAGATGCTTAATAAAGCCAGCTCCCTGTTTCAGTTTATGGGCATCATATCATCTGCCTTCTGTGAGAATCTTCGTATCAGTGTCTGTTTTGTATGTTCTTAACATAACACCATACAACAAAGTTGTTACATTAAGGATCCTATTTTAACAAAGGAGGGTAAAAAGCCATGCAAAAGTTAAGTAGCTTGTCCAAAGTTCATCTAGTCGTGATCACTGAGGCTGGCATTAGAACACTAAAAGAACTCACCCAAAGCCACCTTCTTAACTGTCAACTTTCATGGTAATCTTGACCAACAGTATATCTCAGAAATACATATAAATGTGTTCAATAAAACAATACCCTATTTCCAGTGACCCCAATGTCTATTTTTATTACCCATTATTTTAATACAATTTTCTCAGTTCCCAACAATATGACATTCTAATGACATTTTAATTGACCATAATGACTACTGTACCCTTCTAATTTCCACTTTTGACACATTCTTCAAAGCGTTCTCTGATAGTATTTGGTTTGGGTCAGAAATCTATTGTTTCCATTAAACCAGAAAAAAAAATCTGTCAAGCAAAGTAACTTCATGTCCATGTAAATCCCCTAGATCGAGAAGAAAATAATTTTCTGTGATTCTCATTAATTATAATGACAACTGGTCGATACAATCTAATAACTTCTCCTTCTGCATATTAAAATTGATTTCCTCTCTGGTTTTAATTCTACTGATATTAACATACCTGGGAAATAAGTAAAATCAAAGACTACTTCTACCATTTCATGTTAGAAAAGTAAGGGTGGTCGCTTGTTCTCTTTGCGTCATCTGTTTGCCCAAAATGTTATCCCTGTGCCTTTGCATTTGCCATTCCATAAATTCATATTTTACAGCAATATAACTGGAATTAATTTGGACCTGTAAGTTCATGTCCGTTAGCTCATTAATTCAGCCATCTCCTAAAGCAGCTATCATTATGGAGAACTACATAAAAGTCCTGTGGCCCCAGAGAATTTCAGGAACTCTCAGAACTCATAAATTATGGCCAAGGCTACTTCTAAATCAGGAGTGCCTGTCTCGTAATACTACTTTTTTTTTTAAATTTTGGAAATTATAATTGCATTTCCCTGACGTGGGATGTTCTTCTGTATATGTGTCGCTTTCATTGGTTAATGAATAAAGCTGCTTAGGTCTATGACACGGTCGAATATAGCCAGCCCGGAAAAGACAGAGAGAGAGAGAAAGAGAGAGAGAAAGAGAGGGGGAGGGGGGAGTCAGGGAGATGCACCTATCTGCCACCGAAGGAGACAGGCGCACAGAACCTTGGTAGACCACAGCCTCATGCTGATACAAATTTATAGGAATGGGTTAATTTAAGATGTAAGAGCTAGCTAGAAAGACGCCTAAGCTATTGGCCAAACCATGTTGTAATTAATATAGTTCTTGTGTAATTATTTGGGTCTGAGCCACCAGGAAACAAATGCGCAGGCTCCGCCAACATTTCCCACTTACCCTAACATTTAAAAAAGAAGGCAGGGAGGGGAGCAGAGAAAAAAGGTAGAACTCAATAAAAATCAATTTAAAAGAAGGCACCTTGCCATCTCCAACTGTATTTTTTAAAATACTGAACACTGAAAGTTTAACTATGAAAAGTAAAGTCTTGAGCTCACTAAATTTTCCATTTGTGCTTTATGGTTATTTTAATGCGAGTCTCTGATTTGGGAGATACAATTCAAGGAAGCTGTAATTCTGTACCTGTTTCTTCACTTGCTCCTTTCCGCAGTGACCTTTGTCTCCTGCTGATCCTCTCCAGCATCCGGATGTATACAGGGGACGCTGAATTGTCGCTGGCTGTAGAGATCTCTGTCATTTCTATCCCCTTGCGCAAATCTCCTTGGTGTCATGTTGTTAGCGGATATTTATTCCCCTCCTGCAAGCAGTCACACATAAAAATAAGATCATAGATATTCATGTCCTTTCTCAAACCCCAACACACACTGATTTAACCATCACATCTTTCATAGATATTTATTTCCCTATGACACGAAGAGCAACATAAATAATTAATATGGATTCCCCTGGTCCTGCCTCTAATCCAAACACCATTCACTAGCTATGGACGATAGAGACAGGCTGTACCTCTGAACCCCAGTGACATTTCAATATTTAACTTCCGTTCCATGGCTCTGCAAACATTCGTGCTGTATACAAAAATGAACTACTGAAATACTAGTCATTTAAATGGAAAACAAAAAGTCAATTGAAACCAATAAAATTTCATGTGAGATTTGGGGGAAATGCCTACAGCAATTTACATTCTGATCATCAAACTTATATTTTTCACTCTCCTGGAAAGAGTTATGAAATTATCATTGCATAATAAAACTTTGAATTTAATTTCACTGCCTCCCTCAATGGACTAACTATAACTAGTAATCTATACATATTTATGATTTATTGTCCTAATTTATTAATAGATCTCCCTTGCTTCCATTTATATCTCTTCTTTTAACTCTTTCAGGAAATCCTTTGACCTTCTCAAGGATTTCTTCCTCCTTTGTAAAATGCAAACTTTACCCACAAGTATGTAGAAGTATTAAATAACAGTGATAGACATTACATACTGTGCATATATATTATACATATATCAGTGTCTATCACAAGCCCAGTAAACTTGCCCTTATTTTTGTAAATTTGACTGGGTGTATATGTGTATACTTACATATTCTATATTTTGCAAGATTTTCACTTAGAGTGGATCATAGGTAACAACAAGTAAATATAAATTTTAAGAAAGTGGAAAGAGCTCACCATCCAAGACAAAAGAGTATTTTAAATGTATTTCTAAACACCAGATTTTACCCACAGTCCCATGATGCACAACATCTGAAAATATTAAATATTTTTAATGTTTACTATCATGAGAGATAACCAGTTTCATTTCATCTCAGAACTGCCTATGTCTCTCCAGCAATGTTTACACTAGCAATGCCTAAATTTATGTCGTATGTCTTTTGGATCATCCCAGAGCAAAAGGAATCCTGTATGCTCGGTCCTCGGCCTCCTGCGGTGGCTCACAGTGTCTTAGTTTTTCTCTTTCTTCCAGTTAAAGGATGAAAAGTTGATGAGCTTGAACCTGAAAATGAGAAGAAGGCTTGAAATGATAACTTAGAAAGTAAGGATGGAGGGGGGGCATGGAGGATGCAGAGATCTAGACATACATCTAGCAGCTCTGTTTTAGTCTAGAAACACAGGAGCTCCATTCCAGAACTTGCCAAGGTTGAAAGGGCAATAGATGAAAGTCTTTTCCCCCATTTTGTTTCATGTTCCTCCTTCAATAATGGTTTTTGACTGTGTCCTTTTGTAGAAACCTGAATCTCTGTGAAGAGGTTTTGGTGGCATAAAATGAACTCCTGGTTCCTTTTAGACCTAGGAATATAATAGAATTCCCCTTAGTTATTTTTAACCCAGCACACTTAAAAAAAAAAAAAAAACTACTCTGATAATTAAGAGTTACATAAGCACTCATCGTGTGTGGGCATCGTGTCAATTTTAATAGTACTTTTTGCTAAATGAAATGGTTATGTTCCCTGTCTGTATTTTCTTTCATATTAACTCCTCTCAGCTACTGAGATAAGCCTCTGTAACAACTCGCCATGGAACAGGATGAAGAACTGGCCGGGCTTATGTCCCTCCATTATCAAATCATAGACACAAAATAATTGCCGCTTTCTGGACAGTGTTGAAGGTGTTTAAGGTAGGCCATGTAGTGACAGGAAAAGACACACTCTACGGAGAGCACTGATTGACTTAGCAAGCATGCCAGAGTTAATGGGCTACCAGTGACTCTGCACAGCAGGAGCCGATAGGCAGCATATGGCTCTCTCCTTGGCCCAGCTCCCCTGGGCGGCGTGCAGCTGCTGGAGACACTGTATCCGGGGAAGGCACTGCTAGTGTTATGGACACAGCCAAGTTCTTGCTAAGTCAAAGCCTTTCAGAACACCAGACACAGAGTATATTCCAGGGAAGCTCAAGCTGATAACCTGGGAGCTTTCGCTAAGAGGCTGCTCATCAAATTCAGATTCTACGCATTCTATAAAACATGCTACTGGAAGTCTGCATCCTCCTCTAATGAAAACACATCCTGCTTTCACTTTAGAATCTCTTCCTCTAGGATTCTGGTATCTACAAATGCTATTTTTCTAAAAGAGAACCCTTTGGTACAGGTTTACTTGCATGCTTTCAGTTTATAGTGGCGCTAATGGTGACAACAGATTAGCTTTTCTGGAAAAAAGCTTTCGTTTTTACTTTGTAAGAACTCGGGTGTTTGAGACAATTTGAATCCCACCAGACACCCTACAGACTGCAACCATCAAGTTCACCTGAATTAGAAATGCAGAATTTCAGATCAAGATCTAGTTGGGGGAAAAAAAGTACCAAACTACTAAATCATCATATATAGACATGAGGATCAAGAACTGCTTTTTCAGACTCTTAGGTGAACTAGGGTATACTGGATGCTAACTGTCTTAATTCTTTCACAGTTTGAGATTCTGGGTGATTTCAGGGGAGAAGCTAATAGGCTAACATGTTGTCTCCAGCCTCCTATCAGTTTCTCTTTCCTTCCTTCAGAAGAACAACGGTAACGTTAATCATCGTTTGGTATCACCTGTTGGCTAGTTACTACCACAAGTCAAACACTGCTTGCCTATATCTGAGTCAGCTCGACAGCAGAGCCAGACTGTTAAGAAGGCAGTTAGATTTCCAAAATGTTCATCATGGAAAATTTAGGGCAGCTTTTCCCCCTTGGCCTTCTGCTGTGAATTTTGTTAACACAAAACAATTTCTTTTTTTTGGTCTGTAGAAATAAGTGCATACACCATCTGTTTCCCTGCAGATATCAAAGTTCTATATTGCTCTTCATTCGACAACAAATATTTATTTCACCCTTCCATATGATATTTATTCATTGACATCTCACTTCTCATCCATTCGTTTTATCTAATCAGATTTGATATAGAAACTGGGGCCGAATCTAGTCTTTACCCTTCATTTTGTTCCTTCAGCACAGGGAACTTTAAATTTTAGTATTTTGTAGCACTCTATGAATTCTTTATTTCCTCCAAATTGTGACCCTTTGGAAATAGATAAATAATGCATGTTTGTATCTTTGCTGTTTCTTAACTGGCTAATTTAACAGGTGAGGTATGACATACAACTGTTGACAAAATACAGTCGATTGCTAGTATAAGTAACCTGCTTTGTTTTCTCTTTATTATATTGTATAGCATATGAGTTAATACATTTGCAAAATGAGGAGTGGTTTAGTAAAATGACTTTACATTTAAAGGCCTGAAAAAAGCAAAACTAAGATTTATCTAGCATTGCCATTGAAGAAAGGGAATACGATTGGTTAAGTAGGGCAAGAACTGAAAATTGCTATCTCCATAGTGCTCACTTGGCCATGAACGAGTAGATATTGTCTATTTTAAAACGAAATACAAGCTTCTAATCAGCAGTACTCTAGTTGACATAATTAAGTTGGCCTTGGGTATGGTATTCATTGCTTCCAATGCTCTCAGAAATTTCCTAGAGCTTATTGAGCCCATATTTTCTAAGAAGCATCACGGGGTTGCAACAGCGCATTGCATCCAGATGCATAATTCATTAGGTTAAACAGTGTATGTCATTGACTTGGGTTGCTTTCTTCAGGATGCTTCCGGAGTGCATCAGGACCCAGTTTAGCTAGCAGCGGTTTGCAATGCAGAATTAGCATATTGTTTCTCAGGGAATGCCCTTGAATGTGCTTCTGTTGCTGTCATAGGGGAGGCATGAGCAGAATCGCTGAGAGCCAGTGAAGAACAGGGCTTCTGGCAATGCGCAAGTCTTGTACAGCAGTGGCGGGCTTGGCATCTCTCTAAAGCTCCTCGGGAAGTGTCAGAATCGTTGCTGACTGATTAAGGAAGAGATGGTGTATGGCAATATTGCACCTGGGGCCTCCCAGGTCACTCCCATTACTTATACCTAAATGCAAAGGAAGCGAGGGCCCCTCCTGCCAGGTAAGCTTCTCACCCGGACTACTAATGTGTGAAACTTACGGGCAGAACATCATAAAGGAAGTGACGCTGCGTCTTTGCGCTACAGATTCAAATTTTACCTCATTTACATTTGAAACCCAGCTTATTATGTGCATTTTCTAAAGGAGATCATCGACATAAATAAATATAGGCCTGTTTCAGGTAAACAAACTGGAAATAAAGCCAGGGAAACAGAAAAAGAAAAACAAGCATGCATGTGCAGTAACCACGAGAGACCACACAGTGTGACTTTTTATTAATCTCACATGCCAGGAAACACTCTCTTACCAAGATAGATGGAACAGAAGTTTTTCATTTGGCAAATTGCTTGCAGGTGAGGAAAAAATCCAATCAATCAAATGCAAGCATTAGTAAAAAGAGAAATAAAGAACTCTGGGCACAGCACAATCCCATATGGATTGTCATGTGTCTTCTGAGTCACCAGATAACATGGTTATCATTACTTTTATTTCCTGAGAACCAGGTTCTCTTTAGATATCTATCACTTATTGTTAAAAGACACATGTGTATGAGCCCAAGATCTACTGTTCTGTAACAGAGAATGGTTTATTTATGGGATTTAAGCAAGTGTTGGAATTCTTAGAAGATAATAACTTTTGCATACAGAAAACTGAAAGAGACACTGTCTGGGACACTCTCCTGTCTCTCCAGTACAGCTGAAGGCAAGAAATTAGGTTCCAGTTGTGTGTCAACAAATAAGAAGCAAACTTATTAACAAAACGTTAAACCCTACGTTATCTTCACGCAGACTTACAAGACTATCATTTTTTAGGAGACTTTATGTTTCAAAGGGAAAAGATGGTTGGTTAGGTATCAAGAGTAAAACAGTTTCCTCTGATGATATTCCAAAAATTGATTGTTAAAAGCAGGTTCTATTAAGATCTTTTCACGTTGCTAGGAGCAATTGTTACCATAGGAACAATGATACGTGTAAGCACCACTTACACATGCATAACAATAACCAGAAAAGTAATATAATTTAAATGCCTTTAAAATATTAAAATAATAGACGGTGTGTGTGTGTCTGTTTGGTGTAGTGTAACTTATTAAGCCATCTTTTAGGCAAGCATGAAAAAATTTTCCTACTGGCAGTTTTCATTAGTTTATATCCTCATCACTTTGTTACGCTGAAGTTTTTTCTTTTGTTGGCAAAGAAGCAAAAAGCGTTAGTATTCTGAACCGTCATTATTCCTACATGGAACATTGAGTCCCAGCAGCAGTGGGTTCTCAGCCTTGATGGGACTGCCGTAATCACACAAGAAAATCAAAGAAAATATTTGCCCCCGCGACACTGAGAAGTCATGCCTCTCCCACAGCCCAGTCATTTTCTCTTCAGTGGTAGTTTGAAAACACAAATCAGAGCAAAGAGCCATGCTCAGTTTCCTGCAATCATGCTTTTTTTCTAGTTTCTCGCAAACACACTGGCCAAACTGAGAAGCTGAAATAATCCCCCACTTTCCCCTTCTAAAGAAGAGTTAATAAGATTTGGTGTACACAGACTAGCCACAATCCCTAGCACCGGTTGTTAAGTTCAGGCTAAAGATTTCTCCAATACCAAAGCATAGTTACGTGAATTCTGGATTTAACATGCTAATGTATCCAGAAAACAATTGGGGCAAGAGTCTACATGCGATGTGCTCAGATCCACACAGTGCCTGTGGATTTCCTGGACTCCTGCACATCTGGGGTTCAGGGAGGTACTAGGGAAGATGAAGAGCATTGTACTTGACCACATTAGACTTCTGCTAATGGCGCATTCATCATCACCTCCTTGACTTATCATTTCCTCCAAAATAGCTCATTTATTTTACTATAGGTAGAATTACTTCTTAATTTCTGTTGATAAAGTGTGTCATCTATTACTGCAGCTCTCCAGTATTCTGGCAAGGCACTAAGCTTATTTCTCCTGAGTCCCAAAATCACACCAGAAAAGTAGAGTCAATAACCATGGCCGAAATGAATTATCTATCCATCAGGATATAGCAACTGCTTCTTTTGTGATGTAGAACATAGGCATAGGAATTCCAGCTGGCCTTCCTTGATGAAGTCCACCTTATGTTTCCAATGGGCAGGAGTACATTGATTATCAGACTCCACAGCCCACACTAGGATGAGGAAAAGAGGCTCTTTCTAGAAGCACACAGTTTACAAGCTCCCGTGGTTCAGGTCACACAATCATCACTTCCGAGTAACTAAAATGGGCAGCACCAAGAAGTGTTTCTTGCAGTGAGTCTCTTCCCAGTGGGGTGCTGATGACTGCACACTAAGAAGACTCAAGTACCCCTCAAGTGCCTTCATGAAAAATGGTTTGTTTATTTCTGAGAATTTCGCTTGCCACGGGGTTAGCCAAAGGATAGGCTTCCAATAAGCTTTGGTTTTAGAGAACACTGCTTCTGCCTCACCTTTTCTGGAGAGAAACAGCCTTGTGTCCACGTGCGCTGCCAAAATCAAAACACGGTTTCATCTCTTTGAGCTATAAGTAGCTTAAAGGCATGTGTCAAAGGTCTCTAACATGTTTCAGGGATTGATATCTTGAGGAATGAGGTGTAGCAAAGACATCAGGCTTTTCCCTGGTCCTGGACCCCTTGCTTTCCCTACAGATATCATAGAAAAAAACAATTGTAGTCAACAATTTCTTAGTCTTCATTTCCATATATAGAAAATGAAGGATAGTCTTTTTTTTTTCTTTTCTTTTTTTTTTATTGGAAAAAAAAACTTTCTGCCTCCTCCCCACCTCCCACTTCCCTCCCACTCCTCCCTCTCCTCCTCCCCTCCCCCCACTCGTCCCCCTACCCCTCCAGCCTGAAGAGCAGTCAGGGTTCCCTGCCCTGTGGAAAGTCCAAAGTCCTCCCCCCTCAATCCTGGTCTAGGAAGGTGAACATCCAAACTGGGTAGGCTCCCACAAAGCCAGAACATGAAGTAGGATCAAAACCCGGCGCCATTGTCCTTGGCTTCTCAGCAGCCCTCATTGTCCGCCAAATTCAGAGAGTCCGGTTTTATCCCATGCTTTTTCAGTCACAGTCCAGCTGGCCTTGGTGAGCTCCCAAAGAACCAGCCCCACTGTCTCCACGGGTGGGCGCACCCCTTGTGGTCCTGACCTTTTTGCTCATATTCTCCCTCCTTCCGCTCCTCATCGGGACCTTGGGAGCTCAGTCCAGTGCTCCAGTGTGGGTCTCTGTCTCTATCTCCATCCATCGCCAGATGAAGTTTCTATGGTGATATGCAAGATATTCATCAGTATGGCTATAGGATAGGGTCATTTCAGGTTCCCTATCCTCAGCTGCCCCAGAAACTAACTGGGGACATCGCCCTGGGCACCTGGGAGCCCCTCTAGGTCCAAGTCTCTTGCCAACCCTAAGATGGCTCCCTTAATTAAGATATGTGCTTCTCTGCTCCCCTAACCAACCTTCCCCCCATCCCAATCATCCCGCTTCCCCAAGATCCCCCCACCCTCCCCCTCTCACTCTTCTCACCCCTTCTCCCCTTACCCCCCCCTCCCACCACACCCCAAGATCCCAATTATTTGCCCGGCAATCTAGTCTCCTTCCCATAACCAGGAGGATAGCTATATGTTTTTCTTTGGGTTCACCTTCTTATTTAGTTTCTTTAGGATATCATATTATAGACTCACTGCCCTTTATTTATCTCTAGAAACCAATTATGAGTGAGTACGTCCCATGTTCATCTGAACACACTGAAGGATAGTCTTGCTTGATGGTATTGGAGTGTTAATAAGGGTAAACACAACAAAACTAGAGTATCTCTTTAACATATGATGCCTTCTGCCCTTACATAATTCACAGCACAGTTAATGGGCAATTAGGTCACTATCTCTACTTATTAGTTCTACTGGAGTTGACACTTAAATTTATTTTTCTTTGTAGCTCTCAGTCATGAGACTTTTACTTAGAGATCTCAAATTATTGTAGTTTATTGGTCTTTTCCCAATGTCATGAAGGGAAATGCCCATGGAATAAAAAGCAAATATATAGCTGCATAGATAAATGTATATAACTGTAAGATGCAAAGAAAAAAATGAATTCCTGACCACTTAAGGAGAACAGTTACAAAGATCTCGAAGACAGAAATCAAAGTACAAACCTAGTAATCCCTCAGTTTTGCTGTTTCCCATTGAAGAACTTAGTGAAGTCTTCCTTTCTAATGAATGCTTCAAGTGGTAGAACTGTTTCTATTTCTCTTTAAAAAAAATAACCATGAAATCCATAAAACTGACTGCCAAGGGTCTTTTCTGATGCTTAGGTCAAATTTTGTATTTTCATTCATTGGATTTTCTTATTTCGAGTTATGACCATATTGTGGCTTTGCTTTGCATATGTTGATGACCATGCTGAATGGTTGAATAATACCTACTCTTCATTAGTCACCTCATAATATAGTTAAGCTTGTTTTTTTATTTTATTAACCCCTCCCTTTATTTCTTATTTTCTTATAATTTTCAAGCTCATATAACCCTTCTTGTATTGTCATTGATGTGTAGAACACTATTGCATGTGGTTATTGTACATTCCTTTTTAGAGGAAATCATTTCTTGTCATGTAAGTCTTCTTTATGTTTAATATCACAAAGCAAGCTGCTTTGTCCATGGTGTGGGGCGATAAACTTTTTTTTATTGAATTCTCTTCTTTCATAACAAGCTGAAGTGAAGGCAGTAAGTTCCTGGAGGATTGAAATTAAACCATTAGGGTTAAAATCATCAAGGCAAAGACTTGCGGCCACTTTACTTAGAATGTTGCCTTGCAATAATTAGCAAGGAAACTTCAATTAGACTTAATTTTTCAGTTTTTCTCTACAAAAATTAAGACACAAATGCACAAATGATGAAACTGTCCAAGCTTCCCATACAATCAGTGAAAGCTATATTTATTGGCGTCTGGAGGAGAGATCTTCACCAGCCATTCCACAGCTTTTATTCTGTGGTTTCCTTCTCTGTGTTACTGTGATTTTCTTCATCTGTTTTTGCTTAGAAGTATTTGTCCCATCTACTCGTATGTGCGTCCCAGCATGGACCTACACTGTCAGACTAATGTTTCCATAACAGACTTCCCACATTAACTTCTAGATGAATATTTTAGCCTCATAAATAAGTCTGCTTAAGGAATAGTTCATATCACTTTGCTTGCATAGCTTTCTTCTTTATGCTGTTAGATTTTATATTTTGCCTCCATATAATCCATTTTGAAGGTCAATATGCAATTATTTTCTTGCTTGTTGAGCTCCTGGCTTTTTAGCTAAATTCCATGGATTGAAACCTATTTCATCATGGAAACAGCATCTTATTTGGTACTCTATCTGTACCCAAGGTTACTGCAGTAGCTCTAGATGGCCTTGGTATTTAATGCATAATAAATATTAATGGAACAAATGAAGAAAAATGCAAACATTCTTTATTTCAGCCAAAAGATGACTTAGTTAATTTATATCTTCATTTTTAAGCAAGCCACCGCAGTGTTCTTTGCATGGTTATGAATTATCTAGTAAGATACAAACTTACCTTGGGCTCATTCCTACAAAGGGTCACTAGTGGTATTTCTCATGCTGTCCTTAACAAAGATATTGGTTGGACAGAATCTATTTGATTTCCTGCTGAGTCATTTCTCACTGTTGGAATTCCATTCTCCTAGTCAAGAAGTGGGCAGTGGGGAAATAGAAGCTGCTGGAGTCAGTTATAGCTGAAGATGCGAAAATGTGGACTTGATGCTAAGAGAAAGAAAAAGCTAGATTCTGGCTGTCATAACCAGAAAGAGGCAATTAACTCCTGTGCCAGTCATTTTAGTTAAAAATCGTTGCGGCTGTTATCCACAGGATGGAAAATTAAAGCCTCGCTTTTATAATTTCATGTTTTAATTTTGATAGGCAATCTATTAAAAAGGAAAAATGCAAGTGTAAGAATAAACATTTGTAGTACTTTTAGTATAATCTACTACATACCTGTTTTTTAAAAATTCTCTTATATTTAATAGTTTACTCAGAGAACTAAAATATTCTAGTTATTCATTTTCAATGCAATTCATAAGTCACATTTGGCTTATATCCAGTAGGGCTTTTTGGAAATTATTTTCTCAATTTTCTAATCAAGTTGCTAATCATTCATTTTAGTGTCTAAAGAATTTTCCACTGTAAAATATTATGAAGAACATATTTAGTCATATCCAGTCTTCACTCAGATATTTTGGATAATAACAAACCCTTTTACTCTTATTTCGAGTATGTACTGATTGTGCACAATAGAGCATTATCAATCTTATTTGATTTACTTTTCTTAACGATCTACTCACTTTTGTCAACTAAGAAGGGCTTAGTTCAAAAGCACAGGGCTTGCAAGGGTCTGCACCAGGTCCTCTGTATATATGTTATGGCTGCTAGCTTGGTGTTTCTGTGAGACTCCTAACAATACAGTAGAGTTGAGGTGCCTCTGACTCTTTAGTCTGTTCTTGGGACTCTTTTCCTCCTATTGGATTGCCTTATTGAGTCTTGATATAAGAGCTTTTGCCATGTCTTAGTGTGTATCTTGTTTTGTTGTTCTGTTTTGACTCTTGGAAGTCATATTCTTTTTGAAGAGAAATTGGGAGAATGGATCTGGAGGAGAGGGAAGATGGGGAGAACTGGAAGGAGTGGAGGGAGGAGAAACTGTGGTCAGAATGTATTGTATAAGAAAGAATTTATTTTCAATAAAAATAAACAACTTATTTACAATATTGGCAATTTTTTTAAAAATGTGAGTTAATTTTCTTATTGCTGCACAACCTCGTACATTTAAGTGAAAGCAGGGTAAGAGAAAATATAAGTAGTATTTTAGAGGACTGTCCATTAAAATAATTAGAAGTCATCCATAAATGGTCAAGCCTCCAACAAAAAAGTGAGACAGAGACTTCAGGAAACTCTATACCTTTGATGAAGACCACACAGGTGATTAACAAAGTGTTGAAATCACGCCTAATTCTTCGTCCAGTGCTCACAAACTGCATGGCACCACATCAAGGCCAAACATCAGCTCCCAGATTGAAAAGGCAAAGCATGGAGAAATGAGAGGTGCTAGTACATGCTAGAAACTCATCTCAGAAGCCAGGAAGACGTACCAGCAATAATAATAATTTAAAAAAATCAGTGTCTACACCCTAGCAGTTCTGAAAGTAATATACTTCACAATATAGCTTCATGAAGCCAGTTGGAATTCATCCTGAAATGTTTTCTGAAGAGTTTTCGATCTGAACTAGGTTGATGGGGACAAGCTGTGATCATCTACAGATAAGGATGACATGAAGCCTAAACAGCTTGACACTTGGGAAAAATAAAGTATAAACTCCAGAACCCAAATTGCAGCTATAAGACCCAACTTTGTAGTGACAACCAAAAACCATTAAAATGTTTCTGTTTATTTACCTTGTTGGCCTCATAACTGACACCTTCTTCTAGATGCCATCCACCATCCTATTTATTTCATGATTATATGAAAAAACTTATACCCTTAAAAAGGCAAAAATAGAAAAAGCATAGCTATATAAGGTCTATAGCCTGTTTTGTTTTGGGGATATGTTTGTTTATTGTTTTTCTAGATCTAGACTATAATTTCTTTATCTAATTTGAGAATGAGGAAACGGTTTGTGATGTGGAAGGTTCTTCTGTCTATGTGTTGCTTTTATTGGTTAATGAATAAAGAAGCTGGCTTGGCCTGTGTAATAGGGCAACGTAGAGCTAGGTGGGGAAAACTAAACTGAATGCTGGGAGAAAAAAAGTAGAGTCAAGGAGAAGGAGAAGCCATGTAGCCCTGCCAGAGACAGACACTGGAACTTTACCCAGTAAGCCACATCCTCATGGCGATAAACAGATTAATAGAGATGGATTAATTTAAGATATGACTTAGCCAGCAATATATTAGAGTCATTGGCCAAGCAGTGTTTTAAACAATGTAGTTTCTGTGTGATTATTTCGGATCTGAGCTGCCGGGCAACGAGGAAACAAACAAGCAGCATTATACAACAGGCTTGAGATTTCTAATTGCAACAATTGTGACAAAGTTCTGAACTGATTTAAGCAGAGTTTATGATAAGTAAACTACACTAATAGATCTTAAATTGGGGCAGCTGGTCAACTAACAAGTGTTTCAAAGTCATATACTGGTACCTAATAAGAGACTTGAACAGGTGCATCACAATGATTCCAAATACAGTCACTCATACAAGGGATCATGACAGACACTGGTCTTATAAAAACTCACCAGGAATGCACATGAAATGTCAACCACAGGCATTTTAAAGTTTCAGTATTTGCGCATCAGGATGAGGGACAGAGAGAAAACTTTTCAAGGATCTACAAGGAGATCTTTATTTGGTGAAGTAGGAATGAGTTCCAGCAGTAACATGTAATTGTTTTGAAATAGCAACTTCTGATGCCACATCTGGAGAATAGAATAATATAAGCCTCAACAGGTAGTAATTACTGAAGGTAATTGTCATGCAGCTTGAGCGGTAAACATTAATGAAAAAAAAAGATTTCTAAGCAAATAAAATCTCAAGCAACAAAAAGACAAAAAGTTTGTGATAAATGGTTCATTTAAGCATGCAGTGCTGTGTGGGCAAAATTGGATTGCAATCATAGCCATTTCAAAAAATGAAAACATTAGGAGAAAAGAAAATTGGCCAGAAATGGCATGGAAATTATAGCCTTTGATCCATTCTGAAGAACCTTTTTCTGAAGCATCATCATGAGTGGGCAGCAAATTCCTTCCAGTCTCCTGCTAAAACCTTTCTAAAAAGCCTCAAGACCAAGAGATAAAGAGAATCAATTTGGGACAGACAATGAAGCATTTCTCAGCAATGATCTTTTTTAATTTCTTTACCCATAAAATCCTGCAAAATTAATTCTGCTGTTCAATTGCTTTCTGATTTGGAAATTGATACTTTGAATTTCAAGAGAATGGCCTTTCTGAATCATTTTCACGTGCCCACGCTAAGATCCAACCACAGGCTTCGTGGTAACAAGCAGAGAGATCCCACAAATTCAGAAATAATAAAGTGTCTTCATGCTCCTCACTATGTATCATTATCATTGGCAGCACTGTGGATCCCAGACTTGGTCTATGAATGGTACTGCCGTCCTTGGAACTACTGGGCACTGTGTTAGAGGACCAGACCTGCAGTTGTACATGGTGGGCTGCTGTTTCCAAAAGCATGCAGCGCCGGAACCAGATTTGCAAAAACTTAAATTAATTCCTGCAGGGTTGAAACAATAATGATCACAGAGTTGTTTAATCACTATTAAAATGTCAGTAATTTGATTCTAAAACATTTATATTTGAAATTACCCATTGGCTTTCTTTATTAAATACTGATAATGAGTCTTTTGACAAGGTTTTCCAACCTATTTTGTTAAATCCTCGTCTTTAAATTATCTTTTTTTATAATCATTTAAATTAGCTCTTGTATAAAACTATTTGGGGTTATTAACTTTGGGGGAATGACACATCCTAGTGTTAAAAAGAGAAGTGTGGGCAAATATTTTAAGAATGTCACATTTCAGTAAACAGCTGCTTCCTCCTTTTGAAAAGACACTTTCAATCCCATTTGCAATGCCCAGAGCAAAACTTAGATTTATTTCCTTATTTTATTTGACTTGACTATATTCTGCTTTCATTAACATTTTGTGTTTGACCTTTTGAATTATAGACCACTTCTAACCTTAGATGATGCTAGAATGAAGGAAAACTGTGTCTGTTTGTTTTACGTCTTTGAGAGTGAGTACTGACTGCTTTTATTGCTGTTAGGAAATATTAAACTATAGAAGCATAAAATCTCAAGTGAAGAGAGTCAAGTATTTTATGCATAATATTTTTGATTCACCTATGTTAGTTCCCTCTCTAATGTCTGTTCATCTAAATATAATTAAGTTAAGCAAAATAAACTATTTATACATATATTTTTAAAATCAAAATGAAAATTGTGTCTAAATTATCTCTAAAAGATTATATTATAAAATAATTTTCTAACTGCCCTTTCTCTTAAATGATTATACCATACAACATTCTTCTTGAAAAGGATGAAAATGCTTGCCCTAGACCTTTGGGAAACTTTTAGTTTGGGGAAAATATTGATGATAAAAAGCCAGCCATAAGAGAGTGGCTGGAATAGTCCAGCCTTCAAGTCTGCTGCCAAGGTCATGTCCTCTGGGAGACATTACCTTTTCCCTGAGGTTCCCCATTAAATACTCTCTAGCCTTTCTGGTAATTCTTACCGTTAAATCTGTCTTCACAGTGAACATAAATGGGAGGTGTTCCATGGCTTCTCTCTTACCTCGTTGACTTCAGTACCTAGTCTCATCTCTGAGACATTGCAGCTGCTTTCTACATACATATAGAGAGAAAAGGGTGAATCAAAATGGTTGGATGGATGGATGGATGGATGGATGGATGGATGGATGGATGGATGAGATGGTGGGTGGGTGGGTGGATGATGGATGAATGGATGGATGGGAGGGTGGGTGGGAAGATAGATGGGTGGGTAGGTGGGGAAGTGGATGGATGGTTGGATGGATGGATGGGTGGGTGGGTGAGTGGATGGATGGATGGGTGGGTGGGTGAGTGGATGGATGGGTGGGTGGGTGAGTGGATGGATGGATGGGTGGGTGGGTGAGTGGATGGATGGATGGATGGATGGATGGATGGATGGATGGATGGATGGACAGACAGAAGGATGGACAGATAGATGATAGTAAATTATGTTCACTTTATCAGAAACTGTAAAGATAAAGCAAGTGAATGAAATTCGGAAAATTTGAACACTGTAAATGAAAGGAAATTGTAAGGAAGGATTGTTATAGTGCCAACAACAACACAGCATCATGACACGGAGGGGATGGGTCTGGGTTATGGTAGATATTTATTGAGGAATGGGTCTGGGGAATTGGATATGTACGACTTTGGGTTTTAGGAGTTTGAAAACTGACAGCAGAAATGGGTGAAACAGAGAGACACAGGTCTTCCGCTGGCATGGACGGCTAGCTGTTCAGGTCATGGGAATTAACTAACTCACCTTGTTTCACAGATTTCTGATCACCTAGAAAATAAAAACTTTAAGAAAAAAATTAGGTTCTCTGTTAACAAATATATAAGCCTATAGTTACAGCTAACATTCATCAAAATTGTGGGTAAGGAATGATTGAACATTCTATGTCTTAGAATATCAAGAATGAAAAAGTAGGTTGGTGAATAATATGGACACACTTATAAAAATAAAGATGTGCAAATATGGGAAAGAGTGACTCAAACTGTCTACAGTGGCAATCTTCCTACTCTAGTGGTGTTACTTTCAAGTGCTTTTGCTTCTTCAATAAAGTTAATTCAGGATAATCTTCTGGCATGAAAAAAAATCACTCAGTTGTTATCACAGTATCTTGCTAAGTTTCAAAGATCAGAAGTCTTTAATTAAAATGAATCATTATGATGCTACTATTTTCTTTCAATGGTTTTTCTTTCCAGGTTGTCATTCAGATATTGAGTTCAGAAAGTGAGGCTAAGTGTTTGTTCATTAATGAGAAAGATTGTCAACCTGGACATTACTATTAATAACATTTGTATCCTAGAGTTACTTAAAGTAATGTTCAGAAAGGCTAAAGAACTTAGAAAAAACAGCTGCTGTTAACTGATAAGTCTGATATGATAATTTTGCCCTTGGTTTTTGTCAACTTCAAGTCCATCAGTATCTTCACACAGTCTTCAACCACTGTCTACCCAACCAGGAGCAAAATATTGGACCCAAGCTCATGAGTTTGTATTAGTAGCTGACTGTAGATTCCGAATATATGGGATAAATCAAATTTACAACATTCAAATTAAGTTAAAAGTCACGTAAGACCTCTTAAGATTTAAGAAATCATAGAAAAAAGAAAGAACAATTATTTTATATT
This sequence comes from Microtus obscurus, assembly GCA_963919715.1. Taxonomy (NCBI): domain Eukaryota; kingdom Metazoa; phylum Chordata; class Mammalia; order Rodentia; family Cricetidae; genus Microtus; species Microtus obscurus. The sequence continues at coordinate 18,705,809 of CAWTZC010002528.1, forward strand.
AGTCCAATTATATGAGATATTAAGTACTCCCTACATTGTTCTGAGAACTAAGGTAAGAATTTATTAAATTCTCGAAACACTTCTATGGCCCAAGCAGATTTTCTTTATTCTGCAAATGAAAAGTCTGAGGACCAGAGAAGAGAAATACCTTATCAAAGCCACACAACTAACACATTTGGGGACCAGAAGCTAAATCTGTCTGGCTTCAGAGTCCTTTTTTGTTAATAGCATTATCAGGTAGAGGGGAAGAAGATCATGCTGCTTGTCTGATTCTGAAGCTGGTGCTGTCCATACTTCAATGGGAAATGGAAGAACACCTGGGCAATGTGCAGAAAATAGTACTGTTGTGTTACTATTGTGGAACATGATACCTCAATAGGAACTCCACAGTGACCATGAGTAGGGATCTTGAACTACACTAAGGAAGGGACATTGAAGGCAAAATGCATGACACATTCACAGGAAAGTGGATGAGGATAGTTAAGGAGGCAAAGTTTATGAGCTTAGACCTTGGGAAGAACATGGCAATCCCCCTGCCCCCGTGCAGACTGTGGCTACCTCCTTTCTTGTCTCCGGCTGCAGACCCTAAGCAATGGTGGAAAGGGTGCTTGAACTGATCTTGCCCTGTAGTCAGATTGATGACTATCTTAAATGTCATCATAGAATCATCATCCAACAACTGATGGAAGCAGATGCAGAGATCCATAGCAGAATACTGGGCTGAGCTCCCAAAATCCAATTGAAGAGAGGGAGGGGCGATAAAATGAGCAAAAGTGGGTATCATGAAGGGGATACCCACTGAAACAGCTTATCTGAGTTAATGGGAACTCATCGACTCTACCTGACAGCAGAAGAACCAGCATAGGACCAAACTAGGCCCTCTGAATGTGGGTGACAGTTGTATGGCTGGGGCAGACTGTGGAGCCACTTGCAGTGAGAGCAGGATTTATCCCCAGTGTTTGTACTGACATTTTGAAACCTTTTCTCTTTGGAGAAATACCTCACTCAGCCTAGGTATAGTGGGAAGAGCCTTAGTCCTACGACAAAGCACTGTGCTAGACTCTGTTGACTTCCCATGGGAAATATTACCCCCTCTGAAGAGTGGATGAGGGTTGTGGAGGAAGGGATGAAGTGATCAGGAGGAGGGAAGAGAGTGGAAACTGAAATTGGTATGTAAAATGAGAAAAGATAGTTTTTAAAAAATTAATTAATTAGTTAATTAATTATTTTTAAAAAGTGTTCTTTACTAACTACAGCCAAACAGTGGTTCTCAGTCTATGGCTGGAGACCCCTTTTGGGAGTTGAATGACCTTTTCACGAAGGTCACATATCAGATATTTCCATTACAGTTCCTAACAGTAGTAAAAAGTGCAGCAATGAAGAAAGAATGAAACAATTTTATGGTTGAGAGTCACCACAACATGGATTAAAGGGTCGCAGTATTAGGAAAGTTGAGAACCTCTGACCCACAAGAAACTGACCAGAGAGCCGAGAACGTGTCTCTAGCCACGTCAGAGACAGACAGATGGCCAGAGCACGGCCTCATAACTCCCTAGCTCTTCATCTGTGCCTCTGATCTGACGAGCAACAAAAAGTGAAGGTGACAATTTGGCGAAATTAATGGGGCACATTTAAAAGTTGAAGGTTTCGCTATATCAAGTTAATGGGAAAATGCAATTGTGTATTGTGTGTACTATCTTGCTAGAAAGACACACTAAAGAACTATGTCCATGGCCGTGACAGAGTAAAATGTAAGAGATGAAACCAAAGCATGCCATTGGAAGGTGATATTAAAAAATAGCATCTTATAATGGATGTAATAAAGCATTAGAATGGGCTGTCTGGATAGATGAGCTAGCGTCTGCCTCTGAACAGTGAAATGATCTTTCATCTCTATTAATTAAACTTTCAGGAAAGGTAGGGGCTCCCTGGAATCCCACTGTTCAATATCAAAATTAACACTCAGTCATCCCCAGTATGTCAATAATCAAACCTACTTGAATTTCTTTGTTGGCATTATATTCTTTGAAAAAAAAATAGATTAAGACTTTCTTTTCATCTGGGTTCCAAGTCAACTCGGCCTGTTTTGTTTGAAATCAATGAATAATTTATACTGCCCTAGATTTACAGGGTAATATTTCTAAATATGCTCTATTTATCAGAAAAGACTGCCTATTAGAGTAAATGACTCCATTAATGTGCCCTTGGACAACTAGAAATGTCTAGTTTTACTTTTATTCAGTAAAATGGAAGAAACATTTTCTGGCCAGTTTTCAATGGTGAGCCCATTTTTGTAATGCCCTCAGTCTTTAATCTTTCCAGAAAAAAAAAAAGTATTTCTATCCACTTGAGTCTAACATTTGATCAGTATGGTACCAGAGCATAGGTGCATATGAGACCTTATGCTAAGAACAACCTCAAATGAGAAGGGTACCACAATTACTCTTTTCAGAACATAAAAGGATTTAATATAGTCTCTTTTAAAAATGGCATGATGGGGAGCATGACCAATGTAGCTTTATCTGAATATGAGGGCCATGATCAATGCTCATGGTCCTGTGACCCCCTTATACATCAGGGAAGCTCACTGGGTGTTCCTCCCAGGCATAGTCTCTTATGTAGATTAATTAGTATTTTGAGGTTCCTAAAGCTTCACCTTCAGAATTTGCTTAGGCAGGAACGACACATGATAGAAAAGGTGAGAAAGGAGCAGAAGGGGAATTGGGGTGTGAGGGTAAGATCTAAGAACGAGAAAAGGAATTTAACCTTAACCTAACTGTGGGTCTGGCCGTCTCCTTCCTTCCGCCGCCACCTACGTAACCCTCTGTATGTATGATCCTGTCCTTTCTAATGTCAGCCAGTTCATTCACAAGACAAAGTGAACTGTTGGCAGCATATTGCAGGGGAACATTTTAGCCCTGACCTTTAAAAAGCACCATATTCTGTTGGCATGACTATCATTCCCTTTTTGCTTTGATGCATCCGGCTAAAGCTATGACAGCAGGTTTTTGCTCCTTAGGCAATTAAAAACTAAAGAGAGACTGACGTGAGGTTAAAACCATCAAAATAGCTACACGGTACCAATCTCAGTTCTACTGTTATTTTAAGTCTTAAGTTTTGCAGCAAAAGTTAGCATAAAATTCCCTCACTCCAAGTGCAATCCAAATACATTTGGCTCTTCGTATATAGAACCTGAAAAAACCACTTACCCATTCGGATGTATGGTAGTTTAAAGGTTTGATTCAGTGCTGGTTTGCGGACAGTATTTGTCTAACAAATTCCTGTATTTCAAAAATTATATTGAAAGTTAAACATGCAAAGAAAGAGCGAAATGTACCCATGTCATGAAAATACTTGGCCCAGAGAGGTTAAGTCACTTAAAAATTTATTAGCCTAGGCTCAGATTCTCCCTTCTAAGTCCATACTTTTATGCACAAGCAATAAAAATGTAGAAATATGGTTCACTCACAGGAAGCAGGAAATGCTTCTGAGAGATATTAGCAGTGAACTCTAAAAGATAGCTTGAATTTGATCAAAGAATTCTTTCAAAGCAAATCACATAACATGTCCTGGAGCATGAGAGTTTGTTCAGGGTGACTTGATAATATTTGTTAAAATGATATTTAATTTGTATGGGAGAAATGAAAGGTAGAGAAATTCCATTAGGAGCAGATTGGGAAGGACTTTCTCTGCTCCCATAAGGGGCTTTGATTTTGGTCTTGCAAATGAGGAAAGGTACCAAAGTAGGTAAAGAGAGGTAAAGAGTGGTTAAGAGTACAGAATGGCAGATTTACCTGGACAATGGCAAAAGTGCAATAGAAAACATGAGTTAGGGGGGCTGGAGAGATGGCTCAGAGGTTAAGAGCATTGCCTGCTCTTTCAAAGGTCCTGAGTTCAATTCCCAGCAACCATATGGTGCCTCACAACCATCTGTAATGAGGTCTGGTGCCCTCTTCTGGCCTGCAGACATACATGCAGATAGAAATATCATATACATAATAAATAAATATTTTTAAAAAAAACATGAGTTAGGGATTATGCAAACTTACACTCAGCATTATCTGTAGTGAGTACTGACAGAGAAAGCATCGTGAGGCAAAGGAACAGAAGACATAAAGGATGGGTAAATATTCGGTGAAATATGAGGGCATTTCATCAGAGATATCCTAGGCATCATAAACTATAAGGCGCTTTATTTGAAGAAACACTAAGGAAGAAAAATCCTTCCGTTTACATACAATCTATCATAATACACATTCCAATTTTATAAATGTTAAGAATGTTATAGTAAATTCATCTCAAATCCCATGAGTTATAGTTTATAATAACTCAGGCAAAGGTAGAGTGAGTCACTGGCTCCAGTCACTGAGTAAATTAGAACCTAAATTAATTGAAAAAATGGTGATTGAGTGCAAGGGAGAAGTTGGGGAAAGCTGCCAGTAGCGATTGAGAGGTAGAAATGGTAATGAGTATAAGATAGTTAGGAAATGTAATTTTGGAACTTAGCTGTGCTCCAGAATGCATATGGTGGGGGGGGGGAGGGAGGGAGGAAGGGAGAGAGGGAGGGAAGGAGGAGCAGGAGAGCGAGAGGGAGGGGGAGAGAGGGAGAGTGGGAGAGCTTCACTCTTCCAATTTTATGTTAAACTTTATCAGAGTTAAGTATGTATACAAAGGGCTTGGTACATAGTTTCAGCCATCCTGGGAGTGTCTTGAACCGCATCTCCCATGGAGAGCAGGGACTAGGGTTATGGCACGGTAGTTGGGCTGGAAAGAGTCAGCATTCAACCATAGATGTGTTATGCTGAAAGAGCCTCTGGGGCATAAAATAAATTTGAAAGTCATCTACTCATAGCAAGATGAGTGAAACTGTAGCCCCGAAGTCTTCCATGAGAAAAATATAAAACAATTCACGCGTAGAAATTTAAAGTAGATTTTATTTGACGGAAGAGGTAGCTCTGACTTCTGCAAAGTGGAACTATTTATGAGAAACTAAGATATTATGATATAGTCAGTGCCAATATACAAAAGATATTTATATCTGCTATTTATAATACTTAAAGCAATTGCATACTACATATTCAAACTTGTTGATTATAAATGGGGAAAATCTGACAACGTCTCCCTACCCTCACACAACTCGCAAGTGGCTAAATGGGACTCTAAGCTTATGATTCTTGAATAAAAATCTTCCTGGCTCTTAATGCATGCCCAGAACACAAAACCTGACTAGCTATAACTTTCATATGTTGTTCTTACTTCCCTATGAGAGAACTTAAACAATTACAAACATATGTATATGTAATTTGTTTATATATGTAATTCATTTATTTATGTTTGTAGTTTATTATATATACATATATATGTGTATATATATATATTGACTTGATCTATGCCGGTTCCTCCTGGCATCTAAATTTAAAAAAAGCATTAAGTGGTAGTAAAAACAAAAAGTCCTTGAATTCCATGCTGTAATAACAGGAAGCAGAAAGAATTGTGTCCAAGTGTGGGAAGGTAGCAATCTGTCAAAATTCTGTGTTACTGATCATTAGATTTCTTATGAGAAAGTAAAAAGTTAAAATATGTCTTGAAGCCTTCAGTTACTGGTTTAATTCACACTGTAAACACACTGACAACCGAAGAAACACTCTAGTTTATAGGCGCAACATGGGGTAGCCTGTACTTCTGATGGTGTCATTTCTGTCTTACACCCTCAAGATGTATGTTTTCAATTTCCCCCTCGTGTTGCTGTTGTTTAACTTATAAAACTTTGCTCACCCAAAGAGAATCTATACTACCAGTGCTCTTACAATAACTACCACTAACCATATCTAGTAGCTTCTGCCTGACTACTTCAGAACTCAGTAGACTGATAATGACTATATATAAAGCAAACAAGACTTTGGTCTTCTTTAGCATTTTTGTGATTTCATTGGTACTTAATACTATTTCATCCATAAGAATATCTTAGCTGCCTTTTTCACATTCCATGCTCAAATAAGTCTTGTGTATATAATACTTATTGAGGTGAAGCCATCTTGTCATAAAAATTAAGTACAAAACTTTGGATTTTTCCTCTTAAATTTTCTAGGCCCAGAGGTGACATTTTAGGCTGCTTCCAATCTTCTCTTTGCACCGCTCTGGAGATAAAGGATGAACCAGTCATTCTGTGGATGATGCAGCGAATGCTCATCAGACATCATAGCTTTTGATATATGCATACTTTTCAGGGGCACCAAACAAAATTGTTCCATCATCAGGATATTACATTAGCCAAGGAACACTACATCTGCCACCGCCTCCACAAGTCCAGGGCATGATTTGCATTTGTCTGAATCATCTCCGTTCTCACAGAGACACTCCTCACTCTGTGGTACACCTTTCACACATGAGAGATATCAAGTTGCCTGGATTTATCTGCCCCTCTCCAGAATTTAGCCCTCGCAGCTTCCTCGGTGTTCATCTTCGCCGTTAAACTCCTAGGTGATATTGATATATATGTTTGCTCATAAGTCAGCAAATGCTCTCTCTTATTTCTCTGCTTGAAAGAACTAATATACGCTAATGCATTTATTTGACTTGTGGAGACGTTACTTCCAGGATTTCTTTTCTGGCACCTATGTAAGTGGTGCCATTGGTGTGGGCAGAAGCATGTGTTTCCTAAGGGCTTACGATGTGCCAAGCACTATGTCTTGAACTTGGAGGTCGTAGTCTCGATTTCTTAGCAACGATGCTGAAAGAACTTTTATTATGCATGCTCACTGAAGGAACTCAGTCCGAAAGAACTTGAGAAGACACATTAACAGTCCGAGTCAATTTTCCCACGAGTCTGGTTATACTGAAAACCCTGCCCTAGTGTTCTCTTTCATGGACACCTCAGCTGGTGCTATTTTGATTTAGTCATATAAATTACCTACTGTCCAGAGGCACAATTGCTAAAGAAAGAACTTTGTGTTTTGTGAAAAAAATACTCTATTAGGCAATGAGGTAGCCAACTGTAAAATAGAATTTAGATAGTCCACCACTAAGCCTGTAATTTTAACTTTTTCAATCTTGAGGAATACTTTTACAAACACTGTTATCTCTTTAAACATTCTGTTGATATGGGCTTGATGCCCAACCTTCGTTTGTTCAATCAGATTGTCAGAAACATATTCAGTGAAAAAGAAATGTAAGCTGTACCACTGTGCTGTTGTGGTATATTTCCTATGTGAAGCCGCTGCTCATGGCGTATATATGTGTTACATCCCTTCCTAATTCTACAGCCTCTTTTTCATCACACACAGAGAAAGAAATTTACATTACAGCAAGATCAATACTTTAAAATGGCAAAGACATGTTGTTACCATAAGGATAATAGCAAATCAATTGTACCTTTTAAAAATGTAGTTTTTAAAAAAAAAATGTGGACACAGTGAATTTATGTGGTTTCAAGACACCATCACAGAGGTCCACTTAGTATGAAGCATTTATGGGCAATTTAGTATTTTGTTCCTCTTCTCCTTTTTGCATTTCCATTGTTCTCCCAACTCTTAATTTATCTAGAGTGTATTCGTTGCTCATTTTCTCATTTAAAAGAATGAGAAGTTGTGCCTTGCTAAATTAAAAAGTGTATAAATGTGACTAACAGTCCACTTATTAATTGTCCAAAAGAGGTTAGGCAGTTGTAAACCAGACACAACTAAAGTAAGAGAACTGTGCCTTTCTGTGTGCTTTGGAGCCTCCCTGGGAAAACATACTGGAGAGAAATCTGTAGTAATTATCCTTTCTTAATGGCCACAGTCTCTCTTGAGTCTTCTATCTCATCTTGGAATCTTAATGTCTAACCATTGTCTTAATCCAGTAAGATGCTTCTCATGGGAGGGTATCTGAAGAAGAAGCAAGCATTTGGAGATGACCATTTACTTGGAAACTGAATGACTATGTCTGAAATTTATTTTAAGTGGGTCAAGAAATATTCAAAACATTGCTTGATTACTCAGAAACCACAAATATATGAAGGGAGATGATGCTATGGAGAGAACCATGAATGATATGTACATTTTTACTGAGGGAACTTTAAGTGGCTTTTCCCTAGAGAATGACTTTGTAGTTAGCATTACTCAATGTGAGGGAGTTGGGTACCATTTTGATAAGAGGTAGGGGCAGTGGAATCTTGCACCCAAATCCTACAAAAGTAGAAATGAGTTTTTTTTTTTTAATTCTCACAACAACAGTGTTTCTTTTTTTAATTTCATCATCTTTGAAATCGTTGCTCGAGGACATTCCATTGAGTTGTAAAATACAGCTTTCCTAAGCCAAATATCAGCTAAGCTCATTTCAAGGAAGCTTGCTCTGGGTAACGTTTGTTCTCACATTTATCTTTAGAAACAATTTTTAACTCTGCTTACTCTGTGTCATTTATGGCTAAAAGTTGTAATTGAACAGTTAGAAAAAGTCTCTGTTGATTAATTATATAGTTATATGGTATTTAAATAGCCACATTTATTACATATTTGTAGCATAAGAGGATTCTTCACAAATAAAAGCTTTTTTTGTGGTCTGGGCATCAACCCAACTCTGATTTAAAGGAGAAATGGGAAGATTTTGGTCTCTAAAATTATTCTGAAATTTCCGATTTTTTTTTAAGGAAGATATACTTACTTCTTTTATTTGATAGAGTATTGTAAAGACTCTTCTATTAAAATGTGTTTCCATGAAAATTTATTCTTCTCTCCCATGACTAGAAATTTTATCTTGATTGCAATAGAAGATGCTAATTTGGAATAATTATTTACCCTTATAATAACTCAAGAGCTTTTATCATCAAGCACTTGCTGTTTGAAGACCTGACTCCCATCTCTAAACAAGCATTAATGAGTTCTTTCAATCCATGCAGCACATCTTAATCTTTTTTCTAGTCTATTCTAGAAGCTTCTGAGTGAATAAAATAGATCTGAACCTTTGACCTTCACCATTGTCTCTAAAGTTGCATGTTAAGCATACACAATAGAATGAGCACTTTTGAAGACTAATGCTATAGAAAATTCTCTTAGCCAAACTCTAGTTATCTACCCATGAAATTTATCGTTTTTTGCTTTTTCTTAGTTTAATTACTTGCCCTTTTCTACAAGACAGTATGGTATTAAAATGAACCACTCTAATATTTTTTAATAAAAAAGAGAAGGTAAAGACAATAACTAATGATGGATGATATACCAGATTCTTCAGCACACATTTCCAGGATTTGATTATGCAAAATGTGAGACAGTTTCTATAAATAACGAATTCTATCTTTGTATATGCTCTAGGATTTCAGAGAACTACTTTTAGAATCATTTTTAATACAATTTTTGAGAAAGCAACTTACAATTTTGAATTACATACCAGTTGTCAGAGTCTATGATGAATTTCATTAATTGAGTTTTTTATTTCAATTTTGATCAGTTCTACTTTGATAATTGTAATAGAATATATTAGTGGTGAACACAAAACAGTATAATATACAAGCTAAAAGTTAGTGGCTGATATTAATAGTTATCACTTCATAGTCTGGGGGGGGAAGAACATAGTCTATACAGATGTTGACACTAAAAAATTCTTCTAGGGCATTTCTTTAAACAAAAACTATCATGCTATTTTTGTAATGTACTGCCTTAGTAATCACTCAGAGGCATCATACAAAGCTTTAAACCCTGAGTTGTAGGAGGTAAACATCAGAACATGTAAGAAAATACATATTTCCTCAGATCATATGAGATCAGTTGAGATGATGCTTAGGAAACCTCCCTGGATGCTTTGCCAATGATGGTTCTTTGCTAGGGAGAGGCTTTAAACATAGTTTTGTACAGTGGACAGAATCTTGAGCTAGGTTTTAAAATGCTAGGTTTGGGAACCTTGTTCTAAAAAGAATTGTTAGAATGTAATTCCTCTGGGTGTCATTTTTTTTTTTCATTTTTTTTTTATTGGAAAAAAAAAATTTCTGCCTCCTTCCCGCCTCCCATTTCCCTCCCACTCCTCCCTCCCCTCCTCCCCTCCCCCCACTCCTCCCCCTCCCTCTCCAGCCTGAAGAGCAGTAGTCAGGGTTCCCTGTGGAAAGTCCAAAGTCCTCCCCCCTCGATCCTGGTCTAGGAAGGTGAACGTCCAAACTGGATAGGCTCCCACAAAGCCAGAACATGAAGTAGGATCAAAACCCGGACTCTCTGAATTTGGCGGACAATGAGGGCTGCTGAGAAGCCAAGGACCATGGCACTGGGTGTCATTTTTTAATGTGTAAAATGGGTTTGATCATTTTTACCACAGTTCTGTTTTGTAAAGCCTTTCAAAGCAGAATGACAGTGTTCAGAAAACTGTGAGTTGCATAACTAATACAGCATTCTTTGAGAGGCTACTTATTAAATATAGTGTGGTAGGAAGAATTAATTCACAAAAAGTAGATGCAATTAAGTGAAATGCATCTTCAGAAAAGATAAACAACTAAACTGATTTCATCTGAAGAATACTTAATGTATAACTTCTGTGCCCCCCTGGTGGGTGCAGAGATATAGTAGACAAAGTTCTGTCCTTGAGTCTTTTGAGACTTCTGTAATAGGTGGGGGTTGCTTTGGATATCTAACTGATATAAAAGAAATAAGGGGACAAGTCCCAGTGCCATTATCATTGGCCCCTCAGACTGACCCTTTGGGATCCTATTCTCTTTGCATGCATATTTTCCCAAGCCTGGATGTACGGGGGAGGGCCTTGGACTTCCTACAGGACAGGGTGCTTTGCCCTCTCTTAGGACTGGAGGGGATGGGTGAGGGGGTGTGGGGAGCGGGAAGGAAGTGAAAGAAGGGGAGGAAGTAGGAATTTTGATTGGTAATATTTATAATGTAATAAAAATTTTAAAAATTAATTAAACAAAAAAAGAAAGGGAAAAACAGAAAAAATCACAGACCATCTTAAACATAAAATATTATAGCTTATATAAATAATACCTGTCTGTTAAGAAAAAATTGCTGCTGGGTGGTGGTAGTGCACGCTTTTAATTCTAGCACTCGGGAGGCAGAGACAGGCAGATCTCTGTGAGTTTGAGGCCAGCCTGGTCTATAGGGCAAATTCCAAGACAGGCTCCAAAGCTACAGACAAACCCTGTCTCAACCTCCCCATCCCCCCAAAAAAGAATAAATTGCATCGAAAAACTGATGGAAACATGCAAAGACCCACAGCTAAACATAAGGCTGAATATGGGAAACTTTGTGAAAGAGATGGAGGAAAGGTCATAGGAGCCAGAGGAGTCAAGGACGTCCCAAGAAAACCCACAGAATGCATAGGAACTCAGAGTTACCAGGGAACCTATGTGGAACTGACCTAAGTCATCAACATATATATGACAGTTGTGTAACTTGGTCCACTTGCAGGACTCCTAACTATGAAAGCGAGGGCTGTCCCTAATGGTTTGACTGGCTCTTGGGAACCTATTCCTCCTACTGGGCTGCCATGCCCAACCTAAATACAAGGGAAGGTGCTTAGTCTTACTGATACTTGATATGCCATGCTTTGTTGATACCCTTGGGAGGCCTGCCCCTTTCTGAACAGAAATAAAGGAGGGGTAGATTGAAGGGGAGGGCAGAGAGTTGGAGTTGGGAATGGGAGGGGAGAAAGTAGGCAAAACTGCAGTTGGGATGTAAAATAAATAGACTTTAAAATTTAAAAAGGAGTAAATTGAATCAAAACATTGTCCAGTGCATTGAGATAAAATTATGTATGAATATATTTATCTAATATAGTTGAAATGTGTTCTCAAGACTCAAGAACATGCAAGATTTTTTAGTTTCAGTAAGTTTATATGTTTGAGAAACAAATTTTCCTAGCAAAAAGGAGCATAAAATGAACATCAAGACCCTTATACAAGGATATGTTATTATTAATAAGCAAACTGTGTTAAATATGGTTTGATCATTTATTTTAAAAAATAAGTTTAAATGCAATTTAAAACAAAGTATTTGTAGCTATTTTTCCCTAAGGTATCTAACGAGTTAAAAATCAATTTTTTTAAAATTAAGAATAAATGAGGGTGGGATCTAAGAAATATATAACTTAACTTCTGGGCCTTCTTATGATTTCTTTAGACAGATAAAGAGGAAGGAAATTTAAGTGACTCACCTGCCCTGCAGGAAGCTTGTGAGTAGCAGTTTTGCTCATCTGAAAAAAAAAGTCCTAACTTGGTAGATAAGAACTGGATATCATAGGGGAAGAAAATGGCCAATGCCTTGCCAGGAACATGTGTGGGACACAGAACAATGAGCGATTTGTCAGTCAGTCAGTCATCCATATACTTAATACACCGAGTGACACATTCCTAACAAAGATGAGATACCTAGCGTCACGCTTCTTCCTTCCTCATAGAAGTCTGTTAGTTCCTACCGATGAATCATAAATATTCACACAAGAGAGATAGCTCTCCCATTTCAACTTAAATTTCAAGTTTTTCTCATACTGTCACAGAGTAGATACGGCATAGGGTTTGTTACAGTTAAAAAAATAACAAATTTCCTAAAGCCTTCTCATCAAAAACAGTGTTTTCAACTAGAGCTTTGTCCTCAGAACTGTTTGCACTTGTATGCAGTCAAAATGAGTATCCCAAGGATGCGGTTCTAAGGTCGTAACTGACTATTGTATGCTAAATGTGTGTAAGATAAAAATGAAATGAAGGGCTAATTATGTATAGGTTTGGTTTAATTAGAAGATAACATTTTCTCACCGAAGGAGGCCTCAGAGACGCTCATCAACAGACAGGTTTTCAAATAACTTTCCCGTATCCTTTTGGGCCATTAGTTCGCGCATCTTTAAAAGTTTTCAAAATTCTTTTCAAAGCATCTTGAATGCCTGAGCAGCAATCTTCCCTGTTTGCAGCAATCACCAGTCCCTTGCTTTTGTGGATGAGAAATTAAATGGGTTTTCAACAATGCAGATTCTTTGCGATGAGAGTTCCAGGGAAATTAGAGATGAATCCGGGGACAGCAGGAAGTCTTGTGATTTTTCTCCACTTGCAAATGTCTTTCTTTAAAAGAAAAAAAAAATGCCTTTAGAATTCTTTACAGATCTTAACCCTGTTGATCCAAGCCAGTACCGTGTGCTTCCTTCTAATTCTCATGCTCTTTCTTAAAAATACCCAAAGTTCACATCATGGTACTTGGTAAAGCGCCAGTCAATGTACCAGACTTTATCATGAACATTATATGTACTCCTGAGCAATGGATAACTCCTACAAAATATCTATGTCCCTCACTTCCACGATTGTAAAGTGTAAACGCCATGAAAATGTGTTAAAATGTACAGTGAAAATAAGAACCCCTGTAGCGAAAAGTAAATTCTGTCCTATTGAGTAACTTGATTATCATATGATCCTGTGAAGAGAATGATGAGAATTTAGTGAGTATCATTTAGTGAACTAAATTTTAACATCTCTGAGAGAAATAAAATCAATAAAGCTGCATATTTAACATGCAAAAGCTGCAAGAAGATCTGGCCTATGGAACCAAATGGAACCAAATCTAACTCCGGCTAAATTTGGAAGGGCACTGATTCGGATGTGCCATGCAGACTCCTGAGGAAACAAATGTGAATGCAGCAATTCTTTTTTTTTTCTTTTATTTATTTATTTGTTTATTTATATGTTTTACATCCCTACCTCATTTCCCCTCCCTCCTCTCCTCCCATTCCCTCTCCCACCTCCCCTTTGTGCACCTCCCCCAATGCACTCCTCCTCTATTTATGTTCAGAAAGGGGCAGGCCTCCCATGGGTATCAACAAAGCATGGCATATCGAGTTTCAGTAAGACGAGGCCCCTCCCCTTGTATTTAGGTTGGGCAAGGCAGCCCTGTAGGAGGAATAGGTTCCCAAGAGTCAGCCAAAGCATTCTTTAGGGATAGCCCCTGCTCCCACTGTTAGGAGTTCTGAAAGTAGACCAAGTTTAACAACTGTCACATATATGTATAGGGCATAGGTTGGTCCCATCCAGGCTTGCTGGTTGTTGGTTAAGACTCTGAGTTCTATCAGCCAGGTTAGTTGTTCCTGGAACATAGCAATTCATAAGAATTCCCATTCTTGCCACATGAATTAGCAGGAGTAGACTAGCAATGTTTGGATTGCATAGACATCGCCATGTTGTAGGTCAAATAGGCTATTCAAGGTAATTCTTGTATTCCTCCCAGAATTCTGTCATTCAGCAGGAAAGGCTTAAGTGGTCAAAGACTTGGTTTTCCAAAAGAGGGGTTAGGAAAGACAATCCAAATCATGGGCTCTGGAGTTGGAATGCCCGAACCTGACTATACTTTATACTAGCTGTGTGACCCGGAGTGATGACTCAGACTCCCCAGCCCAAGGCTCCGTCTCTTTCCCTGTTTCAATGAAGGATTAAATACCATCAGCATGCTGAGGGAACTGTGCTTGTACCTGGCACATTGCAATTGGTAAATACATGATAGATACTGTTGCACTTTCAAGGTTTAAAGAAATCACTTATTTTATAATACTTTAATTTTTTTACTCCGACAGTCATACAGTTCTGTACTCCTTTTTTATTTCTGTAGCAAAATTCTATAGAAACAGAAAAACCCCAAAACCAGTTGTCAAAATGCCTAATTTGTAAACAGTCTTAAACCATTTTAAATATATAGCATGCAACCTTCTTGTTTATCATTTGACATTTCCTCTTAGGTATATAGGAGAAGCATTGTCTCTGCAAAATAGTGGGACTATTTCAAGAGTACTAGGTTGAGAGATGTAAATGCATTTCTCAACACTGACAGCTTAATTCTGTGACTTTGCACCAAGACATTAGCTCCATATAGTCCAGCAAAGTTCACTGACCTTACAGAGGTGGGCAGGGTTTTGTGTTTAGTAATAAGATCTTCAAAGGATAAAAGAGTATAGCCTGGATGGCACCCAAACATGGAATCTCATGGGCTTGGTTCAGAGCTTGTCTATCCTTTTGCTCCAGAGTCCAGGACCAATTGAAATGTAAATCAAGGAATTATGCCACTACAGACAAACACAGTAGCTTCTAGGAGTGAATTGATTATATTACGAACCTGTATGTATAACCCCAGGGAGGTTCTTTGAATTGAACTTACAGTTCAGACCAGGAATGTTGCCCACTCTGCATTCAGTAAAAACGAGCTCGTAGCCTCTCTGCGGACAGGCAGATGAGGGTAAGAACAAAAATGTCTGAGCAAACAAACTGAATTCCTTTCTCCAAATTCACCTGTCCCAGCAGTCACTTCTGTTCTGCAGAGGTCTGGGAGAAGGCAAACCCAAAGGTTATAAGAAAGACTCCTTTGGCTCCTTCAGGGAGGAGAGTGGAAATTCCCCTTTTGCATGGATAGATGTGAATAGAGAACAGTTTCCCATTTTCAAATAGATACCATGCACGCTGTTCAAAGAGAAAGCTCCCAGGTGATTAGCATGAAAAAAAATGTATAAGAAAGAGAGGCGTAAAAGAAAAATGTGCGTTAAGACAGGTGAGACGAATGGACAGGGAGGCTACAAGTCCCCTGGGGGAAAGTTCGGTAGAAACAAGTGAAAGATTCCAAGTATCAGAGAGGGCCATGGTGATGCTGGAGTGAACGTTTAATGAACTTAGTATAATTTAAGACTTTGTTTATGATGCTTAGAAAACAAGAATAAGGCAGATGTGATCAAGTATTTACAGTTAGAAAGTATGTGTTCTTATGTGGAAGCCGACTTGGTGTTGTACGATGGCAGAATACCACAGCAATAGATGTGGTGGGGTTCAGGCATGGCATTTGTGTCGTTACTGGGATGAGTAGAGACCGAGAAAAGCACACTAAGGAGGTTTGCAGGGAGATGTCAATGCTATAGGATAGAAAGACTAAGGATGCTTTCGGAGTGTATGACATGGAACATTGAACAAAACCCAAACCGTAGAAGTTATATCATGACAATGGAAGAAGTGAATTTTAACTGACAAATGCCAACGAGCCATCAATGGATCATGAAGACCGAGGGTGCTAGCAGAGCACAGATAAGCCATCCTGGAAGTCAGTGATGAAGATCTAATTATATGAGGAAAGGAAAAGGATGTGGCTCTAGAAAATGCTTCCGCTTTTCTATAAACAGTACTGAATGACAGTCTTGTGACTTGGTCGGTGTGGCCTTGTATAGAAATGGAGCAAAACATTTTTAAGAAAGAAAGGCAAGCGACTGATGGCGTTAAGGCTACGGTATGAACGTAAGAGGCTATGGTAGGAAAGTAAGATCAGTCTAGGTAGGGAAAAGAAGGGATGAGTGTCTGGAGCAGGGAGCAGGAAAACAATGGTGTAGAGTGGGTAGCTCCAGGGGCTGTTGACAGCATGAAAGGGTGGAGTGATTTAACCATCTTCAATCCTCCCAGCGGCCTTACCTCTTCACTTGTTGAAAATCTGAATGTTGAAAAGTTGAATCCCTTCAGCCTGTGTCATTAGGAATGGGTATTGACATCATCTTATTGGAGCGTGCTGTAACACCATGGATGCTCTCAAGAGAAGGATTCAAGGGGTTGCCGGTGCTGCCTCGTGTAGTCATGATGCCCTCCAGTGGTCGCTTTGGTTATTTTATGGGCGCTTGTTCTTGCTCTTTAAAGATCGCGTTCACGGTGAACATCCATCAAAGTTTCACAAGCTCCCAAGAAAAGTGCTTTATTTTATCTCCAGAACTCACAGAGGAGAGATTTGATTTGCTCCTCACATCTAAGCTAATGGAGTTATATCCAGCTTGTTTTCTATATGTGTTATGCACCGAAAAACATGATTTAGCCTGTCTTCTATCGAAATTAATGCAATAAGGGACCATGAAATAATAGGCCTTACACTGTACTCAATTTTAGCTCTAATAGAAACACAATGAAAATAACATCTGCGGCACAGGCCTGGCTGATCAGATGAGAGTAATGGATATTTGCTGCCATGATTTTATTGGTGTTCTGGGTTTTATCCTTCACAGGATTCTCATCACTATAGTAATAATGCAATAAATACTTTTAATTTGACTTATATTCCCTCTCAGTTTGTCTGTAAGGTCATCTGGGCAAAGGCAACTGGGAACTTAGTATGGCTACCAAGATATTAGTATGAATCTTACTGCCATTAAAAGGGACCTCCCCATCCCTTGAAATAGTTATAGAAGGAAAACTTGTAAGTTTACCATGTCTCTCAAGAGTACGTATTTTAAAATCATTTTAGAAACGTCCTGTTTGAGGAACTCAAACCTTTGACATGGTAACTTTCAGTTGCCACACCAAAAAAAAAAATCATTATTTGAAATTTTACGGTCAATGGATTTATGAGTTATTTATCTTAATTATTTTCTATGAAACAAAATTGAAAATAGGGACAATTTTATTATTTTTACCATCACTTGATTGTGAAATCACATACATCATCCAAAAGGCATAAATGTCAACACTCCCTTAGCATTTATGCTAAAAAATCTTTTAATCTGAAAACTCAAAGCAAAATGTATCATATTATTGTGTCTAAAATGCCCTTATTTGTGGCTTTAATAATTGTGTTACTTTTAATTAGAATCCATTATATTCCTCCCATTTTAGATGTCTTAGAATTTTTAATAGTATTGTATTTTACATGCACAATAATATCCACTTTGTCATTTATCATTCTCTGATATGACTTGGTAATTAAAATTCAGAATAAAAAGCAAATATACTGCTGTAATTCAAAACTTCATAAATACTTAATTACCCATCTATGTCCTAAATCATATATATATATATATATATATATATATATATATATATATATATATATAGTACAAGTTGCTCTTCTGGATAACAAGCATTCTGCAGGAAAAAAATAAAATGCCTCCTGGAAGATGACCATCTCATGTGAGTAAATGAAACCCGATAAGACGGTAGGGTATGCATGACTAGTATCTGCCTCTTTTTGCCATGATTAGTGTAGACTGAGTAGATGTGCCAGATTTTAGGAAACACATCAAGTTAGATGGAGAGGTTGTTATTTGCCTCCAATAAGAACGGGTTCATCCTGCCAAAGGTAAAGTCCTCTACCAAGGTTGAAGTCCCCAGGGGACATATGACAATATATGAAGACATTTTTTCTTCAAAAACTCATGGGGAGGGGGTGCCACTGTCACTTAGAATTGCCACTGAGCATCCTGTAATGAACAACAGCTACTTCCCCAACAGAGAAATACATGATGCTGTGAACCCAGGGTACATGGAGCTTGGTTCCTTCCTGGATCCTCTTAGAACAAAGAGCATAAGCCCTTGATATTTGTAACTCTCTCTTTTCATGCTTTTTCTTCTGATCTTTCACTTGCTTGTTTGTTTGTAGGTAAATGTTCAGTTGAGAGTTATACCTTCTGTTTGTTTTCCTGGCTGTCCTCAAGGGTCAATCATTGCTTACTAAAGTTTCTGAGCAAACGCTGAGGTAGTAAGTTCCATGCCTGCTGGGCATAATTATAGGAAACAACTTCATTTCTAAAATCTCATAGCATGAAGTACAAGCACAATCACAAATTATAATTCCTTTCCAGTGTGTTTGTGCCCTCAGTAACTCTCAGCAGGACAACATCACAGTCACAGCCAACCACCATTTTTTTTTTACTTTTATTTTATTTTTTTAGCTACCTCCTGAAGCATCAGAAGCAACAAATCTTCTAAAGTGGGGAAATATTTCACATTTTTGCTTGCCTGGTTTAGTATGTTCCCAATATGGTTGTTATCTTCCTATGAAATAGACAATGAACTATTACTCAAATATAAACAGAAAGAGAAAATTAGTCATGCTAACCCTTATCAGTATTTTTTTTTCTCAATATTTCCATAATATTTTTATTAAATGTTTAGGAATTTTGTACAATGTACCCCAATCACATTTGCTTCCCATTCCTCTCAGGTCCACCCTTGCACCCCCCTAAATTAAAAGCAGGACAAAAAAACCTACCAAGTCCAATTGTATTGCCCATATACAGATTAAAGGAGAACTTCATAAGATACATTTTTTTTGTGGATTCTAAAATCACATATGGTCTTCCTATAAATATTTTGAAAACAATGCTGAAAAACCTGACCCTTAGGGGTTGGAAAGATGACTCGGAGGTTAAGAGCACTGTTCTTACATACGCCCTGATTTCAATTCCTGGCAACCACATGGTAGCTCACAGCCATCTACTTATAATGCCCTTTTCTGGCATGCAGGCATACATGGACACAGAATACTATATACACATAATAAATGAATCAGTCTTTTTTTTTTGTTTTGTTTTGTTTTTTTTTTGTTTTTTTTTTTATTTTTTTTTTATTTTTAAATTAATTTATTATGTTTTCCATTATTTAAAACAATTTTCAAATTCAAATACACTTTGATCATATTCTTCCTCTCCCTCAAGTCCCTTCAGATCTTTTCCCCATCCCTACCCACCCAACTTTAAGTTCTTTCTTTAACAAGAAGCAAAAATCCTGTACAACAATAAAATCTTCCAAAACTTAGAAACAAGAAAGTCATACCAAGAAAAGAAAGAAAAAAAGATTGAAAACAAACAAAAAGCCCAACTTGTAACCAAATAAAGCTCAGACAAAATCCTGTGGAGTCCAACTATATGTTGTTGGTCAATTACTCCTGAACATGAGGCTTGCCCAAAATTAGTTGACATGCTCAGTGTCACTCATCGTAGAAAACTGATTGTCTCTCCCCTAACTGGTATAAGTGATAGTTCAGTTGTTAACCTTTTTTTTTTTTTTTTTTTTTTTTTTTGTCAAAGCCTCCGTTTATTAGGGACAGGGTAACGACTTATATACCCCCTGAATGAGGGCTTGGGGAGTAGGGCACAGGAGCATGGAATCTGGCCGCGTGGTCCCAGTCACGTAACCTACATCCGGTCAGGTAGGCCAAGAAGTCAGGAGTTGTCACACCTAGTTCCCTGGATAGCTGGAATTTAAGGCAGTTCCGCTATCAGATTAGGTTCGTTAGCAATTAGCGAATAGCTAATTGGGTGTGGGGCAGGTTTTGCCAATAGGACTATTCTTAACATAATTATGGGTTTGGGGTTCCCTGCAGGCTCCCCAAGGTGATGGTTTCTGTAACAATCTTTAGGGGGGGAAACGGCTCCCAACATATTCCTCCTTTCTTATATAAAGGTAAGTAGTTATAGGTGGAGGGCACCAAGACAGAGTCAACCATGGTGTCAGATCTAAAGGAGAAGGGACTGGGACAAGGAGAGACCCTCCTCTCGACTGGTGAAGTAATTAACCTCTCCTGGGAACAGAGGGGTGCCTTATGAGTAGCATTAGTTTCTTGGAGCTTCTCAAATAAAAGGTATCTAGTAGGATTAAAGTAAGCAGATCACAGGGCACCCTGTCTTAGGCTATGTGGAGAGCGCCCTCGTACCTAAAAACCATGCCATGTTGAGCCGGCCTGTACGGCCTCTGTATGGTTTGAAATTTAGGTGAGGATCCACACTAACTCCCGTCATTGGGCCCCTATATCTATCATTAATGAAAAATCTGTGAGGTGCTCCTTAAACAAAAGATATGATATAATTTTGGCACCAATAACTCCATCTCCAGACAAGAAGAAAGGGGCACCTTCCAAACCCAGTATTCACCTTTTAGTCTGGCCCATGGTATGTCCTCCTTCCTAAATGCCTACTCCACAAAAAGTTACGTGTGCTTGCCTGTCATCAATTAGGGAGGTGAAAAAGGGATCAAAATCTAAAATTCTTAACATATGCATTAAACCCAAACACTTTACAGCATGTGTCAAACCTTTCCCAACATCTATAAGCAGTTACAAATATCATTAGATCAATTTCAGTAAGAGTACAATGACATACATTGTTGTCAAATACCACCATTTCCAGACTCTGAGCAACAGTCACAGGAACCCCAATCTTTCCCCTTCTTAAGTGAAGAGGTTAGTATTTTAATTAAAATGAGTTCTGTGTCCCAAAGATTAAAACAGTCTGATGTCCAGTCTGCATCTCAGCTCCAAAGCAGACCAGAGTTCAAGCTGCAGAAGCAGTTTAGCACTTGTGCTTCAGGGCCGGTGGGATTCCTGGGTGAGGTGAGCTGGATTCAGCTATCTGAAGCACATCCTGGCATTATCTCAGCCGGGACTCCCTGGACTCAGGAGGCAGGATTGACACCCTGTAGAGTGGAGCAGCAGGTTCTGTTATCAGGGACTCCTCTCCTTGGGGGCAGGAAAAGCCAGACTAAGGACCTCTCTGCAATCGCCTCAGGAACTCCTCTGTGTCCGCAGCGCAGCCTCGACATCAGGCCCAGCTTTTATTTTCTTTCTGTGAAAAAAGCATAAACATATCCTCGACCCCAAATATATATAGGTCGGGTTTTTTCATAATGCATTGCAAGGGCTTTTCCACCTTGCCCTAGCAAAGGTCAGCTTGGTGTTATCATGTCAGATCCGTTTGCATCTGGATCTACTTGCAAGTTTCATAAGCTGCTTACAAGGAGCCTTATTATGCTCCATAATATTTTTTTTATTATTATTAGCCATATATGCAGTTCCTCCATTGGAAGAGCCATTTGTAAAATTTAGCATAAAATCCTTTAAGGGATTTTTTTTGCTATAACATTAGCAAAATACAGTTGTGTGAATTGTAGCAATAATCATCTGGGGATCAAGCCATTTTTTAGCTTTTATCCTGCCCTTTTGTACCAGACAGGCTACTGGTTTAAATTAAGAGTTTAATATCTTAATTGGCAAAACTTGAGAAGATTTTGCCATAAACAGCATTTTTTCATAAAAATGTTGTAGAATAAGTTTTATATTTAATATGCACACTTGCCATAGCTGCATTATAATTAATATACTGTATTTGTTGATTATTGTATACTTTACCTGTTGATTTATATTTTACCTGTTTGAGTACCTGTTAGGCAGCTTTAAGCTCTCTCTATTGGAAACTGTTTTTTTTTTAATTTATTTTTCTATTCTAAGATGGCTCCCTTAATTAAGATGTGT
The DNA here is from genome assembly GCA_963919715.1 of Microtus obscurus. Taxonomy (NCBI): domain Eukaryota; kingdom Metazoa; phylum Chordata; class Mammalia; order Rodentia; family Cricetidae; genus Microtus; species Microtus obscurus. The sequence goes on from CAWTZC010002528.1 coordinate 18,727,786, forward strand.
GCTTCTCTGCTCCCCTAACCAACCTTCCTTTATCCCAAACATCCCGTTTCCCCAGGTTCCCCCCATCCTCCCCTTCTCACATTTCTCTCCCCTTCTCCCCTCACCCCCCCTCCCACCACACCCCCAAGATCCCAAATTTTTGCCCGGCAATCTGGTCTACTTCCCATAACCAGGAGGATAGCTATATGTTTTTCTTTCGGTTCACCTTCTTATTTAGTTTCTTTAGGATATCAAATTATAGACTCACTGACCTTTATTTATCTCTAGAAACCAATTATGAGTGAGTACATCCCATGTTCATCCTTTTGGGTCTGGGTTACCTCACTCAGGATAGTGTTTTCTATTTCCATCCATTTGCATGCAAAATTCGCGAAGTCATTGTTTTTTACCGCTGAGTAGTATTCTAATGTATATATATTCCATACTTTCTTCATCCATTCTTCCATTGAAGGGCATCTAGGTTGTTTCCAGGTTCCGGCTATTACAAATAATGCTGCAATGAACATAGTTGAACAAATATCCTTGTCATATGATCGGGCATCTCGTGGGTATATTCCCAAGAGTGGCATTGCTGGGTCCATGGGTAGGTTGATCCCAAATTTCCTGAGAAACCGCCACACTGCTTTCCAAAGTGGTTGCACAAGTTTGCATTCCCACCAGCAATGGATGAGGGTACCCCTTTCTCCACAGCCTCTCCAGCAAAGGCTATCATTAGTGTTTTTGATTTTAGCCATTCTGACAGGTGTAAGGTGATATCTCAATGTTGTTTTGATTTGCATTTCCCTGATCGCTAAGGAGGCTGAGCATGACCTTAAGTGCCTTTTGGCCATTTGAACTTCTTCTGTTGAGAATTCTCTCTTCAGATCAGTGCCCCATTTTTTAATTGGGTTAATTAGCATTTTAAAGTCTAGTTTCTTGAGTTCTTTATATATTTTGGAGATCAGACCTTTGTCTGTTGCGGGGTTGGTGAAGATCTTCTCCCAGTCAGTGGGTTCCCTTTTTGTCTTAGTGACAGTGTCTTTTGCTTTACAGAAGCTTCTCAGTTTCAGTAGGTCCCATTTATTCAATGTTGCCCTTAATGACTGTGCTGCTGGGGTTATACCTAGGAAGCGATCGCCTGTGCCCATCTGTTGTAGGGTACTTCCCACTTTCTCTTCTATCAGGTTCAGTGTGTTCAGATTGATATTGAGGTCTTTGATCCATTTGGACTTGAGTTTTGTGCATGGTGATAGATATGGGTCAATTTTCTTTCTTCTACAGGTTGACATCCAGTTGTGCCAGCACCATTTGTTGAAGATGCTTTCTTTCTTCCATTGTATACTTTTAGCACCTTTATCGAAAATGAGGTGTTCATAGGTTTGTGGGTTAAGATCCGGGTCTTCTACACGATTCCATTGGTCGACTTCTCTATTTTTATGCCAATACCACACTGTTTTCATTACTGTAGCTCTATAGTAGAGTTTAAAGTCAGGGATGGTAATGCCTCCAGAAGTACCTTTATTGTACAAGATTGTTTTGGCTATCCTGGGTTTTTTGTTATTCCATATAAAGTTGATTATTGTCCTTTCAAGATCAGTGAAGAATTTTAATGGGATCTTGATGGGGATTGCATTGAATCTATAAATTGCCTTTGGTAGGATTGCCATTTTTACTATGTTGATCCTCCCAATCCAAGAGCAAGGGAGATCCTTCCATTTTCTGGTATCCTCTTCAATTTCTTTCTTCAATGCCTTAAAGTTCTTGTCAAATAGATCCTTCACTTCTTTGGTTAGAGTTACCCCGAGATATTTTATGCTGTTTGTGGCTATCGTGAAAGGTGATGCTTCTCTGATTTCCCTCTCTGCTTCCATATCCTTTGTGTATAGGAGGGCGACTGATTTTTTGGAGTTGATCTTGTATCCGGCCACATTACTAAAGGTGTTTATCAGCTGTAGGAGTTCTTTGGTGGAGTTTTTGGGGTCGCTTATGTAGACTATCATATCATCTGCAAATAACGAAAGTTTAACTTCTTCCTTTCCAATTCGAATCCCCTTGATCCCCTTATGTTGTCTTATTGCTATTGCTAAAACTTCAAGCACTATATTGAAGAGGTATGGAGAGAGTGGACAGCCTTGTCGTGTTCCTGATTTAAGTGGGATGGCTTTGAGTTTCTCTCCGTTTAATTTGATGTTAGCTGTCGGTTTGCTGTAAATAGCTTTTATTATATTTAAGTATGACCCTTGTATCCCTAATCTCTCCAAGACTTTTATCATAAAGGGATGTTGAATTTTGTCAAAAGCTTTTTCAGCATCTAATGAAATGATCATATGGTTTTTTTCTTTCAGTTTATTTATATGATGGATTACATTGATAGATTTTCGTATGTTGAACCAGCCTTGCATCTCTGGTATGAAGCCTACTTGATCATGATGGATAATGTTTCTAATGTATTCTTGGATACGGTTCGCCAGTATTTTGTTGAGGATTTTTGCGTCGATGTTCATGAGTGAGATTGGCCTGTAATTCTCTTTCTTGGTTGAGTCTTTGTGTGGTTTTGGTATCAGAGTGATGGTAGCTTCATAAAAGGAATTTGGCAATGACTCTTCTGTTTCTATATTGTGAAATACCTTAAGGAGTATAGGTATTAGGTCTTCTTGGAAATTCTGGTAGAATTCCGCATTGAAACCGTCTGGTCCTGGGCTTTTTTTGGTAGGGAGGTTTTTGATAACAGCTTCTAATTCTTCGCGACTGACAGGTCTATTTAGATTGCTCACCTGGTCCTGATTTAACTTTGGTATATGGTATTTATCTAAAAAAGTGTCCATTTCTTTTACATTTTCCAGTTTTGTGGCATACAGGCTTTTGTAGTAAGATCTAATGATTCTCTGAATTTCCTCTATGTCTGTGGTTATGTCCCCCTTTTCATTTCTGATCTTATTAATTTGCAGATTCTCTCTCTGCCGTTTGATTAGTTTGGATAGGGGTTTATCAATTTTGTTGATTTTCTCCAGGAACCAGCTTTTTGTTTCATTGATTCTTTGGATTGTTTTCTGTGTTTCTATTTTGTTGATTTCAGCCCTCAGTTTGACTATTTCCAGTCTTCTACTCCTCCTAGGTGAGTCTGCTTCTTTTTTTCTAGAGCTTTCAGGTGGGCTGTTAAGTCTCCAATGTATGCTTTCTCTGTTTTCTTTAAGTGGGCACTAAGGGCTATGAACTTTCCCCTTAGGACTGCTTTCAAAGTGTCCCATAAGTTTGAGTATGTTGATTCTTTATTTTCATTGAATTCAAGGAAGACTTTAATTTCTTTCTTTATTTCTTCTTTAATCCAGGTGTGGGTCAATAGTTGACTATTCAGTTTCCATGAGTTTGCAGGCTTTCTGGGGGTAGCATTGTTGTTGAATTCTAACTTTAGTCCGTGGTGATCTGATAAGACACAGGTGGTTATGGATATTTTTTTGTAACTGTGGAAGTTTGCTTTGTTACCGAGGATGTGGTCAATTTTCGAGAAGGTTCCATGAGCTGCAGAGAAGAAGGTATATTCTTTCCTATTTGGGTGGAATGTTCTATAGATGTCTGTTAAGTCCATTTGATTCAATACCTCCATTAATTCTCTTATTTCTCTGTTAGGTTTCTGTCTGATTGACCTGTCCATTGGTGAAAGAGGCGTGTTGAGATCTCCCACTATTAGTGTGTGCGGTTTGATGGCGTCTTTGAGTTTTAGTAATGTTTCTTTTACATATGTGGGTGCTTTTATATTAGGGGCATAGATATTCAGGATTGAGACCTCATCCTGATCAATTGTTCCTGTTATGAGTATAAAATATCCCTCTCCATCTCTTCTGATTGATTTAAGTTTGAAGTCAACTTTGTTAGAAATTAGTATGGCCACACCAGCTTGTTTCTTAGGTCCATTTGCTTGATAAACCTTTTCCCATCCCTTTACTCTAAGTAGGTGCCTATCTTTGTGGTTGAGGTGTGTTTCTTGTAAACAGCAGAATGTTGGATCCTGTTTGCGTATCCAATCTCTTAGCCTGTGTCTTTTTATAGGTGAGTTGAGTCCATTGACATTAAGGGATATTAATGACCAGTGGTTGCTAACTCTGGTCACTTTTTTAGTCATAGGGTTTGTGTGTTTGCTTTCTTTTAGTTGCGCTGGTAAAGGGTGTCTAGAAGTTTGAGTTATTGTGGTCATTGTTGGTCTCCTTGGTTTGTGATTTTCCTTCTATTACTTTCTGTAAGGCTGGATTTGTGGCTACGTATTGTTTAAATTTGTTTTTATCCTGGAAAATTTTGTTTTCTCCATTTATAGTGAACGAAAGCTTGGCTGGGTATAGTAGTCTGGGCTTGCATCCATGTTCTCTTAGCTTCTGCAGTACATCTATCCAGGACCTTCTGGCTTTCATGGTTTCCATAGAGTAGTCAGGAGTAAGTCTGATAGGTTTACCTTTATAAGTAACTTGACCTTTTTCCTTTGCAGCTCTTAATATTCTTTCTTTATTCTGGATGTTTTGTGTTCTGATTATTATGTGGCGAGGAGATGTTTTTTTCTGGTCCAGTCTATTCGGTGTTCTGTATGCTTCTTGAACCTTCAAAGGAATATCTTTCTTTAGGTTGGGAAAGTTTTCTTCTATAATTTTATTAAATATATTTTCTGAACCATTGAGCTGTATTTCTTCTCCTTCTTGTATCCCAATTATTCTTAGGTTTGGTCTTTTTATTGTGTCCCATATTTCCTGAATGTTTTGTGATGAGAATTTGTTGGTTTTGCTGTTTTCTTTGATCAGTGTGTTAATTTTCTCTATGGTATCTTCAGTGTCTGACATTCTTTCTTCTAACTCTTGTAATCTGTTGGTAGTACTTGTCTCTGTAGTTCCTGTTCGTTTACCCAGATTTTCCATCTCCAACCTTCCCTCGGTTTGTGTTTTCTTCATTACTTCCATTTCATTCTTCAGGTCTTGAACCATTTCCCTTACCTGTTTGATTGCATTTTCTTGTTTCTCTTGGTTTTCTTGGGTATCTTTGAGCGATTTATTCATTTCCTCTACCTTTTTGTTTGTAATCTCTAATTGTTTATGGCAGTTTTTCACCTCCTGTTTAAGGTCTTCTATTATTTTCAAAAAATTCACTTTTGGGTCGATTTCTTCTACTTCTTCTGGAGTAGGGTGTACAATTCTTCTTATTTCGGGATCCCTGGGTTCTGGTGATGTCATGTTGCCTTTCAGGTTGTTGGAGGAATTCTTGCATTGGCGCCTTCCCATCTCCTCTTTCAAATGAAGCCAAGAGAGGCCTGGTGTCTTGGTCCAGTTTTTGCTGTGACTGAGCTTCTGGGTGTATCTCTTCAGTGTGGAAGCAAGGTCCGTCCTGCTGAGCTTGATCTGCCCAGTGATGTCTCTCCTGGCACCTGGGTCTGATCTCCCTGCCGCTTGGGTGTCTCGCGAACAAAGGGCCGGGCCCGCTTGGTGCAGGCCGGCCACCTAGACAAAGGAGCCACCACCCTCCCGAATGCCCTCCCAATTTGGACCCTGTCCCAGCGCCCAAACAGGCTGAGCTGGGAGCTGTTGTGTGGTTCAAGGAGGGGAGGGGGGGTCAGAGGTAGTGCGGAGGGCCTTGGATGCAAGTTGGGTGGGACAGTAATGGAGAAGAGGTATCAAGGAGTACAGCCCCCGCAGACTGACCAGGGAGTGCAGGAGGGGTGGGGAACGTCTGAGCTCCCTGTCCCGGGCTGCCGCCGCGGCCAGAAACTCACTCACCCCAGCGATGGCCCACCTGGCACCCGGATCCGATCTCCCCGCTGCCTGGGCGTCCCGCGAACAAAGGCCGGGCCCGCTTGGTGCAGGCCGGCCACCTAGACAAAGGAGCCACCACCCTCCCGAATGCTCTCCAAATTCGGACCCTGTCCCAGCGCCCAAACAGGCTGTGCTGGGAGCTGTTGTGTGGTTCAAAGAGGGGAGGGGGGTCAGAGGTAGTGCGGAGGGCCCTTATCAGTATTTTATTGCATATAGTAAAGAAAAAACTCACAGGGAAACTGGTATCAGCTTAAAATTCACTCATGTTTTTCTTGTCTTTGAAATGACAAACAAAGTTATTGTATTATTATCATCCTACTAATCTGATTATACGGCCAATTATGAATGTGGCAAGGATAGAACCCCCCCCCAGCGTGACTGTATACCTTTACTAGTGAGGTAACATAGATTGTTGAAACTTTCAGAGACTGAATTGAGTGATGTATTAAATGAGTGGAGGTACTAGCTAGCATGAGAAGCTTGGTATTGAGTTGGTATCATCCTTCTCCAGCTGTGTGGCCATCAGCTAGCCATACCTCTGTAGAGAGATTAGAATGCAAGTGGATGAACGTGGGCATTCAGATAACTTTCATCTGATGTCATTACCAGATGGTCAACTTAAATGTGTCTCTTCTGGAGACACAACTTAAAAAATAAATAAATAAATCACCCTAAAATTATCACACATGATGTCCAGAATTCACAGTTTCTAAACTGATCAAAATTAGACAGATTTTTAGAACTCATTTTAGCTCTTTTTTTTTTCCAGCTAAACCAATTCTATCTAGGCATAGAAGTACAGACGTAAAAATGTAAGTTGTACCTGAGTGGTCCTTTAGATCATCCACCTCTGTTTGTTTGTTTGTTTCTTCTCTCATACAATACATCCCAACCACAGTTTCCCATCCCTCCACTCCACCAAGCCCCAACACACACCTCCCTTGTCCCAAATTCATTGCTCCTCTATTTCCCTTCAGAATAGAGCAGGCCTTCCAGGGATATCAACTGAACAGTTGCAATAAGACTAGGCACAAACCCTCATGTCAAGTATGGATAAGGCACCCCAGTAGAAGGAATAGAATCCTCTGAGCAGGCAAAAGAGTCAGAGACACCCCTACTCCTAATATTAGCGGTCTCACAAACACCCCAAGCTAAACAGCCACAGTATGTATGAAGAGGGCCTACCATAGACCGATGCAGGCTTCGTGGTTGCCACTTCGGTCTCTGTGAGCCCCTATGAGCCCTACTTAGAGGATTCAGTGAGCTGAATTCTTTTGGTGTCCTCGACCCCTCTGCCTCCCACAATCCTTCCTCCCCCTCTTCCACAAGGTTCCTCTTTCTTAAGATGCCCAGTTCTGAGTATTTTAGAATCAGCTGGAAAGGCCTGGTAATTAGAAAAGTAATATATTTCTGTACGTTGTAAAGGTTGAGCATGTCTCTGAGTTTTCGTCTCAGAAGTTCATTTTGTCTGAGATAAAATTGTGTCACATATTCACCATTCAAAAATCGAAATATTACCTACCAAGTGCAGTCACACCACCATGCAATGCCATCCTGGTCTGTAGCTGCTTCGGGAGCATGTACTCCTGATACCAAGGTAGTATCTTTAGAGTCTGTGAATTTTGGATTATTGTGCTTTTTAGAAGTCAACCTCCCATGCCTATGAAGAGTAACATTTAAATAGCAAATGATAGTTTTTGGAGGAATATTAAAAGACAAATAAATACCTCTTCGTTTAGTCTTCACCTATAACTTGGCATTTCAAATTCTCCAAATCAGTTTTCTAGGAAATCCTGTTGTAAATAATTCCCACCTGTAACACCAGCCCGATGGAGGTGGAGATAGGTGGATATCCGGGGCTCATGGCCAGCATGCCTGGCCTAAGTGGTAAGAACCAGGTTCTAATGAGAACTCTTATCCTAAAATGTAAGGAGGATAACTCCTGGTGAACCTCAACAAGGCTGAACTCTGGCCTCCAGATGTACCCTGCACATATGTATGTATACCCACATATATGTACACATACATGCAAACAAACATACTTGCACATGAAAAACTTAATAAATTATGGAAAATCATAGTATCCACTGTTTACTGTCAACATAGGCTAAAGACATCAAATGACACTATATAGAACTGATCTTAAAATACCCACGTTTGCAGATAGCAGAGAAGCTCAACAGTTCAAAGCGCATACTGCTCTCACAGAGGACCCCAGTTTGAATCCCAGTACCTATCTCAAGCACTTATTACCACACGTATGACCAATTGCAGAGGATCTCTCACCCTCTTCTTGCCTCCTCAACATGGGCACTCGTTACCCATAGACCTGTAATTATGAATAAAATATAAACCTTTTTAAAAATAAAAAGTGGTCATGATTGCATACTGGCTCCATCTCACCAAGTCATTTATTATTCAGTGATTGGACTTCTAGAAAAGCTTTATGTGTTTATTCTTTTAGATAAGTCTTGGGTTCCCATTAATACCCACTTAAAAAAATGTAGGAGTTGGAACTGCTTCTTTAAAAATCTTCACCGGGTAGGCTGACATACATTTAAATGCAATCCTATGGCCCATGAGGTACTGGTGTATTTTGTCTTCTAGAATTTTTGTCCTTGGAGTATGTTTTGCTGTTACAGCAGTGTTATTATATCTTCTTTCAGGGTTATTCTATCTTCTTTCTTAACTCAACTAGCTCTGCCCTCTCGGCTGAAAACACAGTTTTCTTTATGAGCAAGGATCTTCACATTCATCTTCTAAGTACTTCTGCTGGAGTTTTCTTGCAAGAAATTTGCTAATATCCCCTGATTTTACTTCTTTTTTAACTTAAAATTCAGTGACTCCATTGTAGACATTAAGACTTTCTCTTACCATTTCCTCATACCAAGGCTGATTCCTTCAGTGTGCCTTTTACTTCTGCCTTCTGCACATGAATTGTCACTCTGCATTGTTTGCTTACTGTATATCAAGAGAGTGGGAAACCTGAGTTACAGTCCTTCATTGTTTGGGACTCTCTTTGAGTATAGATTGGAAAGATTGGCAGTGATGTGAATTTATTACCATTCCCAGGGCTAGAGAAAAAAGTGAAAAAAAAATCCCTTTGATAAAAAGGGAAATAACTTTGTGGTGTCTATCACAGTAACTGTGGATATAAGAGGTGAAATGATTGCTCATGGGTTAAATATCCAATAATTACGATAGTTCCCTGGTTCCTCACCCATTGGTGTCGCCGCGAGTACTTCCTACCAGATTTCTCTTGAAGCTTCAAGTTATCATATTCTAAGCAGTGGACAACTAAGAAATGAGATCTGTTTTCCTTCCAGATGAATAATTAGTGAATGTCAGCTTCATGTTTCCTCAACTCATGCAAAACAGAACAATCGTGTTAAACCATATAACCAGCCTGTTAGTCATGAGTTTATACTGATTCCTGGAGACAATGAACATAAATATTTTTGGTTTTCTTCCTTAAAAGATCATCTAAGCTGGCCTTATTAAAACTTTACTTAACATTTGTGTTCTTCATAAATCCCTTTGGAGTGTTTTGCTAATTGCATACAAGAAAAATATTTTCCTCTTGTAAGCATGATTTTGTTTATAATTGCTTTTATGTTTTTAATTTTTTTCCCTCACCCCCTCACAGCGCAAGGTATCTCAAACCTCAAGCAGCTTCCATCTGGCTGGTTTTATATAACTGTGTAAGCTCATTCAAGTGGCAATATACCAGTGACGAATTCAAATAAATGCATTGGACAGAGCCCAGGAACTACACTCAAAATAGCTTTTAAAAGTCATTGAGCATAACAGTGGGAAGGCAGGGAGGTCGTGAGCTGCTGGTTTGGGAACATCAGAGAATCATCTCCCTTCATCCTGAGATCCAGCTATTGGATCTATATCGGGAAGAAAGGGAATCAACATCTTAGAGACTTCTGCACTGTTGACTGCCCCTCTTTTCGCAGCAGCTGAGACATGGAGCCAACATGGACATCCGCTGATGGATGAGTGCGAAAAGAAAATGAACACATATGCATGATGGACCATTGCTCAGCTATGAAGTGAATGAAATCCCATTATTTATATTAACATGTGTGGGAAAGGTTATGAGAAGATCATGTTAGGTGAAATAAGCCAAACACAGAAAAGCAGACACTGTACATTCTTACCTACACAAGAAGTTAAAACAAGTTGATCTTATAGAAGAAGAAAATAGGATAGTGTTTTCAAGAAACTATGAAGGTAGGAAGTATGGAAGGAAAAAAATGGTGACGAAACAATGGCTAATAGGTACCAAAGTACGGGAATAAGAATGGTAATGTATAATGCCGGATGACACAGTATGATATGTATGGTTATTGACAACATCTAATTGTAGCTTTAAAAATAATAACAGAGTATTGTAGCCTTTTGAGAAACCTCACTCCTTTTTATTCATAGTGATTGTACTAATTCAGACATGTGGGTGTGTGGTATGTGTATGTGTCAAGGGTTTTCTGTTTGTCCTCTACCTCACTTTTTGAGGCAGGGTTTCTCACTGAACGTGGAACGCAGAGATTTGGCTATACGGAATGACCGTTGAGTCCCATGGCTCTGTAGCGCTTTCTTCCCACACATCTCTGGGCTGACGATATATGCCAGCCCACCTGGATTCTCGTATGGTTGTTAGGATTCTCAACTCAAGCCCTCGTGCTTTTGAAGCAAGTGCTCGGCTGAATTAGCCAGCTCCTCGGCTCCTACTTTTTGATAATAGCCACCCCAACTAGGTAGGGGTGATACAATATCTCATTGTGGTTTTGATTTGCATTTTCTTGATGAGTCTCTGTTTTGCACATTTTCCCTATAATTTTTGTCTGTCTTGTTCTAAGAAACGTCGATTCATATAATTTACACATTTTAGCTGACTTACTAGACTTTTTCTGCTGAGTTCTTACCATGTTCGTGATAACTAATCCTTCTTAATGAATATCTCATAAATATTTTCTTCTGCAGACTAATTTTGATTTTTCTAAAACAGCTTACCACAATCCACTCTTTGTCTATTTTGAAACATCAACTAACCTTATCTCTCCAACTCTTCTTCTGTATTATTTTAGTGGGAATCATGTTTTATTATTCCCACAGTTCTTTACTTAAAAGCAACAGAGTTGAAAAGGAAAAGCACCATCAAGACATGCACACAACCACACGGTACAATATACTTTTTATTACGAATAATTTATTTGATATTATTTAATAGCTTTTAACTTGCAGAGTTTTGTGCTATTATAAAGAACTAATACAGAATTTTTTTGCAAGAGTATATAGCAGGTGAAAAGCCCCACATACCAGAATATATTTTTAGAATGGAGACATTCTACAAATGGCAGATTTTTTTTCATTCTTAGACCTTATGAAAAATGGATTTGGAACTTATAAAAAATGTATCTGGAACATCTGAGTGCAAGAGTTTTGATTGGATTTCGGAATTCATATCTCCGATTTAGAAGTAATTCCATCCTATCTGAAAATGGTCATGGCAAATTGATCTTTTAAGGCACAAGAAAGGGTGTAATTTGGATTTTGAACCCTTTTCTCAAGACTAAGAGAGTTTTCACTTTGGCTTACTGTCTTTATTCCTGTCGCATCCTAATGGAGCAGGGGAGGTGTGTGTTTTGAAAATTCTTTTGCAAGCGTTTCTCAAAGCCCAAGGGTTAAGCCTTAGTTTTTCTTTGTGCCCCTTAGCCTTTGAGTTCCAGGGTTATAGCCACAGTGTGACTTTGTAGCTAACATTCTTTGACCTGTCTTGGTATTTTTTTGTTTGTTTGTTTATGACAACCTTACATAAGAATTTTTTTCCTAAAAAACTAAAGAGAAATAGTCAAACCAAATGAATTCAAATCGCAAATCTTCAGGAAGATCCAACAAATGTGGAACAGATGTCTAAGAGATGTCACCGAAAGTATTTCAAGTCTGGGAAGATGCATGGGGATGGGGTATAAGTGCCACCTGCACGGTTATTCTTAGGAAAACTACAGGTGTGAGTGTTAAATCACCAATTCATTTTAAAAAAACAAAAACAAAAAAAAGGATCTGCGACTTCTAAAGGTGACTCTAAGTTTGAGTTGTTCCATCACACACTGACTTCCAAAGTTTAGTTTTTAGCAGAGCTGATGGACTAAAAGCTAAGTAAGATAAGAATGAACCTACTGTTGAGCTTTCTGACTTTGGGGAGCAACTCTGCCTTTCTGAATGCGATTTTCCTTCCTTGAGGGAAGAAAAGAGGCTCCAGCTGGATCTGCAGTGATTTCTGGTATAGGATTAATATCTAGAACATGCAAAGAGCTAAAATCCCAAGTAAACAAGAAGTCAAATAATTCAGTGGTAGAATTGACTAATGGGCAGAACAGTGTGCAGAGGGTGACATACATGTGGCCGACAAACATACAAAAAAGTCTTCAACCACACTGGCCATTAAAGAAATGAAAATGACATTCAGGCTCAATCGCTCCCCAGGCAGAATTTCAGTTCTTTAAAAAAATAAGTAACAACAAATGTGGGCAAGGATCTAGGTGAGGAACAACACAGAGACTGGGGGTGGGGAGGAGCAAGTAGTCCAGCCACGCTGAAAATCAGTATGGGCGTTTCTCAAAAATCAAACAAAATGGATCTTCCATACAAGCTAGTTCTATCACTCCTGTGTATTTACCCAAAGGGCCCCCGAGTGCACATCTCAGAGATATGCATTGCGTCAGTGTTTCTTGCAGCACTGTTGACAAGAGCTAGACTATAGAACCTTCAACTTAGATGTCCAACCACAAAGGAATGGATAAGGAAAATGTGATTGTGTATGTGTTCATGTGTATCTATGTGGGATTTTCTTTTCAGTCAAAAAAAATAATAATAATGTCCTCTCCCAGCCGTGGTGGCACACACCTTGAATCCCAGCATTCAGGAGGCAGAGTCAGGCGGATCTCTGAGTTCAAGGCCAGCCTGGTTTACAGAGCAAGTTCCAGCATAGCCAGGGCTATTACACAACAGAAATACTGTCTCAAAAAAACTAAGTGGAAAAAAAGAAGAGGTTATGTCCTTCACAGAAATAGAGATTCAACTGTAGATAATCACATTAAGCAAATTAAGCTAGTCTCAGAAAGACAAATATACTCTCTGATTTGAGCTTCCTAGATTTTATGTCAGTACATAAAATTGTAATTGTGTATGTGACTTGGAGAAATGAAACTGTATAGGGCAAAAAAGACTAAAGGAACAGAAAAAGTTTAGAAAGGGAAAGAGATGGGTTTGGGGGGAATCTGATCAATATGCAATATATATTTGTATAAAAAATGTCCTTACATAACAGTACCAGATACAATGAATATATACTATAAAAACAAGTTTCAATTTGAAACTTGATTGCCCCTCTATCCTGATTATATGGTGTTACATAAGTTGTTTAGTGTGTAAACACTTGAGTTTTCTCACCTATGGCATAGAAGTTACTGCATTGCTTACTATGGAATGCATAAAAATTGAGGTAAGCATTTAGCTTGCTTTTGATGAGGCTTTAGCAATTATTTGACCCTGAGAGGTACATTGAAACCCTCATAGAAACATTTAACAATACCATAACAAAAATATAAAGAGTCTAATTTCTTAATTATTAAAATGACTCGTATTTATCAAGTGCTTATTATTTGGTAAACATGAACATTTTCATTTTAGGCCTCATTGAATCCTTTCCATAAGATAGTGCAGTAGATACAATTATTCCTTCATTTCTCATGAGTAAACTACTTTAAATAATTATAAAATGGGGTAAGTAGAACAGAGCTAGAGATAAACCGCATACAAATATATGCAGGCTTAGTTGCTTACTTCACTCTCTCCTGTGGTTCGATGACATCCATTCTAGGAACTTCTGCCCATGAAGAAATAACTGTAAATAAAAATCAACCTAACCATCTTTTTTAAAAATTGAATTTTGCAATTGGTATATGTATTATGTCTGTTCATTTTTCACATTTTTCATTAACTTATTTTAGCATATATACATATATATACATATACATATATATTCCTTAAAATTCATAAACACAGTGAGTTTCAAAATCACAAGTAATTACACCCCTTGTCTCTCCAAAAAAAATATATTGGAGGGATTAAATTTGTAGAGAAGTTCATTTAGATTTATCCAAAAATTTACCTAAATAAAGAAACAATTAGTAAGGAAAAGAAAGGGCACCATAGAAGGAACCACACCAACATGCACACAAACACACACACACACACACACACACACACAAACACACATGTTTTCAAATTTAAGAATCCAGAACTTTGGTTCCATTGCTCCCTATAGCTGGAGAAAATGAAGACCTTTGAAATTGACACATTTCCGTCCTCATGTTATCACAAGAATGTAGCAGCTCATTAGTCTTTACTCTCCGTATTAATATTCCACTCTCAATAAAAGAACTTCTACCATGTTAGACTCCCTGCCCTTTGTTTGGAGAGCAGTTTTCTATTTCTCTCGCCTATAGTCATTACTCATTGATATGAGTCGATGGGCATTTAAAGTCCAGCTTTTCATTGCTTGCTTATATAACTAATTTTTATAGCGATTGATCGTTTTCCTTCTCATCGCTCCTTTGTATCCCATGGTCATTCTTTAGCCTTCTCTTAGGTATTTCTGTCTACAAAGATGTGCCTATGTCCCCTAATTATGAGTGCTGATTCTTTTTTTAAAATCCTCTGGAATATTTTATTAGTTTAAGAATTTACATTTATTTTATATCTGTGTGTTTAGCCCAGGTTTGCATGTGGGGGTCCAGGTTCTCCCAAAAAAGCAAATGGAAAGTTTTGTTTCTTGTCCTTTACTGATAAGATAATTAAAATGTGAGTCTTGAAGCAGAAGAAACCAAGAGTTGAAGCACTTTTATAACCCACATTACTAGCTAGGCATTTGTACTGAATGTATCCCTCTAAACACTTGGCTCCATTCTCAAGTGTCCTAGTATTTATTTCCTCTTTCCACTGTTATTATTGTAAAAAAAAAAATTAGTCATAGGGTCTCTTGTCATATACCACTTTTCCTCTACCAAAATTCAATAACGAAAATATGGACTGTCCACCTGAACCGTAACACTTTCCTTACTAATCTTTACGTATCAAAAACATATATAAAAATATGTTACTCAATAGCACGCATGTGAAATTCTTCATAAAGTAGTGGATTTTCATACAATATACAGGAAGCCTTGGGAGTGGAGGGGAGGAAGTGGCATATAATGATGATCTCTCCTATTAGAATTATTTGTCATTGCAATAGAACATCTCATGTTTTGTTTGCTACTCAAGTAACTATGTTATGTTATGTTAAAGATAAACAATACAGTTACATTTTAATAGAACTGAGATTATTTAAGAATTTTATGATATTTTCTGGCTCGAAATTATTTCAACAAACTTTCTCTGCATATCTGAGGATATTATTGTGTCCCCCAAACATCACACATATATACATACATAATATATATATATATATATATATATATATATATATATATATTCCTTTAGTCCTCACAGACTCTGTGAGGGCCTTGCTGATCTACTGTGAATAAACAAACACAAACCTAAATAACCACAACTTGAGATCTATCACGATGATGACTGCCATTGCAAGGTACAGCAAACCCGAATTATGAACATCGCCCATAGTCGCCAAGCTGACTACAATTGTAAATGAAACATTTTGTAGCATCATTCTGTCTTGCCATGATGGCTGTCACTGCTCATAAAAGTGCCCTCATTACCAGTTCCAGTGTATGAGAGTTTCTTGATTGGCACAGACAAGATCTTAGAACGCACGTCTCCAAATAGGGTGATGTTCCATTAAATCCCTCTCCTCAGAGCTCAGGGAACCCTGCAGAAGAGGAGGTAAAAGGAGTGTAAAAGTCATAGCGAATGGAGGACATTAGGAAAACAAGGTCCTCTGAATCACCAAAGCTCATACTAACGGACTGACACTAAAACAAGCGTAGAGCTTATACAAGTGTGCACCAGTTTCTCTATGTAGAAAAAATAATTTTCACTTCAGTATTTTTATGGGACGTCTGAGTGCATGGATGAGAGGATCTCTGATTTTTGTGCTTTCTCTTGGATTCTTTTTTTTCTGTTGGTTTGCTTTGTCCAACTTCAGTGTGAGAGTTTTTGCTTCAACTTATGTTTTATTTTGTTATGTTTTGTTATTTCTTAGAAGCCTGCTCTTTTCTAATGAGAGTCATAAAGGGAATGCATTTGGATTGGAGGGGAGGTGGAAAGAAATAGAGAAAGGGGAGACTACAATCATGAAATATTATATGAGAAACAAATCTATTTTTAATAAAAGGGAAAACATTTTAATTAAAAAAGTTACCATGCCATCAGATTTAAAAGCCACTAACTAGTATAAGCAACGTAATCCGGATTGTATTTTCCTTCTTTCTTTTCCTATAAATTATCTCTAGAAACAAGGACTGCCTT
Organism: Microtus obscurus; assembly: GCA_963919715.1. Taxonomy (NCBI): domain Eukaryota; kingdom Metazoa; phylum Chordata; class Mammalia; order Rodentia; family Cricetidae; genus Microtus; species Microtus obscurus. The sequence goes on from CAWTZC010002528.1 coordinate 18,744,048, forward strand.
CAAAACTGTGAACTCTCTAACAGAGAGACCCTATCATAACAAAGGCTAGTCCCTGGGCAGAGGTACCGCATGGCATTCTACACAGCACCATGGTCAACAGATGACTCGAATGACCTGACCCCAAATGAATCCTCAGTGACCGCAAATATTCCAGGGAACATTGCAGCAAGTCTGAGGTACATGTGGGAAAATGAAATAAGATCAAGAACCAATTTCTAAACACGATTTTGGCTAGAGATGTGCCACACCCGATAGATGAGAAAGATGCAAGGGCCTGATACTAAACGAGTGAGATGTACGTCTCTGCCGAGCCTTCACAAATAAGAAAACGTGTGCGAATGGTGAATGCTCGGCAGTGGGATGAGAGATTACTAAGAAAAACAAATTAATCCTGCCTAGGTTGACTCAGACATGGGGGAGGCAATGGACATGAATGTGAAAACATCCCGTGGTGCCCAAAGTTTGGTTAAAGGTTTTGCAAGGCAGGCCTGGGGTGATTTATGCTCTTCTCAGTATGATGAATTATTTAATTGGAGAAAAACATGCAGGGGTACTTCTGGTTAAGAATTCATTTCAGTGCCCTGCTCATTAAGACAAAAGGTTTTTAAGACTTACTTTAGAAAGCAGTATCTTGTGCAGAGTGGACATGCAAAATAAATTTTACTGACAGTCTACCTTTTATGTTTTTAACATTTATTTATTTACCTCTATGTGTATAAGAGGAACAGTATGCCATGTGTGCACAGATGCCTAGGAGAGGGGACAGAAACAGGTGGTGGATTCCCTTGGAACTGGAGTTACAGGCAGTTGTGAGCCACCTAGCATGGATGCCAGGAACTGAACTCTGGTCCTCTATCAGAGAAGAAAACACCCTTAATCACCAAGCCATCTCGCCAACCCTGATAGTGCACATTGTATGGATACGATTCTCATTAGATTGGGGTTGATTTTTTTCATGTTTCTTGGTAAATCTAGCATATTATTGGAAATAATCCTTTTCAAAAAATTCTTCGTTTGAAATATGCACAGAATAACAGCTTTGAGGTATTTTACAGTATAAGAAAACACATAGTTGTTACTGGTTTTCTTTCATGAGTGGTTGTATCATCTATGTTGAATTAGGCAACTATTGCAGAGGCTATCAGGAATAATCACTGGTAGAAAAACCTGGATGACTTCTCATTTCATTGTAATTTTTATTCTTTTATAATTTCATATACACATGTGTACAATAAAATATAATCATATCTGTCCCCCAGTTTCTCCCTCCAACTTGCCCCATCATCACTCTGGGTCTACTTGCTGATTTCTTAAGGTCAGTTACAGCCTCGGCTCTCACAAGTTCTAGAGTGAAGCTCGAGAAAGTACATTTCTAGCATCTTACACAGCTAGCCCAGGGTCCTTAGTTTGTGTATATACTCATGTATATATTCACAACAATATACAGACACAGCAAAACACCTACTTTTAAAAATCAGTTACTGAAAGTGAAGGGTATGCCATTATTAAAAGATTTCTATATGCCTGCATATCATTTATCCAACAACAGTTATTAATCTGTTACTTTTTTCATGTTCATGTAGTAGTAGGCATAACATATCTACCTTATTGAGTGGCTTTGATGCCCAAAGCTGCCCAAACCAATTCTCAGCTGCTGTGAACACTTTAAATGAGGTCAAGTTGTCAGTAAAATCTTGCCTGGGTGGATTTAATGCCAGTCAGATAGATACAGAATTGGCATTTCAATAAGCTACTTGGATAAACTTTAATACATAAATTCTGTTAACCTGTAAGCCCTGATTAAAACACAAATAAATGAGAAAACCCCGTATTGTTAACTAAGCCCATTTTGCATACTTTCTGCTATCCCTTGTAATTGTGAGGGCATGTCAGACTGTATAATGAGGTCTGCTCGGTATTGCAAGGTCTTAGCTTTGCCTATTCTGTGTTATATTCGATACAGATGCTTTTCTGTGTGGGTTTATGGGCAGCTTACCTGTCTGGATTAGAAAAAAGGTTAAAGCCTTTAAAAGACAGTTTTCTGTCTCTGTCATTCCATTCTTAACTCTCTAAATTTTTCCTATAATTGGCAATCGCTGTTCAGCAGCCTAAGATTTCATTCATTTTTTACTTAATCAAAAATTGAAAAATAGCTATATTTAGTTTTTTGAGTATGGTAATATTATGTTCGGTCCAACGGCATACTCAGACAAGCAATTGGGTTTTTTTTTATTTTATTTTAACTGGAAGTTATACCTTGCACAGTCTTGTAAGAAAGAAAGAAAGAGAATTGGAGGGGTGGGGAGAGAGAGAGAGAGAGAGAGAGAGAGAGAGAGAGAGAGAGAGAGAGAGAGAGAAAATGCAAACAAGCTCAGAGAGAGAAGGAGAACAAGGAATGGAAACAGAACTACAAAGAAGCTAGCTAGGCTGGTGGAGGAAAACACTGCAGAGTTTAAGAAACATATGAATTGTTTTGTTCATAAGAAAATAAGGGCAAGTTATCCTCAGGCATATATATCCAATCATATAAAGCAAACCTTAATGATGTAAGTCTAATAGATACAAACATGCCATATTCACCATGCTGACAAATGATCTACCTTCATTTGCAGTCTGAAGTGAAACATGCCCCCAGCAATGCTGAAGCGTGCATGGCAGTCCACTTATATTGGGTTTCATGGTCTGAATTGATGAGGATGACTGACCAGGTCTCTTCCTCAAGGAGCAGGTTCCACCGAGATACGAACTAGGATCGCTGGATTCAGAGTTCAGAGCATGAACCATTACACCCCGGGAGCTGGTGCCGTCTACTTGGGGGAAACTTAAGCTTAAAAATCAAGCTACTTACTTTTGATGGTTAATCTTCCATGTCATTCACTTAGGGAACACCACTGGGCGTGTCTATTAGGTTGTTTCTAGAAGGATTTAACTGAGGAGGAAAACCCACGTTGAATGTAGGCAGCACCACTCCATAGTCTGGGGCTGGGTCTCAGACTGAATTAAAAGGCAATTTAAAAGGAAAGGGAGAATGCTTATTGTTAATAGCAATGAGAATATATGAAATATATGAAGCACCCAATGCAAAATAGTTTCCTGTTTTTTACAAAACTATAAAAGACAAAGTTAAAGCTTTAGGTCTTACATTAACGCTGTATCTCTATGAAGAATTGTTGCCAGTGGCATAAGTAATTTAAAACTGCTTGCATTTGTGGGTTGGTGTGGGTGTGTGGGTGTGTGGGGGGGGGGGTGTATGTCTGTAGATTCTGTTCATTTGATCTTTCATTCAACTGATAATATACAACTTCAGTGTGTAGCTTGTTGGGTGAAGAAAATACAATTATAAACCAGAGTCTTTTCTCAGGCGTATGGAGGTTTCCTAAGAACCTAACAGCTAATGGCTAAGACACAGTGTAGCAAGGCTTTCTGTACCTCTAATGCTTGGGTACTCCTCTCAAACTTAACCCTAATTTAGAATTAAATATAAATTACAAGTGGAAGAAAATTCCATGTAAACCTTGTACTTTTCCATTAGTGACCACTGCTGAGGAGAAAAAAGTGAGTCTTTAAGCTTCAGGGAGGACATGTCCCCTTTCCACGAGGAGGGCAAAGCCTCGGATGAGAACTAATTGTGCCATGATTGATTGATAGTTTCCCTCCTGTTGTCCCATGCACACAACAGGAGGGAAGAGAGACGATCAATTAGGGGAACAATTAGTTCCAGTTCTGACAACGTTCTTGAGATTGCAGATGAAATTGCCTGGAAAACAAAAAGAACGTTCGAGATCAGGGATAAAACCTACAGGAATAAATTTATATTAAAGCAAAGACGGAAGCTGGTTGCCTCGTTCTTCCTCAGGTGGGCCGTGTTAATGTGATAACAATTAGAGTCTGGCAGCAATTCATTAATAGGCTGTCAAAGCTAGTCAAGCTGTGTTCATGGTTTTGGAAGGCTGCAGATTCTTATCTCTGACGTGGCGTGGCTGAAAAGCTAAATGTGATTAATTACTTTTAAGGATGAAATTCTGCGATGCCCCTTGAAAACAGGGGCAACGAAACATCGCCATCCTATACCTTCTTTGGCATTTCGTGTTTCATAGAGTAAATATCATATGTGAAAGTATTCCAAGATGAAAGAGACTGATGAACCTGTCCTGGTAAAGCAAGAGTCACCATGTAGTAGTACAGCTTGACAGGACCTTTGGTTCACAGAAGTTTTTAGATGTCAGGTTTGTTATAACGATCAAAATGTAAAATTTAGGAGACAGAGGAAATCCAGACAGAGATGCATGATGTCTCCAGTGCTGAGAGTAGTTTGATGATCTGATCTTGGCCAAAGTCGCAAGGTCCCCTAGTTCAGAGCCTGAGACAGGAGGCGGGGATAAATGAATACTAGTGGTCAATGATTCTTTAGTTAAGAGATGGACAAAGGAATCTATTTATTAATTTAATACAAATTGTTTCTTTTAAAGCAAAATATAGATATAGAAGGGAATTTAAAATCATTACTTCCAGAACAGTTTGTGCCTAGAGGCTAGCCTTAGACTGACTGGTCAAAACTGCCTCTCCTGGGGCTGGAGAGATGGCTCAGTAGTTCAGAGCACTGACTGCTCTTCTAGAGGACTAGGGTTCAGTTCCCAGCACCCACATGGCAGCTCCCAACTGTCTGTGACTCCAGTTCCACGGGATCCAATACCCTCACACAGACCTATATGAAGGCAAAAGCAGCAATGCATATAAAATAAATAAATTTTAAAAAAATCTGCCTCTCCCAGGATGTAAGGTTCTAATCAGTTCCATGTTGTGTGTTAGTTTGTCCAGAGTTCAATAAAGGACTAAACAGGATATTGCCGTAGACTTGTGGAGTAGGTGATGATTGTGGTGGTATGCTTGTTTTTAATAATTAAAACCCAAACATGTTTTAAGAAGAATTATCTAGAGTTACTGAAATCCCATTCCCACAGAGTTAATAGGTTTTGGGTTCTTTTTTTTAAGAGAAAAATAAAACAAGTAAAACATAGAAAATTACTTCTAAATGTTATCTTCAGGATAGGAATAAATTTATCTCATGCCAATTTTTCTAACAATCAAATCATGTCAGAATTTGTTACCAAATTCCGTTTTGTAATTACATTCTAGGAATTAAGTTGGAAGAAAAGCTAATTGATATTCTCAGCTCCTTATCTTTGCTATTTTAATGCTTATATCTACTTCCATTTTAATTAATTTTACTAATCCATTTAGTTAATGAATAAGTAAATCAGTACCACAAGAAAAAAAAAACATCAGTTGCAGAGAATTGTTAATTCAGAAGTGACCCACAGCAACCAAAGTGAACCTGTCAACGTAGCTTTGCTGTTTTGTTAATATTCTAATTTCCGTCTTATTGTTCTTCATAGAGCAAAATGTTTCACAGTTAATCTCTATGGTACTTTTGTTTCTAAGCTCTCTAAAATATGTCTCCTTGGCAGTCGCCAAGTCTTTGAATATAAATTGATTTTATGCAATACACTGAAAACAAGTATTTTATTGATATAAATGGCTCCTTTATTTGTAGAATTACACAAAAATTATTTTGAAGCAGCAGGAGTTATAGCTGGACGGTATTAGAATTTCATGCCTAAATCAAGTTGAACATTAATTTTATGAGTTTTTTTGTTGCCCTTCTTTTAGGCAGTAGAGCAAATGACTATGGTTATAAGTACCTGGGAATTAGAGATATAGGGGAGAAAAAGCTTTCAAAACAAGATGTTAGAAATGACAAAATGGTTGTGTGGATATCGGTACAGTTTTTCTTTCTTTCATTCTTATTCATAAAGAAATACTTAGGTTTGAGGATATTAGTCTTTTTCTTGCCAATGATTGTTTATACTATTGGTATCTAGTCTTCCTGTGTTGAGGAAGTGGTTTTAATCTTTAGCCAACATGGCCAAAAGAAGAGTCTCAAGAGCATGAGAGAATCCTGTGGCTGTCCAAGCTCCTTCGATGCACTTGAATGCCACACTGAATTTATCTCTCAGGCATGTTTTCATGTTCTCATCTCAGAATGTTTCATCATTCACAACTGCGTGTGCAGTCTCTGATGATGGAGTTCTCCACACTACCCTCTCAGTCAGCTGCTTTGCGCAGTTTTCTCTCTAACACCTTCAGCAAAAATGTTGCCTGGACTCTTTAGTCGCGATGAATAGCAGCATGATTTTGCAGCTACGATTTCCTTCTTTCAACGCTGGAGTCTCTATAGCCATTTCCTCTCTGCCAGCTGCCTTCTCTCTCGCCATCATCAGCATTTTGTGACATAAGAAAGTCAGTAATGATGTACGCCCAGAATCTTGTAGACATTATGCCCAGTGCAGCTTTAAAGCACACCTCCAGTCTCCTTATTAAAATGTCCTCTTACTTCTTTAAATACCAATTCTTCTGAGAACTGTGAGTGATCTGATCTAACCTGTAAAACACAGAAATGTACTGAAACCTGTCCAACATCAGAATATAAATCAAGATTAATGGGCAATTTACCTAAGTTTGTATCATTTAGTCTTGCACAAAAGAGTAAGGCAAAACTGGGTCTATACAGAGACATGGATTTTGTCAGCAACTTCAAGCGCCTGCCATTTTCTGGTGTAGACTGAGAGGTGCTAAGTGTTGCAAAATTAAGGTTGTTGGCAGACAAAATTGTTACTTAGGTAGAAAATCGTTACCTACTATAATTCTTCAAATGCAATAATAATACATAAAAGTCCAGATCTTTCTTCTTTCCCATTATAAAGCAAATGGGGCATTTTATGTGTTGGAGAAAAGAAAATGAAATATTCTCCTTAGGATAAATGGAACTTCTATTACTTGGAGCATGTTAACTAGAAGTGCTTATTGATGTTTTTTTTTTTCCAGCTTTCAAAGGAAAAATATGGAAAAGGGCAAAGGACATGAACTCTGGGCTCTATGGAAATACTTTAATAAATCGGAAATTCTGAGATGTTTGTTAAACAGAGAAGACACTTTATTAATCATAGATGACATTAGTAGATTTGGGGAAACAGCAGAACGGAACTCCTTGTAAGAAACCTACTCCAGAGAGAAGGCTCCTTTTTTCCTCTTGGCCCTTGATGTTCACAAACTGTCCAAGGATGTCCTCTTGGAGAGCCAGTGTGGCACAGTGATACATTAACAAGGAAGTGTCCCTTTATCTATAAAGAGCTGGCTCCAGTTTCAAGAGAGGTACTCGGGGTCACTATGAGAATCTCTGAATGGATGGGAAGGGAGTAGGACCCAGACAGGAGGACCCAAAGAGAAACATAGTAGAGCACTCTTGTCTCAGGAGAGTATAGAGAGAATTAGCTATAGCCCCTGGCAGAAGGTAAACTCGTTCAAGAAGTCTCCTCCTCACACAGTCCTCCTCCTAGCGCACAGAGGCCGTTCCTGCTACCTGTTGACTTATCTAGAAGGAAGGGTGTTCATCACACTGTCACCTAAAGGAATTAAGCAAGGTACTTTGACTGCTTATGTTGCACCAATGCAATCATTACTGACCTATGGTGCTATTATTTTCTTTCTTTTCAGTAAAGGCAGAAACTCCGGTTCAGCATAGACAGGATACCCACCCATCTCTAAGCCAAGGAGAGATAGCATCATGACAGAGTCCTCTAAAATTGATCATGCTAATGCCCTGTGTGCTTGGTAGGCAGCTCTTAACTCCACCACATCCCTTGAGAAGAGTCCCCTCTCTCTTTAACCAAGCTTACTGTATCTTTTAAACCCCAATTCTGTCATCTCATTTTGAACTTTTCTTCTTTTAGGAATGTGAACTTTTCACTTTTTAAACTTTATAATAATGTTTAGCATGAAAATTCTAATATGAGGTTACCTTTTAGGCTTTTTTGGTTTTAACATTTATTAATTAAGTTTGAGAGTATAAGTGTGTGTGTGTGAGAGAGAGAGAGAGAGACAGACAGACAGACAGACAGACAGACAGACGAATCATTGAGAACCATGTTCATCATTGATGAACATGATGTCAAAGAACAACTTTGGGAGTTGGTTTCCTCATTTGATCATGTGAACTGTGAGTCCCAGGGGTCAAATTCAGGGCATCAGTCTTAATCATGAAGCTGTTACTAACCAAAGCATGGTATCAGGCCTTATTTAACTTTTAACTCTTGTAGTCTGATTCTGTCATTTTAGTGCAGTTGTATTAGTAGCGCCTCACTAGCAATTTCTTCTCTCTTCTTTTAAAGCACAAAACTTCATCAAAGTTTTTATTCATTTTTTAATCATCTTTCTTGATTTTTGTCATTGATTGCAAAAGCTACTGAGTAGTTCCTATGAACCATGTCCCTGGTAAACAGGTAGAACTTACACTGAGTCATACCTCTTAATTCATTCATACTTCACCTCCTAAAATACAGCGTGACTTTTAGCTGATTAGTCAACACTCATATTTTATTCATGCTATTAGCATATTTTTACCATAATAAAAATGTTCATTTATCTACACTCTGATATTAAGGTATGAATTTGTAATGGTATATCCTCACTCAGAAATGTCTCCTTAGCCAGTTGGCTATTAATTTAGGTTCAGCTACATGTGTTACCTATTCTGAATAAAAACAGTTGCACATTAGAGGCATGGAAGAAAAATATCTGGCTAAATATGAATGTTTTCTTGATATATGGAGATAATGCCACGTACACATCACAGTCTGTTACCTGACTGGAGGCATAAACTTGAGGTTTGAGAAATCAGCAACCTTGGTCTTCTGATGAAAAGTGCCACAGAGCCTCCCTGTATCTGTTGCTTTTGTTCCATGAGATGTTGCCTGTTTGTGGATACTGAGAGCTGAAGCAATGTCACATCTTAATCTGTTTATAAGTTTTCCAATTTATCTTGCAGAGATGTTTGTCACCCTTGGTGCTTTCAATCCGTTTTTAGTTTTCACATGTTGCTCCTAACATCCATTTGTTGATAAATAAGTATTGGGAAATTGCCTAAAGAGATGAGCAAGCCACCTACAGAATAACGTCATATTAATAAAATCCCAGTGCCTGTGTTTACTAACGGGAGATGAAAAGCCGCCTTAGCTCTCCATGGTACTCTTATCTGCAAGCCAGGCTCCACAATTGTCACGCTGAAGAGTAGGTGTGGCCAAAGACTCAACAGGAACCATTCTTATCTCCTTCTTTCCTTTGACAATCTCAATACATACTGTGACACATTCTTAGTCTGCTCATTGAGTGCCCTATATAGGGACCGTTATTGTCCTAAAGAAAGCACAAGTTTAGAAACCACAATCTGTTATCAGTTAATATTTCTTCAAAGTATTGCTTCAATGTACGATGCTGATGTTATTTTATGAGAAATCTGCTCATTTTTTCCTTTTGTTGAAAATAGACTTTGCTTCTTACATAATATATCCTAGTTACGGTTTCCCCTCCCTCAGCTCCTCCTAGGTCTGCCTCACTTCCTCCCATCCAGATCCACCTCTTTCTGTCTCTATTATAAGAGAAACGGGCTTCTAAGGGATTATAATAAAATAAAAGCTAAAACATCCAGATAGGACAAAGCAAACAGAAAGAAAGGAGTCCAAGAAAAGACATAAGAAATAGAATAGATGCAGAGACCCACTCGTTCGCACACCTAGGAATCCCACAAAAACAACAAAGTCGAAGCCATAATACATACACAAAAAAAACTGTAGTGTGAAATACAGGACAATAGAAATAAAAATATAGAAATAAAATTAAAATTAATTTTAAAAATAGGATAGAATATTTAAAAAAAATAAGAAAAATGCCCTAATAAGACTTTATGAAATAAGAAACTTCTAAAGGTACTACTGAGTTCCTTTTCTGTTGGCCATCTACTGCTGTGCCTGCAACCTATTCTTAAGATTAGTTTAACCAAAGGAATTTTATTGGGGGAACAAACTACTCTTGCAGGCTGATACCCACACATCAGCAAATACAAGCCATATTTACCTTTCTAGGTATAGGTTACCAAACCCATGATGATTTTTTTTCTAGTTCCATCCATTTACCTGTGAAATTTCATAATTTCATTTTTTTAGTGACTGAGTGATACTCCGTTGTGAAAATATACCTAACCTTTTTTTTTTATCTGTTAATCAGCTGTGAGACATCTAGCTTCTTTCTAGTTTCTCATTACTATGACTAGAGCCACAATGAACATGTATGAGAAAGTCTCTTTGGTAGGATCAAGCATCCTTTGGGTGTATGCCCCAAAGTAGTATAGCTGGATGAATTCCCATTTTCCAAAGAAACTGCCACGCTGATTATGACAGCATCTGTAAAAGTTTGCACTCCCATCAGCAATGGATGAGCGCTAACTCATCTTCCTCCACAGACTCACCACCATGAGCTGGCACGAGTTTTATTGATCTTAGCCACCCTGATGAGTGTTAGATAAAATCTCAAAGTAGATTTGATTGGCATTTCCTTGATGACTAAGAATGCTGTACATTTAAGTATTTCTCAGCCATTTGAGCTTCCTCTGTACCTCAGTTTTTAAATTGGGCTATTTTTTTCTTGATATCTGGCTTTTTGAGTTCTTTATAGCTTTTAGAAATTAGCCCTCTGGCCCATGTATAATTGGTAAAAATCTTTTCCCATTCTGAAGGCTGCTGCCCTGTCTGAGTGATGATGTTCTTTGTGTGCGGAGGTTACTCCGTTCCATGGGGTCACCTTTATTAATTGTTGATCTTAGTGTCTGTGCTAAAGGTGTTTGGTTCAGAAAGTCTTTTTCCCGGGGCCAGTGAGTTCAAGGTTATTCTGGTTTTCTCTTCTATCAAGTTAAATGGATCTGGCTTTATGTTGAGGTCATTGATCCTTTTGGAGTAGACTTCAGTGTAGAGTGATGAGTATGGATCGATTTGGATTGTTCTACTTACCGCCGTCTAGTTTGTCCAGCACGATTTGTGGATAAAGCTTTTTATTCAGTGTGTATTTCTAGCTTCATTATCAAAAATCAGCTGTCTATTGGTGTATAGATTTATGTCTGGGTCTTCAATTTGATTCCATTAATCAGCTACTCCCCTAGTAATCACAGATAGATATCTGATGTTACAAAGTTTTTCTACCCATTTAACTCCCTGGTTGGCTTCTAAATTATTCCCAGCAAAGTATAACTAACTGTACATTGCCATATTACACATTTTCATTAATGATGAGCATGTTAAAAGGTAGGCCATTAAGGTCAAATATTATATGCCAAGCTGAATCTTTCTCTAAACCCTTTACAGCATTTAAATTAATATATTTCGCATCAACTCAGTTCTTATCTAGCTAACATGTGGATGGGTTGCAGGGCATCACACTTTGGTTTATAATCTAAATGTATGGAACAGTTTCTAAATAATAAATGAGGTAACTGTCCCTTAAATCTGTTGAGAATCTGAAGCTAAGGGTCAGAGCTACACATAAATAACAAGCATCAAAAGGAAATCAAATTACCCAAACATAGCATAAAATAAGCCTACAAAAAAAAAGTAGATGTTTGCATTGTTATTGTGGGGATCAGCTTATAGCTTGTTTATACATACTGCCCCCTGGCTGCAAGCAACACATAGGGGCATATAAACTGGGCTAGGCCTTACAGAAAGTGTACTGCCTTCTTTTGCATGTCCCAAGATGAGAGGTGGTTAGTGATGAGACTCAGCATCACTGTTAAGGTCACGGTTCCTACCAGCCTTCAACTCTGCCATCCATAAAGGATCAGTTCCCCTTCACCAGCTTCTCTCTCATGTTCACAACAGTTCCAGGTCCCAGAGTAACCGCAGGACCAACAAGCAGAGAGGTGTTGATTTCTGTGGGTATCTTCATTATTAAAGTTAGAAAAAAAAAGTTCTCAAAAGGAACCCAACACACTTCTTCTTATATCACAACATAATCTGTCTCCCGTGGTCTCAGAGCAACCACTGGGAAAAGGAAGCAGTTAGTGTGACTGATACATAAACTAAGATTTCCCTATGAGATGTGGTGTGGTTATCTCCCTAGGACCACAGCTATCCAGAAACAACAAAACAATGCGTTTGTTTTACATTGTAGGGAAGGGATGTGTTATTCTGTAGATTGTGGATACTGATTGTTTGGGTTTTATATTCCCAAAAATCCACTAACATAATAAATAAAGGTCAAATTTGGGAAGAAGGAAGCAAAATTGATACCTTTCGTGCTTTACAGCTGAGATGTTTAGAATACAGACATAAACAGTACTGAACTTGTGGTTTCTTTGTGACCCTCTCAGTAATTTTCTAAGCGATGTGTTTTTCTCAGTACAGTCTCCCACAATAATTTTTCCAGCCAGTAACTCTGACTCTGAGCTTCTCTTTCTCAACAAGTCTGAGAGATATTCATTACAATTTCTCTTCATTTAAAACAGGGTGAGGATTATTCAGAACATTTTGTATCGATCTGGGCACATGTAGGCACACCATTTATCCACTCCATCAACATTTGTTTACTTAACTAGTAAGAAAATTTCATGGACACTGGAACAAGCCTAGTTTAGTGAAAACCTTAGCTCTGCCACTTACTAGCTGTGAAACCTTTGGTGGATTTCTCACCCTTAACACACAAATTATAACATTCCATGCTGTATGAAGTTAATTTGTCAATATCAGATGCACTTATGTGCTCAAAATACTTTTTAAAATACCTGAATATTACATATTAGTAAGTATTGTATTCCTTTTTTTTTTATTACTATGCTATTCCGAGCTGAAAGGTTGGAGCATTTTCCCAACCATTGGGTTTACCACAATTGGAGCTGCGGATCGATGTTCAAGCTTTGCTTCACTGTGTGACAAAACAATGACAGTTTGAGCAGTTTGATAAAAGAGGGCTTTGTGCTACCAGCTTAGACTTTCTCTCGAGTGCCTGCAGTTCAGAAACAGCGAGAGCTCAGAGCGGCGCTTCAACAAAGCAAGGGAGAATGGGAATTCCAAATCATTTGTCTGTGGTTTCTATAGAAAGCGTTTTGAGAGCCAGTTGGCTTCAACCAACTAACCTGTGTTTCTTCAAAAACTGCCAAAGCGTCTAATTTTATCTTACTATACAAAAGTGAAAGAGGCGCTTCAATTAATATTGGACTTTGGAGCATATAAAAATTGATCCACTGACGATGTCAACTCCAAAAGAAATAGTGAAGAACAGAAAAGATAAAATAAAAATCATGGCTATCACCAACAATGGGGTAAACACAAATTTAGAAAAACCATCCAATCTATATTGCTTTTATTTCCCGCTGGGTTTTCATGTTCATCTTCCCTATGAAATATAAGGAAGGAAAGAGGACGGGAAGGAAGAGCTAAAAAAGGGAGAGAGAGGAGGAGAGAGGGGAAAGGGAAAGCTAGAACTTTGCCATTTTTATGACACTATACAATATACTTGAAGTCTTTCCAGTGCATTTGAAAAGCTATTCTGTTTTCCCTTCCTGACCACAACCTTGTCCTTCAAGCTGAAGTCTTTGGAGACTCATTAAAAGCATAAGTGTTTTCCAGTGTGGACTGGCAATTTAAAAACAAGGGTGGTTTTTGAAGCTTCAGTAATAAAATATTTTCTTAAAATAGAAGTGGATGCAAAATTAGCAATGTTAATTTTATGAATTCATTGTCAAATGCTTTTAGGAACAACTCTAATGTTCCATGTTTTCAGAGATTTGTGTCCTTAACCATAGGGGAATTTTCAGGTTTATAAAAGATTTCTTGACTCTTTTGTCATTATGTAATAGTTGAATGTTTTGGTTTTGACTTAGGTTTCGTTTATTATTTCAGCCCCTATTATATTAATCTGAGAGAAAAACTAATGTAGCAATGAATAGAATTTTTATTTTACCTAATTCCTATAAAATTTATATTGTTTAAAATTACTAAACATAACTGAAAGAATGAGATACTAAGCTTGTTCAAATTTTTATGAAGCTTATCATATTATAATATTGAAAAATAACATTCACTTTTCATCTCATGGTTTTTGACTCTAAGAAACCATTAATTATAAAATTCACTATCATTTTCTATTCCCTTACCAGAAATAATTACAAAATAAATTATGCCGATATAAATTCATAGCATTGAATTTTATGTTACAGATTTCATTAGACATTTTATTTATTTATTTCCATTAAAAAATTTACACTTCCTCCCCTCCTCCCATTCCCCTCTCACTCCCCCACTCACTCTCCTCCCCCCTCCCTCCTTAAAAGAGGGCAGGGAAGTCCAAGCCCCCCCCCATCCAGTCCTAGGAAGCTTTGCATCCAAATAGACTAGGGCCCCAAAAAGCCAGTACACTCAGTAGACACAAGTCCCAGTGCCTTTATCAATGGCTTCTCAATCAGCCCCCATTGTCAGCCACATGCAGAGTCGGGTTTGATCACATGCTCATTCAGTTCCGGTCCAGCTGGGTTTGGTGAGCTCCCATTAGAACAGGCACACTGTCTCAGTGGGTGGACCAACCCCTCACAGTCCAGACTTCCTTGCTCATCTTCTCCCTCCTTCTGCTCTTCAACTTGGACCTTGGGAGCTCAGACCGTTGCTCTGATGAGGGTCTCTGTCTCTGTCTCCATCTGTAGCTGGATGAAGATTCTATGGTGATATTCGAGATAATCATCAGTGTGTTAGTGGGGAAAGGCCAGTTCAGGCACCTTCTGCTCTGCTGCCCAAGGACCTAGCTTGGGACATCCCAGTGGACACCTGGGATCCCCTCTAGAGCCAAGTCTCTTGCCAACCCTAAAATGGCTGCCTTAATGTAGATCTCTTCTTCCCTGCTCCTATATCTGCCCTTCCTCTATCTCCATGCTACCACTCCCCTAATTTTTGAGGCAATCTTGTAAACATGATAAAGGGGAAAAAAAACAGCATCTCCCAAGTGATATTAGGTATGCTCTACCTCTGTTCTAGGCCCCGCCCCCTGTGGGACCTGGCCCCACCCCTATGCCCCAGGCTCCACCCCTGTGCAGCCCCACAAGGCATTTTGGTAGACTGCCTCTAAGCCCCTGATTGGGCAAGCTGCAGTGGGCCCACGGCCTGCTTGAGTGGAACCAAGCAAGATGGTGGTTGGGATGCTGCAGAAGATGCAGGTGGTTCATCTCGAGTCTGACAACCGGTTTCCCAGTTTGTCTCAACCATGCTCTGAGCACAGAGAAGAAAGGAGTGATGGGTCTATGTATTGGGGACTTGAACGGTGATGTGCAGAGAGACTCCAAATTTACATACAGTGGAAGTGAAATGCACACAGTTGCAGAATAAGATGGACACCGGCAGAATTGTTCACATCCATTCTGTCATTATCTTGCAACATTCTGACAAGACAGAGGACTGAGTAGAAATTTCTCCAGAACAACTGTCTGCAGCCTCAATCGAGAAGTGAGCTGAAGAAACAGGTTGGCTGGTATCATCCCCACCCTTATGTCACTGTTTGGCCTTCTCATGTTGATGTCCGTACACAAGCCACGTCCCAGATGATGGACCAAGGCATCATAGGGCTGATTTTTGCTTGTTTCATATGAGACAAAACCACAAAGACTGGTCGGGTACTGCCCTTGCTTTCAATCCATTCAAGACCCAAAGAGCTCAGAATACGAGAGAATTGAAATCCCAATCCCTACTGTGCCTCATATCACCATTGGGAAAGTGTGCTTCAAGTCGGCAGACTGCTGAAGATCCCGTGTCAGGAAGAATGTTGTGCCTATAGGCGGATTCACAGACTTACACATCTGGACTCATTAACTAAGATCCGAAAACGGCTTGATATTCACCAAGCATTTATGCAGTCAAATGTTCGAAGCCTGTGGGCCCCTACTGCAGTGGATGGAGAACAGACTAGAGGAAAACCCGGCAGCATCTACAGGAGTTGGAACAAGAAAAGGAAGGTCTTATGGAAGAGCTGTCTTTCCTAGAATAAAGCAGAAGGACAAAAAATGAGTAGATGAAAAAACTTGACATACTATTTATAAGCTAAATTAATTTCAAAGAAGAGAAAGTTGGAGGACTCACATTATATAACTTCAAGACTTCTTATAAAGTTGCAATAATGAAGATACAATGGTATTCCTGGAAGACTAGACATATAAATCAAAGGAACAGAAAAGAAAAATGCAGAAATAAACCCATGATTATAAGGCTGACTAAGTCTGACAAAGTACAAAGATGATTCAAGGAAGGAAGGGCAGTCATTTTGGCAAATTGAACTTATACAGGCCAACAAAATAATAGTCTTTCAAAAATATTTAATGGATTTAATGTAAGATAGAAAATCTTTTAGAAAAATATCATATGAGAAAAATCTTCAGGAGATGTTTTTAAATTTCAGCCAAAAAGGACAATCCAGAAGAAAACAAAGTAGATATATTAGACTTCACCAATATTAAACTTTATTTTGTAAAGAAAAAAAGAAAGAATAAGAAGATAAATTATTTGAAACCCTTTTAGTATCTAATATCTGGTAAATTTGGAAAAATAAAATATGATCAAAACTCAAAAATAATCCCAGAAGGAAATGAAGAGAGATAAACATTTTCACCAAAGAGAACATATAGATGGCAGGTATTGTTATGAAAATGTGTTGAACTTAATAAGTCATTGGGGAATGCAAATTAAAACTTCAGTGTGGTATGACATATACTAGCCAGGATTGCTAAAGAGATAATAGTGAAAATACCAGATACTGTTAAGGATGCAAACTGTATTTCTCATACACTAATGACAAGGATGTAAAATAAAGCTGCTCCCTAGAAGAATTTGGAAATACTTCCTAAAGTTAAATGTACGCAACATATGGCCCAGAGGTTGCACTGCCTGGGCACACAAAAACTTTAACAAAAAGTTTCACAGTGTCTTTATTTGAGATAGCTTCAAATGAAAGACAGCCCAAGTAGGTAAGTAGTTGAACAAACCGTTCCTACCATGGACTACCATTCTGTAGTATAAAGGAACCAGCTACAGATATCCCACTTAGACAAGCCTTGGAATATATTATAGTAAATGAAAGAAAGGTAATATCAAAAGGTTACTTGCTGTACAGTTGCATTTTATAGCATTTTTGAAATGTCGTAACTATGAAATGGAGTAACAAATGGGTTAATGATTTCCAGTCTATAGGATATGTATTACTATGACATTATGGGATAAGAGTTCATTTAGGCTGATAAATAGTTTTGGGTCTTGTTTCTAATGCTCAGCACATAAAACTATTCCCATGCTAATGTTTCATTGACTTGTAAACACAAACAAAAATTTGTGTAAAGTCCAGTTGCAATAAATATTATATCATTATCATAATGTTGGTTCGGAAGTTATAGAGTTGTAGCTCATACAACTAGGAGAAACTGAATAAAGGACATGTGTGATTTTTTGTCCTGGCTTTATAATTTCTGCTGTTTATAATTATTATAAAATAAAAATATATTTACCAAAAAGAGTCCTAGAATAGAGCATTTCGGTTAATATTGCCTCCAAAATTGTTCAAACTACTTGACTCTCATTCTGCTAGTGTTTCTGGTGCATGCTGAGACACAGGAAGGCTTCAGGCAGCAAGCAGGATTCATTACCTTTGCTTAGGTTCCCCCAAAATGATTCGTGGCATGGACCATGCTGAGATTAACATCCGTCTAGAGCAAACCCAGGCAAGCAGCAGTTTATCCTGGCAGAGAGCGAAAGTGAGATGCCATAGAACCCTAAGAAAATTCCCACCTCAGACACACAAAAGTGTGAAAATATATATCGTAAAAGAATGCATTCTGTTGAGCATTCAGTCTGTCACTCAATATTCTTTCTAAGCTGTGTAATAGGAGCCCCACGAGCACTCAATATTGTCGGATAACAGTCGACCACATGCAATAGTTAGGGACAAAAATATGAACTTAGTAACAAAATATATAAATTGCTCTGGAAATAAGCAAGCCACACAGTCAGTTTTATTTCTTGTTATGCTTTCTGGATCCTGCCATGCAGATGTTGTGGGAACTGTAAGTGTAGCATTACCCTCTGAGGATCTTTGGTATTGAACCACAAAGGGTTCTGAAAGAACCAAACTGTGCTGCTGGTGTTGTGGGAGAGCACAGCAATCATTCTTGCAGCTCTGAGCGAGACATTGGTGTTGGAGTCCTTGCTCAGCAAAGCGTATGTGTGTGCCTTCTTGTGTGTATGTTCTAGTCCCTTCAGAGCATTCCCTAACTTACATGCTTAGATAAGATTTTTAATCAGCCTGACTGTACTTTTCATTCATCATTATTATTTTAGATGCATGTTTATAGTCTAATGAGGGAGACAAAGAAAGGGTGTGGACTTGGGTGGGTAGGAAAGTGGGAAGGATCTGGAAGGATGTTGAGAAGGGAAACTGTAATACCGCAGTCAGACTATATTGTATAAAAGATTGTTCAATGGGTTAAAGGTGCTTGCCTCCAAACCTGAAATCCTGAGTTTAATCCCTGGGACTCATATGATCGAACCACAAATTATCCTTTGACGTTCATGTACATATACTATGGCATATGTGACTTCCCACATCATGCACACACACATACATGCACACAAATACATACATATATAAATTTTAAAATAAAGAATGAATATAGAAATAATAGACCATCCTAGTTCACAGGTTATTGTAAAGATTATGGTAATACATATGCGGTACAGTTAGAATATTGCTTTATGCATGACAAAAGATTTGTTTGTTTAACTGTTGTTTATTGGTCTCAGACCTGAGTGGCATAAGATCCTGATCCCTCCTTAAATCTGCTATGCTACCACTATGACCATATGTTATTAGGTATTTCCCATCATCAGAGCCTGTGGAACGGGTTCAGAAGGTGCTACTGATTGTCCAACACTGGAATTTGTATCTTGACTATGTCACCATCTACAGTCTAGAGTCAGGTGTATCTTTCTTTACAGAAAGCAAAGTTAAGATAAAAAAAAAAAAGATGGGAAAAGAAAAGCAAATATCGGTGCTTTAGACACACTAGGGCAGCTTGTAAGTAAATCTAGAAATGACACTTTTGAAATAAGACTTTAATTTCTCTTCATATGTTGTGTGGAAACTCATATCCATGTTTTCCAACACTTCTCCCACCGTTTTACCTAATGCCTTTATGGTATCTGCCACCAGAAACCAGCCCCGCCCACAGTAACCGAACCCTGCTTGCCTCTCACATCTCCCAAGACAATTTATTCATCTGAATCGCAGAGAAAAGATGTACCTTAAGGCTGACATTGAAACACCTGCAAATTTGTGGGGAACAGTTTGATACGGGGCTCGGTCTCACTTTACTGCTCTGGGATCCTCAGGCAAGGAAAGAATTGAAGTGAAAATGTTGACAGCAGTTCCTTATTTTTCCAAATTCTTTCAGAGCGAGTGTGATCATATTCCCTGGGAGCCTTACCTGGGTTTGCCACAGTTCAGTAAAGAATGCTTTTCTACATTGTGTTCTGAAGGAAGAACTGAAATGCGTTGCAACAGGCAATGGCTGAGGCAAGAGATGGGCTTCTGTATCAGCATCCACTAGTGACAGGATTACAGTGGTCTTTATGGAAGTGAGACTAGCAAGCCAGCTCCTCTTGGATGAAGGAAGCCTTTCAGTGTCTAGTATAGTATAAAGTGTGGGATTCCTTACTGAAACTGGGCATTGAGTTAGGGTCAGTAAGGATACATTGGCACAGACGTTGGCTTCACACTGCTCTATGATGGATGGAGGACACGATGAAGTAAAAGACCTAAGCTGGGTTCTCCCCCTCTAGTACAGAACAGCCTGTTTTTCTAATTTCTCCTGAAATATTTTTAATGGTTAGTTAGAAAAGAACTTCCTATTTTTGGATCTTATGTATTCAAATGCTTTCTTTGATAATATTTTTTGATAATTCCTTGCCCTTTTGGTTGGCCTTGAATTTTGTATTCTTTGATTACACAATACAATCCTTAAATAGAGCTGGCAATAGTGATTTCTGTAGAAATCATTATGTTTCTGCAGTATTATAAAATCGCTCGCTATGTTATCTAAGAAGCTATGCCAAGTTTTAGATCTGGAGATAGCCATAATTAAAGTCCTAAAATAGAGTAATGGATGGAGGTTGACATAACAGCAATGATCTGATTTTCCTCAGGTTATACCACAAAATATTAACCTTTATGACTTCTTACTGTTTTGTCTGCCTTGAATTTAGCCAATGGCCATTTTGTATGCTTTGCTGAAATCTTTGCTTTATCATTTGTTCTTGAGATTTAGTTTGTGGTTGACAGTGTTTTCAATCCAGTATCGGGGTGCTGAACTCATACTGCAGAGTTCAGTCTTCATAAGAACAAGCAATTTTAAAGGTATTTCATAACTTAAAATAACTCAGATGTATACCATATTGAAATCATAAACACATAAGACAGTGATTCTCAGCCTTCCTAATTCTGTGACTCTTTAATACAGTTCCTCATCTTATGGTGACTCCCCAACCATAAAATTATTTCATTGTTACTTCATAATTAATTTTGCTACTGTTATGAATTATAATGTAAATATCTATCATGCAGGATATCTGATATGCATACCCCAAGGGATCACAACCCACAGGTTGAGAACCATTGACATGAGAGAAGCTGAAAATTTGCCAGAAATTTAGCATTTTTGAATCTATCTTTCCAACCTCTTTTTCTGTGAAAGTCCTTTATAAATAAGACACAATTTTCATAATGTTTCATAACCTATATTTTACAACTAATACTCCCTTGTGCTTTCAAGTTTCTAGCTTGTTAAGACAGAGTTAATACTATTATTTTATAAATTAACACAATTAATTCACTGTTAGGTAATTTCTGATATTATAGTTCCTATAAATATCTTTATATTAAATTGCATATCAACAATTCTTTATCAGTGATTCCTAGAATAAGGACGAACCCTTCCACTGATTTCGATATATTCTATTATTTAGGCTCCCTAGAACATGTTTCTCTTCTAGCCTTCTTCCCAATTATCCAGTTCCTTGTATGCTGACCTTTGCCATTAATATTTATCCAAAATTTTAAGTAAATATATCCTTGTTATTTTAACTTTTAGTTTTTATTATAAAGAAAGAAGCAATCAGGCTATCTTTTAGAAGAGACTTTATGTTTCTATCCAAGAATAGGTGTTTTTAATTCCAGTTCTAAAATTGTGTTCTCGCAAGCCAAATGATTATACATATAAAATTAAACAATCTGTTTCCTGCTAGCGAGATAACATGTATTTTCCATTCACTGATAGATTCAAAAAAAAAAAAACTCATGAATACACCAATACTGGGTACTAACATAATGCTGTAATGTTTGACTAGCAGAAAGAGCTAGCTCAAGGAAAGTCTGTGTAGGGCAAATGGCTTAGGTATGAGACCCACATCGCAGTGTCATGATATTTTTATAGAAAGTATTGTTTTCATGCAATATTCCCGCATCTCCTCACAGATTATACCAACCTGTCCACCAATCCAACTCTGTGCCCCCCCCCACTCTCTCTCAAACAAACAGGAAAATAAAAAGACAAACAAAATGAACAAACTAATAAACAAAGCAAGAACGTACACACTCAGAGATGCACAGAGGCACACACACACAAAACCCAGTTAGTGGAGTTAGTGGTGTTTAAGAAGAGATGAGCATCCTTGGAGTGAAATCTTCTGGGAAGTGTTTCCTCAAGGTCGGTGCACAGAGATGTGTTCCAGAGATGACTTAGGTTGCATCTCATTCTGGCCAAAACTTGGTCATGTGCAAGAATCTTCCAGAGGGATGGAGGGTCACAGAGATCAGCTGAGGATTGGCACTATGAGAAGGAAAAGAGACCCCCTGGTGAGGATGCAGGCTCAGAAGGAGCTGAAGGTCCAGGGTCAAAGGGACCATTCAGAGAAGTTGAGGCTCGGAACGATGAAGAGTGCTCAAGAGAGGCTATTGGCAAAAATGCAGCCCAGCTGCGGTAGGAGACTCCAGAATTTTTACAGATATTAGTGGAGCTGGTCTAAGCCTGATTCTTACTGTGTGTGCTATGGCAAGCCCTTGGAGCCAAGAAGATTGTGAGTGAATTACAGACATTGGACACTAAGTTATTCGCAGTGTTAGAGTTCATTTTTCTTTGTTCAGATTATGACTATACCCTGCTTCTTCCTCTTAGAATAAGAAAGCATTTAACTTATTTGGATTTTTTTAATTCAAAGGTAAATAAATATTTTAAATGATTGAATGAGTGAATCTGATGAAATAATAAGATATTAAAATCAGGTGAATTTAAATAATTAAGCAGACAAGCCCTGTATCTTTATCAGTGTCTTAATATATGGAGTCAATTATGCCACATTTACAGTGACCTAAAAATACCACCTAGAAGAACAAGTAAATTATTGATCAGCATGTCACCTACAGTAAAGGTCAAAAAATGACTAGGAAGAAAACTTACCCTTGATATGAGATTCAAGACATTTACTAAATAATGTTTATGGTGTCCTAGGCTTTCAGTATTGTGCAGTTACTTGAAAGTCACTAACATTTGGAATGTATGCAATCACTTAGCAATATTTCCAACACT
The DNA here is from genome assembly GCA_963919715.1 of Microtus obscurus. Taxonomy (NCBI): domain Eukaryota; kingdom Metazoa; phylum Chordata; class Mammalia; order Rodentia; family Cricetidae; genus Microtus; species Microtus obscurus. The sequence goes on from CAWTZC010002528.1 coordinate 18,766,594, forward strand.
AATAATATCTCTGATTTGTGTTTTTCTTTTAAGGTAATACAAGATACTAATATATAGAATATAGAATGTGGATGTTGTCAACAGTCGTCTCCTGCACACTTTGGGAAGATGTCATTAAAAGTTAAATTTACACCACAAAATTGGGCTTGTATACCTTGCTAATTGGTTTGACAGCTTAGAGAGTACCGTCGGGAGAGAATGCTATTCAGTAACTACATTTGGTCTTAGCCTTCCCGGAAGGAGCTCTCTCCACTCACTGCGATTCTGTAAATATTTCATGAACCAACATAGAGTAATATGCTAATGCCAGGCTCCTACCCAGTGAGCAGGTGCATGCAGTGTGTTTCGTCTCGGATACACCTGTTCCGTGGGGTCAGACCTGCCGTTCTGAGCTTGCTCTCCCTTTCTTCCCCCATTAGTTCCTCCTGAACCAAAAATGGTGAGTGAGAGCCATCATGAACGCCTGGCCGCCCCGCCAGTCACCACTGCTGCGACTGTTGTCCCACACAACGCCACCGAGCCAGCCAGTCCCGGGGAAGGAAAGGAAGATGCCTTTTCGAAGCTGAAGGAGAAGTTTATGAACGAGCTGCATAAAATTCCACGTGAGTATCCTATTTTCACTTGGCTATGAAGAAAATACTGAACGATCATTAGAATCACTGGAAAATCCGCAGAACTCAGTGTCCTGTTCATCGTGTTAGAAACATATGTCGTCCTCCAGTGACAAATGACGTGATTTTGGAAATGAAATAAGATTTTTTTCTTTAACTGTGTCTTATAAATAATAGCATAGTTTATAACAAAATTTTATATGTGTATTTAATGTAGGTGGGTCCTTCGATTTCTGTTTCCCTGAAAATAGTACAGTAATGCCTGTATGTTATATCATATGTAGTTCAGATTTGTGTCAAAGGAATTGTTAGATAGGAAAGATTACATTACCTGATATTTTCCCACTATTACAAGTTTGATTTTCTTTCCTTGGTTAATGTCTTTTAAAATTTGTTTTTTCTTCATTAATTTGTCAATGTTTCAAAAGCTTTCACTCACTTTTAATTTTGTATTTGTCAATTAGAAACACAAAGCCTGTAGCTAAACTTATTTGAGTAAACCTCATACAAATCTAATCAGTAGCATTTGGTTTTCCAAATTTTATTTGTGTGTTTACAAATATGTTTACTGTGTATAATACAGTATTTTGTGCTGTAAATACTATTAATTGACTAAATCTTACTAAGTAGCATATGTAGTACCTCACATACAACCATTTTTACAGACAGCATCCAACATTCACTGTCTTAACATAATTCAAGATTCCTACAGCCCATGCTGTATTGTACTTGTGAAATAAATCTCTTGAACTTACTTTCCCATGAAAGAGTATATTTTTGCATCCTTTGACGGGTTCTTTGCCCTCCATATGTGCTCTGTGGCACATATGAACGTGCACACATGCACGCATGCAAGCACACACACACAATGTTCACACACACAGTAATAATAATAAAATAAAAAACTAAGGTTAATATGGAGTATTTCCTTTCTTAGTATTGTACACGGGATTGTCTTCCTGGTTTATTGAGCGTGATCCTAATTAGTCTTAATAATAAAAACCCGGAGTCAAATATCAGGTAAAAGTTGAAAGATCAGAGAAGCAGAGAAACAGCCACAGTCACCTCTTACCTCTCCAACTCCTTAGGTCAAAGGAGCCTAGCTTCCGTCTTGTCCATGCCTTCTCACTTCCTCTCCCTGCCCAGCCATATCACTTCCTGTCTGCACGGTCCTCCAGACCTCTATGGTTGACTAGTGCCTAGCTCTACCCTCTGATGTTCAAGCAAGCTTTATTTGTCAGAACACAAACAAAATATCACAAAAGCTTATCTTTGAGGTAGTGCCTATAAACAATGCTGATCTCTGTATATTAACATGTTCATTTAGCTTTACTGAATCTATTCATTCCTTCTAAAAGTTTGGTAATAGAATTTTTAGGTCTTTTTCATGTGCAGACAAGGAAGGTCTTTCTTTCTGCCCACTTTGGGTGTCTTTTGTTTGTTTTTCTTGCCTTTATTATTCTGGTTAATACCTTCCATACTAAGTTGGTTTCTGCATTTTAGAGGAGATATTCTTAAGTATTAACTCTGGGGCCATCATGTGTGCCCTTTTTCGTATTGAAGTATAATTCTTCTCTACCTAATTGGTTGGCCATCCTGAAAGATTATTTGGTTATTTTTAATTATTTTTTCTTTTGAAATGATCGTATTATTCTACCCTTTAGCCTATTGATGTGATCAATTGTATTTATTCATTTACAAAGATTGAACTACCCTTGCTTCCTGAAATTAATCACAAACCATCATGGTGTTTAGTCTTTTTTTACATGTCATTGAACTGGGTTGTTCAGAAAATGCCCTGAACACAATTCCTGTGACCAGGAGTATTGATTGGCATATAGTAGTTTGCTGTGGTGTTTTTTTTTTGGGGGGGGGGGGCGGGGGTGTGTTTTTTTTTTCAGGGAATTGTTGTTTGGTTTGGTTTTCTTTTTCTTTCTCTGTCTCTTTCTTCCTTCCTTTTTTTATTTCTTTTTTTGTAAATTCTTTGACTTTCAGACCAGTGATGCTGGCCTCTTAAAATTAGTTCTAAAGTATTCGTAACAGGAACAGCAGAAGTTGGATCTGTGTAGCAAAAGATACAGTTATTGGGACCTGATGCACCCAATGAAGTAAAATATGTCTGTTAAGAAGAGAAGATAAACAAACTATTAGAATATTCCAGATGGACGATATCATTTATAAACATGTATCTATAATCACTTCTCATGCCTCAAAGATTAGAAATGTGTTGATTTGCCCACACGATTCACAAATTCAACTTCCTCTGAAGCATGCTCTAACAGGGCTGTTGGTGATGACTGCTCTCAGCAGGAAGCTCCAGAAGGGAAGAGCTGGAGATGGAGAGATGGTCCGGTAGCCCAAGCCATCCACTTCCCTTTATGCTCTACTGCCCAGCTAATGGACTGATACAACATTGAAAGTGCTTTTTATATAACTTTAATGTTAGAAATTCAAGATATACAACATATGCATGCATTAGAGATACAAACTCCAGCTTGAAGAATATTTTACCCACATAGTTGCCATAAGAGAAATGCGTTATAAAACGATGGAAGAAACAGTGAGCCACAGCTCCTGCCTTGTGCTCAACCGTCTCCGCTAGACGAGTAAATAGTATGAGACACACAGCCAGCCTGATAACCATCAAGCTGAAATGTGCTCCTGGCCAGCATCAAGACTCATTTCCTCATCTCCCATGTCCATACAATGTCATCTTCCTATGAAGGATTAATCCCACCACAGTATTTACAACCATAATCCCCTTTAACACACCCATTGTTGTCATTGTTCTCCCTAATTCTTGCTCTTTTTCTCACTATATTATTTAGTACCATCTACAATAACAAGTATTTCTCCAAAATAATAAAAGTTCTATGAGGGAAGTAAGTTACATATGTTTTATGAGTAGTTATGTCATTCATCGTGACTGGAACATAGAAGGCTCTCCACATGTATCCAATGAATGAATGAATGAATAAATGTCAAGTCAACTTTTACACCACACATCCCCTCTTAGACTATGAAGTCTCAAGATGCTAGTGAATTAAAACACAGATTTTACATCACAAGTGTTAAAACTTCATTTCAATTATAACCGATGCCATTCACTTTTTTTTAATTTATTTATTTATTAAAGATTTCTGTCTCTTCCCCGCCTCCCATTTCCCTCTCCCTCTTCCAATCAAGTCCCCCTCCCTCGTCAGCCCAAAGAGTGATCAAAGCAAAGTAGTTCCATCTTTATGGTGTCCCACAAGTCTTTCTCGCAGAGATTCAGTTATTAAATCTTTTCTTCTCTGTTCATCAGCAGGAAAATAATCAACCAGAAATAATTACATATGAAATCTTTTGCTTGGAGAATCCCTTGTTAAGGACCTGTGCAAAGTATTATATTCATAGTGTTTTCTTTAGTGTTATACGATGAAACAAGTAAATATCTGAAATATTTTAGAAGTAAATAGGTTTTAGAAAATGGCATTTTGATACAGTCATGCAGTTCTATTTAAAAAATATCTAGCAGTAAACATTCTCCATTTTCATTTTAATTCATCAAAGTTTTTACTGCCTGTGTAATTGAAATTTGTAATGGGATTTTCTTCAGATAGGAATCAACAATGAACAAAATAAAATAAGTCCCTAAACTCAAATTCCTTTGGGGCCTATTCTATATAAAGGTTACACTCTTGACTTGACATAACACAGTAAGATGCTAATGACAGGTAACAAATTAGAATATTAATCGATTTTGGTCCCTGAGCTAAAGCTTGGCTATCTGGTACATGTGAGTTTTGCAAAATTGATAGCAACCAGCTTTAGTCTGTCACTTGAAATTCCCACTTGGAATTAGAGAGGTGTCACAATGGCAAGGAGGATGCATGTCATTAGTTAGGTAATCTACGCATATTCAAACCAAATTGCCTGATGGTATCATCCACAACACTGTGGGGCTTACATTTAAAAAGAAAAGAGAGAAAGAGAGAGAGAAGAAAAGGAAGTTGTAAATGCTCTGAGCACGTTTATCTTTCAATTCATTCTGCACACCGTTATCTAAATGAAGCAGACAAGGATTTTCAGAATGCTTCTTTATTTTGCAACTTTGATTTTGATGTGGCTAAGGCCACGGTTGCTTTGTAAAGCATGAACGCATGTCATCCAAATAGCTACAATTAAGGTTTTGATATTCATGAGCTCCTTGAAGTAGAATGCACCTTTCCTCAGCAAAAGAACCAAATGCTCACCCTCAGTCCAGCAAAAGAGTAAGGGTAGCTGTGTTATTGATGCAGAAACGTTTGGTGATAAGCCCTTTAATACAGGAATAAACACAATTTATGGGCATAGGCTGCCCAAATCTAAGTCCTGTATGTATAGCACATTGTGACCTTGGGCATATTAATTAATCTTTTCTATTCAGCCATTCCCTCCTGCTACAAAGATAGGATCTTAAATAGTCTTCTTGTCTCTAGGCTGGTATGCAAAAGCATTGGCTGTACCGAATGTGGCAGGGTGTCTAGCACGGAGAACGCACTCTTTAAATGTTAGCTATTATTAAAGTCACACGGTCGTTTTAACAAGCTTCTAGTGCTATTTTAGAAAAGCCCTCTCTTCAGGTCAGTCACCCAGACTGAGAAAATTCCAGAAACTTTGCAGCTGAATATATGTGCATTGTAGTCTTTGAGCCTATTTCTGTGGTCCCTGTTCCAGGGAAGACGATGGAGGCTTCTCCTCCAGCCCTCATCTCCTCCAACCTTCCTTTTACTTTTCGGCTGACCTTACCTTTTCTCACTCCCTTTTGCCTGCTGTGTGCTTGTAAGGCACATCAGAGGGTGCTCGGCTAAGGTGCTAAAAAGGAATCCAATGTGCTTGCTCCACGCTCTAAAAAGTTCTTCCTCGTTCAAACTACTTTTCCTTTACATTTCTTCTTCCTTTACATTTCCGCTGGAGTTAAGAACATTAAAGTTAATAGTTAAAGATCCTGTTTTATAGTCCGGCCTTTAACAATCCAGTGGCTCTGCTCTCATTTCCATCTTTGTGCACTGTTAAATCTGTCTTCTTCAAACTCACCGGCTACGTCTGGATACGCTGAGAATTATTGTTGAATTTCATGCAGTGAGCTATTTCTGCACATGACCACCGTTGCCTTACTTCTGGCTCTACTCTCCTTTGCTCATCTTCCTTCTCCCAGCTCCTTCTTCTGATCCACATTTTTCATTATCACTCACGTGTTAAAATGAGGCGCAGTTTTCCAGCGTGTCACCTTGACCCCACCTCCATTCTTATACTACATACTTGCCGTGGGAAGTCTACGGAAGAACTCTTACTGCGATCCTGGACACAGCGAACTCTCTCCAGCAATTCGCCCTTGAACACTTCTCCTGAAGTATCTCTCAAACCCAGTCAGTGCTTCCCTTATGATCTTATCTTTTCCCGGGCTCCCACTGGCCCTGATAAATTAGTTTATCATTCAAGACCCAGCTTATTTGTCACTATCACGAGGAGCAATTCCTTATTTCAAAGACAGGACTGGATGAGATCACCTCTTCTCCAAGCTCTTCTCACCTGCCATGGCTACCCACAGGGGCTTCCTGCTTGCTTTGCTAGTGACAGGTAATTCCCCAGGCCCAGATACAATCACTCTCACATCTATGTTTGTCCTGTACCTTAGAGAAGGGCCCAACAACAAGGTGTAGTATAATTAGCATCTGCGCAGTACTGCATTGAGGCTATGATCGAGAAAAATCTTTTTCTCAAAAAGGAGGTGGCATTGAGCTGTTCAATACTAAACCAATGTATGCTAAAGGCAAGCTATGTAGATGTCATATAGTTCAAAACTTAACATCATACTGAGTGATATGGTCCTTAGCCTATGTTTGCAAAACCTGGACCCTGAAAATAAGTTTCATACCTTTTTAAGACAGGGGTCCTTTTCAAATGCAATAATACATGGACCCTGAAAAGTAAAATATGTATAAAGGAAGTCTCAACTACTATTATAGTTGAAGATGTCTTCCTCGGTCATCCTTCCAGGATATTATATCAGCAGCTCCAAAGACATCTAGCTGAATGGAACGCTTTTTGGAAGGGGTGACCTTACAACTTAGTAGGTAGATGCTCAGTATCGGAGCAGGTAGTGATGATGCAACAGGAGGAATAGAAGCAGGTGCCCATCAGTAAAGTGTAGCTGTAAGTGAGCCAGCTACATGAGTCAGCTTCGCTAACCTCTGTGGAAGTCAGTTCTTGTGAAACTTCAGAGAGGCATGGCTAAAATGTTAAGTGAAATTATTAACTTCTACTAAATAGAAAAATCTGCGAGAAAAAGGCTCGACTCTGATGAGTGTTATTCTCCAAGTAAGGACTCTTGGCAATGTCAACTTCATTGGGACAATTGTGAAGGAATCTATTGGAAACAGCGATGCTTAGAGATACAGGTTACAGTTCATCACAAGCACAAAGTGGGCACCTGCACTTTCTTTCAATAAAAATATCCTTCATTTTAGTTTAGCTTATTCCATCATCTTTTAATGTGCATATTTAGGTATTTATGCATGTATATATGTATGCATATGTGTATGTGTGTATATGTGTTTATGTATGCATGTGTATGTGTGTGTTTGTATATGTGGGTGTATGTATGTTTGTATGTGTATATGCTTGTGTACATCTATGTATGCTTATTCTCTCCCTCACCGCCTTTCTCACGTCTTCCTTCCTACCTTTTTCTCTCCATCCCCCTTCAAGTGTGGGTGTACAGTTACCCCCACCCCTGCTTAAAATTTTAATCCTAAAGTAGAAAGCCTGATTCACTCTATAAGCAATCATTCCTAATACAATTTGCACTGCCCCCTACAGGATATAAAGAATATTTGTTGGGCTATTTTTAATGTGCTAAAACTTGGGCATGGGGACAGGACCTGGCATTCAAAGGATGTGTGGAACCAAGAACCTATTCATCCCGCAATACTTGGCACAATCTGCACCCCACACAAATTTCAAAATTCCCATAGGACATACATACATACGGAAACTGATTATAGCCATATGACCTAGAAGTAATTACATTTGTGTGTGTGTGTGTGTGCACATAGTTTTGCAAGTCTATAGAATATATAAAACAGTTTAGCTAAGATCTAGTCTTTGATTTTTCTTTCTGATTAAAAATATTCTTTGGATTGTCTTCTCTAAAGCCCAGTGAGTTGCAGGTATCTGATTGTTTCATTGTGTTTTTTCCAGTGTAGTTACCCAAATATTTATTTATATTATTTTTTGTAAATTATTTAAGATTGTTCATTGTAAATCCTGGTCTTATTTCTCCTCTGCAATTAACACACCTTACTGATTTTTAAAATTATGTGTGTAAGTATTTTATATTATCTGTCCACCTTGTGAGACAGAAAACTATTTTAAAATATTTGTGAGAAACTGTAGTATTGGAGATAAAACTGAATTTTTAGCAAGTGTGCAGTATAATTCTAGCAATATTCTGGGGTCAGGGTAGAAACTTAAAGCTAACTACATGCTACTGGGATTGCATTTCAAGAACGATGTTTATATGTCCTTGCGGTTTCCTTCAGGAATCCTATTAAGCAGAAAAATCCCCCCAAGCAATTCACTCCTTTGAAATGAACAAGTGTTAAGGGATTCCCCAAACTTCCAAAGCTCAGGGATATGAAGTAAATGTAAGCACATAAAGCCACCGAGTGAATTAAGACCTCAGCTAAGTTCCAAGAGCTTCTCTAGCTATGTTTTGTTGGCATCTCAAGGATATTAAGTCAGCCCGTAGAAGAAATAGAAGGGCTGTGAATAACTCCATGGCCTGATGCTTAACACAGCTCAAGAATTACCTTGATGGAATACTTCACAAGTAGAGAGAGAACAAGTTTTTAAAATATCTCTAAAAGTCAATTCCTTACCACCTAGCAGTTACAGTATGAAACATAGGCCCTGTCGTTAAGTAACACCTGGCTTCAGAAGAAAGTCCATAAGGAAAGCAGCAGATGTAGAACCCCGGGACCTGACTGTTACACTCCTTTTACTATATAAGACCTTTTACTATATAAGACCCTTTCCTATATGACTGACTGTCAGGTTCTGAGCAGTTTCTGCTGCTCTCAATAAAGAATTCAGAGCAGAAACCCCGGGAAAATTACATGGTGGACAATTACATTCCAGCACTTGGCTGCATTTTTCTTTGTTTTGGTTTTCACTTAAGAGGATATTAAAATAAAGAGATTGAAACTCGGTATCTTGTGAGTCCACACACCACCCCCGTCTGTCTTTTGAATGAGCTTAGATACTTGAAAGTAAAGAATAAGAAGATATTGGGCCGTTTAAGGATTTCCTCGTCAAGCAATACTTTAATTGAAACTGCTGCCCCGGGGGAATTCTGGAACCATTTGGACTCTCCTACTTTTTATCTTATCATTAAAGTCTTTGATTTTTTTATTTTTATTAAAGCAGCCCTTTTAACACACACACACATATACAAAGAATAGAAATAACATAGGTTATAAATACTAGAAGCATATGTGGCTGATAAATATGCTATTGTCTGGAATATATATATATATAAATCTGGTTACTATGATTGACAGAGTTATATGGTTCAATTTCTGAAAAGTAAAATTTTCTTATTATTTTATATTTTAAAGAACTTAGGCTGGTTCTTTCAAATACAGGAACTATCATAGTGAATTAGAATCATTTCTGCTATTATTTTGTAACTGTATTTCCTAAGGTCTTTGATACACTTTAGTGGCTTAGGAGTTGTTTGAAGTGCCAGTCGTCACTGAGAACCTGGTCCAACCTGGGGAGGCAGACAGGTCAAGATGGGTGTGGTTTGCTCTCAGGCCACACTGTGAAGTGAGGTGGTTTATAGCCTCAGGATTCAAAACCTTCTCTCTGTCCTTACTAGTGTATGACCTTGGGCAAATACTTAAATTTGCATGTAATATAAGAATAGAGTTGTACTACTTCTATCCCAGAACTCACTTTGTAGAGTAGGCTGGCCTTGAACTCACAGACTTCCCGCTGCCTTGACCTTTCAAGTGTGGGAATTAAAGGCCTGCGCCACCACGCCCAGCTTAAGTAAACCATTTTAATGTGTTCTGGGCTTCCAGACTCTCTTCACTCTATTTTTAGAAGAACTTCCTACTCTAAAGCATTGTATCATAGCTAGACACCTACAGCTTGGTGGACGGGAATAGATGAAGCTTCCACATCTGGTCTAAGCTCACCTCCTGATAGCCACTCACACATCTGGTCCAGGCTCACCTCCTGCTAGCCACTCACACATCTAGTCCAACCTCGCCTCCTGCTAGCCACTCACACATCTAGTCCAACCTCGCCTCCTGCTAGCCACTCACACATCTAGTCCAACCTCACCTCCTGCTAGCCACTCACACATCTAGTCCAGGCTCACCTCCTGCTAGCCACTCACACATCTAGTCCAACCTCACCTCCTGCTAGCCACTCACACATCTAGTCCAACCTCACCTCCTGCTAGCCACTCACACATCTAGTCCAACCTCGCCTCCTGCTAGCCACTCACACATCTAGTCCAACCTCACCTCCTGCTAGCCACTCACACATCTAGTCCAACCTCACCTCCTGCTAGCCACTCACACATCTAGTCCAACCTCACCTCCTGCTAGCCACTCACACATCTAGTCCAACCTCACCTCCTGCTAGCCACTCACACATCTAGTCCAACCTCACCTCCTGCTAGCCATTCACACATCTAGTCCAACCTCACCTCCTGCTAGCCACTCACACATCTAGTCCAACCTCACCTCCTGCTAGCCACTCACACATCTGGTCCAGGCTCACCTCCTGCTAACCACTCACACATCTGGTCCAGGCTCACCTTCTGCTAACCACTCACACATCTGGTCCAGGCTCATCTCCAGCTAGTCACTCACAGTGTGCTCCTTGAGTTTTACTTTATCATCCACAGTGTTTCATGTGCTCTTCACACCCACAGTTTCCTCTGCCTGAAATACTGCTTGCCTCTGGCTCCTCCCACCCTTCTGAGAGCTATACTGTTTCAAGCTGTTCTTATTCCCTGATCCCAAACCTTCTAATCTTCTAGTGATCACCAACTCTTACTCTGTAACGAGTATATACTTGTAGTTTTCATACCTAATTCTTTATGTCTGTGAAGACTGCAAGCTGTGTGGAGATATTCTCTTTTTATACATTTCTCCAGTCCCAGAAAGAAAAAAAAAGTAGTAGGATTATTAGTCACCTCAAGCTCAGAGGGACCTATTAATTGTATTGAGTCATCAAGAAAATGCCTTTAAAGAAGCCTAAGGAAAAGGCTTTGAGGGACACTGTAAGGAACATCACCATTATGTTGAAGTGAAGGGGGGACAGCCTTCCAGAACCTTTCACTTTCTACTTGTCCATCTCGACTTTTGTTTCCTCTCCTTTTCATTTTGCCTGTCTCTGTTCTTGACCTTACCTTGGTACCATCACCTTCCATTGTGTTTTCCTTCCTACTTGTCTCGGCTACCTGAATGTCTCCCTTGTTTGTGTCATTTTTCTGAGCCTGTGGCAGTCAGTCTGGTGCAGGTGATAAGCAGACAGCCCCTAAATTGGCCCTCGGGGTCCATACTCTTCCCACGCATCCTTTTATTAAAGTAGAGATCTGGGATCTCTGAGTTCATCCCTTAGTGTATAAAACGTATATTAAAAAGTGCTACATTAGAATGCCCAGGAAGGTAGAATAAGCTCCTTTTGTATACCAGCTGCCTTATAACAACACACCATGCCCTATGCTTTCATAGAGAGAATTCAGGGGACAGCTCAAATGTTGCAGGGGCCGTTCCTGCAGGGGCCTTGCTGGTGAGGTTTACCATGACGAGTAGCTGTTTACGGTGACCTTGTTCGGGTTTCTCGGTCTCCTCCACCAGACACAGGAAGCACAGCTTCTGAGGCTGTGTGCTACCGTCGTTGCTGATACTTCTCCAGCAGTGGTTTTTATTTGAAGTGGTGGTTCAGCCTGGCCTTGCCTGCCATCTCCTTCCTGCCCACACTGACTGGAACTTTTCCACATCACCTCATCTTTCAGGGCCGTTGTCATCCCCTCGCTTTCCTTCCTGCTAACACAGTGTTAATGGGGTTCCCCTGGCCGCCTTCCAGGTCCTCATCCATGGTGAATCTCTTTTGCTAGTTTGCATTAAGTAGTCTGCAGCTATAACGCTGGTGCTTCTGATGGAAAGCCAAATACCTCCAGAGAGGTTGGACTTTAATAATCATTCTAAAAGCTGAGAACCCACACCACCTGATTTCATCAATGATTCCCCCGCAGAAAGCACAGGGGCCATTCCTACAGTCCATTCTATGGCTTGTTGCTAGGGTTTACACTGCTTGTTCTATGAAAAATTAATAACCTAGCCAAGCATGATGGTGTACACCTTCAGTCCCAGCATTCACAAGGCAGAGGCAGAAAGAGCTTGCATTTTAAGGCCAGCCTGGTCTGCAGGCAGAGTGAGTGCCAGGCTGGTCAGGGCTATACGTCATAAAGTTGTTATTAACAACTTTATAATAAACAACTAATATTGTTGACATGTTTGTATCTCCACTGATAATCTGGGGAAGTTTTGGTTCTCTATAGTCTTGCCAACAATAGAGTGGTTGCTCTTCTTGGTTCAGTCATTCTAGTCATTGTATAGGATATAGCGTTGTGACTTTAATTTGCAGTCTCCTGGTAATTCCAAATGGAATGTGACCTAAATATAAACAGGAAAACATTGAGAAGAAACAATAGGAACTTTCATGGCGTTGATGGATGGGAACATCCTCTTCCAAGGGTACCAAAAGCATTGACTATCAATGTAACTTGATCAATAAGGTTTTGTCAAAAGTAAAAAATTGGGCTTTTAAAAACGCAACAAACACAATATGAAGAAAAGTCATAGACTTGGCCAGAATCTCCAAACTACACAGATGTGACAAGGACACTTCCAGAATTTATTAAAATAAACTTGTACAACTCAGTAGAAAATTGAGGAATATGTTTGAATAGACAATAAATTGAAGTATGAAATAATATGTGAAAAGTACAGAAAAAAACAACAAAGTAATCAAGTTCTCTCTTAGGGCCATTCATCTCTGTGTCCCATCTATAGCTAGAATTCAGCGTGTGAGAAACTTGTTTTCTTAACAACACAGACACTCACGCTCTGCTCTAGAGCTAGGAGGCATAACATCCTGTTAGTCTCTCTTCTTTACATCCATGCTCTCCAGTCAGTCAGCAAGTGACATTGCCCCATTCTCTGCCCCCTCTCCTTCCTGTGCTCCCCTGCTACTCTGCTCTGATCTGGGACCTCGTATAGATTATACAAGATCTCCCTGCAGCCATTTCCCATACATCAGTGGACAGTCCGCTGAACATACGTTGTCCATAGGATCCATCTTGCTGAGCTCAAGGTATGCAAATTCCTCATTCAGGAACCGCTACCACTTCCTTTCATCTGAATTTTCAACTCCTTTACTTGGCATGCCTCTCTTCATCCTGACGTGGTCCTCCTTTCCACATTACTGCTGTAACAATACTATGGATACATGCTTCGAATACTAGACCTATGCTTCTAATTCCCACTAATTGCCTTAGCTGATGGCTGGCTCACTTCGGAAATGCCGTTACTCCATCTCTACATGGCCATATGCCTCCACGGTAAAAGAACCAGACCAGGTCTTGTATATATGCTCTTCTCACTACCAGGATTATGCATTAGCACACTTGTCTCTGCTAAAAAGCAGTCTCAGGGTGTCTTGCTCATTAGACTTCATAAGAAGAATCTGACCAATTATTCCATACTTAATATTACATGCTTCATGCTTAACAATAGTAGGACACCAGTGTGTATATGTGTGTGTGTGTGTGTGCGAGCGTGCACGCATGTGTGTGCATGTGTATGTGTGTGTGTCACAGATGCACATCTAATGGGGAATACAAAAAAGGAGCCAATGTGCTATGCAGTTTTCTCATTTCTACCTCCAGTTACCTGACAAGATTCAACTAAAGCAGGTAAATAAGTATTATGATCTATAGTTTGAGGGGACAAAGTCCATCATGATGGATAAGACAAAGTAGCAAGAACAGGAAGCACCTGCTCACACTGCATCCCCTATTCAAGAAGGAAAGGGAAAACAGAAAATGGGGCCAGCCTCTAAAACCTCAAGGAAGCCTCCAATGATCCATTCCTATCGCCAGGCTTTGCCTCTTAAAGGTCCCACAACTTCCAAAACAATGTCATAAACTGAGGACCAAGTATTTGGATATGTAAACCTATAGGGGACATTTTACTTTCAAGCCACAGCAATCAACATACTCTAGTAGAAGTTGGTTCTTCATGGACACAGTAGAATAGGATGCAAGCTGAAACTTATGAGATCTGAAAAGGGCCCTCAAAGAGACCCGGAAACTAGATGAAAGGTGATCAGCTATACCAAGCTAAGGTGATTAGACTTTAATATTCCCAAAGGATTCAGGAACCAAACAAGATAAGCATAAAGTATCCTTCATGTCATTATCCTCTTGTTTGGGTATCATCAGATTGGCAGCAGTGTGTGGGTGGATAGATGAAAAGAGAGAGCCGGATAGAGGGAACGTGCAGGAAGGAACAAGGCTCTTAAAGAGATGCTAGAGGAAGCCTAAAATTGCTAGAGGAAAGAAAGCTTGTATGTGACAGACTCTGGGAGCATGCTGCTGACAGGCAGCGTGACAGACGACTCTGAAGGTGTGAAGGAAAAAGAAAATGAAACTAATTACAGAGATGCTGAAAGACCATCTTTTCCAGAGCCTGGAAAGGGGAGGGAATGCAAGAAGAATTCAGAAGTAGACACTGAGATTGGGGAGTTGCCTACCTATGAGCTCAGTTTGTGGAAGTGGATTCCTAACATTAGCACTAGAGAACAAAGGAAATGGAGCATCATAAGGAAATTTTTAGATTTCCAAACTCACCCATAAGTAGAGAGGCTGATGAAGAGATAAATGTGGGCTGTGAGAAGAAAAAAATGCTGGAATGATGGGGAAGCTAAGTAGAAAGGACTTCTGAGAAAAAAGTAGTCAATTTGAGTCTAAGGAACTTGTCCTGAAGGTACAGCTTGAAGTTTGATTCAAACAAAAAAACAAATCGTTCAATCTACCTTGGCTGTTTCGGGTCTAGTAGAAAAAAAGCAATAGGCATTGTCATGATCACCCATGCTTTCTGATTACTAGGCACAGGCCCTTGTCTATATATTGGATTATAATTCACCTAACTATTGCTTGTGTACATAATTCTTATCTAATAGCAAAGAGTCTCAAAGTTGTCAGCAGTATAAGTGCTGGTGCATGGAGAGGTGTCTCTGTGTTCAGGTTTCAATTAAATGAGCTATAAATGAAGAAGATCTAATATAGCAATAAAGGAAGGGAGTAAGAAAGAGAAAACCCTTGGACTGTGCCTGGTACCCGAAAGGCTTTATATATGCAGAAGTCATCTTTCCCCGATCCCCATGAGCTTTATTACAGAAGACTTCGATTAGAAGTGAGGCTAATGCGACTGGATAGGATACACTCAGTGGTGTAGCTGGAAAGGGAAAAGAAAAAAATTTCACCTGCTTTTTTTAAAAAAAATTAATTTTGTTGGGTAGGTCATGATGTATTCAGCAAACCCTGAGGATCTCTGGGCTTTTAAGAATAGAATGCTAGCCAACTTACTTTTCTTTCTTTTTCGATCATGAGAAGAAGTCTGCTGATGTGGCAAGTGTTGCAAACAGATCCTCGGGGATTATGCCTAAGGAGAGTCCAGTAGACATGAAGTTCTTCAGGAACCTTGGAAAATCTTGTTTCCGTAGAGAGCTGGGAGTTGATTGACAGGAGTGGGTGAGGGACTAAGAAATGAGAAGGGGAGAGAGAAAGTAAACATGAACCATTCTCTCTCACAAGAGCACAAGGAGAATTATAGCCCACACGCTCGTAGACAAAGAGAGGTTAGATAGGTGTTGGGATGGAGAAAAGGAGGCAATGTGAGGAAACAGAACACCTCTTTCATAGACAGATTCCCAACCCAGTGCTATTTCCCATCAATTCCTCATATTGTAGCAGCAGAATTCCCCTGATAACCTGGGATGCAGAAGTGGCCATAGCTCATCAGTGCAGTGGATGTGAGGGGTTCTCTGATTCAAACATGTGGCATATGTCCTTTGACTATAGCGTGTGAAGGACCCTCCAGCTATCTCCTTGTCTTTCTATCTCCCTTGCTCTCTGTCTTCGGATTCTCCATTACCTGTGCTCAGGATGCATGCCAAATTTACTCTGACATTTTTGATATTTATCTTCTAGAACATTCTAGAGTGTTTGGAGGTAGACACAGACACTTTGTATGTTGCTGGTGTCAAGTAGACACTACAAGACTATGAAACTGAGTTGTGTAGACTCTTTGATTGTCACAAGCATTTGCAACAAGTAGTGTATAAAAAACTGGTACGTGAGTTTTCTATTGCTGCCTAAAAATTACCTCCACAAGCTTGATCGGTTGTAGGATTTCAATATCTCACAGTTTATATGCGTCAAGAGTCAAGCACAGTTTAGCTGAGTCTTCTGCAACAGGCCTGTGCCACAATATAGAAAAGTTTGGACTCGGCAAAAGAGCAAATTGAAGCCTTTTCAAGTTCTTGGAGAAATTCAGCTCCTAGCAGCTGATGGGCTGAAGCCCTGGGTCCCTAACCGCCCATTCCAAAGGCAGCTCGTAATAAACAGAACTGTATGTTTCTTCTAGACCAGCATGATGATGACACCTTTTTGTTGTTGGTGGTGGTTATTTGAGACACTTTTTTCATCTTAGGAAGAGCCTGCCTTTCCCTGAGGTCTCGAAGCTGATTGAGCCCTCCCAGCAACAGCTCCCTTTTGATGAGATCACATATAGCTGATTTGTGATTGGGCTGTTAGTTATATCTGCAAGTCACTTTCCCCTTCGCTATATGACTGACCCATCATAATCATAGGCTCTCCAGTATGCGAGGGGTGGGGATTGTGAGGGCATGTTTACAGGTGAGGGTGGAGTCTTAGAATTCTGCTTTCTATAGATATGGAGACAGAAAGAGAGCCTGGGAGCAAACATAAATTATTTTGTCTCCCATGAAAAGCTAATGGAGACTTCTTCTTTTCCAGCCAATGCCCCTGCGCCAAGTATTTTCACTTTTTTCCAGAGCTAGAAGGACTTGAACTGAAAACATCTTTGTGGTTCTTGTTTTGTTTTCTTCTTTTTAGTGGTGTTCGATTACGGCTATAAGGCACTGTGATTTCCCAGGGCGAGCAGCGGTGTGTTTATAGAGGCTGGGTGTACCCAGGCAGGTTCTGTGCAGCCCTAGTCACATTAAAAGAGCCTGAAAGTCATATCAGCCAGCTATTAAGAAGTCCCATTCTAGTGGCAACTTCAAAGATTTCATTTGGTGATGGTAATTAGTTCACATCCATAAATTCCAGAATGTCCCTTTCCCAGAGTGTGGGAATATGCCACATCCCAGGGTGAACATGCTGTTCCAATTCCAAATGGTTGCTTTTAAAAATGGGAAAATGGTTAAGACGTAGAGTTTCTGGTCTGGGTTTGGTGTCACATGCAGGGACTGAGAAGTAGGATCTGATAAGTGTTGGACCTGTCTGGTTATGGAATATGATAGCTTTATGAATGAAAATGATTATGGCAATCTTGACACTAACCTTGGCAACAGGAAATCACAGAAATGAAAATAAGGAGAAGAGTAAACGGTTTCTTTGATAAGTGATTAAAAAAAAAAAGTGTAGAGTGTAAAATGACCCAGCGTCATGCTCCGTAAACTATCCTGAATATATTAAGATTTTCATCTTTCTGAATGTGGCAAAGGGCTAAAGTAAGCTTTCAAAAACTTTCAGAATTTCCCTGTAAAATACAAGTTTCTAGATCCAAATAATGAAAACATTAGCCATAGCCTAGAGGGTGAATTTTGTTGTCTCATTTAAAAAAAAAATAGGGTTTTAGATCCTAACTCATGACAACATTCGCTGAAAAACTGAGATCTACCTTGCTCCCCAGAGCCATGTTAACTGCCTGCTTCCTACTCCTCCAAGGACCTTCTCTACTGCTGGAAAGAATGGCACAAGGAACCTTATGAGGAAAGAGAAAACACTGTAAAAATTGATGTGTTTAATAAGGACTTTTTTGTTTGCATTCAGTGCTTTTCAGCATGTTTCCCCAAAACATAAAAACCATATTATAAGTAAAATAAAGACATGGATAAGTAGATATTAAATGATGTTGGCAAATGGGAATAAATAACTGACCACATTAAGAAGTTGGAAATGTTTCGTAAACTGAATAGCGTATAGTGGGTGTTAGAAATTGAATCATATTTTCTGGAAGGCATGTTCAGGCTCCCATCGCCTGTCTATCAATGTGAGCTTATTGATGAATAGTGTCCTGACGATATAATTGAGTTCACAATGGGTAGGATGGCACTTACTCCAACATGGCTAGTGTACTTAAGAGAAGAAACACAGACACCAAAATATAGTGCAGTTACAGGCCACAGTCACAGATTATTGTGTTAGATCAATAAGCCAAGAACCCTATTGATCACACAGCTACAACTATGAGAAGAATCTGGAAGAGGTCCCCCTCCGAGCCTTCAGTGAGAGCATGTTCTTGATCTTGGACATCTCACCTCTAGAGTTATACAAAACCTTGATTTGAAGCCACCTGTTTTGCGGTTCTTCATTACAACAACCAAGGTAACAAAGCAACAGATATGTGAACCAAAGCCAAGACAACTTTGCCTCCTCTTCCTAGAGTTGTCCCCATTCGCTTCCCAGACCAGGAAAGCGGTGGAGCCCAGGGAAGTGAGAAACCTGGGCTGTTTCTCACATCCCACTGGCCACTTAGGTCTCTATCAACTGTGTGAGAACAAAGTCCAGGCAGAACACATTTACCATGAGGCAACTCTTCCTTGTGCACGTGTTGGAAAACCCTGTATGCAAGCCAGGCGATGGTGGTGCACGCCTTTAATCCCAGCACTCGGGAGGCAGAGGCAGGCGGATCTCTGTGAGTTCGAGGCCAGCCTGGTCTAGAAGAGCTAGTTCCAGGACAGGAACCAAAAAGGTACGGAGAAACCCTGTCTCGAAAATTAAAAAAAAAAAAAAGAAAAGAAAAGAAAAAGAAAACCCTGTATGCAGTGTGACCAATGTCATAAAACCTGCCAGTGACCGCACACAACCCTAATGGTGCCCCGAGTGCATCATGACATGTATTGCTTATGATGACCCTTTGCGGTGGAGCCTAACAATATTCTCAGCAATCCTAAAACTGAAGGGAACTTATTAGCCAAGGCCATTTGAAAATGAAGTAGAAGAGGATTCCGACCTAACAGGCTTGTTTGGTAGTCTCCTATCCAGACAAGTTTTCATCCATAATAAACTGCTTCTGCCTCCCAATCACCCATACGTAGACTGTGTGTTGAGCTTCGCATGTAACTTATATGTAATTTACATTGAATAAGTAACATAGCTTTTCTAAGATAAACTTTAAAGACTGATGATAGCTTTCTTATTTCTTCCCATTTCCTTTCCTCTACAGCTTAAATCATGCAAATCAACCGTGTTGCTTTTCCTCATTGCCAAACCCCCAAAAAATATCATAGAGAGGGGATTCTCTTTTACACTAATGCAGCGTGGATGATAAATTAAGATAAGAATACTTAGTAGAGTCCTTTTGTCTTCAATCTTTCTTTAAAAAGAGAAAATCGGTGCCATAGGAAACTAAGTGAGGGCTTTGTGTGGATGTAAGGATGGTGGTAGCCATGGTACTCTCAACATGCAAGATGACCTTGCTTTTCTCTTTCCTAGACTCAAAGATCCTAAAGCTTTTTGCCTAGCAAGCAGGAGGTCTTTAAAACGGCAGCTCCCTGGAGGGGCAGCCTGGTTTCATTAGTGCTAGATTTTAATTGAAATGTTAATTTCAAACTTCTCCATAAACATGCTAAGTATCCTTATCTCCGAAATAGAAAATAACACTAATAGGGTCGCCAGAGGAAGAAAAAGCAACAATGAAAACTTAGCAGGGAAAGGGGAAAGGAAGATGCAAGATGGAAGAGGGGGGAATAAGGAAATGCCCGAGGAGTGGGTCGGTAAAGCTATATCTACACAAAGCTTAGACTGTCGCATCAACTGCATGACATTAAAGCATAATTGGCGGCTATGACACTATTATAAAGCAAAGGAGTGTGCTGTCACCCACTTCAGGAGTTACTCTCCCCCCCCACCTCCCCACCCCTCCCTACCCCCGCCTCAAGTGTGCTAGACAATTGGTGAGTTCATCTTAGCTCCATTCCGGATGCGGTGGGAGCACAGCCTGCTGTAAATTATTAGTATTCACGGTCCTTCCTTGACTAAAATCTGTAGTCTGGTCAGCACATCACAGGCTCTGCATAGCGCTGAGTCTCGCTATCCATCCAGTCCGCTAAAGCCTTTTCTGTTGGGAACGTTGATACGTGAGAACATTCCACGTGATTTCTTTCCTGTCATATTTCATTTGCTTTTTCTTTTTCTCTTTTGTAGAAACTTTCATTTTCTTTCCCCTTCTGTAGAAAACACGAGTACCGGCTCATAAAGCTAAATGAGTCTGCACTGTATTAACCTTTTGCCCTAAGTTCCCTCGCATTTCCATACCGTACCCAGAGCTAGTGAGACTGGGTGGCTATCTGACGTTTGGATTGCTCTTCTTTTGGATCCTCTTCTTCTGAAGGGATTTCTCTCTTATTCCTTTTCTTCTGTGGCGAGAATGGAAGGAGCGCTGTTGAGGTTATTCTCAAACTTCATCTGATGAAGTAGGCGTCGGTTACGGGGAACAAACTCAATTCCTAGAAACTGTTTCCATGGGAATGACAGCTATTATGGCTGCAAGATCTCATATGAGAAATGAGTTTTCCTGCCAGAGGAACGACTCTGCAATTGTCCTACCTCCATGTCGAAGTCATGATTTTAGAAATATCACCTTGCTTGTTGCTTGAAAGCTCAAATGGAAGTAAATAACTTCTGACCTTGCACTGACTTCATAAATGGTACATTATATATTTGTGCAGACTTTTATGAGGTAACATTCATGAGAAGAAAATATAGCATGAAGAATAACCGCAAAAAGAAGACAGCCAATATCCATTTGAGATTTTGCCCATTGTTACAATGAACAAAGTGAGCTGTCTAAATAGTACCTTAAAAGAGACTCCTAAAGGTAGCTCCTATCACTGTCTAGCTAAATTCAGAATGATATCTTCTCTTTGGGGCTGCGTGTTTTTTTGATTTTGGTTTTTGAGGAGGGTATTGTTGTTTTGTTTTGATTTGTTTTGTTTTTTGAGACAGGGTTTCTCTGTGTAATTGTCCTGGCTATCCTGGAACTTGCTTTGTCTTCAAAATGATATATTATTGACCACTACACCAGTCTTGAAAATGATGTATTATTGACCACTTGGAGCAGTGGTTCTCAACCTTCCCAATGCTTCAACCCTTTAACACAGTTCATCTTCTAGCGCCCCCCCCCCGAAGCATAAAATTATTTTTGTTGCTATTTCATCACTGTAATTTTGCTACTATTATGGATCATAATGTAAATATCTGATATGCAGGATAGCTGATGTGTGACCTCAAAAGGGTCACGACACACAGGTTGAGAACAACTGACTTATGGGGAAGAGGATGGCAGGATACTGGTAAAGGTTACTGTGTAACCTCTCCGGTTCATAAGTTATTCAGCTCTTGGGGCTCGTTATATTTTAACACTTGAATTAGGAAGAAGACAGTTAGAACATGGTGGCCTGTGAAGCAGTTGTCATCAATTCTATCTGAAACCGTAATCCATTGTCTTTTATATTAACCACTGTAGTACTCAATATCAAGACAATGCCTTAGTTCCCTTATATTAGAGCATGAGTTCATTACAAGGAAGACAGAGAATTTGTTTGGTGGTGGCATTGCAAGGATAAGTGTTGAAATGAAAAAGTACAGTTTGGGAAGTTTTAGTGGAGGGGGTGTTGTGTTTTTAGTTTAAAATTTGACATCTGGGTCTAATCAAGAGTCGGGACAGGGAAGGTAATGGATTCTGATGAGTAGTTTGTTTCCTGTCTTCTTCTAGTGCATGCTTTTAAAAATCCATACTTGGGTGGCTGGAGAGCTGGCTCAGTGGCTAAGAGCACTGACTGCTCTTCCAGAGGACCCAGGTTCAATTCCCAGCACCCAAATGATAGTTAACAACTGTGGGTTACTCCAGTTCCAGAGGATCTGACACCTTCTTCTGGCCTCTGGGGGCCCTGTATTTGCCTATGTACACATATATCCATGCAGGCAAAACATCCATATACATAAAATAAAAATAAATTTTTAAAAATTGAGACTTAGATGCCAAGTGGGGCACTCAGGTCTCTCCATACAACTATATGCAACCGTATTGCCCTTTTACTTAAAAGCACTTTTGATTCACTGATAGCAAAAGTTGCACTCCAAACAATGTAAAAGCCAAGAATGCCTTTGCTCATATTCAACTTTGTAGTTTTTAATAAACATTATTAGAACTCATAAACAACAGCTGGGGTATATAGAATATAATGCAAAGACACACAAGCAAAACTAATGAATCACTGGTCTTTGCTGTGACAAAAAATAATTTCTGGAGAATTACCAAAGACTTGAGGGATAGGAACATTCCAACAGCAGTTGAAAAAGAGTAAAAGCATATATACTCTTTTCACACATGAAAGAACATTTTGCATCCACCTACGTGTTGACAGTAGGTCACTCTACATTAAATGAATGCCTGCCGCGGTACTAAACCGTCTTCTGGAATGCACAACAATGACGGTGTGGGGAGACTTGAAACACAATACATATTTATGGCACGCAGGCGTAGCTTCACAAAAGGCTCGCAGCTATATTTAAAAAACATTCGAATAGTTGTAGAACACTGAGAAGGAGTTCAAAAGACACAGGAAGCAATAGTAAAATAAAATCTAGAAATATGCACCATGAAGAAAGCATGCTGGGAAGAACCATTTCACTGAAACGACACCGCAAGGGAAACGTCCTGAATTGGGTTTCCAGAAAGTGAATGTCAATCAAGATCTTATTGTTTAAAGGGGTAGTCTTGGTGGTTAAGTCCAATTATTTAAGTCTAACAGAGACAGAGCCATTAGATCCCGTTATGATCATAGTTTATTTTAACCCCCTCCATATGATGTTCCACACTGAAATACGTGAACTAGTCACACACATGGATTTAAACAGAGTTATAGAATTAATTTTACACCCAAAAAGCAGGATCAAATAGTAGGTTGATGACGTGGGAAAGACAGGCATTACAAGATTAGATTGCTTAAAAGAAAAGACCTTATTCTTAAAAACAAAAGCTCACCAGAGAGAAAGTGGGGTTGGGAAGCTAACAGAGCATATGTTGCACCTGGCCTTTGACAGGAGAAAGTCAACATACCTGAAAAAGACAAAAATATTGAAACAGGAACATGAGACGCTAAGACCTCTCTGGCCTTCTTGCTTAGAAGCCATCCTAGCAATTTAAGTGTAAATCCATCATGATGTTTGTCAAAGTGGATATCTGAGTCTCCAAATGCCACCAGAAGGAATTTGGAAGTGAGTTAGGTGTAAAGTTATAGAAAAGGATAGAAACTAAGCCCCAACTAAATCCAGAAGATGAAGCTATCCCACAGTTGCCAAGCAGAGAAACTGGCAGGAAGCCCAGCCAAGGCAAGGGTAGGCGAAACAGCATTGGTTGTGGGGTAGTCCGGGTTTCCTGTACTACTCACCCAAATGCCTCTGAGGCAAAAGTTGAGGCCAATCAGAGGTCTTTGACAGACATAAAATTAGACTGAACGGCTCCAGTGAAGGAGGTCATTGGTGGCCTCAATGATACGTAAGTTTATATGGACAATCTGAGCACACTGGCCACCAAAAATTCATGATGTGTGTCAAGCCCCACTCTTTAGCAATAATCATTCTTTGAAAGAATAAATTGGTTTTATTTTTTTTTCTCTGTGTGTTAACCAGTTCTCTGGCACAGGAAAGACTGTTTTCCCAAGAATATTGCTGGTATTGTTTGGGCTTAGACATAGTGTGGAAGGGGCATTTCCATGCCATTTATCACCCCCCCCCCCATCTCTTCTCCAAACTTCCATCCAAAGACATGCAAGAGTTGCTGGTAAGGAAACAAATCCATCCACAGATTAACATATTAACAGCCCACCTGGGAGTTTGGTGGAAAACCAGCATGAGTATTTTTAAAGAAGGTGGCAGAGAAACTTTTTGATGGTGAGTGTATCCGGGAAGTAGAAAACAGGATGGCTCATTGAGAAATACCCAGACAAGTAAAATGGCAGGCCCCAGCAGATGCCTACCCATAGAGCTAACTATTTCTTTAAACAAATGAATATATTAAAGTTCCCTGTCCTAGGAGAACTAAGTTTCAGACTTTTCATCCCAACAACAGGTGATGAGAAATTAGACGGGAATGTAAAAGATCAAGTTTTTGAAGCCCGTTTCCTAGAAGGTCATCTCCAAGTCAGGATAATGAAAGGAGGCAAACCTGGGACTTCTTAAAGCCTTCCTGCAAGAAGTCAGTTGATCCCCTGCCCCAAAAGCCTGAAATAGTAACCATAATTGTCCTTGACTCGCTAACTGTTAGATGTGTTACCTTAATAATCTTGATTAATCTTTATGAAATTTAGAAAATGGCTGTTAGCACTATTTCATTTTAAAGGAACTGACTTGCCCAAACTTCCAGAGATTTTCTATAGCAAGAAAGATAAAAACTTTGTCAGTAGTAATGAACAGCTACCATTTTCTGGGTAAAAAAAGGAATTCGAGGCAAGAGCTAGCCTCTTCTAGAAGTCCTGCCATGGGAAAGAGGACCGCGGTTCATTATATTTGTCTTTTCTGATAATGGATCTCCCTGTATGACAGTGTGCTTAGCTTGCACTCTTAAAAATCCTCTCTGAAATTTCTTCTAATTCCAGTATTAAATATAGTTTTCATATCTTTATCAAGAACTTCATTAATTCACTCACTGAAGTTGAATTATCATCAGATGTCAATTTGCTCAAGTCCAGAAAAATAAAAAGATGCTTAAAATATTTGAAACTTGAAAGCAGTTCTTCTGCACGGTGTTAGTGGACCTGATGATGGATTTGCTGTTGCGGTACAGATTGTCTTCTGCAGCAATAATAAAATGCTTGCAAATGAAATGTTCAAGCCCGTGAATTCAGAGCGATGTGATTTTGGTCATTTTATTAAGATAATCCAGAGCTAGAAGAGTGTCCAGATAATAAAATGGTTCCTTAGTAATTCATATTCTTTAGGTGAAACCCAATCTCGCATGAATAAGAAAGTAGTAAGAGAATGGCTCTTAGAAAAAAGAAATGATCACTTGCACTGGTTTCTGTGGAAATATTTCCCAAACCCAAATGATGACAAGAGAATTGAATGTTTATTTCCTTCTGTCTTTTTGCTTTAATGTATGCAGTTATGACTTCTTTCATGGGTACTTCCCATGGAATAACTATCAAGAAGCTCAAGGATTATGTGCAATCAGTACAACACCTTAAATATCATAGTCTCCTCATTTTCATTCATTCAATAGATATATGCGTGCCAGCATTGTTCACAATGTACATATAGATCAATAAGGAAAAGAAAAATCTCCGTTCTCTGTTGCCTTTTTGTGGTCCACCATTTATCACAGTAGTCTTAAGTCTTGACAATTAGCACAGTGATTAAGTTATGCATTCATGGATTAACCAGTAAGTATGTCCTAGGAAAATGGAACCTCTTCATTCACCAGATATGAGATTTAAATCCAGCCTTATCCAGAACCAATGACAGTCAAATTACCTCAACTAAGAACAAGGAAGCAGACATTTTTCTAAAGAACTAACCCAGTTTTTACAAACAATGGACCTGTAAAAAATCTACAGAAGAGAAACTGCTCAATTAAAACTCCAAAATCCAAATTCAAGAGAGGGAAATTCTCTAGGGACTCTCCAAGAAATATCTCCCCAAAATTCATTTGGAAAAGAAGAAAAATGAAGAGTCACTAAGCCTAGGTTCGCTCTCATTGAGTCACAAGCCCTGCTTGGAAAATCCTTCTCTGATAGAGAATCCTCGCACGTAGATATACGGATAGCTATCTGCAGTTGTCTGGATGCCTGTGCATGAAGGGGACAAGAGCACCTACCCTGTGAATAGCTTTGGGCTACAAATGTTTACTTCTTTCTGTGGATAGGAAATAGTGTATTCAATCTTATATCACCCCCAAGTGAGCAGAGCTCAAACTAGCTGTGATTGAGGCCTCAGGCTTAGTACTTTATAAAAATATATCTTGGTCTTATGTCTACTGGAATAAAGAGTAAACCCTGTGATTCTTGGAAATTTGATTCAAAATTTGTCCAATATAATAACTTCAGCTGAGTGAACTGGAACTGATAAGTTCCTTCTAGTGAATTTTTATTGGTTTTAATTTACCAATAGTGTCAGATCTACTTACTTTTTTCACAGTATATATATATGTATATATATATATACATATATATGTATATATGTCTCTGCATGTATACATATGTATATGTAGATAGACAGATATTTTAAAATCAAAATTGTTAGAGACTTAGTACACTGTAGTACATTTTACAATTTAGCTGAGTATGTTAAAAGCATGATTCTGTTAGTACGTTTCAATATGAACATCAAGAGGAAACATCTGAGGCCATTTTTATCAGAATAGCAAGGATAATAATAGTACTTTATGAAGTGTGATTAATAAAAATTCCTGAACAAAAAAATTAGAGTTCAACCTGAAAACCAGAGAAGCAAAACAGCCAGCCAATTGCTCTTATCTCAACCTCAGTCTAAAAATGGTGATTCTGGCTCCAGGAATCTCTGAAGAAGACTGTAAGTGAGTGAATTCTCTCTAGTTCTAGGATTAAAGGCGTGCACCACTGGGATTAAAGGCATGCACCACCTGGTTTCTATGGCAACTAGTGTGGCCACTGGGATTAATGGTGTATGTCACCACTGCCTGGTCTGTATGGCTGACCAGTGGGGCTGTTTTACTCTCTGATCTTCAGGCAAGCTTTATTTATTAAAATTCAAATGAAGTGCCACTACAACTTTAATAATAGAACTCTAAATTTATTAGTGTATAATAACAGAAATCCTGTTATTTATTCTCCTTGCACTATAAACATCATCACCATTATCTTCATCTTCTTCAGAATCCCTCCATTGCAAATAACAAGAATCAAACCTTAAGCTGAATAAGTGGTCATTAGTACCTGTTCAACAAGTATTTCTGATTATTTGTGCTTTGGGGTACACGACGTAATTGTACTTACTTGTCCTCTTGTAAGTAGAGTATATCATTAGTTCTAGGGTCATGAGCAGACAAGTGTCCCTTTGGGGCTATGATGTTTGATTGTGAGACCATCCAGAACTCATTCTTTATATGCTCCTGCCCCAGCATCCCAGATCCCTGAGTGACTGCAGTAGGTAGAGACCTTGTGAAAGCAGGAGTTAAATCATATGTCTGTGTTGTGCCCAGCCTCTGAGTCTTGGCTTGTTTGTTACTGCTGCATGAGCTAACTTACCCTAACTAATGTAGACAACTAAAATCACAATACATTTTACTCATACAGATTAACTGAAATGTCAGAAAAGCAGTTTCCAAGCTAGCTTGCAGGTGCTGGTAGCAATTTTGAGCCCTCACTGAATGGTTGAAATTATAATTGCGGCAGCTCCTAATAGCGCATGCTCACGTGACAGTTCAACTGGAAGCGGTGTGGTGTTCGAGGATTCCTTTTCCTACCAGCCCATCTCTTTTATCAGAGAAGAAACCACCTAGCTGCCTTTGTCCACAAGTTTCTTACATATTACTGGCAGTATTGGGTCTTTTGTCTAATTGTAGATGAATCGGTAAGAGAAATAGTGCATTCCAAATACTGATTTAATTGGATTATAATTCACTTTGTCCCCATGCCTCTAAGGAAGTAGTCTATTATTCATTAATATACTCATCTCAATGTGATATCCAAATATAAGCAGTATTCCCTTAATAGATTAAGAAAGGATGACTTTTTTAACAACCTACAGGACTTTATAAGACCAACAGCCTTCTGCCAAAATAGAAGGAAGCTTCTTTTTTATTTTTTTTTTTGTTTTGTTTTGTTTTGTTTTGTTTTTTTCGAGACAGGGTTTCTCTGTGGCTTTGGAGCCTGTCCTGGAACTAGCTCTGTAGACCAGGCTGGTCTCGAACTCACAGAGATCCGCCTGCCTCTGCCTCCCGAGTGCTGAGATTAAAGGCGTGCGCCACCATCGCCCGGCAGAAGGGAGCTTCTTAAAGGATGTTCTCTGTGCCTGTGAATTTTGTTACAGCAGGGATTTTTAGATCCACCACAAAGAGGCAGGTATATTGTTAAAACACTGCTTAAATGTTATAATGGATAATATGAATTTCTAAACACACTTGCTTAGCCACGCTATTAGAAAGGCATCTAATGTACACTAGAGTATGTTAATTTGGAGACTGCATAATCATTAATTATTACATAATTATTAATTATTACTCCGTTGTGGTTATTCCACTTTAAGCAAAAATTAAATAAATAAAGCTAAAAATCATTCCTAGAGCACAAAATGCATAGTGGTTCCCTTTGTTCTAAGATAAGAGGTAGAAAATTTCTTACCAGAGCGGGATGATCTAATCTGCTGTTCCATTATGATGGTGAAAAATGGGCACAATTTGCATTAAAGCCATAATTCCAGTTAAAAGCTAAAAGCAACCGTCTACCTCACACTTCTGTAATGCAATCAGGCAGACAATGGGAGAAAGAACAAAACAAATTCATCTTCGTGGAACACGCTTTCCTTATTAGTATTTACAATTCCAGTGTTAATAGCACAGGTGTATTTAATTGCCTCCAAATATTACAATTCAAATCTATTCAGTGTTCAAAATAGGACCCGGAAAGAACGTTGGGGCTTTGTCTCCCTGGAAAGTTCTGTAGCTGAAGGTTGACTTTAAAATGCCCAGGAAAATATAATTTTTTCATTTCTTATCATTGTGCGCCTTCGAGAGTGGCATTTGAATGAAAAAGTCCATTAGCTTCTTAAGCACAATGTCCTGCCAACCCTCGCGAGTGTTTAATTGTTTGTGCCAAATTACAGTTTCTACTGAATATTTTATCATGTCCTGTGATGATACCATGTATTTTCTTCATGCTTTTGTTCCAAGATCTTTGGATGCAAAGAAATATATCACTATTGACAGTATTGGGTATCCTTACAAAAGTTCTGTAACAATGGGAACCCTTCTTTGAAATACAATGTTGCTCTGTCTGATGCTGAAAAAAATGCAATCTACCAAAACCAATTAATCTGCTTATCTCATTTGTTTGTCCTATTTGATAATAGCACCCAGAGGTACATATGCATATTATATGATATCATTTAATGTTCTCATATATGCCACAATTTATCTGTAAGTGATGTTAGGAACCCTCAGATCAGAGTTTGTTAATAGGAGCTTTGTATACAGTGGAGATCATGTTCCTAATCAGACCCTTCTAAGCAGTTTTTTAGGAACATGCCTGAATGGTTCTGGCCATAACAAATAACCTTGAGGCTAACATCAAAGACATTTCCTTAGCAGATACACACAGTGCGTTAGAAAATTCATCTCTATCTGAAAGTAGAGACAGCATTTCATCAGCTTAGCATTTAATTTTATTTTTCCTGTCCCTGTGGATCACAATTTTTAAAAAAAAAAAAAGTAGTTCTTATTGTTTTAAAATAACTGGTAGTGTCTGATGTTGGGCGTTTAGGTTTTTAAACAATGACATCTTGAATTTTGCATGCAAATGGATGGAAATAGAAAACACTTTACTAAGTGAGATAACCCAGACCCAAAAAGATGAATGTGGTATATACTCACTCATAAGTGGATTCTAGCCATAAATAAAGAACATTGAGCCTATAATTCATGATCCTAGAGAAGCTAAATAAGAAGGCGAACCCAAAGAAAATCATATAGTTATCCTCCTGTTTTATTTTTCTGACTTAGCATCTTGTCTGGCTTTCAAGCAGCCCACGTGACAGGAGAGCCCTGAACAGATCAGGGAAGTTGCACTTTGTGTCCTCGGCAGCTTTTATTATTTTGGTCGTCTGGGAACAGCTATTCTCACTGCAGTGAGATGTGTGATTTTGAGCCGCATCTCCCTGATGATCGGTGAGACTGTTTTTATTTTCATATACTTGGCCATTTGCTTGTCTTTTGAAATGGTTGTTTTTAGTTCTTTGACCTATTTGGAGGGTTTTTCTTTTGGATCGTTACTATAGTCTCAAGATTTGTTCTTTGTCAGATAAATACTTTATGAATATTTTCCTCAATTCCTTGATGAGCTGCAGCTTCCTCAATGTAATTCCATTTTTCTATTTTCACTTTTGTTACTTGAGCCTTTTGTATTCAATCTAAAAGCCAATAAATAAATGGAAAACAAAACAAAATACTGGCTAAACTAATGGAAGTTAGGGGGAGCACTAGTGTTGGGTAAAGTTTATCTCTTTGGAAAAGAGAACAGATATAATCAGTGCTGATTATGGGCTTTCTCAGCACCCAGAACTTTGAGCTTCTTCAGCTGGGTAGCTGTAAGTAAAATCATACATTTATCTTTTTTACTTGACTTGAATTACAATGGTTGATGGAATTGAAGTCTGTGGAATCATATAGGGAAATCCTTAGTAAAGAGCTGAATGCAAGCTTGTGTGTTCTTTGAAGACAACTCAGAGTGTAAAGAACCGAGGGATGGAAAAGGAACCAAAGTGGAGTGTTAAGAAGGATGAGATGTTAGGACAGAAAATGCTGGGATGAATGACAGGCAGTTTTGATGGTGAGGAGAGGGTGAGTTTCATTGTCTTAGAAAAATTCAAGCTTTGTGCAAACGATACAAAGAGCATAAATCAGTTTCGCCGGTCTGAATTAATTTCTCTCCATCCTCTCCTTTGTAGCTACCAAAATCTTTTACATTCTTCTGATTAAAGGGAAAACAGTATCTGAAGAAGTCTAATATTCATAGTTCTACAGGAACATACAATTTCTAGCTCTAAACTTAAGACGGTGTTAGCCATACACTCACGGGTCTTAATTTCACAAATCAAATATCTAACATTAAATGGAAGCCGGGCGGTGGTGGCTCACGCCTTTAATCCCAGCACTTGGGAGGCAGAGGCAGGTGGATCTCTGTGAGTTCGAGGCCAGCCTGGTCTACAAGAGCTAGTGCCAGGACAGGCTCCAAAGCTACAGAGAAACCCTGTCTCGAAAAACTAAAAAATAAATAATAAATAAATAAATAAATAAAGGAAGAAAAAAGACAAAAAAAATTAAATGGAGTCTGCTGTGAATTTGACATTGTCTAGTACTCTTGGGCTTAAAGATTACATTAGGCATACAAAGCAAGGCAATGACAAAAGAATGGACAATTCTGGTCCATTCCAATGTAGACAGATTATATACATAATAATGCTACACAATGAATACTATGGAATAATGCTGCTTTGGTAATAAAATCCAATTTAATGAGCTCAAAATAACTATTAGTGAGTATTTACAAATCTTTCCTAAAACCCGGATTGACGTCTGTTCTTATGTTTAAGCATTTCTGGGTCAGTTACCAAAAACTACAAGACAAAATTATGGTCTCTTTTAGTGTACCATCTCCATGAACTTTGTCTTGCTTGTGCCTTCGGTAGTATGTAGAATGAAAATCTCTGTTTCCTTTCTTAGCTTTCTGGCAGCCTTCTTAACATAGCTAAACCCAATAGACCTCCCTCCATTTTACATTCTTCAGCCAATGATCACATTCTATTCAAAAACTGAAAATCAAAATTTTTACATTAATTGGAATATTGTTAGATTATTTTTCTGGGAGAAAATTTTTAGTGAAAAGTCTCATTTCTCCTTTAGTTGATTTGAGTCTTAAGCCATCTGTTAAAGAAGAAAAGAATGTTATTTTATTGAAATATCTGTCACATTGTGAGATCAGATGAAAACTGTCTTTTGGACTCTTCAGATCCTTAAGTGATCAGAAGTTTCATCCTCGCTTGTAGATTTCCCAAGCAGATGTAATGTAATAAGTTAGTATGCTTGAGTTTAAAACACAGTAGGATGTTATGTCGCCGTGCACAATGGTCACATGACAGACAGCACTGTCTATCAACACCCTCCATTCTCTGTGAGACTTGGTGATCTGCATTGGATACATTCTCTCAAACCCAAAATCATTGGTTGCGTGAGTTAAAGAAAGCCCCAATTCCTAGTCTTGTGGCTTCAATTTTCCGCTCCTATGCTATGCTTATTTATTTTCTGTCTCCCTTCTTTGGAACTAGGTTCTCAGTTCTCGTAAAGCTAAGATTTCTCTAATATTTAGATGTTCACTTCTGGCTGGATTAACTCCAAATCATGTACTGTTGCGGGAGGTCCTTCCGCTCCTCCAGCCTATAGCTGCTGAGATGCCAGCCCATTGGGGCGTGGTCTCTCTCCCTTTAAAAGCGGCTACTTCCCTCTGCTCTCTCTCTTCACTTCCTGCTCTGCAGGCGACTAGACTCCCTTCCTGGTTGTGCAGAGGGCTGTTGTCTGGGACAGTGATCTGTAAGTTTTTTCCCCTTTAAATAAATACCACCCTATTAATCATAATTCCAAACTGGTGTGACATTGTTCGTGACTTATGCCTTCAATGTACAGTCCCGTCACATTGCAGAGGTTAGAGCAAACCAATTGTCTTTCCCTCAACTTTTAAGAGAGAGGAATAGAATGAAGTTTTTACAAGAAGCCTAAAGAATCACATATGATAGAATATGCGTATCTAAAATTTTAAATATTTCCAAAGTACTTTTATTATTTAAAAAAATCTATTAAATTTTAGAGAAGAATTTGATACCTAGGTTTTACTCTTCAAAATGTCAGTGAGATATAATATTTATTAAATTCCCTGTGTGTTGGATGTTGACATAGAATTTCACATAACTCTCAAAATTATCATTGTGATATCATTCCTACTTTTCATGAAGTTAAATTCTCAATGAAGAAAAACTTCACTCAGTTTTAAAGTCAGAATCCTCTCACCCCAAACCTCTAGCACTTTCTATAGCATATCGTAACAAATTGAAGTAGAATTAAACACTACTTCAATTTTGAGTTTATTGTTTCCCTTATTAAGTTCCACACTTATTATAATTCAACCCCAAACATTCTTTTAAATCAAAATCACAACACTAACACGATGCCAAATGAACAGTTAGTCCAAATCTGTTCAGGCTAGATTGTGCTTCATAATGAAGTAGCAGAGTACTCAATCATAACGCCACCGATAACTTCAGAAATATGTTTTCCATTACTGTGTATTGATCATAGTCTGACAAGTTGAGATTAACAAGTCTCTACCTACTTTTCCTTTGCTGTCTTCAAAGGAACCCATTTCACTTCATAGCATAGTTGGAACGTTGCCTGGAAAATTATAAAACATCTCAAAATAACTACTAGCTATCTTAACTTTCTAACGAAATAGAAAGTTCTCTTATCTAACTTGAGCCTCATGACTCTTCTGTGATATTTTTCTAGCCGTGGGTGTTAGCATCTGCTGTTGTAAAAATCTTTAGTGTTATCTGGTGGGGCTGAGGTAAGGAATAAAGCCAAGATCACTTTTTGCAGTAAATATTATGCAACCATGCTGCATGACCAACTTCGCAGACTGCTGGTCTTGATGAAAGAGCAGACATCTTTAAGCTAACGTTCGTTTCATGTTTGTAGCCTTGAGATCAGAACTGACTGAGCCTCTCACCCACATAACCCCATAAATAAACCTGCTGATCTCTGCCGACAGTGTGGGGACATGGGACTGTGAAATGCTTTCTCTGCCACTTTCTGGAGGTTGTTGAAGCTGAAATAGCTCAACTCTTCTCCTGGAAGTGCTCTGCCATTCCCAATCCACTCACCTCCTCCTCCCCAGCCCACAAGTTGTGCTTCTCAAAAACAACCAGAAAAGGGGATAAAGAACTGAGTTGCTCACAAGAGATTCCTCAGCTCTGAGCTCTGTTCTTCTTTCTCATCTCCCTTACATAGCAAACAGACTTAAGGCATCCCAAAGTGGAGGACTGGTATGGAAAGCAGCCAACAAGGCATGGGACAGCATGGTGGTGCACTTCAAGGAAAGCTAGGAAGAAAAGACTCAGGCGAATCTAACGCAGTTAACACAAACTGATAGCCACTGGCTCTTTGAACAGTCTCTAGAACGCAGTCATAATCTATGTTCCATTTGTCACAAATGCATAAGAAAACTTTAGACAGCAGTGACTAAAGAATTCAGCACAATCACTCACTACTTATAAACAAATCAGTGAGCTACTTCTCTGGGTGAGTGCTTATCACACACAGATACACAGAGAGAGATACACACGCACAGACACACACACGCACAGACACACAGATGCACACACAGAAACACATGCAGATATACACACACAGACACGCACACAGACACATACACAAAGAGAGAGAGATACACATGCAACACATGCACACAGACACACACACGCACACACAGATACACACACAGAAACACATGCAGAACACACACAGACATGCACACAGACACATACACAGAGAGACACACACAGACACAGACACACATACACACAGACACACACAACACACACAGAGACACACACAGAGATACACATGCCACTCCATCTCTATGTTGCTTTTTTCCCTCTCAAGATCTATTTTCCAGCAGTTTTGTGACCAGAACTCCAGTATTTTCTCCCTTTCTGCTCAACAATGTTAAATTTAAAGTAAACATTCTTTTCGCAGATACGAATTTGACCCTAAGTCAAGCGGTTTGCCCACATTTTTGCCAACTTTTAGTCATTCATTTAAAGACGTTAAGAGGAATTTCAAATACCAGCTTTTACATTGCTGGAAAGGCATTGGCTTAAATGTATTAAGCAATCCATCTTCTGAAGATTTATAAAAAAAATTTTCAAAAGCCACCGGTCTATTGGGATAATTGCATTTCTTGTGGGCAGTAACTGGATTTCAAGATACTGTAAGCATAAAAGCATAATGTAAAACCTCTGCAGTCGGTGACCAAGTTCTGACTTTAATCAGATGTAAAATACAGAAACAAAATATAAAACACAACTATTCCTTCCATTATTTTCATAACTTTGATGTCTTAGTAAAATCTTTGATTTCACTATTTTACTAATTCATATTAAAACATGATTATTATTATTATATGAATTAAAATATGAGTTCATATTAAAATATGAATAACCCAAGAACTTTGCGTTACTGATCCTATTCTAGTTAAAACCAACAAAAGATATTGTAGACTCCTCTTTTCAAAAAAAATTATGAGAAGAGATAACAGAAAATAAAGGTTTTCTATAAAAAGCAGGTATCTCCATTGGAACAGTAGAATAGGAGGAGAACAAATGCTTCATCCTAAGTAATTTAAAATCATTTAAAAATTCAAAGCAATAATAACTAGAAATTGGACTAATTTAAAGATTCTGATGGTTCAAAGGACTAAGCCTGAGATGGAGCCATGATGATGTCTTTCCAAGACTCTCCTAAGACTCGCATTCCTTTCTGTGGCTTCCTTGGACCATCATAAGTAAAGGTAATATTGACTAATATTAACTAAATGAGACGATAAGCATAAATATTTCATAAATTATTCCATGGATGCATTAAGTGGGATTTTTGATTTTAAAAAGATCACTAATTAAATGGCGGTAAATATTTATTAGCTAATAAAAATGGCAGTGGGGTGGGTTTCTCACCCTCAAAACTCTTAGCCTGTCCTGGAGGAAGTGTAAAGCTACACCAAAGTACATCTTGCTGCAAGTTCATACACAGCACAGCATGAACGTGTGACCAAGCAGACGGCAGATAAGGGAGAAGTCTTACCTCCAACATCATGGCTGCTGCAGAAAAACGTTATCTCAGATAGTGTTGCCTGGAGAGACAAATTATTGAAGCTACAATGGGATACGTGTTTCTTTCCATCACTACAAGCTTAATATTCTAGTGGACCTTGCATTATTTGTGGCTTCAAATGACTCTTTTTATTCTCCTCAGAGTTTGAATTTTCCTATGATTTTCCCATGAATTGCATAAGAAGTATCAAAATGCCTTGCCTTTCAGTTTTTGCCAGCAATCTTTGTTTTAAAATGTTGCCCTGACATTCTGATATATCCATAAGTCAGACGTGTTGAAAGCATTGGAAGCTAAGACACAGAATACTGTCCATATTTCATCAAGATTACTTAGCAGAGGAAAAAAGACAAACCATTTTTTTAGTATTTTCGAATTATGAAATTTATTAGAACTTATTGGAAATGATAAAGAAATCTTCAAAATCCCTCTTTATGGTATTCACTATTATAAATACTTTTATATTACAAAGCCACATATGACAAATCACACATAGGCTTAAAACTTCCAACTCACATAGTAATAATAAATATGAGGTCTATACAGTAGAAATAACAGGATCAAGGCACTTGGCAATTTAAGAGGGAGAGCTTAGAGTATATCTATTACCTATATTATATTTACCATGGTCCTATTGTTATGATCAGTAATAATTTTATTTTACATTCCATTGATTTTCGAGTAGCTCAAAGAAACCTGATAGGGATATTCTCTATTTTACAAAACTAAACGGTTCTTGGAAACAATAAAATTGCTTAGTCAGTTTTCATTGTGGTCACAAAAGAATTTGGAATATATGGGAAAAGAATCAAAGCTGGCTCACAAACCCCTCAGTCTGATCCCAACTCTACTAAGAATTGTGTGTCCAAAGCCATATCTCAGGTCCTCGGTGTTCTGGTCTGAAATCATGAACTAATTCTATCTCCTTTAGTCCTTCCTTAGTTTGATATATAAGATCAAACCAGTTGAGATGATGTGAAATGATTTCAAAGCAGGAAAGAGCCTCCCAAACTAAAAACTAGTGTACTATCAATGCAGGTTTTACATGGGAAAGCCATTTTATTATCACAAATACACATTCAATAGGCCATATTAGTAGGTAAGTCATTTTGGAAAAGTTATAGATGGACCAACAAGCTTCAGCATCATTCTGTGATCTTTGAAAACTAGAAATTTTCCTGAAGTAGCTGAGAAACTGTTCTAGCTTTGAAGTTTTACCAAGCTTTGATTGAGCTGTTGAAACAGGGTGCCATTTAGTGGTTTAAAGGTGTTTAAAAGAGCCATGTTCTCACAATATTTAAGAAGGGCTTTCTTTGTCTCTAATTATTCTTTATAATTCAATAAGCATTTGCTGACACCTTCATAGAAGCAAAGGAAAGGGAGAGAACGTATCACTCGAGGTAACTTCTCCCATATAAAGACAACAGTCGGCTCAAGGAAACATGTATGAATAAATTATTTTTATTTCTTAATAGTCAAAAAGCATGAATAAGTGTGACTGCAAGACATGGCAAAGAGTTCATGCATGTTATTAGCAAGACAGACATTTAAAGTATATATTTAGTGTTGATGAAGAAAAGAAAGCAAAAAGAATTTTATATTCCTAATAGAAATCTATAAGAACCATTAAGAATAAGTATGCTTCACGCAAGACCTTGAGGTCATGTGCTGACAGTCACAGGGCTTCGATGGACAAACTCCAAACAAAAGAATAAATTTTTAAACAGAAAAGAATAAACCCCAAGGGGAAAATTCACCATGGACAAGGATGACTAGATAATTAAGCTCTTTTAAAACAAGACCAGAAATAAATCAAGGATTGTGGGGGTTCTACCAACTAAAGAGAAAGTTTACATCCAAGAGCCCTTAAAACAAAAAGACAGAAGCAACACCTGAGCTAGGGAAATGGACGTGTGAAACTGTCATGGAGAGAAACATATTGAAAGGAACAGGAAACAACAGCGTGAGAAGAAAATTAATGTTTGGTCGAGAGCAGTAGGGTTCCATTGGATAATCAAAGTGAAGCGTCCTGTGGATATCTAGACAGGCGAGGAGCTTTGGTTCTCCCTGTGGTCTACCTGTCACTATGTGTGGTGATGAAGTTAATGAGCCTGGCGCTTCTTTCTTATGGCTGGAATACCCAGGCAACCAGTTCTCCACTTGGGCACAGCAGCCACACAAACCTCCTGCCACCACAATCAACTCTCCAAGTTCCAGGGATTTCTAGAATGATGCTCTCTTGTCTCTAGGATAAGCACAGTGTACTGGGGGTGGGGGTGGCGGGAATTCTTCCAAAAAGCTTGTGACGCAACTGAGTAGAACTGTGTTTGTTTTTTATCTGTAGCCATGCCCTTAAACTGTTAAAAGAGCAAGGAACATATCGACCCCTTTAGCTGATGGGCCTTTTTTTCATAACTAAACTTCACGGTAATAAAATTAAATTGCTGAGAAAGGAAACAAAAATTGATAATAAAATATTGAATTACCCACAAGTTATCAACAGGAACCGTGTTCCATTCTTAGAATATACTATTTCCTTGGGCATCTTTGCCAACACAGAAAACAGATTAAAGAAATTTTGAGCCACTTCAAGACATCAAAAGAGAAGCAATATGAACTTTTTTCTTATGTAGAATTTGAGAAGCTTCTATAAGGGGAAAAAACTAAATAATGACTTGTTTTTAGGTCTAAACTTAGAAGTCTTAGAAACCTGCTAAAAGGTCCACAGATAAATGGATTTCACTTTAGCTACAAAATTGTGTTGTCTGCAGAATGATTGAAACCTGCTACGACCTTCCAGAGGCCCCAGAACTGATTAGATGGGAAATAGCCTTCACCCCTGCCAACTCACCTGGCATCCTTCCTGTTTACCAAGATACTCCTCCCAGGAGCCTGCTACCAGCAAGCTGCTGGCCAGACCTGCACCTTATCTAAATCCTCTACAAGTTTTGACCTGCCCTAAGACCAAGGATCATTTTCCACATCAATTTCAAAACTTCCAGTACGATGAAGATATGGCCTTATCAGTCAAAGCAGACTATTATTACCATAGACGGTGCAGAGAATTTTTTGATTAATCCGTGTGCAGATAGAATGGCCATCAGTCAAAACTAATGATGGCATTTAGTGAGAAACATCAGTGCCATGAATTATTCCACGACATATATGAATTTGATCAACAGCAGAGTAAATACTGAAATCAGATTAAAAGATGGAGCCCCTGGTAAAACTTTGCTAAAAAATAGCTGTGACTTCGTGCAATCTATGTTTGTTGAAGTTCTCTGCATCTGAGAGCTGGTGTACAAAAAGGGACAGAGTCCCCATTTTATTTAATATTTATTTGACGCATAAAACAAGGCTGCAATTACTACCTATCATCAGAATGTAGCTGGAAACACCATTTAATGTGCCCTTTCTCATGTCCTGTCCTGTTCTCAGACTTGTGTTTGTTAAAGATACCCAAATCTAATGGAGATTTTGATATCTTTATCCTGCTAAGTGCTTTGTTTCATTAATTAGATTAAAAGATTAGAAACCGAAGGAAGGAAGGGAAGAAAAGGAGGCAGGGAAAACATGATGTCCTCAAAGTAGTATTTTCATGGTAGCAGGCAAGGCTTTGGAACATAGTTCAAAACTCACCTCCTCCATGCAGCCCTCCTTGAATTTCAGGCCCGTTAATCATTTTTTTTTTCCCAGCTGTTACGGGAACAGCCCTTCAGCTCCACTGAATCTTTGACTCTGGGTTGCCTCCTCTCTTTCTACAGTTTTTTTGGAGGCGACAATTCCTAAGCTTCTA
The DNA here is from genome assembly GCA_963919715.1 of Microtus obscurus. Lineage (NCBI taxonomy): Eukaryota > Metazoa > Chordata > Mammalia > Rodentia > Cricetidae > Microtus > Microtus obscurus. Next base: position 18,806,049 of record CAWTZC010002528.1, read on the forward strand.
GGTGCAAGGATCATTCTGTTCTCTGTCCTCTACACCCACATCCCCCCACATCTTGAACATTCAGCAGATTGTCAATGAAAAGCAAATGACAAGCTAACTGGCCAACTGGATAAAAGGCTAATACCCCACTGAATGAACGAAAGGTTAAATGATCCTTGAACTTTGCGAATCAGTCAATCTTGGTGAATTTTGCCTTGATGCACTGGGTAAAGATTTAATTTGGAACCAGTGGTCTCCTAAATGCAGTAATTATGACCTTGACCACGATATCAAACACTACCAACCATATTTAAATTTATGCACTCATGCAGATATGTGTGAGTGCACGCACGTGCACATGCGCATGCAAACACACAATTATGTTTTTCCCATGAATATTTAACACTTTTAACAAACTCTGAAGGGAGCATATCATTACAAAAGGAGTTCAAAACCCTCATTCTAAAAAAGCGAGGAAGAGAAAATGGATCAAATACCTAAGTGCCAGAAATTGCCTTTGTATTCATTTTAGCTTATAATGAGAAATCCTTCATTCTGACTTTATTCTGTTCGTTTTCATCTTCAGTTATGTGCTCTATGCTGTGTGTACTTTTTCAAATTCATATTTTCTGTTCTGTCTCCAGAGGTGACTAATGATATCCTAATCCATATATATCCAGTGTTTATTTTTTCCCACCTGCAATTCTGTAATCTATGAAAAGCTTTAATATACAGAGCTTGTTTTGTGTCAACCTTTATACGATGTTTATCCTTGTAATTTTTTAAAAAAATATTACTCAAACAGTTTCCAAAGCAAAGCTTTGAAATAGATTGAAATAGATTCTTTTTCCTACAAGTTAGTAGTAAAATTAACCATTTTTATATTGTATTCTTTATCCTGGAGAATCACAATGCTCTTGAAAGATGACAGATAATTGGAGGCAAACTAGAAGTTGGCAAAAAAAAAAAAAAAAAAAAAAACACCTTTAGGGATACATGAATGTACAAGTCTGGAATTTACTCATAAAATGCATTACGGAGATGTGAGTGCAGGAGCGAGGCTTTCATTGGACAAATAGAGATGTAGCAATTACAGAAAATACCCGAAGTCACTGCTAAGTTTTTGCGGTATCCATAGCAACAAAATTACCCATGTTGCATTGAGGTCTCCGGCTGCTCTAAGACTAGTGAAAATGGACAGGCTTATATTTCCCAGGAAGCAAATAGCAGCGGCCCATCTAGGGGAAAAAAAAAAAGAACCTGAATTTAAGGTGATTTGTTAGATAATGAATGATAATGCAGCTGACACAGAATTCAGAGCTGTCTATAAAAGCAAAAACCAAACCTGAGAGATTTAAGGAAAACACACACACACAGTGAGCTATGGCCCTGAACTAAACCAAGATCCAAAAAAATAAGTCCATAAGTTGTTGTATTGGCCAGGAAACAAAAGCTGTAAAAAGAGGGAAGAGGAAAAAGGAAGGAGGGAGTTAGAGCTAAGGAGCTAGGATTAGGACACCCCAAGAAAAGCCAGGGGTGGAGATCACTGCAGAGTGTTCTTACTCCTCCTGAAGGAACAGAGCATGGCTTTGTGGGTATCTACAGGTTATGCACTGATCTCTCGATCACTCTAATTCCTTTGAAAATTCGAGGAGGAGAGCTACCTACCGAAGCATCCCTGGGCCACAGCAGGGTTCCTCTGTATGAATGGCTGATTCTGTGAATCTGAGTGTAATGTATTCTGATGAGCAAGCTTCAGATCTGGGAGCCCAAATGCCCAGTGAAGTTACTGGAGAATGCTGAAGATCTTACTTCGAAAAATGTACACTGTGCAAAGCTTTATAACCATGGCACTTTTAACTCATAATTCCCGATCCTATATTAAAGAAACAGGCATGAAAAAGAAGAAGAAATTCTTCAGAGTTCCTTAAGTAGATCGTTTTCTTTAAAATTTATTTTGTGCCAAAAGTCCCTTGGAGAAAACAATTAATGTTTTTCGATATCACTATGGTATTTTTGTTCTAGAGAGAATAGTTACTAGTTGATTTCAATAGATATGCCCATGCAGCCTAAATTTATCCACAAACCTGTTGAGCCATGTTGAGTCCACCCTAAAATGCACAGTGTTCTGTTCTTGGAGCCGAGGTTAGCAAAATGAGAAATTACCTTCCCTTTAATAAAGTGAATGACATCTACCTTATGACACTAGAAAATTTTTTAATAAATAAGTAAATAAATGTGATTATTATGTTATTAGATATCCCCTGCTTAATTTGTATCCCAGTCTTGAGAAAAATAATTCTGTACATAGGAGGTGTGTACAGATGTGTTTGGTTGCATAATTATGTGTTCCACTATTCAGTTTATACCTACCTTTCTTGGGGAGGGGAACAGTTGTATTTGATTTTTCTAATAACAGAACTACTCTTGCAATTTTATTTCAAAATTTTAACTAACATTTTCATTGTGTCTATGTCAATATCGACGTTCACATCATAAATATTCCACAAAAACCTACGTTTTAAATCAGTAAGAAGTGTGTTTTCTGCCTAGGAAGAGGATATATTAAATGTTTTCCATCTATATGCAGATTTAAAATACTAATTACTATCTTAAGTGATTTTATGCCAGCTTACTCTAAGCCACCTAATATATTGCATCATACAGTCAATAATCCCACTGGGATTTAACAAATGTGTCTAGCTATTTTATTTATTTTATTTAAAAATTAATTTTATTTAAAAATGCTAATATTCATGGTAACCCCGAGAAGTAAATATTAGATGACTAAAGAGAATAAAGAGTAACGTTCCAAAAAATAACACTCCTATGCAAAACTTAATGGTGGGAATGAGCAGGGATGTTCCTATGTCCTTAACATGTTCGTGGCTTCCAAGAACCAGGATGTGCAATGCAAGTCATTGAGGGTCTTTTCTTCCGCCTACCCCAGGTCTAACTTAAGCTCTTATTAAAAGTTTTCCTTTAGCTTCATTCTCGTGTATCCATTTACCTTTAGGTCAAGAAATATTGGAAGAACTAATTATTTAACTGGAAAATTAAAAATAATATCCTCAGAGTTTTCGTTCTTGTGCATTTTTTTTCCACTGAAAGCTTCTGTGTTAACTAGTAAAATTTTTCCCCTGAAAGCTTCTGAGTTAACTAGTAAAATTTTTCCACTGAAAGCTTCTGAGTTAACTAGTAAAATTCTGATTTGAACTTTCATCTGTTGGTAGTAGTTGTGATAAGCAGCAGTTGAACACTGTGCCAACAGCAGTGTTTTGATGGAGGGTATTGGTATTTATACCAAGGAACTTGCTCCTGGCCACACTTTAGACAACTGTTTATTTGCTTTATTGAATTTTGTTTTTCCTTTAAAGCATCCTTTTAAAAAGGCCTCAGTACCAGACATGACTTTTCCCTTTGTATGCCTTTTTTAATTTCTACATTTTTAGCTGAACAACCTAAAGACATTTAAATATCTCATGACACTAAATTGATTGAGTTTTTCTATGTAAAATTCAAGTGATAATGAACAAATTTGCTGTGAAGATTAAAAGAAATAGTGTGGCTAAAATCATAGCGCAGAGGTTGGACCATAATAAGGAGATTCTCAATAATCAAATTATATTCCATGAGATTTGCTCGCTATACTAAAAGTGAACGACTGAATACTGAGGATAGTGTTTCTTTAATAAACATACTAAATTTAAAATATTAAATTAAATATAAAATATTAAATTAAAATATTAAATTTATATTTTAATATAAAATATTAACTTCTCTATTTAATAGGAAAATTGAATGTAAACACTGTATTTAAGTAATTCCATTTGTTAAAAATGGCTACTCCACACAGTCTCTGCAGCACAGTCTCTGTCGGCTATCACGTTCAGCTGTTTAACTAAAAATGGCTATTCCTTTACATTAATATTGCCTTTGTACAAAATAGCTAGAGTAAGTTTTTTTTAATGTCTATCTATATAGGCAGTAGTAAATTTGAGGAAAATTCTAGTAATTATATTCAGTAATTACTATATTAATATATTATATATAATTATATAGTATAATATTCCCCATTACATGTATTAAAATTAATTTGCACATTAGGTCAACTCAAAGCAAATACGGCAGTCAGCAATGCCTTAAGAAACAAAGGACACACAATGAAACTTTTCCAGTGGTGTGAAATTACCTTCCAGCTGCACTCTTTCAGACTTCTTCCTGTGACCCCAAGGTCCTCTCTAACTTTTTTTTTTTTTTGATTAAATAATGTTCCTATGCTCTCACCGCCTATTTTCTTTTGTGTGAACTTGTCAAACCATCTCAGTCTTGTCTTCTGTAATTTAAGGGGCCTTTGTGCCGCTCTCTGAGAGACTATCACAAAAGTCCGACTGGGAGAACAATTTGTGAGATTTAGAATGAAGGGCCATTATTAACATTGTCTTGCCTGCATTCAACACACAGCTACCTGTACCACACATGGCAGGACTTTAGCTCAGTCATCAGAGGTAGAATGTCTAAGTGGAGTCTTATGAATACCATCATTGGGTGCATGCACTTGCATTGACTTCCACTTTTTTTAAAAAAAAGCATGATTAAAGAACATTAGGGAAACATGTGTTAATGTGTGTACATAGCTCCATTAGAGAACCATGTCTTAGCGTGTGTACATAGCTCTACTGTTCACAGGAGTATTTCTGTAGCTATAAACATGGTATCAAAAGCGGTGATTTTATATGTCCTCGGGTTATAATCTAATAGTCAATAATATGCAAAGTGAATGTTCTTCACTATAAAGCTTAACGCAGAGAGTGCACGCAAGAGTGGATTTTCTGTTCTGAAGAGAGGTTAATTTTAAGTGTTTTTACTTTCTCAGAGTACTCCTGACTTGTGTTCAACAATCATTGGCACTAATGATGTTTATGCGGCTCAAAGAAAATGAGGCTTTTTCTTACTCTTTCAGTGCCCAGTGCCTTTTTATTATTACAAAAGACAAATCTAATTACTTCTGATGGATTTGAAGAGCTGCAATTTGAATCGTGAATAATTCCATTCCAGAGGAAGTTAGAGCTCAAATGCACCCATGAAACTTAGCTTTGTGTAAGCCGGGTTGTACATGGATGCTAAGTAAGGAAATATTTTTAGCTTGTAGCAGTTGGACAGCTCTCATAGAAAGCTCTTTATGTGCGTGTTTTTGCTATATGTTTTGTTATGTTAAACGTAGCCTGTAGATCAACCTCTTCTATTATCTAAAGCTCATCACTTCCTCCTCTCCATCCCCTGTATCTTCTCACTGAGCTTTGATCCTGGTGTCTATCCTTCCTCTGATATCCCTCTTCCTATATCTCTTGTCTCCTAAGGATTCTTAGCATCATTGAGTCCTATGCCTTGAATATAGAGAAACTATAGCACTAATAGGTGAGCCCCTGCTGTGCGCTGGCTGCCATTGTAGGCTTTTTAGTAGTTAACTTTAACCAGCCAAAGGAAATGGATGCCACTATATTATTAACTTGGTAGAGAAGAGAACAGGAGGAACCATCAAGCAATCAGGGCAGTCACATCGCCACTCCCCGGCCAAGCCCTATACATCTCTCCATGAGCGCCTCTCAAGGCACCAAGTACTTATCCCTTGCCTTCAATATGGTCAGACCTTTGACATTTCATTTTCTGTTTGTGTGCTTAGTGTCTGCCCATTCGACCATAACATAACATATTAAGATAACGCCTAGTGTTTGCTTGATGAATAGTTGCGGTTGATGTGAACTAAGCTTTTGCCATGCTGGACACTGCATCTTAATACTGAATTCTCATAAGAGACCCACTAAGGTGCTTATCAATTTTACCACTACTGAACAGGTGAGGAAACTGAGGCAAAGAGAGGATTTGCCAAAGATAAAAGAGCGTGCAGAGGATAAAATCAGGGTTCAAACTCAGGAAACTGCCTGGGGTGCTGTGCTCTGAATAAAGAAAGAGAATTCACGGAAGAGGAACTTGGAGCACAAGGGAGAGGTGGCATGCGATGTGTGTAGAGGTAGAACAGTCCGTGGGGGCTGGAGAGATGGCTCAGAGGTAAAGAGCACTTGGCTGTTCTTCCAGAGGTCCTGAGTTCAATTCCCAGCAACCACATGGTGGCTCACAACCATCTGTAATAAGATCTGGTGTCCTCTTCTGTACTGCAGGATACATGCAGGAAGAATCCTGTATACATAATAAATTAAAACCTTTTTTAAAAAAGGAAGGGTCGGCTGAAGAACAGTCTGTGCCCTGGTGGTGGTGCCGCTAAAACCCAACGGTACAGTACCTCAGGAGCAGAGCAGACACTGGGGAAATCCAGCCACACGGATGACTGTCTGCTGCATTGGGTTGGCCAGTCCTGTTGCTAATGTCCATGTATGTTTCTTTCTCTCTTCCAGTGCCACCGTGGGCCTTAATTGCCATAGCCATAGTTGCGGTCCTTTTAGTCGTGACCTGCTGCTTTTGTGTCTGTAAGAAATGTCTGTTCAAAAAGAAAAACAAGAAGAAGGGCAAAGAGAAGGGAGGAAAGAATGCCATCAACATGAAGGATGTGAAAGACTTAGGGAAGACCATGAAAGATCAGGTAAGGCGCATGCCCCTTATTCGTTTGTTGAACTCTTCAGCTAATAAGTCACCAGCGAGGGCTCTGTTCTTCTACGCCAGATGCTCACGGACATGAACAACTTGTGGCTACCATTTCTTTTGCAGAGATGCTTGACAGTCCTTTCAGTCTCTTAAAGTGTAGTGGAGAGAGATACAGTGGGTTTTCTTTTTTTCCTCCCTTGATGACACACACGCACACGTGTGCACACACATGTAAACAGAAACTGCTCCTTCATTTCCCGGCCACTCATAAAATATTCATACAGAAACTATATTATTAACTATAACACTGTTTGGATGATAGCTTAGTCATATTTCTAACTAGTTCTTATATCTTAAATTAACCCATTTCTATTCATCTGTGTATTACCATGAGGCTGTGGCCTATCAGTAAGTTTCTGGCGTCTTTCTCCTTCAGCAGCTACATGGCGTCTCTTGACTCTACTTACTCTCTCTAGGTATCTCTTCCAGCCTGGCTAGATTCTGCCCTGCCAAAGGCCAAAATGGCTTCTTTATGAACCATCGGTAATAAAACATAGTCACAGCATACAGAAGGGAATCCCACATCATACACACATACATATACACCACCAGGGGAGGACTCTACGCCAGCGGGTGTGGCTTCATGAGCTTGGCATAATAAGATAATTCCTGAGCACTTATATTCCATCGCATTTACCAACCTTGACTGGAATTTAAAAGACAATGTAATCAAGGTGCCTGAGTCCTTTCCCTCTCTGCCAGGGCCTCTATCTGACCCATCCACGGCACTCGGGCTCTGTTAAGTAGCTTCATCACACTTAGTAATTGCCAACATTGCCACACACCCTGCCTGCTCAGTCATCAGTTGCCAGAACTAATGAGTTATATGTGGTGATGGGGGATAGGATCCAGTCCTAAAGAAGAAGACAGAGCTAGAAGACAAAATTATATTTCCCCAACTAGTGATCATAATCAGACCCTCAATGATGTTGATAAACTGTGTGTCCGAGCTGTCTTCCATGCATAGAGAAGCTATCTGGGTTGCCTTGATGCTACTGCCTATTTTTAACTAAGTTAGCCAGACAACTTAGCCAAGGTGACGCTTCATAAAAAGTATTAAATGTGTCTTCACTTTTGGAATAAAAAAAATACATATATTAAATGTTTCTCAAGAAAATTTAACTCATGAAAGGACAGCAAAGATTTTTTTCATAGAAATTTTTGTAATTATTGTTTCCTATCAGATAGTTTAAATAGTTCTACCTATTCCCAAATAGAAAACATGTGTAGGCAATTTTTCCAATTGACTTACAGTATTAATTACTATTAATGGAATCATTAACACATGAACTTAAGAACAATTTGGTCAGGTGTTAAGACAAGCCGCATAGAAGATGCGTGCAGCTCCCTTCTTCCCCGCACACTCTCGCATGCTTCCCCTCTTTTCCAGTAGGAGTTTAAAACTCCTCGAAGAACCTGGCAGTGGTGGCAACACCTTTAATCTTAGCACTTGAGAGGCAGAGGCAGGCGGATCTCAAGGAATTCAAGGCCAGCCAGGTCTACAAGAGCTAGTTCCAGAACAGGCTCCAAAGCTACAGAGAACAGAGAAACCCTGTCTTGAAAAACAGAACAGAACAGAAAAACTCCTCGAAGACACTGTAGTGTCTATTGGAGCAGTTTTCCCAGGGGCCCAGTTCTCATTCCCTGCAGTTTAGTTTGCATTCAGGGCTGTATGTGCATGGATGGATGTGAAGTCTAGTTTAACGCTCAGAGAGCTTTAACCTGAGCTCAGGGTAGCAACGGTTCAATTTGTCTGGTAGTTTCTCATCAGTTAGAGAAGCTCATGATCAACTCCAGATACCTAAGAAGGATTTTTCTCTTCATTTAATTTGTTAAGTAGATACTCAAATTTGGGTTTATAACAAGTAGAATTTAACACTGATTTTTCTTCCTCTTTTATTCATTTGGGTTTTATTAGACAAAGATCATAGATTCTTTTAAAAAAACATTTTATAATTAAGTATAGAAATAATTTCCCTGGATGAGCGTGGCCTAGAAAAGGGATGCTATTTTAGCAGTATCTTTGAAAACAATAATCTGAATACACAGTGCTATGCTTTTTATGGGTATCATAAAACTCAATTGTGATCTTCTTGTGTCCTTGAATTAACACTTAAAAGCTTTGATAAATGTTAAATGGTAACTACAGCATTCTTGTCTAGGATAAGGAAGTTACATTTTCATTTGTGGATTTGTTCTGTATGATGTAATATTTGTAATAGTATAATTGATGACCCAGTGCCATTATCCCCCTTACGCCATGGACAAATGACCACGAGCTCACAGATAGACTAGGTGGGGACCTATCTCCTGCTCCTGTGGATAGAGAGGGGCAGAGGAATATGAATCTAGCAAGGAACTGGTATGAAAAGCTCAGCGACAGTTTATATTAACTTCCTGTCATAATAAAATATTTAGAACTTCAACCACTTTAAATGGCTTTAACTACCTTAAGTCAAACATTTTATGTACTGTGGGGCTTTAGCTAGGTATGATTTTCAATTTTAGATGTATAGAATGAGATATAATTGGAATAGTGAAATTATCATGTCCCAATGATAATTATGTAACCACAGGGTATGTTTCTATCAGTCCTTACTAACATATCTAATAGCTTATTGAAGATGAGTGCTAAAGATGAAAACTGGATGCACCGATTTTAGGAGGATTATCTGCCACGTGGTGTCCCATGATCCTCCAAATTATACCAATGAAATTCACTTTTAAACAATGTGCTTTCAAAGTACTTCAAGCGTCACATCACAGTGAACATAGGGAAGGGAAATAAGGCCAGTATATGGCTCTCTTGTATAAAGTCAGGGCAGACAGGAACAGTTAATGGATGTACTCCTAAAGCGATATAGGCCTGAGGGCAATCAATAAGTTTTATTACTTCAATCCATTCCAAACTCCCAGAAATTCAAATTTCAATACTCACGGCTATAGATCTCTCTGGAAAGGTTTTGTAACCTTTAAGAAATAATCTCTTAAAATTCAGCATTGACTTCAGAAGTAAACTCTAGATAGTATGTTTGGGATTCATATTTAGTGTTTTTTTAATATCTTGAATCTTGAAATCACTAACCATACAGGGGAGATGATAGCAACTCATAATCGTAAGCTTAGAGCGGTCATTTCTCCATGGTTTTCACTGATGTTTGTGGATATTTTAATTTTTATTTCTTCCTTCTATGTCCTCCTTATCTGTGTTCTGTCTCATGACTGTTCTGGACTGTCCCTTGCGGTAGGTTTCTTCTGCTACTAGACATCTCTAATCAATGCTGGTGGCTGGGCTCCACAGCTGAGGGCTTACCATCTTGACATCAAAAGGCTGAACCCAACTGATCTGCAAAGATGAAGTGTTTCCTTCTAACCATTGCCAACATGGGCTAACTAGAACAGGATTGGAAAGATTTTGCATGGATAGAGAGAAAAGGAAGGACAGTCTCTCACACTGTCTTTCTGCATGCCTTACTAAATCCCATGTGAACAGCATAATTGAAAACGAGCAAATACTTTTTCTGATGGCTGTGGGCTAGGTCACTTTTGAACGCCAAAGGAAACCATGAGCTGGTCCTTCTAAACCTGGGAACTTGATTTAAAAAAAAAAAAAGCCTGATGTTCACAACACAACTCCCCTCTTAACAATTTGCCTGACATCAGAGCTTCTGGGCTTACAAGATTTTTCATCTGAGGGATTTTTTTTTCCTATGGAGGAAAAAATATTGCTCTCAAGATATTATAATAGCTACTGACTTAATAGGTCTGAATTTAATGTGATGGTACAGGGTACATCTTGATGAAGCTCGGCCTCTGGGACAGAAAGAGACTTAATCACTTCAGTGATGAACAGAAGCACTGAAAAATTATCAAAAAATTTAGCCCCCTTTCATGCAAAATAATTGCAGAGATGGTCCTGCACCTTCTATTCTGGAAAAAAAAACACTTAGGGTAAAGGAGATTTAATATCTCAACTATTTCAAATTGCATTGGGCTGAAACATGATATATAAAATGTCAGCTCTGAAAAGGGACTTTTGAAAAAGTATTTAAATTCATGATTATTTTTAGTGTGACCATGGACAGGGCATGTAGGTATTTTCGGTCAGTGCATTAAGGAATTTTCTACTCTTTAAAAAAAAAATCAAACTATTGCAGGGAGGCAAACTTCCTAAACTGTAGTTTTTTTATACACACCCTCTGTGACAGTGCTAAAGATTCTACACACTCTACACACCTAGGGTCTCAGGGACAAACGGAGTCCACTGTCTGAAGTGTTTGAGCCAGACACGGACATCTGAGTGCCATTCATCAGGAACTGTGCAGGTCCCTGCTTTGGTTCTTACTTTAATATTCAAGAAAGCACCCAAGGATAAATTAATCTTCCTAAATTAAATGGTATAGGGCTAGCCACATTTGAGAATGGCGGTTTTCAATTTTTCAGGCTCGCTGTAGACTCCTGAGATGTGTCAGAAACACAGAGGGTGACAGACACCTGTGACCATGGCTCAACTCTGCTCAGATGTTCATCTAAGCAGAGAGCAGACAGATTTGGGGGACCATTAGGGGATTAGATTGGAGGAGCCAAACTGGATGAAATTATAAAGTTAGGGATGGGGGTTATCATTTTAAACACCACTGAGGCTCTCTGTGTAAGTGATGGGAGAGTCTCCACTGAGAACAATAAAGGCAGAGAAGAGAGGTCCATGCAGGTAGGGGCAGCAAGATGGCGAGCCATGGTCTGACAACCCTGGGGCCTCTTTACGTCTCACATTTGAGTTCCGGAAGAATTCTCATCAGCTTGAGAGCTGACAGTAGTCACATAATAGTAAAGACTATTTAATATTGTCAGAGATGCTTTATTTCAATTTCTATGAGATTCTGCAGCTGAGTACATGCAAGAAAAATGAGATAGTAGACAGAAGTGAATAACATTTGCTCATTTAAAAACAAGTGATTTTAAAAAAATGACCAAGAGAAATATACAGGTAGTGACCAGAACAAAATATGTGGATGGCTAATATAAAGGCCTTTCAATTTTTCAAACATACTCATGAATGGGGAAATGGAACTTTTCATAAATTTTAATTGTAACGAATAGACATACATAAAAATGTTTCTGTAATCCCCATGAAGACACCTTCCACTATTATAAACCTTTGTATTAGAAATATCTGGAGTAACTTTTTTATACTAAGAAAATTTTATATACTTTGATTTTTGAAATAGAGAAACATTTTGTATATTTTATGACATAACGATCTTTCAAATATTTTAATTTATATCCATTAATGTTGAAGAATATTTAGTAGTTTAGATTAGGTTTTCAAAATTTAGTACCCTGAACCCTGTTCTTCCATGCAAAATGAATTTTATGCCCATATGAGTTTTTCTGAAATTCCAAACATGACGCTTGTCTTTGATATTCAGTAAACTCAAATCAGTTGAATTCAGCCTTGCTTTCTGTGGAGCTAGCTGTCATGAAGACAAAACGGGGAAGTTCAGCTGGAAATGGGGTGAACGACTCTCTAAACATGCGTTTGCTGGTGGCATGTTTTCTCCTTTTTTTCCTTAAATGTGACAATCGTATATGTGAAACGAAAGGATTTACGTTTTCCGGGGGTCACTCAGCCATCCTTGGCACAGGCAATCAGGCACCCGAAGGTCATGCATTCCATACGAATCTCCGCTGCATGCACCAATGATACTTCACACGATGCTGAGCATCTTCTGCGGCTACGAGAATGTGAAACCCAGCCTGGATGCGAGCATGTTGATCATAGAGAGAAAGGGGCAATGCAATCAGAGCCGAGAATCATACCAAGTTGACATTTTCCTTGCAAGGATTTTATAGTTTTGCTTGCTCTACTTTGGGTGGGGGGGGGGCTTCTTCCATTGCTTCCATTATTGCTTGCTGACCTGGGGGGGGGGGCGAGTCCATGCACACGTGGAATCAAAAAATACAAGCGCGTGTAAGCAACAAATGAGAGTGTGTTAGACAAGTAGAGTTCAGCATCATCACGCTTGCTTCAAACAGCTTGGAGGTATGGCCAGGTTAATGTGGACTGGGAGGGAAATTCACTGGGATTTCTTTTCTTCCTACTCATAGGCCCTTAAGGACGACGATGCTGAAACCGGACTGACTGATGGAGAAGAGAAGGAAGAACCCAAGGAAGAGGAAAAACTGGGGAAGCTCCAATATTCGCTGGACTACGATTTCCAGAATAACCAGGTCTGAGGGGAAAACGTCTAATTCCATTACATTTTCTGAAATTACCAAGGAGCGATTGAGAGCAAGATAGTCTTCTTGAAACATTTCATTTTGTTGTGGGGGGGGGGGGGGGGGGGGGGGGGGGACGCAATTATCAAAGCTATTGATGAAATCATCTCCAAGTACAGGCAGTCCCCTAGCTGCTAATTTAACTTCTGCTAATGAGAATTCACAGTACCCAGCCGATTACATCTACTCACGGCACGGACAGGAGACCAACAGAATACAAATTAACTCCAAGCCATCGGCCTGCCGCTGAGAGCTCCCAGCCAGCCCAGTCCCAACAGGTCCCTCCGTGTGCATAGAACAACCTTCCCTGAGTTGTATAGATTTAAAGTCCAAGCAACGCCGGGGCTTTTGGTTTGAGCTGCCATCTAAACCCACATTTAGAAAAGTAAAATTGTTAAGCAGTGAAAAAAATTTAACACGGGGCAATGCTCTGTGGCTTTTAAAGGCAGAAATACCTTCTGTGTGACGCCACGATGCTGGGCAAAACTCCCTCAAGTGATTAGACAGTGGCTCTGTCAATGCCGAAAGGCCAGTGGCTGGATTATAGGAGCCCAAGAAGGCTGCCCAGAAGTGACCAGACTAAAGACTGCAACACAAGCAACCCCTGCTTCTCTTTCTCAAAAGGTGATGGAGTGTATTGAGATCGGTAGCATAGCAGCCGCTTTTCACTGAGTAGCTATAATGCAGGTGTGGGCTGTTAGTCCCAGGGTGCCAAATACGTTTGAAAACCCTCCTAGGTAAGATCCACAAAGTTAATATCCGCCCCTGTACTGTCTGAGTTGCGAGAGAGAAAGCAGACTAAGCCGAGTTCCGAACGTAGCCCTTGACCTATTAGTGAGTACAGACACCACCCACTTCATTGGCGTCCCTCTTCCTTTGCGGCGAGAGGAAGGCTGGTAACTGGGTACGATTACCGGAATGCAGCATATGCTAGCGACAGATATCCTGCTTGATGAGCAAAGAGTGATAAGTGACTCAAACATCAACAGTCGGCTTTCATGGCTGATGTCCAGAGTCAGAACTGGAAGCAGTTGTAGCGATTCTGGATTTCCTTTGGGAACTGACAGTTCAGGCCTTTGAAGCTTCCGAGTACCTCCCCCCCCAAGGATGTGTGGGATTGGAAAATGCTTTTCTTTAATCATCTTATTAGAGCCCTGGCTAGTTATTTTATAATACGTTTCAGACACCTGAATTTAGGTATGGTCTGTGAGTATGTATTTATATAGGATTATTGGGAGACCCCTTTACACCTTGTAATTAAATATATTTCAGGTCATTACTTCTACCAAAATGTGAGCATTAGGATTTAGGTGGAAGCAAAGTAGTTTATTATTTACATATTCCAGGAAGGGTAAAGTTTAGCTTACATTACATTACCAATGGAGGTTTCCAGGTTTTTAACCTGTCTTTATATATCTTATATTTTTTTCCGTTCATAAATCTCATACTGATTAGTTCTGAAAGTTCTACTTTTTGTATCTGTGTGCACCACGTGTGTTCACTTTGGCTGTGGAGGTGACAAGAAGGTGTTAGATCCTCTGGGGCTGCAGTTACACATGGTTGCACACTCCCATGTGGGTGCTGGGAATCGAAGCTCAGGCCTCTGAAAGTGCAGCAGGTACCATGTCTTCAACCCAGGAGTACTTTTAAGAACAGAATTCATTCTGTTTTAACCAAAAATAATGTGTATATTTGCTGCTCTGTTTTTATCAAACATTAAGTCCAGTCAGGCGGTGGTGGTGCACGTCTTTAATCCCAGCACTCAGAAGGCAGAGGCAGGTGGATCTCCATGAGTTCGAGGCCAGCCTGAATTTCAAGAGCTAGTTCCAGGACAGGATCAACAAAAATAAACCTACAGAGAAAGCCTGTCTTGAAAAAAAAAATTGTCCAAAATATGCATTTCATTATGATGGTCTAGAAGATTTTATTGATAAATAGCATGCATTGGTTTTAATTTCAAATGTCCTTGCTAGTTTCCATCACCACACGGTTTCTATGAGTTAGGGACTGTAAAATCTGAGGAGACTTGTAGACAAGGTTGGAGTCAAATATGAGTATTTGTTTACCAAAACCAAAAAGAAAAAAAACAAACTCCTTGAATTAAGAAGCTTTCGCAATGGGAATATGTCTCTCTTAAACAGAAGTTCAAGGGACATTAGAAGAAATTCCTCTATCCTTTAATGGCAAGATATGTGAGTCTCTAGACTAGAATTCTCTCTCCTTACTGAGTTTGTTATGTTGTCCTAAAAGAAAATCATTTTCACAAAGTGAGAATGAGGAATAGAACATTACCTATAACAAACTGAGAGACCGTGAGCTTTAGTAATTGCATGGTTATACTCTAGTGCCTACAATAGCTATTCTTGGGCCATGTCTGCGTTGGGGTACCTCCCTTCTATCATTCATGGCTCCCACTGAAAGACAATGCCACAAACGAGGCAAGGCAGCTTTAAAGTGGAATTGGCATACCCATTAGGGCACCATCAGGGCAAGATCAAAGTTGGAAATTGAGCCAACCAACCAAAATACACTGAGGATGTCCTAGGTCATGTAACAGAAAATGGGTGTCAGTTTTTGTAAGGAAATGGGTTGCTTGTCCACTCCATTTGCCTAAAAAACTATGACTCACATGTTTACGACCTGTAGTATGTCCACATTTATTGAAGAATCTGTATTTCACGTTTTTTTCTTTACAAAAATATCGACAAGATTGGTTTGGGGACTCATGCTTAGAATCTGAGTACTGGGAAGACAGAGGCAGGTGTCTGGCTTGCCTGAGCTATAGAGTCAGATTTTTATCTCACAAAAGAAGTAATATAATAATGCCACATTAGTTTAATATTCCCAGTGAAACTGAGAAGTTTATTGGTGAAAATACAGTGCAGACAAAATTGCTATATTAGGAAAATGAAAAACGTAGTTTTTTAACATAGATATTCAAATCTAGAACTCTCCCCATTTTGAGAAAGCTTAAATTTTTAATGCATTTTATTCTACCTCCATTTAAATGCATCTTTCTTGAATAATTATTCTAGCATAAGCTAAGGTTTTAAAAATATAGATATACAAGAATAGGTCAAGTGGGATAGAAACATAAAGCTCTAGTTTTTTCTTTCCAAAATATTGGTCAGTAACTAAGAAATTTCCATTTTGCTTCTCTGAGACTTCAGAAAAGAATAAAACATTCCCTGCTTTGCAGTTATAGACTGTGGTTGTTGAGCAATTTAATTCCACTGATAAAGCAAGAGCTGGAAGGAAAAACGAAGCTCGAGAGCTTTTAGCAACTGGGACGTTATTTGATTGCAACCCTTCTGCAAATATGAATTCCATATTTAACTGTAATCAGCCACCTTTTAGAAGCCTCTTTTGTGCTTAAAAACGAGGCGGCCTAGAGCCCGCATCTGTCATAATTCGGTTTCTTAAGTCTACAGAGCTCACTGCACTTGCCCTTTGTATTCAGACTCACGAGAATAAAAGTTGACCAAAAGCAAAGGGAACAGGGGACATCACAGTGTGCGGCACTGTGAACAAATCAATCTTTCTCAAAATGCTCATCTTTGATGTGGCCCATTTGTTCTCATTCATTTCAGCTGTTGGTCGGCATCATCCAAGCTGCTGAACTTCCTGCCTTGGACATGGGGGGAACATCTGATCCGTACGTCAAGGTCTTCCTGCTGCCTGACAAAAAGAAGAAATTTGAGACAAAAGTTCACCGGAAAACCCTCAACCCTGTCTTCAATGAACAATTTACTTTCAAGGTAAATGTTTGGGTTGATTTATAAGCTTGTCCTTCCTCATTTTCTATTAAACACTAGTTTCATCACGACACACATAGGAGCATGAGCAACTTACTCTGGGATTTCAATGGAATATTTCACAGTTGAATTTTCAAGTTTAATGAAGAGTCCAAAGTGGAGGTATTGGCTATGTATTTTCAGACTAGAACATAGACCTTGCAATATCAGAGCCACATCTAAAAAAGCAAGGTTAACCCATGTACACCAACAGACTTTGACACCGCACCCCATTGCCTCCAAAAATAAAGCCCAAGCTATTATTTTTCAGAGTTTCCAAGGCTCTGAAAAATGGGCCCAGCCTATAAAGACTATTGAAGTCAGAATACAGGATGTTGTTCTCCAATGTTCATCATGCTCTCATGGGGAGATTGGAACATGCTAAAACCCTTCCTCCTAGCAATAAAAAAAGTTATGGGCTTCTCTAGCATCATTCCTTTACTCTAGGCTCTTGTCTGGGGCTCTTCATCATGTTCAGACACATCAGTTGACAAACAATAACCAAGAGACATTCTGCCCGTATGACAACTCATCAAAATGACATGCCCTGCAAGCGGCAAGGCACCGTGTAACTCTTCGGTGGAAGTCATTCATAAAAACGGTGCTTCTGATGGATATGTGGAATTGTTTTCCATTCTTCCTTAGAAACACTACATTTATAGCAAATGAAATTTCTGTGAATATGCCAGCAGGCCAATTCAAAATTACCCTGTCCACCAACCAGGCTTAGCAATAACACGTGCCTTGTGTTGACAAACATTCCAGTGGGAAATGAAACAGGGGCATGAGTCACCTCTTCAAATCCTGTTTGCAATTTCATAAAAGAATAGTCTTTCTATTCTTTAAAGTTCGCGAGTTTTAAACACATAAATCCTTTAGTTTTTCTTTGTCTGGACCATTAACATAGCGGTAATAAGAGTAGAAAATTCCTGACTTAAAAATAAGGCATTATTGGTCCTATACCAAATCAGTTACTAAAATCTTATAAAGAGTAGTCAATAAGCATCTTATTTGGCTATATATTGATCTTTTAAGGTCAGCAATCTCTAAGTGGAATTTAATAGATTCTTACAATATTTAAATAATCTTGACATAATATTGTAGTGCCTTCTTCTATTACTTGCATATCATTTCTTTGAAGCATATTGGTAAAATTCTATAAATGTTTATCTATAAATGTTTATAATTTCTGCATTGTTTTATTTCAGGAAGGTAGATCAGACTGTGTATATATATATATAAATATATATTCAAAGTACAGTTATTTTGAGGCATTTAAGAAATATGTTTTCTGCAGAAGACATTATAAACTGTATCTTGAAATGCCAGGCAGCCATGCAATGTAAGAATAGAAGCATAAGTGAGTTTATAGATTGCCTTTCAAGTATGCCTTTCGAGTAGAGTTCAATGTACTTAAGATGAACAACATGCCCCAAAATAAATTCATCATCTTTCCTCTAAAACAAACTTCCATTTTAAGGGAGTATTAATAATAAATGATTCCTAAGTGCCTACAGTGGTCCAGATGTTTAAAATATTCTCACTCGTTCTTGAAAGGCCTCCACTGAGTACAGATTCCTTTGCTGTAGGTTAATAACAAGTTGGGTTGATTTATTTTCCCCAGGTCCAGGTCTACCTAATCCAAAGCACAGACTTCACATAGACTACTTCAAGAAATACAATTTAAAATCTTAAAGGTTTCTAAACTCCCACTCCAAAATTTGTGAATTCTATTGAAATTCAGATCTTTCCAGTTTATTTTAGGTTCTTCCTAAAGTAGAAAACCATTATACTTAATTTTTCACAGGATTTTAGAAAATCTGATTTTGATCATAATTAATAAATGACAAAACACTTATTTGAAAGCCCAAGTTTCTTATACATAAGTGGTCAGATAGTCTTTCTCCCCTTTCTCTTAATAAAAGTTAATTAATAAATGTCCAATTTAATTAAGAAATGTGTTCTGGGGGCATAAGACAGCTTTTATGCCGACAAAATAGTCCATGTATAAAATTGATCAAATATTTAGTACAAGCCTAAACAACCTCTCAAATATTTCTACACATTTACTGGAGTGTAGCTTACCTGAACTGCACAGCTCTCCCTGAATATTAAAAATGTCACTAATCAGC
Organism: Microtus obscurus; assembly: GCA_963919715.1. NCBI lineage: Eukaryota > Metazoa > Chordata > Mammalia > Rodentia > Cricetidae > Microtus > Microtus obscurus. Next base: position 18,824,893 of record CAWTZC010002528.1, read on the forward strand.
TTTCCAAACCATAGCATCTGTCCCAAGTGCATTTGAAAAGCTGGAGACCTCATCCGTTCTTGGCCTTTTGCTACTATTCTTGCTCACCGGTATCACGCTTACAATTGAACTTCAAGATACATATTATAATGACTCTCTAATAATCAAAACATCAATTTTCTAGTCAGCTCGTGTCAATCACAAAATTATTTTAGAAAGTGTGTGAGGCACCTTGTGAATTTCATTTATATCTTTTTAGAATACTAGCATGGCTTTGGAAAAGTCACCCTTCATGTAACGATAGTCTAGAACAACGTATGTTCTCAACCTTCCTCATGCTGCAACCCCTTAATACAGTTAGTTCCTCATGTTGTGGTGACCCCCAACCATAAAATTACTTTCATTGTTACTTTATAGCTGTAGTTTTGCTACTGTTATGAATCATCATGTACATACCTGTGTTTTTCTAATAGTCTTAGGCAGCCCCAGTGAAAGGGCCATTGGACCCCCAAAGGGTCATGACCCACAGGTTGAGAACCACTGATCTAGATGGCTTGAAAAAGTGGTACCCATTGAACTAGTGTCCAGTTGAAACAATAGTAACAACAACATTTTTTTCAAGAGAGAGCTGGTCAAACACAACCGAGTTTCTTATTCTTTCATTGATGATGAAGTGTCTTACCCTCCTCTCCTTTCGTGCAGGTGCCGTACTCGGAATTAGGTGGCAAAACTCTGGTGATGGCTGTGTACGATTTTGATCGCTTCTCCAAGCATGACATCATTGGAGAGTTCAAAGTTCCTATGAACACTGTGGATTTTGGCCACGTAACCGAGGAATGGCGTGATCTCCAGAGCGCTGAGAAGGAAGAGGTAGGGAAGTCATCAGCGTTTCTAACTTGACAAGTTGCGTTCATTCACCTTTTCCTGTACGAATACTAATTTGATCTTCTTGAAGGGGGACATGGGCCTTTAGACACTGACAGCTGCCAAAACAGAGTCCGAGTAATTGTATGACCCTGCTGAGATACATGCAGGACTTCTGGGTGAAATTTAAAAGACAGTAGAGAAATGAACACACTGGGAATATAAGCAACCCCTTCTTTACAAGGCCCAATGAGCCATCACTTTGTATTGTCTGCGTGGGTTTTAGAACTAGTACAGTAAAATGAAAGGGTACTTTTTCCTCTGATGATGTCTGCATATTTAAGTTTATTATTTCTCATGCAGATATCAAAGCATAACAAGTTTTTTAAAAAAAAAAAAACCCTGAAACACACAAAAGCTGGTATTCAGTACAGTTTTGAAGTGACTCTCATCTTCATCGTGCTGTTCATATTGATTTTTTTTCTTAGTTTTAACAGCTTTGCCCAGTATTTTTCTGTCACTTAAAAAAAGTTCAATATCCGTAGTGCATTTACAGTCCGTAGTAACCAGCTCTGTTTGACTGTTCTATGCCTGTCTGGCATGGGCGTTTTTCCGTGTGAATGTCTTAGCAGGCTAATATTAGAAAAATAATCCAGCCCTTAGCTTCTTTCAGTTCTAAAACAGCTCCTTTCACACCCCTCTGTAGGATATTGGCCAATAATCATCTCCCAGGGACCAGCAAACAGCCCTGGTCCATCCAGGATATCTAAGGTTTGGTACTGTGTGGTCACTCTGAGGCCGCATGGACCAGACAGTGAAACTCAGCCTTGTTCATTACCATAAGGACCCTCTCTTCAGCATCTACAGCTACTAACTTCATACCCTTCATTGAGTATGAAAAGTTGCATCACAGTGTGTTAAGACTGGGTTTTCTTTTTTTTTTTAGATGCATATTTAAATATTCGATGTATTTGCAGAATGACTGCTTCTGCCAGGCAGACTTCTGGGAAAGCACAGAATCATAAAAATAACAATTTTAACATATATTAAACAACTTATTATTTGAGATTCTCTTGCACTGAGAGACAGTCTCAAATGACACAATGTCACCAAGAAAGTCTAAACTTGCATTCTCCAGTAGGATGGTGAATCACCTCAAGTAAATAATGACTTTCTGTAGGTTTGGCACATTTGCATAATGAAACTACACATGCACACACATGCATAGATGCACACACATGTGCACACAATTCATGGATGCCCACACATACACACATGTATACCAGTACACAATGCACACATGTCAATACGTGTCCACACATGCATAGATGCACACATGCACACATATGCACACACACACATGCACTGATGTACTCATACAAAGACTGGGTTTTCTTTAAGCTTTAAGATGACTAATTTGTTGTAGAAAGGGAAGCAAATGACTCAACAAACTCTGCTTTATGGAAAGTAATTTTACTTAAACAGGGCCTTCTTAAACATTGAGATTAGGGCTTGCCCAGCTATGAAGATTTACCAGTGCAAGAAAAATCCTGAATAATACCAAATTTTCAAGTTTCATGATTTTTATACATTACTCTTCCTTAGGAGTGAGTTAATATTGATGTCAACTCAAGCATGCATGTAATAAGAAAGTCTATTATTTAGTAACATTGTATCTATACAACAAGGTAGTGCAATATTTCATGAACTTTTGTATTTTATTTGAATGTAGCACACTGAATGGTATTCATTCGTTAACTAGCTTTAGTTAATTTAGGTTAGCTAGTTTTGACTATATCCCAATATACTTAATAAGGCAAGGCCACTTGTCCAGGGCTCATGGTCCTCACTACTTACCAGATTCATGATGTGGGTTCTACAGTCATAGCCAGTGGCTTTCTGAAAAATGGTTTTCCTGAATTTAGAAAAAAAATTCTGGTAATCTACACTCCCTCTTTCAAAAAATTCCTTGAGTAGATGTAGATTTTAAGACTTAACACTAAACCAGTAGGTTTGATCTAGGTAGGCAAAGGCGTTCCTTCGCCCCCTTGGTTCCCCCTTCTTCCCTCCACCATTTTCATCTCCCTGAACTTCTTTAAGACATTTGTCACCCAAATCATGGAGAATAAGTCATTCTGAAACTAGTAATTACCAGGATGCTGGAACTGTGCTGCTGTGCTCTTAGTGAGAACAACGGGTGCGGGGATCAGTCCCCCGTTGCCTCTTTTTCTACTTCCTACCTGCCCTTGACACCAACTAAACCGGTTTCTGGAGAAAGACCTAGCTTACAATCACAATTCTTCATCTTTTCAATTCTAGCTCATCTCTTTATGCACCCTGGCACCTAGAACAAGTCATTCCTACACTTTCAAATCGATTGTTTTATTCTGAAAGGTGGTCACTTTATCTGCACTATATAGTCTTTATAAATAAGAAAGGTAGCATGTGAAAGTCCTACCATAGAATCTGGCAAATGGTAACTCTTCAGTCGGGGAGTGACTGATTGCCTATTCTTCTTCATGGCCGTCTTTATTTTCTTACTCTCATCTTTCGCTTCCATCTGCATCGACTCATCTCTATTCTATCAGCACCATTGTGCTGGCTGACAGCTACTGGATGTTTTTAATGGTAAACAACGAACCAGTATAATTTAAAGTTTTGGGACAGTTTCCTCTTTGGTCTTCACTCAGGAAGAGTAACTTTGGCCCATTGGAGAGGCCATTTTCTCTATTATGAAATAGGAAACTTCCTAAACTAGATATCACTCAGCATTATCTTGGCATGACTAGATGCAGGTAGATACCTACTCATAGGAAAGGAAATAAGATCCAATTAGGTTTCGTCTCTCCAGTTCCTTGTTCTCTGCGGTATGTGCTGTGCCCTTTTCTGTTGTTCATATTTGTGGAAATGAACTGAAGTCTTGGACTGACTTGAGTTCTCAAGACTTCAAAGATGGTTCTCCTTTCCTACTTGAGCTACTGTGTCCTTGACATTCATTTCACCTATCAATGTTAAATGTCATTTTAATGGCATAATGAGTAGAAAGATTTAAAGAAACAACTTTGAAACTAAAAAAAAAAAAATGTAACCACAGGAGGCTATGCAACCAGCGATTTGGATAGAAGCAGGTTAGACCAAGTCCACAGAGTTCTACTCCTGAAATGTTAATAGATTGACATGCAAGTGTTTTAGCAGGAAGCTGGCAACTATTAAGGTCATAAGACCACGAAGTAGTAAGCGGAAGGACGGCATGCTATTTTAGTGATCAATTAATGGCTAAGCAACTTAGAAAGGGATGGGCAACTGGCTAGTGGGAAAGCCTCAGCTGGCGCACACCCACTACAGCACAGGTTCATATAGGAGAGACCGTGCGAACTCTGGCTCTCTCCAGATGCCGACTGTTAGATACCATTGCTGGGCAAGTTTCCATCTAGTTAGTTAACAGTGTTTCTCAAATCAACACCATCCAAGCCGCCGACTGGTTTTTGTTCACTATCAAGTTTTCTTTGTTTTGTGTAATATGGCTGACTACCCCTTACCATCTCCTTATTTTGCAACATAGGAAGGTGGAATTCGACCTTGGAGAGAGTACAACCTTTCTCCCAAGAGGTGACTACACACAAAACCATCAACTTCATCCAATTTTCCTCTCAGTTTGTAGCCCCAAAATCATTCCATATTATCAACAGATAGTGTTGCTTTCTACTCCATTTGTAAAAAGAATTCATCAGGCTGTCTAGGTTGAATTTTTCATATTTCCCTTTTTGTTCAATCGTTCAAACTATAATTTCTCCTGTCACCCACGGTCACATCTGGAACTAACCACCACCCTTTCAGCATAATCTACTCATTTAGTATTTTTCCTGCATTACTCCAAATACCACACTCAACAGCTAGAACTGCATTTTTGTTTATTATTATTACCATTATTATTATTATTTTACCCATCCTTTTTCCTTCATTTGCACAGGTTGCAAGCTCTCGGGCTTGCTGCTATTTTCTGTCTGGTAGAAAGCAAGTCTGTCACCTCTCTTCGTGTGAGTTCGTTAGAGTGCTTCTTAAACGAGGCTCCGTAATCCAGTGCAAATAAGACAAAAATTGATTGCTGAATTAAAACAAGTTGGGACATAATTTAATTAGTACCCAGGCAGAAGGGAAGAGAAACTACTTTGGGTCCTTAATGGAAAATCAATTTTGCAAGAAAATTTCACATTTTTAAGCCTAATTAGAAAAAAAACATTTACTTCACAGAAAAAAGCATTTTGAGAATACATATTCAATCAAATGGCAGGGGGTTCTTTTGGGCATCCCGTGGTCAATTACTCGGTACTACTTCGAAAGGAGTTCAAGTTATTTCAGACAGCATCTTTACGGTCAAGGATCACGAAACATTTGATGTTGTTTCCGAGCGCGTTTAGAGATGAGACGGCAAGTCAAGCTGTCCAAAACACTCCCCTGACACATACCAGCAAACAAGCGCTCTGGAGGGAGATAGTTTGAAGTGCTGTGTCAACAGGGGGCTTCCTTGCCACTCAGCCCATCACCTTTAGGAAATGCTCGGAACACAGGCACTGGCAGCCACAGCCTTTCAGGAAGATACTGATAATGTGGACCCAGGCTGGAGCTGGTCCCCCTGAGAAAAACTTGGGGGAGCAGGACAGACACATAGGCAAATCAGTCTTAATATTTGTAGTTGACAATGGCAGAAATAAGCGGTTTTCTCCTACTAATTGTTTGTAATGCCTTATTCACTCTCTTTCCCACCGTCTCAGAACCCTCATTTTCATCCAGTTTCTTCTATGACTGCTGGAGAAGTTAGTTTGCATTAAGGTTTAATGGTAAAGGTAAACGATATGCATCTCTACTTGAAACATGAAAATTTGCCCAGGGGAATATGAGGTTATGTTTTAGGGAGATTTCAAATAATATGACCCACATCCAAACTTACCGTACCTAGAAAATTTGTTGTTAAACAAATATATGGTACAATAGATATCACTTAGCAATATTAGAGGTATTTTATAGTATATTAGACCAAGATACACTTCAGGAATTTTAATATCTACGTGATACTAAAAGTATCATTCTATGGGACTTGGAATATATTGATTTCACTTTACCCTACAGAAGCATAAACACAGTTGAAGTTTTATGGTGTGACTTGGACTGGAATTTCAGTTCCTATTTCTACTTTATAAAGATGATAGTATTTATTATGCATTAAAGTGGTTAAGAAAAATATCATAGAAAAAAGCAAACAACCTTATTAAATACCCCTGCAGTATACACAGTATGGCAATTTTAGAGACAGATAAATTCCAGATCTCACATAATTGATCTGTTAAGCAAAAGTTTAATAACTGAAGAATCTCCTTAAAAGTAATATACATTGGACACATTTAAAGCAAGAATTAACTGCAAGGAAAGACCCTAGATATTACCAAAATGCCACCTGACTAGCATCCATTGCCCCAACTCCCATGTCACTTCTCCTACCCAACTCTAGTCACTCAGAGACATGACTGCTTCATATCCAGACCTCACCAAAGATACCTGGTGTCCTGCTCTAACCTTTGACTGTGCAAGCACCTGCACGCTCTCATGTGCACACACACACACAAATCATTCTCCTAACATTATGCAAGAAAACTAGTGACCACAGAAAGGGTCAGTAACTTGTCCAAGTCCACAGGGCAATGCTGGAAGTAAAAATTAACATACAGTTAATATTAATTAAATTAACATAATGTTAATATTAACATTCAGAACATAACAGTTCTGAATCCACATGCTATTTCATTATAACCTTTTAGATATGATCTTTTGATCTTCTTAGCCTTCAAGTATAGCTATAAACTACATTTTCATGCAAAATATCCACTTGGGCTCACTGTTTGAAACCTGTGACAATCCATCAGTTTGCTTTAACAGATTGCCGTGGATTAGGGTGTAGGCGGTGATGTGGGGTTATACTAATGTCTGTGTGTATTGATAGGATAACCCTTTTAGATATTATAATGTACTGTAAATATTTACAAAATAGCAAAATCTCATTAACTGGAGCATTTTTACTATTTCATAAAGGTGGTATTTCATGGATGAGCAGTATGATTTCCACCCAAAATGCAAAACCTTAAAATCCAGTGTTACTCATTAATACAACTGTGTCATTTTTCTACATGAATGTGAAGAAATACAAGGAAAACAGAGGGGTTTTACTTTCCATGAAAAATGTTAAATAAATCCATTTCTTTTATTCATCCATAACATATATCAAATACTTATTAAAGGGGCACATAAAGCAATAAAATATATAAACAGTATAAACAGAGAATATTAATGCCTATGGAAAGTGGTCAATCATAGTGGTAACTTTTCCTAATGTAAAATAATAACTAAAGAAACCAGTAAAATTTATAAACAAATGCTACATTCAGGAAAGAAATGGGAGTTAAGGAGACCCATAGAGAAGAGCTTGAAAAATTAGGCCAATACTTAAAGCTTGATCTGAGTTCAAGTCCTAGGACCTACCTGATGGAAGGAGAGTGCCAAATTTTTTTTTTGAGACAGGTCTTACTATGTAGCCCTGGCTGTCGTGTAACTCTCTATATAAAACAGGCTGGCCTCAACCTCAAGAGATCTGTCTGCCGCTGCCTCCCAAGTGCTGGGATTAAAGGTACCACCACACTCGGCCTCCTTGAGAGTCAGCTTCTAAAGGCTCTTCTTATCTCCACATAGACACTGTGGAACATACGCACCCTGGCACGTACATGTGTGCCCACACACAAACACAGGAAACGTAATCAAGTCTTTAACTAAGTTTTGAATAAACGGAGAGAAAGCCAGAGCAATTCCCAAGTCAAAGAGATCAGCCAAAGCAGGCCTAATTAAGAGTGAAAACTTGAACCTGTATCCCGGGGAACAAGACTGAAGTGAGTTAATAACAGCCTGTCCCTTAAACATTGAACTCATAAATTTAGACTAAGGACAATAAGCTCTCAGAACTAAGACTAGACACAAAGCCACTCGCCGTAAACACATTGTACCAAACCTTTGCTTCTTAGGCCTCATATAGTGTCTGAGCAATCCCACAGGGTTACTCTTCGTGCTGCCCTTTCCTATGTAGGATAACTCAGTTTATCTTGAACTGCCCAGAAGATAAACAGTCTAGCAGTGATTTTAACCCAGGACTGTCGAAATCCAGAACCCCCTTTGCCTTCCTTCTGCTGCGTTGTGGCTGTGCTAGCTGACCTCAGCGAGTACAGGGTTATTTTCTGTGCCTGTTTTTTTTTTTCTGCAAAGCATACAATAAGCATAAGCATATAGTTATCAGTAAAGTGGTTGAACTCATTTAAAAAAAAAAAAAGAAGAATTTCCTTTTGCAAGCATACCTCACCGACCCTACTGACATTAAGGGTCCTATCTCCAGTGACTACCCAGCTACTCAGGTGACCATGATTGCAGCGAAGACCTACATCCTTTTGGGTCAGAGATGAGGCTGTCACCCCAATCTCTGAAGAGCTTACTCAACATACAGAACATGATTCTGCCTGGTCTGCTCACCAGTGACTTGTGTGTCTTTCCATTCCTTTAAATCGGCCTTGCAGAGTCCAACAGTGATAATGAGTTAATGAGCAACCCAGGTGACAAAATTTTTGGTACAGTGGGAAGCAATCAGGTGGGTGTTCTATTGAGGCACGTACTTGGATTGACCAAAATGTTCCGAACATTAGCAATGTTCCATGGCTTCTCGAATGGCTTATTGCGGGGCAAATTCTCTCTGAATTTCATGAATTTCTCATAAATTTTGATACATGTTGTGCCAAGGAAATCGAATTTTCGTAAAAAATAGAAATGAGTGTAGGTGTTAGGGTTTTTTTTTTTCTTTTTATCCAAAGAATAAAAGAAGTGAGCGTTTTTTAGTTGGATTTTAAGTTAAATGGAGCAGGTGGTGGGAAGCACAGGTTGGCAGAGCAGGAACTGAGTAGTGGGAGCTGAAGCAGGAACAAACCAAAAATGAAAGAACCAGGAGAACAAATGGGTAAACAAAAGCATTTTCGTCCATGTCTGATTCCATAGGGGGTTTTTTGTTTGTTTGTTTGAGTGGGAAGCAAGGCAGAATGTCTTGTTCCGTCTTTCACATATTTGAGTCTTTCAAAATGTAATCATTTCTGATGAGCTGATCCTATGTTTTTGGCACAATTTTTGTTATTATCCTGTTTGTGAATCTTCAAATTAAATGTTTTTCCCTTCTGTCTTCCTCCTACCTAATGTTTGTATTGTGAAATCGTTAATCCATTACAATCTGTTACTCCCCAACTAGAGGAAGTGTCTGTGCTTGTTTTGTCCTAACTGTGCTACAGAGAGGGAGGAGGAAGACTCACTGCCCAGTCAGGCCTTATGGAATCAGAGGAGAGAGGAGCACACACAGCCATGCCCCTGCCTGGGAACAAGAGCTTTCAAATGCTACTAAGTAATTTTGTACTTTTGTTTTGTCAACGTGAAATTATTATGCCCTATTTTCATAGTGCAAGGATGATGGGAACATGGTAAATAAAATAGCCCACTCCACCTAGGCAGTTATGAATCAACAGGGAGACAGAACCATGGGGTAGATTAAAATGCTAGACTCAACTATGCAAATCCAACCATGACTCAACTCCTCCTGGGGAGTATTTGCTCTTATTATTTGGGCTAATGTTACTAATCTCTATGAAAAAGTTACATTCTAAAAGAGTTATATAAAGCTCTTCCAACAATACTTGGCACCAGGTAAACAATAAATATTAGTTATTTGGGGTATTGCAGATACCCCTCAAACACCTCTTTTTTTTTTTGCCAGCTAAAAAGGCATGACTGTGACTACTAACCTTATGTGTTTCCTTTGTGAGGACAGTGGGGGCAGCCTAGGGATTCAGGCAACACTGTAGATGTCATCATGAGAGGAGACCGTGCCTAGATGTCACGAACAGGAGTTTTGGGCGAGTATGATTATTTACCAGAAAGACCCAACCCTGAGGAAGACTCAGCAGGTGGAAGAGGAAGATGGCACAAACGGTGTAGCCTAACACAAAGTTTCAAAATTCACTAAGCTAAGGTTCTTTTTTTAACCTAAGTAGTAACATCTGAGGGGATGGCAGAGAAATCAGGCGTTTTGTCTGTTGCTCATGGGAAGGCTGTAACACATCAGAAAACAATCTTCCATTTCCTCGGAATGATAAGTAGTGTTATTACATGACCTAGCATACCCCTAGGTATATCTGAGAAAATTAGGAATTGTGTGTGTCGCTATCATATGAAAATATTCGTAACCACATTTTCACAATAGACAAAAGCAGAAACGACTCAAATGTCCATCAGCCAGTGAGTTGATAGAAGGGGTTGCATGGTGGAATAGGATTCAGCCACAGAGACATGACGTACTGAGAGAACAATACCAATGAACTCCAATAGACAAAGGGACAAACATACAGCACACAGATGGCTGTAGGGAGAGGAAGAGCTCAGAATAGAGATAGAGATGGCAGATAATATGGCTTTCTTGCTGCAGTGATGAAAATATTCTAAAATAGGTAAAGGTGGTTATATAACCCTGTATAGACATTAAACTGTGTGGACTAAATATCAACTTATGTCTTAATAAGGCTATTACGGTCTTCCACTACTGATGCTCCAATCATGAAACATGAGATAGTTTTAAATATCAGAACTAGTCCATTTGCTACATATCTTCATGAGTTGGCTTATCAGAGAGCCCCAGTTGCTCTTTTCTGGACTTTTTATGGCATCAAGAATGTACATTACAGGTAATATACTCTAAAGGAAAACTCATTACTGTTATTTTGCTAATAGGACATATCATCAAAATGCCTTTGATTTTGTTTGTCTTCCGAGACAGGGTTTCTTTGTAGCTTTGGAGCCTGCCCTGGAACTAGCTCTTATAGACCAGGCTGGCCTCGAACTCACAGAGATCTGCCTGCCTCTGCCTCCTGAGTGCTGAGATTAAAGGCATGCACCATGACATATCCTTACACCTAGTACAGCTCTTGCCCCTTATCAGAGAAGCTTCTTATGAAGTGACCAGAAGTTAACATAGACACAACTAGCCAAGGTACAAAAAGGAAATGACTGCTAAATGTTCACCCCTGAATGGGACATGTATATCTCCCCTTCACTGTGAGTCTTAGGAACATGGCAAAGTTGAGGAGAGCAGAAAGAAAGAGAAAAATATCAGAGAAACTTCAGCAAGATATTATCTTCTGGGCATGACGGGGCCAATGCACTCAAGAGCCCACAGTGATGGCTATCTACACAAGATCAATAACATTCTACCATGCATCAAGGGGGCTTATAAGGACCTTTGCTTAGATCTATTGTTGCCTTGCTGGCTAATTGAGAGCGGGTCAACTTTCTTTAGGGATGTGACCTTGGTCAGTTGACCATTCCCAAAAGATAACCCTACAGCTATGTGCATACTGGAATCACTGATTAGGTTAGGTGAGTTATAAAGAAGAAAAAAGAGGTTATCACATTGGGAAAAAAATTGGGGGTGGAGCTTCTGAGAGAGTATTTGATTGGGGCGGAGTGGTGGGTAGGTATGATCAATACATTGGGTACAATTTTCAAAAGATAGACACAATCATTTTAAAGTTACAGACAATAAAATACACCACATTAAGTTCATCGAGCCCTGGAAATCAGAAACACGGGGTAGCCACTACTCTAGTTTAAGGTACAAATATTTTTTACCCTCCAAATATCCCCCAAGCTTCTCTCCAATCCCTAAGACAAACCCTAGAGGTCCTCTAGTCCTTATCATCATAAATTATAAGTACTTAAATACTTATAAAAATAAGTATTGTATTATATAATATTGTATGCAAATCTCCAAATGTTAGCCATTTTCTTATTGGTGGACCTCTCTGTTGTTTCCTTTAAAATTAGTGTTGGGGAGGAGCTGTTCTAATGCACTTGGACCACTTTCCCTAGGCATGGTTTCAATCTCCTGGTCCTGGAATATATATCATACTTATTTTCAAACCCGAAATGACTGGGTCACAGGTGACAGTATGTATGAACATACTACAAAATGTGTTGCATACAGTTCAGTCATTTTTCTTATCGTTTACTTACCTCCCAAATCCAGCACCACCCTCCCTGAGTTAGGCAGTACCTGTCTATCCTGGATCACTCACTCAGCACCTCACAGCCTTCATCATCTAACACACAGAGGTGCGCACTGCTCCAGCATGAAGGGATGCCTCATCTACCCACACTTCTGTCTCTGCACTTAAAGATTAACCTGCACACCGTAGTATGTCATACATCAAATGAGGATGGGCCTCCAATCGCAAGCCATTCAAACTTCTGAATCTCATTTTCTTATTGAAATAAAAATGCAAAATGGGTTATGTAGCTATGTCTTTGAAATGTATAGATTACTTTTTCAACCTCAATGCCTAAAATTTGGGGAAAAGTAGGTATATGAAATGACTATTTTTTTTTTCTTATGAGTGAGAACAACACATAATTTCCAAACCCACTTAGAGATATATGGAAGATTTTTGGGCTCACTGTGTGGCCAATGGCAGTCTCAGTATTTTTATCGTTCTTGTTCACTTTTCACAGACTGCAATTAGTCCAAGGTGAAGTAGAATGGCCGCTAAGCTTTTCCCATATAACTGATGAGAATTCTTGTCCAGCAGCTTTATCCAAAACAGCTTCTGGCTTTTCCTGTCTTCTTGCCAGTCCTGTCTTATCCACCCCTCCCTTTCCTTAGCTTCTCTCTCTTCCCCTACCCTCCCGACTCGAATTCCTAGTTTAAATGCCTCCCAATCAAGTCCCCAAACACTGTATGTAAACTGTGCACAACAAGGTAGTCCCTGGGACATCTTGTTCCAGTGCTCCGGGAGTGGCCAGATCCCTCACACACAGCAGAGCCTTGGGCAGTAGGGAAGTCAGCACAGCAAACCCAACCTGCGCCACATCAGTTACTTACCACTCTCAAATGCTTCCTTCGTGGGCAGAACTCCTCTCCACCCTGGGTAGTGTTCCTCCCTATCCTGGGCAGTGCTCCTCCCACTAGGCGGTGCTCCTCCTCTCACTGGGCAGTGCTCCTCCTACTAGGCGGTGCTCCTCCTCTCACTGGGCAGGGTTCCCCACCCTGGGCAGTGCTCTTCCTCACTAGTTTCCATCTCCATCCTATGAGGACACCACTCTCTTAGGATCCTCCCTCAAAGTGCTTTCTGCACCCAAAGTTCACTTTTTGTGTGGAATAACAGGGCACGTTTGGGAACCAATTCGGGGGCCTGGTTCAAACTAGAACAGAGATGAATGATGTGGGAGTGAAATGGAAGGTCTCACCTACAATTTTAGCCATCGCCAGAAAGGAAAATTCAAACTTATCCCTGGTTAAGGTTTTTCGCATGGTAAGCTGCATACCGTTTAGACTACAGGCTGATGTTGCTGATCTCCAGGTTAACCAGCTGCTCTTTAGTCTGATATGCTATAGCTAAATGAATCAATATTCTCACAAAGTGTTGGCTGAAATTTCACTTTCTGCTGTGTTTAAAAATAAGATGGGATCGGGGGGGCGGGTTCAGTTTGCCACTGAGCCAGTACCAATCTTGCTAAATTATATCTCAGTGTCCAAAATAAAAACAGAGATTAGAATAGTAAAACTGGGGAAGATTTTGGAGTTCTATGGTCTTTTTTAAATCTATTTTTTGATCACCAGTGTAATAAGGAGGTGTTTGAAAGGTCTGCCTGGTGTGCAGGCAACGGTGTACAACTGTGCTTCACTGGAGAGACACGCAGTTCTTTCTCTGTAAAGTCACTGATGTTCCAGGCAAGACCATACTGATGTTTTGTATGCATGAAAATGATAGAGACTGTGAGAGCTAAGTATCTCAGTAGGATTGCCTGATCCAAACTGGGCCCTTTGGTTCCTTTGTGGTAAACACTGCTTCTGATGCTCTGTTATCTGAAAAGTCAGGTATAGAGCTTAATATAGCTTTAACAGGGCCTTGGAGTCATCTCTACAGAGTGGTTGAGACCAGCACTGTGCTAGGGTTGTGTTCCATTTACTCTTGATACTGCTACTATGGCATAGGCATCATGATTATATCCACCTTAAGGACCAAGAAGCCAAAAGGCACCGATGAATTACATGGGGACAAGCAGATGCCGTGGGAGGGCTTCAATCAGACTGTGTCAGAAGACTAGCTAGTATATGTAAATTTGCATCTGACAGAGGAAGAAGTCCCAGGGCCAGTGCTCTGGCGATGTCTTTTGTTTCTCCACACATACACAATCTGCACACAGCCAGTAGTTTACTTCCCTTGTTTGCGTTCTCCCAACTCCAAGGTCACTATCATGAGGTGCACAAGAAGATCCACAGCAGCCAGTCTCTGCACTGCTTCCAAGTCACAGGACTGTTGGCTACCTGAAACTCTCTAAGTCTCCCTTTCCCAACATAGATACATGCGATGAATGCCACACGGGGTTAAGTCACCTCTACTCTCTGTAGTCTGCTACACAGCATGTCGCTGGAAGGAGAACTATTTGTATCTCCTTCATCACATTCTCTTATACTAGATATGATAACCTGAACAATACAGTGACACACTTCCTCCAACAAGGCCACGCCTACTCTAACAAGCCTTACTTCTTAATCCTTCTAATCCTTTCAAACAGTTCCACTCCCTAGTGACTAAGATTTCAAATACATGAGAGTAAGCAGAGACTGCTCGTTCATTTCTCAGCCAGCCAGACCTGAATAATCACACACAAACTATATTAATTACAACACTGCTTGGCCAATAGCTTAGGTGTATTCCTAGCTAGCTCTTACATCTTAAATTAACCCATTTCTATTCATCTATGTATCACCATGAGACTGTGGCCTACCTGTAGGTATCCAGTGTCTGTCTCCTTGACTCTGCCTACTCTCTCTACATATCTCTGTTCCGATTTTATGCCTGGCTTTACTCTGCTAAGCCACTGGCTGAAGCAGCTTCTTTATTAACCAATAAACGCAACACATATACAAAAGGATATCCCATATCATACTGGGAACATTCTTATTTAAACCTCCACAAAAGGCAAGTGCACTCTACCTAACTAAAATATATTTGTTTTGATCATATTCTTTCCCTTACCCCAACTCTTCCCAGATCCTTCCCACTGCTTTACCCACCAAACTTTTCAAATAAACAAAGTAAAACAAAAAATGAGAATTTAAACAATTCAATAATACAAAAAGTATAATACTGAAATAAAAAGCCCATGAAAGGAAGGAAAGAGAGGGAGGGAGGGAGGGAGGGAAGGAAGGAAGGAAGGAAGGAAGGAAGGAAGGAAGGAAGGAAGGACAGACCTGGGGACAAGGGGCATGGGGACTGCCCAGCAGTGTGGTTGATACACCCAGTGTCACTTAACAAGAGAAAAATTATTTCCCTCTCCCAGCAGACACCAGTTGTAAATAGCTTCTTGGTTACTAGTAGGACTTTGTGTCCATTCCCCTTCTCAGTGCTTGCATTTCCTCTGCTTTGACTCTGTGCAGGTCTCTGAGGAGGTCTCACCGTCTCTGTGAGGTGACATGTATAGCAGCCTTGTTGTATCTGAAAGATGCTATAAAACTAGATGCTTTGTATGCTTGGAGTTCTGAGCCTTTGCTTCCCATCAGCCAGCAGAGTTAAGATAGTGAGCTCTGCAGACTTGTTCTATTTTTGTCATTATACAAATAATAATTTCTACAGATCAATAAAGGTGCGAGAAATGAGTAGCTCCCGTAGAAATGACTGCAATTTGAAACATGGTTACTGACCACTCTCTTAAGTTTCTGTTTTAAAATTCACCATTTATGAGAAGGACAAGGAGCGGAAAGATAGAAGAAGCCTGTGCCACCAATCTTACAAAGCTGTGTGGTGATCAATACCATCAGTCCCCAGTTTATCCTTTCTTCAAGGGAAAACTAGTCAACATTTTGAAGAACACTCCTGAATTAGAAATTTTCATGTGATCTTTACAGAAATTATTTTGACCACTCTCACATAAAGCTGAGCTAAATTTCGAAACACTTCTTGACAAGTCTGAATTTGAGCAGTAATAAAGTATTTTAACGAAGGCCTTCATTAAAGGAGAATAGTCATCGTTCCTAGCTCAAACTTTCAATACCTTGTAGTAGCTGCTGTTAGAACCAGTTACCTCCATTAGCAGGCTATCTCCAGGTGTCATCTAGAGAGACTTTGGTTCTTGCCACCACAGCATACCCTGTGCCCAGATTCTTCTATCGACTGTGTTCCTTCTTCAACACTTTCTTAATTTTATCATTGTACTTGTTGATCAATCCCTTTTGCCAGGAACACAATAAATTTGACTTAGGACTGAAGTAATTAAATACATTAGCTTGATGAAACCACTGTGCTATAGATACTCAGTTTATAAATGAGAAAATTGAGACTCATAGAAATTAATAAACTTGTCTGAAATCATATAACCTGCAAAGAATGACCAGAAACATGGGTGTTTATTTATCTAAAAATTTCTTTGTAACAGGAACTTCATTTAATTCCTAATTTTGGTCTTTCAGGAATGCTCTGAGAAAAAGCACTAGAACACTAATTAACTAATGGAGGAAATGGAGCCTTTAAATCTGGTAACAGGGCTGGGGACATGACTCAGTTAAGTGCTTATACCGCACATGAAGACTTGAGCTCCAATCCCCAGTGCATATAAAAAGTCATGTGTGATGGTACAAATCTGTAACTGCAGCACTGGAGGGTGGTGGGGCACATCTGTAACTGCAGCACTGGAGGGTGGAAGTGCACACATCTGTATCTGCAGCACTGGAGAGTGGAGGTAGGCAGATCCTTGAACTTCTAACTTGATAACCTAGCTCCCTGCCTCAAAATATAAGGTGAAGTAAGGAAGGTACCTAATATTGACTTCTAGCCTCTACACACACAGAGACACACACACACACAATATGGTAGGCTTTCTCTTTTAATCATTAAGGGAGCTTTCCTGAACAAGTAATCAAACTCAGAAGACACCTATTCACATAGCACACACATGCTGCTTGAACTCTGTCTCTTGTAATTCTCTTTATCACATTTAATGTTGTAGAAGAAAATGAGATTTGTTTTTCCAAGTGATGCCTGTCCATATACAGCACAACCAACTAAGGAATCAATACAAATGGGCCATAGCTGAATTTTCACAAGGCTTATTTAGATGAGAACGGTTTTGGGGGGCTTCTGGTTTGAGTCTGAAATCAGTCTTTGTCAGGATATGTTGTACAAGTCACCAGGGAATAAATTCATGGGAAAAGTCAGTCCTTAGTTACAAGGATCCAAGCTCCTCTTTATTCAGCTCGTCACAAATTCAGTGCCCTGGACCAGAACTTAAGTAACTGGGAGCAGAAACAGGTCCAGCCTGTGTAATCTGCACAGGCAGATAATGCCTGATGCACTGTGTGATGTCTTCTAAGTGGAGCCCAGAGCCGCTTGCCCGGCCAGCCATTAGTTAGAGTGCCGGAGCGAAAGAAGGGAAGTGGAGGCTGAGAGCAGACCACAGAGAGCTTGTGATTGTTTCTTTCAGTGCCGTGATGGGGTGACCCACCGCCTCCTCTCTCTACTCAGCACATACATCTGTGCCTTGTTCTCTAAGAACTGCTTGGGCATGCCTCATTTCTAGAGGGGGAGAAAAAAAAAATCACATGCTCTTGCCTTCGGATTGAGAACTAAAACGGTTCTTCCGAAATGTCAGTTCTGATATCCCTAAACAAAGATTTTTGTAAGCGCTAAGCTAAAATCTTCCAAGCATCTCAATTTAAGATAGACGTTATTCAAACATATTCTAAGCCTGTGGAAACTGAGGACCCGTCTGGACCCAAATAGAAACGGCTGGTGGCATCATCTTCGGTGCCTGCGCCTTCCTATTTCAAAGTTAAGAGTTCCGAACCAGTAATGAAATAAAACTCAGATTAAAGCTTGCATTTGTTTGGACTCTTTCGTGTCCCGTAGATTCCAACCTTTCGGAGTCTGCATCTATGAGCAAATTGTAGGTTGATGTGAAAGTGTTGAGTCTCACTCTTTCCTCGTCTTCGAGCATCCTCAGTGAATTTAATACTATTGCCAACCCTTTTGCGCATTTGCATGTGTGCTAGAAGACATGGAGACCGGGTATCTGATTCAAGTTGTATCGTTGCTCCAGCCTTGGAGCTGGAGTCGAATTCTAGTAGCCTAGTCGGATTCTGACTCTTAAAATAGATGAACCAGGGCCTCTTGAAATGAGAGATCTCAGTCGCGGCTGCATGCATCAGGGGATCGGAGAGCCACTTAAATCGATGAGGAACGACTTTCTGAAGACCCCTTAGCCCAAGGAGAAGGAAAGGCATGCAAGTGTGGGAAGAACCAATTAAGCCTGAGAAGATCTTTCTGGAAGTGTTAACCGTTAAAGCAAACACCTCAGAGTGCTACCTCTTTGGAAGGTTTCTTAAATAAGAATCGGGGCACAAATTTGCAGACCTTCTTCAAGGTAAGGGAACAGACATGGTAATCTCCCATGGGATGATTCATCAAAAAGGTGTTTAAAAAGCAAAGCCAGGGGAGGAAAGGAGCTGTCTCATCAATCTAAATCAAGGCTTACGTGCACTTTCTTTCTCTCCCTGTCCTGCCTCCTCATCGCCCCCGCATTTTCAGAAGACCTCTCGCATACTCGCGCCAATTACTGCGGCAAACAATGATAAAAGGCGTTGAGGTTTTAGCTTCTCCTCAAGTTATCCATTTTTTGACAGTGAAAAATCGAGGAAAGAGATATCCTGAAGCTGCGCGCTGCAGTGATGGATTTAGGGAGCGAGTTTAGCAGAGTGGGTTTTCATAGACTGACCACTGGCTATCTTCCGTGGACACGTGCCCACAGGCAACAGCCCTCGGTGGCCAGTGAGATGAATATAGCAAAGACAAAAGTCACATATCTGGACTTTCCTACCAGGTAGCAGCTTGTCAAAAAAATGTTGCAAGTTAAAAATAAAAAACAAAAATCTATATTTTTAAAAAGAATTATTAACACACACACACAATCAGTCTAGAATGTAGAATTTCACATTATAAATGAGTTCTTGTAAACAAAACTGAACCTCTGCTGTCATGCCTACCTGACTGTAAGTCCTCATGCTCTTGGACCAGCTTACAATTATCCACAATAAAATGGATGCTGAGTTCAACAATAGCAAAGTGGTTATTGAGTCTGTAAGTCATATTAGGCATATTAGGTAGACATTAGATATAATTATATGGGGATTATCCATTAGTACGTTAAATAGAAAAGGCAAATATAAAATTGCATTTGCAAATACCCATATAATTCCACTATAGTGGGGTTTTAGAAGCATTTGTATACAGTTATATATAATAATAATTTGGGACTCTATGAAATAAGAATAAGTATCTTTGGATGCTAAGATTATCTATTTGGGGTCCCATTTTAACATGTGTATAATAAAATGCCTGCACACATGGAGATGCATAACAAATGACATAAGAATTTTTTTTTTTCAAATTCCAAGTCGGTATATTCTGGTTTCTGAAGAGACTCATTTTAAGGGTCCCCACTGTGAGTCATCAGAAAACAGGTTGGGGGCGGGTCTTCACCCACCTGGTCCCTCCTCCTTTTCTTTCTCACTTTCCAAGAGCCCTGTCAGGAGCACATACACATTAACCAGATCTCCACTTTACGTAATGACTGGCAAAGAAAATTTTTGTGACAGCCTTTCTCCACAATGGAGTGACTCCAAATGAGGAGGTATAATCTGCCAGCATCGCAGAAGATATATTGCTTAAGGATATCAACCATTTTGATAAATACACTCACACTGGTCAAAACTACTTTTTTGAAACCTGGATTATTCTAAGAACTTATATTTTTCGTGCTAGCTAGTCTGTAAGAAGCAACCGAATGATGGCTCCCTTTTCCTGGCCACACAGGAAGCTATAATGGCTGGTACATTATAGCAACCTTTGGATGCCTGGCTGCAACTGAACCCCACCCTGGGGAAAGCAGGGCGGTTGGGAGCTGCCAAGCTACCCATTCATTTCCCCAAGACTCTTGACCTACTGCTGACAGCTAAGGAGACTTGCTTCCACGGCAGGTCCCCCAGAAGCTCAGGGAATGTGACTCCCCAGTATTTACTATGTCACTCTCTAAATCACAGTTTCCCAGTGACAAGCATGCCTTCCTGGACTGAAAAGGAATGTCTTGAGGCTAAAAGGAAACATATAATCTTCCTCTGGGTGAATCTGGAACAAAAGACCTTTGGACGCTGAACAAAGAAAATACCGTTTCACACTAAATTCTATACAAGAATATATAGAACTTAATTTCAAGCTTCCCATGCCTTTTAGGTGTCAGAGTCAAGTCTCTTTTATAAATGCCAGTTTTGAATAATTTAGGAAGTTTTAGAGAATCATTTCTAGGGCTAGGGAGACGGCTGAACTGATAAAGTATATGTAGCCTGAGGACCCGAGATCAACTCCCAGCATCCAAGTAAAAAACCCAGCCATGGTGGACTACACCTTTGATTTGGGCCCCAGGGAAGAAGGGGTCTCGCTGGCCAGCCTAACCAGGGAGCAGCAGAAGGAATGAGATCCGCTATCTGAAAACACCCAACATCAGTAAGTGTGCCATGGATGCTAGCCCTCTCTCTCTTCTTTCTTCTTCTACACCAAGAGGCTAGTCTATGATGTGCATGAACTAATAAACTGTGCAGCTGACATTCCTTACCACCTTTTCAAATACCAAGACATCCTTATGGAGAAAAGAAAAATTAAAGCTGAAAGTATCCATAAAATGTTTTGAAAGAATAGGCCCTCAAAATGGAACGGATTTTCCTGTCTTCCATAGAAGACAGCTCATTTGGGCATAATTAAAATAAAACCCAGCGAGTATGCTTCTTACAGTATCTAGAGATCCATCACCTCCCTCTCCATCAATTCCCTTCCTTCTCGGTGTTAGAATCGGGCTATGTTCTCTGAGAGGTTTGTGACAGGCTAGAGTTAATAAGTTTTCCATGGTGTCAAAAGTAATAATATTAACGTGCCATTGTGAGTTAAATTAATTTTGTTTTGTGCACTGGCTCGCATAAACGTGAATGACATCTCAAAATATGATCAGGCAGGCGCTGGAAGAAGGCAAATGGCAAGGCAGGAGGAGACGTGGCCATCAGAGCAGAGAAGTCAGCCGCAAATGTTCATGAGTGGGCGCAGGGAGGTGTGTTGTACTATGACAGCAAACTTAAGAGGGCTTTGCTGGAGATTATTTGCCCTTTAAAAATAAAATCCCAATTTTGTTCTGAGAGAAACAAGACGCAGTTTGAAAATGGGACAACATTATCTCGCTAATCTCTATTATTGGTATCTTTCAATACATAGATTGGTTTCCCCTTTCTCTCTGTCTGCAAGGGGGAACCGACTGCTAATAGCTCGGTGGATGTTGTTGGTTTTAGTTTGATTTTAGTGTTCAAAGTTACACTGCACATGCACATTGCATGTGTGTGAGAGAAAGAGAAGGGGGCACACATGCACATTTGTGTGGAGATCAGTAGGCATTTTGCAGAACATGGTTCTCTCCTTCTATAACATGTAGTCCAAGAATCATACTTAAGTCACCAGAAATGGAAGCACACACCTTTATCCACTGAGCCATATCTCTAGCCCAAAAATAAGAACTGAAAGTGGCATTGTAAAGATCTAATGGTTATCAGTAACCTCCTCTCTCTCTCTCTCTCTCTCTCTCTCTCTCTCTCTCTCTCTCTCTCTCTCTCTCTCGCACACACACACACACACACACACACACACACACACACACACACTACTCTCCCCTTCCGTGCCATACTTACGTTGTTTGTAAATAGTTAAAAGATACATTTGTTGGGAGGTGAGCATGGTGACCTACACCTATAATCCCTACACACAGATCAAAGTTTAAGGCTAGACTGCGTTACTTAACAAGACCATATCACAAAAATAATGAAAAAGGTTGAGCTATATCTCAGTAAGTTGTAGAATGTTTGCCAGACATACATAAGACCCAAGTTTCAAACCTCAAAATAAAGGACAAAAAAGATAACTGTTGAATTTAACATGCTCAAGACTTTGAGTTCTATGCCCAACATTGAGGGGGAAAAGGAGTGTTGATCACATAAAGAAAAGAAATCTTAGGCCCAGAGGAGCAAAACAGCTGTATATTTTGTCATTTTCCCTTTGAACTCTAAAATTTTGCCTATTTTAGCTGGAAATCAAATTGTGAAGATAAAAGGGAAAAAAAGATTTTTTTTCCCCCCTCAGGGGATAGGATTTCAAGACAGAGTTTCTCTGCGTAGTCTTGGCTGTCCTGGAAATCCCTCTGTAGACCAGGCTAGCCTCAAACTCAGAGATCTGCCTGCCTCTACCTCCCAAGTAGAGGGATTAAAAGTATGAGCCATAACCACCTGGCTGGAAACAGGGATTTCCTAAGAGGTGGTCACTACAGATCAAAAGTAGTCAATGGTTTGAGGAGGTTTCGCCTTTTCTATTTATACTTATGTATACCATAATACTGATGGTTTGCTTTATGCAACAACTCACAGGTAGAATTCTCTCCATTTCCTTCGCAAATATGGAGCAAAATCTTTTTCTCTCTTCAGAAGTACTGTGAATGTACCAGTTTTTAACGTGTATAAACTTTATCTATTTTCCAAAAATTAAAAGTATTATACTCCAAGTTACACATGGAATTTAACATCCTCAACCCTCCTCAACGGATGCTGAAGTGTTATTGTCCTCATTTCAAGAAGGAAGGGTGAAGGGATTCCCTCAAAACTTCCAACTCAGTCTCCATTTCAATTCTCATCAACCTTACTCCAAAACCTGTGATTCAGGTACCCTCCAGCCACCAAAGCCCATGCCCTCTTTCCACTATCTTTCCAGCCACCATTCCACAATGCCTTCCTTCAGAGGCTCAGCACCTTCCACATTTGAGTATAGAAAATTGAAACATAAAAGCCAAGGAAGTGATTTCTCCATAGACTACTTCAATAATTCAATGTTTCAACTCAGCAAGCCTCCGTCTGAAGCTCGCGCCTTGCTGGGCATGATATGAAGATCAATCAGACACCTTA
The DNA here is from genome assembly GCA_963919715.1 of Microtus obscurus. NCBI lineage: Eukaryota > Metazoa > Chordata > Mammalia > Rodentia > Cricetidae > Microtus > Microtus obscurus. The sequence goes on from CAWTZC010002528.1 coordinate 18,847,892, forward strand.
TCTGTACTCCAGGAGTTTAGAGCCAGCAAAGGCAGCTTAATGCTGTGTGGACGTGGGAATGTGAGGGGGAAAATGATCAAAATATGAATTGAGGTATGTTATAAAAGATGGTAGACTTCAACATGTCGAGATAAGGACTTGGAAAAAGGACAAACCGGTTGAGCACTGGGAACATTTCAAGGCTGAAAAGATGCACGGGTCTGATTAAAACAAGAGGAATAAAAGGTAAGGGTAAACCAGAGGAATGAGCAAGGTCCTCAAGATGAGAGGTGGTATGTTGTTATCCTCATAGTGAGGACTTTACAGACTAACCCTTTGGTAGTGAGGAAGGGTTTGAGGCTGTAGCTCCATGAAGAAGTTGTTGCAGGGTCTATGAAATTATATAGCCATGGAAATAGAAGATAACATTTTTTTTTAAGCTAGGTTATAAAAATTTGGTGAGCAGATAGAAGTGCTGGGAATAGATAACATCGAAAGTGATTTCAATCTTAATTTGATTGGTAGGCAAATGTACATATAAAGCAATAAATGAAATTATAGAAAGTTATACGAATATTAAAGGAAACATAAATTCTGTCTTGGTCATTGATTAAAACAGTCCATGTCTTTTTAAGATCTCATTAATATTCCCTTTACCCAGTTTAACTCAGTGCCTTTTATTAAGTCCTTGCTATTCTTCCAAATAGTACCTACAACTACAATCGCATGATGGTGTTTCAAGTTTTTGATTCTGCTATAACCCTACCAGCCAAATGACTTTCATCAAATTGATCATAAATAAAGCCAAAGACGAAATTCCTTCTTTGAAAAAGAGGCCTGACTGTGCCCTGACGTCTCAGGCTGGTGTATTTTTGAGTTTCCCTCGGGATTATGTAATTTTTCATTTCCACACATCCCATTGAGCAGTCACACTTAATAACCTGCTGCAGCCAGCCTTGCTGAAAGTACCAATGGGATCCCAGTGTGAACTGTGATTTATCAAGAGGGGGGATCCTGTGGGCTTCAACTCGGGAAGACCCACCTTGTGAGGGCCCCGGACCATCCCTGAAAGAGAAGGAAGACCTTCCAGAGGGTTCGTCAAAGTGACACACACATGTCCATGTAGGTAAAGATCAAGCCCTGCTCCTTGCTACTTGTGTTCTCCCTTAAGTCCAAGAACAACCTAGTAAGAAGAGTGACCCAGATTGCTAGGTCTGTGTACACGTGATGCCATATGTATGTATTAATAAGATCAATGAAGCTGCATCTTCTTTGTGTACCATCCTTGTGTACCAAGGATGGAGAAAATAATGCAAAACGATGACCATTACTCTTTGACTTTGTGCCAGCTACATATGGATAGAGATGGGGTGGAACTCGGAATAATAAGGAAGAACTAGTGTACCTGTGCATCGGCCACATTCTAGAAACTGCTCTAAGTGCTGTGTCTCCTCTCATCCCATTCTTCCAACAGCCAGCTGAAATCAGCAGCTCTTATTTCCATTTTTATAAAGAAGTAAACTGAGGGAAAAGACAGGGAATCCCTTCAAGGTCACTCCACATGGAAGGGGCCAACCAGGTTTCTACGTTTCTAACTTACGATTTGAATACTTCTGTCTCATTTATCTTCTCTAGTGCAGAAAACTCTCCTTACCCATTTTATCTTATTTGACCTCATTAAATCTCTACGAGGAGAGAGGAATAGATTTTTACCATCTCCTCTGATTCGTGGCGGTGTAATACATCTCCTTTTAGTCAATCAATTTAGCTGAGGCAACCTCAGGAGTGAAAAAGGAAAATTGGGAGCTGCTGTTTGGACATGCTCGGCTCCTCGGAGAAACATTTCCATCTGAACATCTACAGATGTCCATGGAAGACCTTGAGATGGTCATTTAGGAATTTTAGCTGCTGCATCTTGTTCACTTAGGAAGAGATGAAAGCAATTACAAATTGCTTAACAGCTGATGCATAATATTCAAGATAAGAATCTGGCTATGAACAGTTACACCAGGGAAATCCTGACATGTGGGCTGTTTTTCTTTTTCAGTTCAGCACTTTGTGCTAACAGTAGTCTTCCTGCCATATAGTGAGTGCTGAGTGTTACTAGATATGATCTGGTATAAAGGGGAAAGTAAACATTCAGAAATGTTTATGACAGAGAAGAAAAAGCAGGGATTGGTGCTGTGTAAACCTATGCTCTGTTTTTTAATAGCCATATTATTTTAGTCCATTATATCTAAAGACAAAGCCTTGGTATGTCCATCCACAGAGATCATGACACCAGTAGTAGTAATAAAGAAATCATTCCTTGGGGGATCGCTTGTTTCCACCAACGGCCAACATTTCCTGAGCACTTACCGTGTGCCAGGTTCTATTGTGTGATTTCACATGTTACTTTGGTCTGACTGCAAGCATCCCCATTCCACTAAGGAGGATAACAAGGCCAAGAATCTTCTCAGATCACACAGCTGGTAAGTGACAAGCCAGCGTCTATCAGCAGGCTGATAGCATGGTACTGTACTACTGACTGCAATTTGCTTATAGAAGTGTGTAGACTTCGTCTTCAGTCTTTTTCCTTTCTTGATTTATCTAACTTATCAGCCAAGGAAACTGCTTCCTGGGTGAGCTCTGCAGCAGCTGCTCCAGTTACCTCTGCACCATTTCATTTTGTTAACTCTTAAAAACTCTCTCTGTGTGTATGGGGGGGGGGGGGGGGGGACAATGGGAGCACCGCTGTGCCTGAGTAACTGGAGGTTTCTCTCCCTCCTGCCAGTTCCCAAATACCCACTCTGAGGCTTAATATTAATACTATTAATACAAACTGTTTGGCTGATGGCTCAGGCTTATTACTAACTAGCTTTTACCTCTTAAATTAGCCCATTTCATTAATCTTTGTATTGCCACATGACCGTGGCATTCATTACCTCACATCTTAGCAGCTCCCTATCACTGCCTTGTTTCTCCCTGTCTATCTATTTTTTTCTGCCTGGCTCTATTTTGCCGGGCTATTGGCCAAATCAGCTTCCTTATTAACCAATGGTAATAAGATATATTCACAGCATACAGAAAGGCATCCCAAATCAGCTCCCTTTTTGTGTCTAATTAAAAAGGAAGGTTTTAACTTTAGCATACCTGTGTAGGACAGAGAACAACGTTAGGGTGCCAAATCTCTCCTTCCAACTTTACATGGGGCTCAGACTTCTATCTTGTCAAATTTATGTAGCAAATGACTCTACCTACTGGAGTATTTCAGTAGCCCCTGTTTAACTGTATGCTTATACACTTGAGGTGTGTCAATAATATATAAGAGAAACAGGATTTTTCAAGAGCCTTTTTTGTCTGTGTCACCCTCACCTCTAAACAAAACCTTGGACTCCTGTCTCTACCTTTAATTTGCCTGCATATGGGTAGAAATCCCTGCTTCACAATCTTTACCATTCTTGGCAATTTCTCCTATAAACTTAAACCTACAACACTCTTTTAGCCCTTAGCATCTCAAAAAAGTATTTCTCTGTATCTGTGATTCATCTGTTAACCACGTTATCAAATATTCAAGGACTCCAACTGCCTGAAGCCTTTTCTCAGATACCACAGTTGCACACATAGTCTCTTCAGCTTTTAATTCATGATATTCTACCTTGATATTTCTTATGTTCTTTCTATTAGTTGAAAGATTTTTTGAGACCATCTGAAGTTGTGCAGAAATTCAAAACTATATACTCTTTTCAGTTTCTTTAGTTGCCAGATTTTGATTTGCATATTAAAGCAATGGAAATAAGGATTACTTCCAGCTCTTAATTCTATTCTTGTGCAGCATGATGATGTATAACAGTTAATGCTTTTATGACCTACATTTCAATAAATACCTGCAAACAACACAGAGGTACCGTGTTGATCCACACACCTAGAGTATTATGGGATTTAACAAGTGCAAAAGATAGCATGGCTTTCCATTCAGTGGGACATTGCATAATAAAACTGGAGAATGAGTCATGAGAAGAATGAATCGTGAGCAGATAATGATGCCCATCTGACGGAACTGACCAGAAATTTATGAGTCCATTTTCTTATTTGCATGGTCTAGAAACTTTACTAACTTTCCTTCGTTAAAATGGGATGCTAAAACTTGACAACAGAATGCCATTACAAAGAAAGAGGAAAGCTGCCATAGCTTAAAATAAGTTGCAATTACATAACATATGCTGTTTTTAAAAATGTCTTCTGGTAGTCATTTCTCATAAGAATCTGTGCTGTGCTTTACATAACTAAAAGCTCCCTGCCATCCCAGCAGGGTCCCTCCAGCTGTCTCCCTGAACATGTGCAACCCGAAGCAAGCAACATACCTATGAGGAGAATGGCTTGCACACAATTTTACATTATTCTTATTTGGTTAGCAACTTTGATTTTTTGTTGTTGTTGTTGTTTGTATGTGAGTTACTGCCATCACATGTTCATGCCAGGATTCATTGAATTTCCTAATGATGTTCTGATATTTTTTATACCAATGAATGCCAATGAACTTTCCCCTAGGCAAACCAGATAGAAACAAAATTGTCTCTGCAAAATGAACAATTTGGGGATCCTGAGTTCCGAATACACTTAGAGAAGGTCATGACTTTCTTTGCAAGTCTGCTACAACAAACTGTACATTTAAGGCCTCACGGGAGACGCACTAATGAGATGCATAACCTTTAAGTGGGAATGAATGAGAACAGGAGATGACCATGTTAAAGATAAAAGTCAAAAACTGAGAAAGAAATGCCGTGCAGATGAGGAGCCCACTAAGAACCATGGTTGGATACAGTGCTCGGTCACCTATTGCCTTTAACCGATTACCTCTTACCTAGATATAGCTAAGATCCCGTCTCATGGCTGTGCCAGTTACATCACTAAGATGAACATACATTCAAACACCCTACCTATATGCCTACAATTGTTGTCCCATACACTCCCATCTATACCCAAAATCTGAATTGAATAGACCGCACATGGGGATGGCTGTTTCTGTTACTTATTTTCTGACTATTATTTTTGTAATGATATGACAAAACTCGTGTAGATGAGGCAAGGCCGTAGCATAAAAGTGGCCTTTGCTTTACTCCTTCTTTATCTCTAGTGAGGAATCCATACAATTCTCACAGAATACCACCTAGATGGCAGTGATCTCCTTGGATATGTCTAAAATGGGGAGTAGTCACAACTGAGTTCTATACCTTGTCTTAAACAACTTTCAACTAAAAGAAAATAAGAAATTTGAGGGAGAACACTTTGAATTAAAAGATTATCATCAAAGGGCCATAAGCTAGGTGATACCAACAACAGAAACTTCCCTCAAGTTCTCCAGTCTGGAAGGAGAAGTATGAGATCAAGGCACTGGCAAATTTGAAATTTGTTGTCTCCTGATACCCTGCTTCCTGGTGTGTGGCTTTTTGCTATTCCTACATGTAGGGAGAGACAAAGCAGACCCCTCAGAGCTTCTCTGCCGATGGTAGCAACCCTACTCCTGAGGGTTTGGCTCTTTGACCTAATCCTATCCACGGAACTTCACCGCCCCCTGCTCTACCCTTGAGGTTGGGATTTTGTGTGCACGCCAACTTTCAGGCCATGGCACAACTGTGCGGGTACCCAAGCGATATACTTCAGCTCCTGAGGGCTCCTTGCATTTCTACAAACTCCAGCAAAATCTAGATCTAAGAACATTGTTCTGCATCTTTGTAAAGCCCAGCCACTGGATGTCTCCAACCAATGATAACACAAAAACTTGGGGTGGGAGAGAGCCTCTTTCATGACATCCTAGAAAGCCAGGGAGAGGCTTGTGCTGGTAACATGCTTGAAGTATAAACGTGTGGACCTGAGTTCAATCCCCAATTTCTGTATTTAAAAAAGACAAGTATAGGTTCAGTGAGAGAACCTGTCTTACAAACTACAATGGAGGGGCTAGAGAGGTGACTCAGTGGTTAAGAGCACTGGCTGCTCTTCCAGAGGTCCTGAGTTCAATTCCCAGCACCCACATGGTGGCTCACCACCATCTGTAATGAGATCTGCCGCCCTCTTCTGGTAAGCAGGCATACACAATAAATAAATCGCTCTTAAAACCAGAAGATGGAGAGCAACTGAGAAAGATATTCAACATCCACCCTAGACCTTCATACTCAATACATGTGAACAAATAAATGAACATGTGTGCGCACACAATACTATAAGATATTATGTATCTACTGACGGAACAGGCTTAGCATGTCCAGGCTTTTTATAACTGTTCCATTTTACCACTGGCTGTTGTTATAAATGGCAGTGATGTTATTGGGTAGAAATTTAGTTACAAGCTCTCTCTAACCATCAAGATAGGCACATTTTCACTGTTACTTGAATCCCATTGTCTAAATTTATTCCGTTTCCCTAAGTTGCAACAATGTTCTTTTTGCCTCTTTTCTACTTTGGTGTTGTCTGGTAGTTAGTTTCACGATATTATTCAGTGTTATTGGCTGCTTCATTTTCCCCAAAGGCTTGATTTCCCCAAGCCCTACTCCCAATTTTTGTTGTTTTTTTTTTAAATAAGAGACTCCTAATAATAACTATGCAGAAAGCTCTTGATTATCAGCTGTACGCCTAGACATCTCTATTTTGTATAAGTGCACATAATTTCATTTCTCCCCGCTATTCATTACTATCTTGATCAACTAGCTCCAAGCTTTCCTCACTAGTGCGCCCAGAGTAAGGATTACTATTTTTCTGCCATAACTATGCTACAGCACAGTCTCTCTTACCTTTAGCTTTATGTTGGCCTGTAACATGTTATATGTTGACCTATTACATGGCTGACAACATGTAAGGCAAAGTTGGTTAAAGCCCAGGGTGGTGATCAATCATGGCAGTATCTCGGGAATTTGGAAAGGCTCTATAGAAATGGCAAGAAAGAAGGGACACACTTTCCCGAGACTGAAGGAAACACGTACTAAAGAGATGAGGAATGAGGAGATAAGGAGTCCGGAGGAAAAGCAAAGGCAGGAAGGGCCGCCAGCAGAAAGATAGCTCCCAGGAGGCTTAAAAGCAGAGTGCAACACGAACTTGTCAGTTGTAGCTCTCCTGACCGGTTTCCTACAACTTCACTTGATTTGCTTTCATGTGGTACTGTTTCTGTTTGCATGTGTGGTGCCTGTGTGCATGTGTGCACATCTTGATATGCTTTGACAGTACTTCTAGGGCTTCCCTATTTATGTCTGCAGGCTTTATCATGGTCTCCATAAGTGGCCCTTTGGGTTTTATCTATCTTTCAGCGGAGACCACCCTTTTCAAGACTCTTCCCAAAACTTTGGTTAAGTCTAAGAGCCCTCCCATCTTCTGTCTTGTAATTCCTCTTGGGTTTGAAGATCAGGAAAGCCAAGGGCCTTCACAGTGTTGGCTAGTTTGACTCTGGCTACCTAGTCACACACCTAACAACGTTTTCCTTTTGGGTACCCTGTCCCCTCTTGTAGCTGGCAGCCTTCTTTGATTAATGAGCACCCAGAAGCCACAAGCTGGGCTGGTGAGATGGCTGAGCAATTGGGAGCACTTTGTTGTTCTTGCTGAGGACCCAGGATTGATTCCCAGCACCATATGGTGGCTCACAAACTGTCTGTGACTCCAGTTCCATTGACTCTGCTGCCCTCTTCTGTCTTAAGACAGCACTGAATGTACATGTTATACATCTATGCAGACAAAACACCCATACACATTTAAAACAGTAAATAGTACTTTTCTTTCTTTTCTTTTCTTTTTTTTCTTTTTTTTTTTTTTTGGTTTTTTCAAGACAGGGTTTCTCTGTGACTTTGGAGTCTGTCCTGGAACTAGCTCTGTAGACCAGGCTGGTCTCGAACTCACAGAGATCCGCCTGCCTCTGCCTCCCGAGTGCTGAGTACTTTTCTTTATAGGAAGCCACAAGCCACTCCCTTAAGAGAGCTTAGCCTCCTGCCTCATGCTATTAGAAGTTCTTTGTTGTGAAGTCCCATGTTGCTGGCCACCTTCGGCACTGTGGCTTTTCTATCAAGTCATGGCAGGAAGAACTGTCTCTGCGCCTGTGCGATTTGTACTTCATGTCTTCTTAAAGCTATTCCTTCTCATTGTGTGATTTTACTCTCTCTCTCTCTCGTCCCAGAGTCTCCTCTACTTCTTTTTCTGGGTCTTGGGTTTCACCATAGAAAGCCTGGTATTTCTGTCTCTCTCTCACACCCCTTTGCCTTCCCTCTGCTGTTTCTGTATTTCTGAATGTCTTGCCTTGGCTCCTCTTTATTCCCAGTTCTTTCTTCTCCCTCCCTAGACGTCACACACAAGCCTCTTCATTGCTGGGTGGTGTTATTTCCTCTACACGAACCATCTTCAGGCAATTTTATTTTAGCTTTCGCTCTCAATGTATCTAAATGCCTGCTGCACCTTCGAAAATGATTTTGAAAGCAACAACTAGCACTGCTCATATTTTCTTCCACATAACTCTGAATCCCAAAGCACCCCTCTGTAGGCCTACATACCTTCCTATCATGTTCAGCACCTCATGCTACCATGATGCCTATAAGATCTTCTCTGGGTCCTTTCTGCTCATGTGATCTGTGATCATACATGCAGAGGACATGTCCCATGCCTGACTGTCTCAGGAATAGCTGGGGTCTCTCTCTACTCTGGGCAACGAAACACTATCCATGTGCATCTCAACAGCTTTCTATTTCACACTTAGCTTTTGCCGCTCTTGGTGAGACCCTCCACCACGGGTTTCCCTTTCCAATGCACTCGCTCTGTGCCCTACATCCCTTCCCCATTCTGTAGAACCCAGTCTTCCGGCTTCAGCGTGCTTGGAGAAATCACTAGAGGCCCTCATACTTTTCATCCCATACAGTCTACAGAATACCTTGTCTTCCTCCGAGGTGCAGCTTACACTCCATGTCTAATCTATGGATGCAAACTGCTGCAGGGGGATCTGAGCTCTCCCCAGGTGAACTAACAACGAGAATCCCACCATGATGTCCCTAAGTGCACAGCAGCCCTCAGCCATCACGTGATTTCTCCCAGAAAATTCCTCAGTGCTTTCCCATGGCTTCCCTCCTGATTCCCAAGTTGTTGATTTCCCTTATCTCCTCTTCCTTCTGGCTTATCTCCGATGGAAGAAGAACCAGAAAGCCCAGCACCTTTTCCTTAACTCTTTCTCAAACTTCTTTTCTCCTTTTTTTATTCCTTTCTCTAGTTGTTTCTCCTGCCTTGTGTCCATCATTTTTCCATCTTGTTTATAATTACAGGGTTCTCACATGCCGTGACCCCTCAGAAAGCTTAAAAAGAAAAAGTCACATGGCTCCTTTTAACTCCCTAAAGCTGTCTTACACTGGCTTCCCCCCCCCCCACCGTGCCAGCTTCACTGTGACTTGATTTGGTGATGCTGTACTTCCTATCTCCCTTTGCTTTGCCTGCTCCACAGCTTTCCATGAGCCTTCCACAAACCTCAAGACAGACAAAACAAGAATCATCTGTTTTACTGGTGGGAAACCCACTCGCTCAGTATGTGCCCGTGAGCTGGCTGTGCTGAACAACCCCCCTTCATCATCACTCCCTAGCAAGGATGGCAGTGGCTCTGAGAGCCAACAGCATCTTGGGATCATGGGGTCATTGCCATTGTTCCTAGCATTTCCTCTTGGGTACCATCATCCCAGAACCGAAAAGGAGAAAGTGTCCTTTTGACAGAACACCTTCTTGGCATCTCTGTTTTTTCCATGGAGGTTTTCTTCCCCAGTGACAGCCCCTGAACTCGTGAGAATCCCCCTGTAACACAGCAGTTCTGGAATAACAGTGCTTCGGCAGACAAAGCCGTGTTATTGTTTAGCATGATTAGCGGAAGTCTGTGTTACTCTGTCAGTCAGCCTGTCCATCAGTCATCCAGATGTGTGCCTCTGCACTAGAGATGACCTTCTCAGGGTCACGGTGACACACAATACCTTTTTCAAGGGCTATCGGGCATCGATTTTCAAGACCATTGGTCTGGGAACATGTTTACTTCAAATACCTTTCTGACATGTTTACTTCCAATACGTCCTTTATGGTTATGTTGGTCATCTGCACTATGATTTACAAAGGTGTGTCCTCATATCCCAAAGCTACCTGGACCTATATTACATATAATAAATACATAGTAATAAACTACAGCATAATTTCCCATAATCCCAATCCCTATTTGAGAGAGGCTCCATTATGTCCTGTAGCAGTAAAGTTAAGTGAAACAGAATATTGAATGTTGCATGTGACTCAAAGTCAGCTTACTGAGAGAATGCTCGAGGGCAGAACAACTTGGTAAGTTTTGCATTGGGGCACCTTGTGCGGGCTGTGCATCAGCTTCCTACTCCAGTTACATGAGTTTCTACCCAGCCTGTAACTAGCACAAAAGCAGCATGCCAAGCAAGGCAAGGGGTCACACCTACCACCTTTCCCACTTTTACCAGCTTTCACTCACTCAGTTAAGTCTTCTATGGTTCAGAGAACTGTCAAGCTCAATTCCATGACACATGCCGGTGTTACCCACTAGGGGGCAAAACGGTGTTCTGAATTATTTTAAACGACTTGTAGCAATCTTTTAAGTCTCTACTTTTAGCTAAGGGTCATTAGATTTTAGGCACGCCAGCACACTACAACATGGATCGTTTTTCTTTTAACTTTTTAGAACTTAGCTCATTCTTGGCTTTATTGAGATATAATTGAGAATAATTAAATAAATATCTATGGCATGCAGCACCCAATGGGACATTTTGAGACATGTAATTATGATGATGTGTCTAAATGAAGCTGAATAACAAACCAAACGGCTCATAGTCTTCTCACTTGGGGTGCTGGGAACTGTTTCCATCTGCTCTCAGCAAGACTTGAGGGTATAGTATTGTTAACTGAATCACCATGCTGGAGAATAGATCTCCAAAAGTATACATGTGTAAGACATTGTGACTGGTCAACCTCTCTGCAGTCTTCCTCCGCCAACCAGCTCACTATAATACTCTGGGTTAGACTCTTATAGTGTGGTCATGCACGGTCTTCTTCCCATGCCGGCCATATTCACTATGCATTATGTCCTTTGAGTTCATCCCTATCCCAACAAGGAGATATTCCTTTTTTTAACTCTAGATATTTCATTGTGTACATAATTATTGAATAGATATTTGCTATGTCTGAGAATAAAAAAATTAACATATTTATGGTATACTATGATATTTCAATACATATATATATATATATTATCACATTTAAATAATGTTAAAGATGTCTGTTCTCCTACATCATTAATCCTCCCTTTCTGATGAAAGCAGAAATTGAAATATTTTCTTCAAGCTTTTAAAAAGTATGCATTATCATTGTCAAGCTTTTAAAAAAATACACATTATCATTGTCAATAGCTACCCTGCTATGCTCTATTACACCAGACTGGCTTAGTCCAATCTTACTATAGCTTTATATTTGGCGGTACAAGAAATCTTCTGAGGCTCTATGGTTTGCTGCCTTCTACTCCTCACCCACCATCCATCCATTTGATTATACACAGCCAATGCCCCTATTTTCTCTGTAGATACCCTTCCTTATGCATCTTTCTCCATGGGCCCATATAACTCTGCTGAATCTTTAGCTGTATGCCTCATCACTGCAGCAAAGATAGATTCCTTAAAATCAAGGACAACTTTTAATCAACATCTGTTTCTAACGCTTTGCACAATGACTAATATTCTCAGACTACAATAAGCACTTAGGAAACTGGATTAATCACAGATTAAGGTCATGCTTTCCTCGTCTTCTGCAGCCCATACATGATAAATAGATCTCAATCACACTTCTGAAAACAATGTTGAATCATTTGGTTATGTGCATTGCATCTGGAGATCAGTCGCATAGTGAGTCTGAGGAGCATTAGCTTACATAAGACCCTGACTGAAAATTAAATTTTTATCCACTGTAGACAACAGTCACAAATTCACAGAAAGACATGGAAATGTTATTGTTCAGAAAAAGTTTTTTTTTTCCTGATTACTAGGCTATGAACATTCTAAGTTGGGAGGTCTGGCTCTGCTTTATTAGCTCAACAGGAATCCTGGCTTAGGTATCTTCTGCTATCTTCAGCATGGTGCTTCCAAGGCCACCATCACACACAGGAGAGATCATGGATAGCAAGTCTAGCAGAATGGTTCCATAAGCAATGCCCATCACTCCACTCGTACTCCAGTAGCTAGAACCCAATCCCAAGATGACATCTGACTTTAAGGAGGTCACATGTGATGCATATGAGTGTCCAAGAAGAGAATAGCTTTCGATGAACAATTAGCCATCTAGTCCAGAGAGCACTCAGTGCCAGGTCCTCCTGTGTATGTATTACATATATATATGTGTGTGTGTGTGTGTAATTTATATATAATTCATGCATTTATATGTGTATTTAATATATACATTTCATGTATATATTATGTATTTATATTATATTTGTATTATTTATATAGTTATGTATTTATTAAATACATACACACACACACATATATATATATCCTATAAATGTTCAAATCCATGGCAGTGGGATCTAACCCTAATGATTACACAAATTGGTATTACTAGAAATTAATTATATTTCAAAAGTATCCAAGAATGCCCTGATTGAGTGTGAATAGGCTTGGTAAATGAGGTCTGAAAGATGCGCGGAACTGGTCCAACTGAGAATGACAAAAGAGCAGAAAGTGCCCAGCCAAAGCATCAGTTCTTGGGAAGGATGAGAGGATGCAGGAGATGATGAGCAAGGCTTTGCCCATGTTATGTGAAAGGGAGATTGGTATAGGATGAGACTGAGGCCGAAACAGGAACTCAAAACTTACGGAGTGCTACAACGTGGTCAGAACTTGAGTCTTTATTCCGAGGGAGATGGGAGACTTACTTGAGGATTTGAAGTAAATTTGAAAGGTGACCCTGTCAACTGTATTCCAGAAATCTATTTAAAGGCAATAACTGAGGTGTGGTCAGATAAGGATGGAGATTGAACCAATCAAAGTTGGACTTCAAAAGAAATTAACAGTCAATGATAATGCCCAGTTTTCTGACTTGGTCGCTGGATGAACACTGGTACCATCTGGTAGAACAGAATGAAGCAAGCTTAGTGGCCACTGGTTATTAATAACATCTGATCATAAATGTAGATTTTTGCTTTTGAGTCTAAGCTCTGTTTGAGATGTTCAGGGGCGAGTAGACAGATGAGTCTGGTACCTGAGAAAAGATGGGGACTTCAGATATAAATGTGGAAATCACCTCTGAAGCATAAATCTCAAATCTTGGAAACACCTATTAACAATCCTCCTAAGTGGGGCTGGAGAGATGGCTCAGAGGTTAAGAGCATTGCCTGCTCTTCCAAAGGTCCTCAGTTCAATTTCCAGCAACCACATGGTAGCTCACAACCATCTGTAATGGGGTCTGGTGCCCTCTTCTGGCCTGCAGGCATACACACAGACAGAATATTGTATACATAATAAATAAATAAATATTTAAAAAAAAACAATCCTCCTAATGGGGGAGGCCCTTGGACTTCCCACAGGGCAGGGAACCCTGACTGCTCTTAGGACTGGAGGGGGAGGGAAATGGGAGGAGGTGGGTGTTTTTAATAAATTAAAAAAAAAATCCTATATGATTATGAGAAAGAGAAGGGCTTGAACTAAGCTCTGAGAAGGATAGCAGAGAAGGATAGCAAAGAAGGAGTGACCGAGGAGGCAGAGAAATCAAGCCAACATTGCATTTCAGATTCCAAGAAAAGGACAGAAACCAGGAACTCCAGACAAGGGTTGCTGGGTAATAAAACATGGAGAATACTTACGGTTCAGTCTTATGGGTGGCATTTGAAAACTTATCAGCAAGCATTTTAACAAAAGGATGCAGAAAAATTAATAGAACATGAATAAATAGGGACAGCCTCCTCTTTATTCTTCTAATATATTGGGCTGGAAAGGAAAGAAAACACTGGCTAGAGAATGTGCTTGAAATGAGATGTTTTAATAATACCAAGAACACCTATTTATGGGCTTCTAAATCCTTTATGCACACTAACTAATAAACCTAACATATAATTGAGGCACAAAGGGGCAAGTGATTTGCCCGAGGCTTAGCAGCTATTAAGTAACAGACCTGCAAATTGAACCTGAATCATCTACCTTCCGAATATGCGCTGTTTCTTGACGACTAAGGAATCTCCTATAGCACATTTTAATGTTGAAGACATTAAATAATAAGGCATTCCAAAGTGCATTTTGTCTTCTGATAGTAAGATATGTGCACATATGCCCAACATATCTGTATTTATATACAAATGATATACGGATTATGCTACACCAACATCATGTTATTTAAAACAATTCAGTGAAATATAATAGCCAATGAGAGTATGAGATAAAAATTAATATGAAGATGAGTCTATTATTTTCTTCCCATCCATTATTAGGTCGCCTATGACCTCCATAATGGAGACAGTTACAGATGAGAGAGAACGGATAGTCCCTAACAGTGGTTCTCAACCTGTGGGTGTCGACCCCATCAGAATTGCCTATCATACATCCTACATATCAGATATCTGCACTACAATTCATAACAGTAGCAAAATTATAGTTATAAAGTAGTAACAAAGTAATCTTAACATTAGGGGTCACCACAATGTGAGGAACTGCGTTAAAGGGGCGCAGCACTCAGAAGGTTGAGAACCACTGCTTTAAGAGGAAGCATGAACTGGGTGCGATTTGGTTTCCATTGCTATCTGACAAGTTTCCACAAACTTGGTGGCTTAAAATGTGTATTTGTTAGCTCACCATACAGTAGAGAGGACCAGCATGCAGTAAATACCAGTAAGGACAAACAGTAAAATCATGGTGTGCACCTTCTCCCGGCTATATGACTGTCTCTACAGTTATGTCATCAGGACCCTGTCAGAGGCCAGGAAAGTGGGCCTGGGTGGTTAATCTATTTCTTCAATGCCTTCTCATTGAAACAACGCCTGATCTGTCTGGGTTTTGTTTTGTTTTGTTTTCTTGGTTTTTCCAGCAGGGTTTCTCTATGTCACAGCCCTAGATGTCCTGGAACTAGCTCTGTAGACCAGGATGGCCTCGAACTCACAGAGATCCGCCTGCCTCTGCCTCTTTTTCCAAAATTTCCTCCTATCTGTATGTTTGGAGTAAGAGATATAGGCAGTCTTATTAGAAATAATGAACAGTTGAAAAGTGGGTCTTTGGTGCAATAAAAATGGGGATTGCAAAAATAGAAGTCAATGTGTCTATTAATGTTAAGTAACAGAACAATTGAGCAAAGGGCAGTGGACACAGTACTGGCCAGCTGCGGGCACTGGCTCACCATACACTAATTTAAAGGAAATGTATTGGTTCCCGGGGCCCTTTGGCCAATAAATTATACAAGAGCTCTTACGGGATATCACAAAGCATGGGTTCATTTCTCATTAAACCACATAGGTTTCACACTGTTGAAGAATAATACGTTTTAAGCTCTTCCTGGACACTGACATGTTACTATCCCTCTCCCCCATTCAATGCTAACTCTGGTTATGAGAAGAAAACCTGTCTCAAAAGTGCATGTGTACAGCAAGCACCTTTGCTTGGCAAAACACTGTGCATTTGAGATCACTTTGAGAAGCTGGTGCTGATGTGTGGAGGCAGGGGGTTGAGGAACACTTAAAGTGTCTTTTTCTCCTCCCCTCTGTCACTAGATTCTAGAATGTTTCAAGGTTCCCGTCCCTCAGCATTTGTGGAGTCAGTTCACTATATTGGGTAGCCACAGAGACTAGACTACAACTCAGAATTAATTGTATTTTTGATAAAAGTGAATCATTGAAATTATACGAAATCACATTTTATGCAATATTTTCCCAAAAAATGTTCAAGGACATACACAGTCCTGCTCAACTAAGCCTTGTAGTGCACATTTATACTCTACGGCAGAGCTGGTCTTTTTTAGCCTGGGTACATCTCAGAACAGCATTCACACTGTGACCATCTGGCCCATTAGTTGTAAATACCGATTTGGCAGAATCTTCAGGGGTCTGAGCAGAGTTGTGGGAACATCAGGAACTTGAAAAATCCTCTCACCCAAAGTGCATTTTACCTATTACCTAACACTGTCCCTTATCCCATCCCAGTGACCTTCTAAAGAGAACACCTTAGGCCATGCATAGTGGCCCATGCCTTTAATCCCAGTGCTTGGGAGGCAGAAGCAAGTGGATCTCTGTGTGAGTTCAAGGCCACCCTGGGCTACATAGAGAGTTCTAGGACATGCAGCAGAGCTACATAGAGAGACCCGCTTGGGGGAAAAAAAAGAGTGAACATTTTAATTCTTTTACCAATGAAGAATATACAAATAATCTAAATTTCTATTTTGAACAATTAGATGTCCATTTGCTTCTCACCTCTAAATAGACTGCTAACCTTGGGGCAAAGAAAATCTACTCATCAGACTATCTATTGCCAATTTAACACACAGAAAAATCATCTTGCAATTAATATAAATAGACTATGTCCTTTTAAAACGACATGGCACTGTGTCATTTTGGGTACAAACTCATTCAAAGGCAAATTGTTCCCAAAAAGTGGGTGAACTTAGCCCATTTGCAAAGGCCACCAAAGTGAGCTTTTTTCTTACATAATAATAAATGATAGCCAGGAATGTAGAAACCAAGAACATTTTTCCTTTGCAATCAAACCTTTTTGTCCACCTGGAGATGACCTTTGTTTTAATATCTGTAAGGCTTTTCAAAAAGGAAGAGATTTCTGAAGTTGTCCAGAGTCATTAATTTGTGTCTGCTCTATTCAGTGGATGTTAAAAAAAAAATTAATGGCATTATCAAGCTGTTCCGAACAAAAGTCCCTCCTGATTGCCAGCTCTGTAGTTTCAAAGAGCAGGTTAATTTCTCTGAATCTCACAGCCGGAACTTTCTAACTCTAACTGGCGGTTTCCACCTAGTGATCAAGGCAATTCGCTCAAATAAATTATACATAAAGCTGAAATTCCTAATAGTAATGAGGCCCCTTCGTGAGATAATCACACCGGCAAAGGCATCCATCTGTCAGCTGCTCCTCGGCTGGGTCTTGAAAACATCGACGGAAGAACTTCACCTTAGGAAGGACTTGGTTTCTAGCTCCATGGCAGGGCGAGCCTGGCAGGGTTCTAGTGCTAGGCACTAAGGTGCGGCGCCAAGTGAACCTGGTAGTTGACCTGTTGATCAGACTGGAGGCAGTGTTGATAGAACATTAGCATCAGTGCTGTGTGCTGTTTATGAAGCCGCAGATGGACGAGCTTCTTTTATGGGTACCACAGCCCATAATTAAATAGAAGCCCTTCGTTGTGTTCCTAGAGCAAGGTATAGAGCAGACATTCTAACCCCTGCTGTTCTTGAGTCTACGGGTAGCTAAACTCAAGTATGGCAAGGAAAAACTGAACTCCTGGACACCATATGACAGGCAATAAAAAAGAAGGGACTGAGCCTTCCAAACATTAGCTTAGCCATTAGTATACAAGCAGCTTTGGAATTTGTAGAAATTGAAGCTGAGGAACTGTTTCATTAGGCTCTTTCAAGAGAATGACCGACGGGGGTAGGGCTTCGTTTCAAACACAGTTGGGGGCTGAATAGTGGTTGAATGAAGTCTGGGCAAGGATGTAGGGGTGATGAGATGGTGGCACTGAAGTCATGGTGCTAGAAGTAGTGGTCACAATGGCAGATGCCAGGCTGTGGGTCCTTGTGGAAGTAGACATTGATGGCAGGTAGTTATGGCAGGTTACAGCGTCAAGTAAAAATAGGAAAACAGCTTACTCTGATACCCATGTACAGAAAAGGGCAGGCCAAGGCTTATAAGTTAAAGGAGGGGATAACAGAGAAATAGAAGGTAGACTATAGAGGGCTGGAGAGATGGCTCAGAGATTAAGAGCACTGGCTGCTCTTCCAGAGGACCTGGGTTCAATCCCCAGCACCCGCATGGCAGCTCACAGCTGTCTATAAATCCAATTCCAGGGGAACCAACACCCTGACAAACACGTAGGCTAAACACCAATGCACATAAAATAAAAATAAATAAAGAAATTAGTGTCTAGAAAACAGTCTTGGAAGAAACAGTTACGGAGAAGGCATGTGTTAGAGACATAATTTTAAACGAGACTGGAATGCAAGGTAAATCGCCAATTAGATTATTAGTGATTGCCATTTTGTATAGTGTTAAATGATCTTGCTGCAGTTTTGCACTGAAAGCACCTACCCTTCTGGGCCTCTAGCTCTCAAAAATCTACTTCTAAAATGAACCCAACAGCACCGGCTTCATGGACTCTTGAGAAGATCATAACTGTTCATGTGTCCTAAGAATCTACGATGGAAACCTATGCGTTACTTTTCACTGATATGACAAACTACCCAAGAAAATCAAGTTCAAAGCAAGAAAGATCTACAGTTCCGTTGTTTTCTGTGTAGGCTTGCATGGATAAGGATAGCATACTGGATAGCAGGAGCATAATGGAGAAAAGGCTTCCTTCCCCATGGAAGTCAGAAAGAAGGGCGAGACAGGAAGAGCTCAGAGATAAGACTGATGCTCTTAGTGACCCACTTCCTCCAACCAGGCCCCACTTCCTAATTCCCTCCATTTCTCAATAATGACTAAATCTACTGATTAGATCAGAGACCTCATTTGGATCCACCAGTGTCACTTGCCCATCCAGGATGCTCACAGTCAGAAAATGTGCTCCCTAGACAACGGTCCTAAGGACTCGCTGATGTTTCTTGCCTTCTCGCTGGCAAGAGCTTCCTTCTTCTTGACATCAGAAATCCCACAAGTGGAGGGAGGGGGACCATGACTAGCTTTGAAATAGCTGTTGCTGCGGAAGTGATTAAAACTTTGAAAAGTCATTTCTGTTCACTCACGTAAAAAGTAATACTTAGTTTGGCATACTGGTTATGATAATTTTACGAGCAAATGAAAAACTTTCCCATGTTAAAGCCTCTAAATTAATTCAATGCAGATCTGTAAAGAGCATTAAAATAAGCCCTTTTCTCACTCTGTATCTTAAAACACCAAAATTTGTTCATTATTCTTCTACGCACCCATTTCTCATCCATCCCATAGACTTAAAATTGCAGTTAATCTCACATATTCCTCCTTTATACAAAATTTTGAGCTCTCTTTTGAAGCTAAATATTGCATAGACTTGTTTAAATTCTTGGTGTGTCTTAAGATTGAAGAAGAAATGGTCTGGCAAGAAGAATGACATGACATTTCTTCCCTTGAAACAACAGGGAGAGCTGTGTGGTGGCCCATGACAGTAACCCCCAGTGCTTGACAGACAGATGAGCAGGGGATCAGAAGTTCAAGGCCATCCCCAGCTACCGACATTTGGATGTCAGCCTTGATACATGCATCCTTGTGTCAAAACATTTTTAATTAGATACATGGAATTTGGTTTTTGTTTATTTAAAGTTACCTGCAATTTTGAGGTTATGGGATAGAAGAAGAAGAAGTATTGAAAGAAAAAAGGGTATGTGTGATAAAACAGAAATACAGAACTGAACTTATTTTAGCACCCTGAGTTGTTCATGGGGTTCCATAATGAACCATTCAGGAATATATGATCTAGAATAGTATAGTCATCTCTGGCATGCTTGGTGAAGTGGTGAGAGTTGTCTATCCTGAAGTACAGTGAACTTACCAAATGAGATGGTCACGAATAACAAAGATTCCTACACATGAAGACCTCCTCCCAGTGGCATGCGCTAGCCTCAGGGAGCTATGCCCTCTGTGATTCAAAGCAGGGATTTTCCAGAATGTTCTTGGATTTATATTTTTGCAAGGGTGAGGTAAAATGATATCCATGCAAGGACCTTGCCATCAGGGAAGACAGACAAGCGGGAGAATTAAACTGTCTGCACAGTAATGTGAAAACAAAGGATTCTCATCAACCTAGAGACGTGTGGTAAGACACCACAAGGATTCTATACTTGAGAGAATTGGTCCATGTGCGTGTGTGGGGTCATTTTCAATAGAGCATTACTTTGGCATGGAGAGAGATGCTGGTACTCTTCCTTTCTCTAAACTCACCTACAAATAAAACATACTTTCTTCTTTAAAAGATGAACCCCCAAAGGAAGGAAACGACATGTCCTTACACTGTCATATGACACCTAGGAAGACATTTCCACACTAGAGACTGACTCATTTAGCACATATGCCTAGGTACAGATAAGGCCAAATACAATCACACTCAGAGGTCAACATGGAAAGACATAGGCTCTCAGTTTCTATATACCCTCCCTAGGTTACAAGTCTATCTATTGAGATCTGACCCAACTACTTCCTTCTTTAGAATCAAAATTTAGACTTGGGGAAGGAGAACACGAAGGAACGAACTCACATGCACCATTTAGCTAATTCCTTAAGTAGGATGGCAGTAGGCAGCCTCTCTCATCTCAGGGGATAGATACAATCGTATCCTAAATTCTTTTCTCTCCCCCGTCATCCACACACATGTACATGCACACACATACTCGCACAAATACATGTGATTTTTCACATTGACCAGCATGGTTGTTAACTAGTAGTAGAAAATAATAGGAAATCCTAAAAACTCTCAATATTCCACTTGAGAGGAGAATAAATATGACTCCTTCCCAGGTAAGGGACAGCTTGTCTGACATCATCATTTTCTACTCAGAATTAAGTCATTCGGAAGCACCTGACTGCAAGATTGTTAGATGTTCTTGGGATATCAAATAGGGTAGCCCTAAAATGACAAGAGAAGCGATGGGTACATGCATTGTGATAGGATGTGTTCCCGTTTTCCAGCCTGCTGTTCCATTTTTACAAACTTAAAGATAAAGACAAAGGAAGACTACAATTGAAATGAATAAACCAAAGTGCACAAAAACTCATACTTGAGTGCATTTATGTTATGAGAATTTCAGAGTTTTTTCAGCAATAAATGGAATTTAGCTGAACAAAGATGTCTTTCTTCACAAAACCCCAAACATAGGTTTTTTTTAGGCATAATCCTATTTGAAAGGGGAAAATACAAAAACTGAGATGGGTAGATTCTAATAAAAAAAAAGAGTAAACCAAACAAACCTCTTTAATAAAGAAAGGGGATTTTTCTAAGACTTTTGCAGTGCTATTCAGTGCAGTCTCAAAGAAACTCATCTTGGTCTCATTTCCAGACCCATTGAATTACAGACATATTCTGTTGAATGTCAAAGTGTAAATGGTCCTTTTTTAAGCCGAAATAGATAATCTTGAAAAAGAAAAAAGGATAGATTGCTATCACATGAAACGGCCGCTATAAAAATGCCCCATGGACTTGGAAGTCTTCAGACTCTAATTGCCATAACCATCCCCTTGAGGAAATGGCAATGTCTAAGGACAAACATCTCAATTTCCCTTGAAAACTCACTAATACCTCTTTGTTGGTTTTCACAGCAAGAAAAACTGGGGGACATCTGCTTCTCCCTCCGCTACGTCCCTACTGCCGGCAAGCTGACGGTCGTCATCCTGGAAGCGAAGAACTTGAAGAAGATGGATGTAGGTGGCTTATCCGGTGAGTCCGCAATGACTATTGATTGTTGTAATCACTGTTCTGCCATGGAGACTGAAGGCACAGCACACATGCTACGCCCCCCGCACACACACACACTCCTTAACTGATCAAAGTTCTCTATTCTATGGAGCGGGATTCAGCCAACGCAGTGCCCCAGGAAGCCACTCTCCGATTATTGGCAAAGACGATGAAATCCATTTTCTTTCCCCATAGCCAAAGTAGCAGTTGTCATTTCTATGTCATTGAGAGCAAAACTGTGGCTTTTATTTCAAAGGCAATGCCTGTGACAAATTATAGTTTTGAGGATTTTTTTAATTCACCCTTGGTATTAAAATTTGTATTTTACCTGAAACTTACTAATTAGGTATTTTCTAACCTGACATGATTTTTTATAATACTTTTATAAAAAGACAGCATTTCAAATCTATACAAGCGTCTTTAAGAAGAAACTCAGGAACAGTTCGTATAATTCATTGAATTCTACAGCTTAAGACTAGGGTGGAAGAGGGGAGACTTCGGGCTTGAAAGTTCCATGTAACCCAAGCAGGACACAGCATAGTCAGTGATGGGGACTCTTCTACAAAGCAAAGTCAGCTCAAGGTCTGTCGCTTCCAGGACTGTGTGTCATTTTTTTTTTCTCCTCTGTGTGGTTAAATCAATTATAATTTTAACGTCCCAGTAAATCATTAGGTGTGAGGGGTTTTCCTGACACATCACAAGGTCATCACAACGAGACGACAGTTGTCATTGTTTCTAGCTATGGAGTTACAAACATGACTTCTTATTCAGTGTTTTTTTTTATTCAAAAAAAAAACATTCTAAAGATCACAGTGATGTAGCACAGTGAGTTTATATAAGCTGAAACAAAACAGCTAAAAATCGTTGAAGCTGAGTTCTACTTATTGACCCAGTGATTCTGCAGCCAAATTCTCCTGCTCTCGACATTTATTTCTCTCTGTGAATAAGGAAACTCGAGGAAGCTGTATCCTTTTATGTCACTAGGACCCTACTAAATGTCTTGCTTCCACTACTAATAGTAGAACTGGGAAATTTTTAAAGCAATAAGCACAGCTCCTCCTAAATCCATGTAGACTATTTTATGGGCTTATTTGTAAAACATATACACAGAAAAGTATTAAACAGTTTACAATTATAGTTTACTCCCAGATCACAAATTAGTATCCCAAGGAGACTTAAGATGCCTTTGACCTTTCTCTTTGGCTAAGTAGCCATGTCCCATTAGATCTGTAGCCCTCATATAAACCCCACTCCAAACATCCATGTGACTCCTCGCCTCCTCTGTTAAATGCTGTCTCAGCCTCCCTCCTAATCAGCCCTGTATTATCCTCTAGAGAGCACCACAATAGCTTCACCACAATGCTAGCAAAGTATCCTCCTCGTGACTTTTTTCTGGAACTTACAATGACTTCCCAGCTCCACAAACAGCCATTTCAACCATCCCTTTTCGAGACTGCTGTCCGTTTCTGTCCCGACCTCTTGACCAGACATCCCTTCTCATCTTCAGGGTCTGCACAAGGGAAGCTGGTCTCGCAGGTTCTATCTGAATGGTCGCAGTCACAGGCACACACACAAGCTCACTTAGCAACCCAGCAACGAAGAGCACCAAGGACAACTCCCAGTTCCCGTCACACTAACTTAGCATTATGACGTAAGAGAGGCACAGCCAGAGGTCGGATTTAATTCCACATCCATCCATTTGTAGTCATTTTCTTTTTTACTAAAGAAAAGCAGAAAATTTATGGATGCTTCAGAACCCACAGCACCTACCTCCACCCCCATATTTGAATTACCTGGAGTGATTCTCATCATTAGCAAACCCTAATTTTAAGGGCTTCCTGCTGCCTGTGGAATTAAATCATAATTACTCTAATCACCTAACGTAGACTCTTTCAGGCTGCGCCATTCTGCATCTCATTTTAGCCAATGGACCAACACGCTCATCTCCTAACAAGCAATGGGACATGCTTGCTTTCATCCCTAGACAAGCTCCTACGTCTGGAATTCTCTTTCGTCCAACAATGTCTAGCTAAATCCTCCTCTGTTTTCAGGCCCCGATTACCCAGCATATACATTCTGTGACTCGACTTTGAGTCAGGCATCGTGCGGAGCAACGGGTTTGCAAATCATGGATAAGATGGTCCAAATACTGTACTCAGTTTTCTTTCTAATGTAGAGACACAGACCGAAAAAAAAAAAAAGCCAATAAATTAATAGAGTATACAGGGTCCTGGGATGTCAGAAACATTAGGTAGAAGAGAAACAAGGGGTGACATTCCAAACAACAATAGGACAGAGATGAGGGAGGGAGCCATGGGTTCAGATGGGGAGGGAGAGGTTTTAGCATGGTAGGACCGCCTTTTCTGAGCTGTCTAGGCAGAACAAATCTGTGTCTTTTTAAATTGCCAAAGGGGTTTGTTTACAGTCCTCTAACACCAGGCTTCTTTCTCACTAGACTGTCCTGTATTTATGTCTCCCACAATGCTCTCACTGACGGCTGGCACTGTGCATAGCTGCTGAATGAATAATGAATTATTTACCAAGGAGCTTGAGGCCTGAAAAAAAAAAAAAAAAACAAGTCTTGCATTGCAAATCTGCTTAACCTACTTACCATTAAGGAAACTTTTAAGCACGAATGGGTCGCGCTCAGAGTAAGCTGACCTATGCACAAAGAGACCACGATTATGTAAGCTCTCATTCCAAGTGATCCAAATGCCAAACGACATTGGCCAGAAATGGCTTGGTAAGTGGAACCACAGCTGGCTCTTCTGCCAGGGTTGAAACCACACTCTGTGACGACCCACAATCCGACTTTGTTCGGAGGTCCTCGAGCTCAAACTCTGTGAGCTCTCCATCACAGAGGCCCATGTGTAGACGCTAGACAGGTTCTTTCTTTCCTCAAGGCCTTGGCTGCATTGCTTATGAAGCCAAAGTGCTAAGAAGACCCTGTTCATGAGAAGTGAGTTAGGGAGAGAAGAGAGCTCCCCAAATATGGCCATGGTTATTTCCGTTAGTCACCGCATCCAAGCTACAAAAGGTGAAAGCGATGGGTCCTTTAGCCAACTGCTTGGATTGGTCGGGAGAAAGATTCGGCTATTTGCTAGACACGTCAGATCAGATCGGGATAATCAGGAGGCCGGGTTTTAGACAGGCCCAGAGTGAATTCAGACAAAATGAGGCGCCGATCAATACAACATGGGAGGAAATAGGAAACGGGCGTTTTAAAAAATGCTTTTCTTACCAGTCTCCGGCACGATCCGCCAGCTTCTTTCTTACCGTGTTCATGCAAATGGGCGGCGAAAGGGTTTTGCCTGCATCATTTTACTCTCACATAGTAAATGATCAAAGTGCCTGCCTTTCAGGCTCACAATAACAAGTGGGACTGGACTATTCATAATTCTGCAGCACGTTCAATTTTTACATTTGTCCTTGAGAATTTTTCACATGAGAACAGTATTTATATCATTGTACTCCACCCCGACCCCTAACTCTTCCCATGTTCCCCCTGAAAATTCCCAACCTTGTCTTCTTTATTACTATTACACCTATATATGTAATATATATATTTGTATATATGCGCATACATACGTAGCTATAAATACAACCTGCTGAGGCCATTTGGGGGTTACATGTCTTGTGTTTAGACCTGGCTACTTGGGGTTGACTAACCTGTCAGGGTATTCATGCCAGAAGACTGAATCTCCCTGTGTGTGTGTGTTTAAAATAATAAACTCCATGCTGCCAGGCATGGTGGGTACAGACCTTTAATCTCAGCACTTGGGAGGCAGAGGCAGTTCAAAGCCACGCTGGTCTACAAAGCAAGTTCCAGGATAGCCAAGACTATACAGAGAAACCCTCTCTCAAAAATAAATAAATAAATTCTAAATAAAGGGGGGGGTGGATCTCTCTTCTATTTTTTGTTCATGAATATTACAAAAAGATAAAAGTTCTGAGAAAGACAAGACATGGGAGAAGTTGAGCGTGCCTATCTTCTTATGTGGAATATTTCCAACGCACTGTTTAGGTTTTCCTACACACCCTTCTTCAAGATGGAGAACATGGTTCTAAGGTCCCTCCCTCCACTGTCTGGAACCAAAACATGAAAGTCCTCAGAAGGGCTAAGGCTAAAAATGGAGCCTGAAAGGGTTGTTGGAAATTAGAGCACTCTGGAAAATTGGGAGATGTCAGTAAGTAGAAATCACTGGGACTATTCCCACTCAGTTAGCTCTCCCTTTCTCATCTTCTCAGAATCTCAAGTTAATTCTCTCTTCTTGAAAAAACAAGAACAGAAAAACAAAAACAAAAAACAACCCTCTTCACTCCTCCATCTTTCCCACCTCTTCATTCATCCTGGTGGCATTGGGAGTCTCAGTGTGTCACACAGCATAAGCTTTTGTCCAATCAACTGTACTAGCAGACGTTCATTGCCGTGAGTCACTGGTCTGGTTCAAGGCCTCTGGTTTCTGGTACAGCAGCATCACTGGGGACTCCTCTGGAATATCCCATGGCTGCCCAGAGTCATGGAGATCCTGCAGGTATCATTCCACAGGACCTGTCCCTTCACAAGCTCCAGCAGGTCCTACTGGGGTAGATGTTAGGGTGGGCCAACCCCAGACCTGAGTAGTAGCTGAGCTGGTCGGGCTGGCCACTGGAGTCACCACCTCAGGGAAGGGGGCAGAGTCAGCTCCCCTATGCTAACGACCTCATGAGAACAGTGGAATTTTAAACAAGCCACTCTTGTGTGTCTTACTCATCTTAAACTCCAAAACAACACCTTAAAAGCTTAGAATATATATCATGATTTTATTTGAGATCTTAGCCAAGTCCTAAGGTAGAATTTTGTTGTTGATAATACAGGGGGGAAAAATACATCCTTTGTCCTACATACAAGAATTTTCTCAAGTAAAAGGTTGTTATTTAGGAGTCTTATGTCCTCTTCCCAAAAAGTGTCCTTGACCACATGTTAAATTGTAGTCTTCTTCCCCCTCCCGAATCTTTCACTGAAAGAGGAGACAAAGGCAGACATTTCCTCTTCAGGTTCTGTAATCATTTCCTAACACCCTTGACCACCTTCCTGTCTGTCCATCTATTGGTAATGAAAGCATAACAAAGAAAACTGCTCCAAATTCAATTGACTTGAACTAAAAGCCACTAGTCTGGGAGCTAGGCCAATAAATAAACAGGCAGAAACTTATTTGAGCCAATTAGATAGGGATATGCAAATTAATTGGCCATGATATCAGGGTCAAGCAATAATATGCAAATACCCTGGCTTCTTATTGAGCTAATGGGACAGGAATATGCATAATAAGTTGGCAGTGATGTCAGAGGCTTCATCATAATTTTAGGCTAGAATGTTAAGTATAAAATTAATTCTGCAACATTTCAAAATGCTTAATTATAATTTTGATAAAAATAAGAGGAAGCCCTGAGAAGCGAACAGACTGTTCTAAAAAGGAAGTGACAATTCTCAAAACTAAGTTATTAAAAAGAATTATAAAGAGTAGGAGTCAAGCCCAGTGCTCGTTGAGAAGCAGGCACAGCTGTAAGTATGACAGAAAGAAGAGAACAGTAATGCCTCTGGGACCGAGCAGCTTCAAGGAAGGAGAAGGAGATAGCACAAACCCTGAGACCACACTAAAATCAAGCGGCAGGCTGAGATACAGTCGGGCAGAACAGTAAGAATGACACTTCCTGTAAGCTCTGTAGCCATCAGGGATGGCCCAGGGACTCACCACATATCACATGAGGTCCCATTCTCTGTCAGACATCATCATGTGAGTCACATGACAGTTACAACACTTTGGAGGTAGATTCTATTTTAACGCTCTATGTATGTTAGCAGATTTAACCCCTATTCCAAACCTGTGAGATGGCAGACTATTTCCAATGGTATTTTGCTGATGGAGCCAAACCACAGCACAGTAAACAACTTGCCCCAAGTCACAGAATCTGTATTTGGCTCAGCTAAGACATCAATGCAAATAATAGTCCGTCTTCACACTCGGTTAATTAAGCATGACTTCTGTGTCCCACCAGAGTCAACCTGAAGAGCAGGTGACTAACTATATTACGGATTGAGAGACATCTAAAACTTCCACTTGATTTCAAATCATGGGCGTCACTGTATAAATTACTTGGTTGCTTGCTTCGTGTCACTTGGATACTTACACAGTAAAATTGGAATTAGTGAGTGTATAAGACTAGATCGCAGATAGGAATAGGTTGCCATGTTTCTTGGATAGAAGTGGTCATGCTCTTTCAGTATGGGAATCTTTGCACACAGATGTAGGTATTGTTTGAAACAGTGATGCTCCAGACATATTAGAGGCACAGTAGAAGAGATAGTGTTGAACTTGGTGGAAAAGAGTCCCACTATAAGAAGTGCAAGCACCTTTTAGGTATGGGAAAATATCTAATGAAAATATTTATTTACTATTCAGCTTTATCCATGGCTGGTTCTAGGAGAGAGGGTGTGGCAGGTCTGGAAAGCAGACAGTATAATATGAATACAAGTAATTCCTATCTGCATAAATTGCTACCGGATTCTATGGCTCCAAGTTACATGTTTAAATATTGAAAAATTTTAGCTGAACCAAAAATAATTGACAAGGAATTGAATTTAAAATAAACTGCTTAACATAAAAGTGAAGATGAACAAGGAAATACTTTGGGAATCTCTACTCGTCTCACTGGCCCATTCCAAAAACCCCACTCAGATATTTTGCTGGAAACTCTGATTCAACCCCACGTCTGTCTCTCCAGACCCCGCCAAAGAGCGGCTCCTCCCCAAAACACTCAAGACCACGCCTACAGGCTATATAAGACCTGGACCCTAGACCTGCCGTTGCTGAGAATGTTTTGCTTTGCTCTGTTTATTAAACCTGATTTTATTAATTCAGCTGGATTTGATTGATTGTATCAGCGGAGAAACCCATAACCTGGGATTTTCAAAATGCTTATCAAATATTACAAAAGGAATCCACAGATGGAGACGTAGAAGTGACCCCTTCAGCAGTCCCTGCTTCTTTTCCTAGTCACCTTGAATCCCTACTTTGAAATCACGTGCTTTCAGGCACTGACTTCTGAAGCTCAATGAGTCCATGAAAACATCCTTACTCCAAACACAGAATAGTTTGGGATAGTTTATTAGCTGTTTCTCCAAGAGATCCACAAGTTGAAGGCTCCTTTAGTGTTACTCAAGAGAGGCAAAGTGGAACCGTTAGATCATGGGACCAAAGGTTGGATAACTAGGATATTGGGGTCCAAGATCCTTTTCTTCTTGCTTGTCAGCTCCCATGAGCTAAGCAGCTTTGGTCCCCCCTGTGTTTTCTACTGTGATGTTCTATCTCACCCCAAACTGTGGCATGGAAACTTCCAAAAGCAGAGTGAAGATAAACCTAAATTGTGTAGCTCAACTATTTTTCTTCACAGGACCAGAAAGTTACCATACATTTCATTATGGGAAATCCTAGAAATAATTCGCTGGGAGAGAAAATTATAGTCCAAATTAGATTATGGAATTATAGAGTCAATGTAGGGTTCGTGTTCTTCTAGAAGATTCTTTAAAGATGAAAGGAAAATGGCCTGCCTTTGTCCACATGTGGAGTCCACACAGTTACAGCCACCACCTCAAACAGACGAGGGTTAAATGACTAGCCACCAGAGAAGGGCAGCCTAGACAGGCATCAAGGGGTTGTCTGTGAAGACAGGCTAAGAAGTTTGGGACTTTGTAGTCTGGGAAAGGAAAGCAGAGCACAGACATGATGAAAGTCGTAAAATCATGAAAGATAGAGGCAGAGTAATACCCGCCTGCCCATTCCATTCTAGACGTAAGAAGTGACCCTGACGTTTGAAAGAAAACAGATGAAAAGAAGGGCCCTTCAGAGGGATCTCAAAGTTACCTTTCCACCAAGGAATTTTTTTGTCAATTTTTTCTTGGCTACCTTAAAGTTGGGTGGCAAAGGCGAGTTGAGGATCTGGGACAGACAGAAATATAAGGCAGGAATCGGTCGATGAGATTTTCCTGCCGCATCTTAAAGGAGGACATTGCTAAACCTTTCGTGTTGTCTTGTCAGAACCAGTTCCCACCACACCTTTGCAGGAGCAGAGATGCTCCACCACTCTGGACCTCGCTCTCTAGCACAGAAGATTGTGTGCCTGCCCTTCCCCCCTCCCTCAGTCAGTCCACAGAAAAGGAATGGGGAGGTTTGGAATTTCTAATAACTGGGATAACAAGTATTCCCAACCACTCCTATTTTTAAACATGGAACAAAAGTCGGTACTGTCTCTTTCTTCCTCTCATAAGGTTTGAGATTCCTGTTAGCAAAGCCTCCAGCACCTTAGTGACAGAAGCAGAGAAATATGACAATTAATCTCATAGAAATAAGGCAATGACCCATTCCGGAGCTCTGCAGTTAAGAGCCCGCCCTCAACACTCTTCCTAAAGGCTAAAGTTCAGTGATCAGCACTGACACGATGCAACTCACAATGGTTCTCATCATCTTCTTTCTTGCCAGCCTTAGTGGTTTAAAACAAAAGAGAGAGATCAAGAGATAACAGTTGCATAAACTTTCACACATTACTGTAGTCACACCTCAATGATGGTCAGAAAGACATTATCCAGGGAAGAGGTAAAGGCAGAGGATAAGCCTCTGATCGCATCTTGTACCCAACATGAGAGGACAACGCATGATTCAATATGACGAGACTGCTACTTTCTGGACTATCTTCCTCAGAAGTCAGAAGAGTATAGCCCTTGGGACTTTCTCACGGCCTTGCTTGGGCTGTACACTATTCTCAGGGTCTCCCTATATTGTTTTCCCTTCAAAGAAATGACCTCAAGTGTTGAGTGAAGAAAAGCAACTTTTTGACTTAAAAACATAAAATGAGCCCATTTTTTTTAAATGGGATGTTAAAACAGCCTTTATCTGAGACTACAGCACCAAGATTGATGGACTTAAGAAATTCATAGATTTCAAATGATTAATGCCGGGCAACAATATGGCTATGTAATTAATTAATACGCTCCCCCCATTAACAAGAAGCCTAATGTACTTTTAGTGATAGTAGGCTTGCAGTAATATTGCACATACATATGTGACTGTGAGATTCCATATTTATCTACTTGATAGACTGCATTGTTCACAGGCTTCCATTTTCTGATTAATTAAGGAAAGAAATGTGTTCGCAAATGGCAGTGTTCCAAGATGCTTCTAGAATAACAGCTTTTAAATCATAAGAACACAAGAAATAAAGAGAAAATAAGCCACAGACTCATCACTTTCTTTTAAAATGCAAATAAGAACCTCAGTGTCCCAGTGAGTCCCCATCTTCCAGTTCCCTTTGAGAAGCTGTCTCAAGGACATAACTTAAGATTGCATGTACTCTTCCAGATTTTCTTTTCTGCCTGTATCACTTAAACATACACATACATGCGTGTATAGACATATGTATGTATATACAAATATATGCACTATATACAAATGAGATCATATCACACTCATAATTTTGGTCTGCCCCCTGTGGTGTGTAACAGAGATTTTCCAGACCATATGTATAAAGCAGCCAATGCATCTATTGTTTTTATAGCATCTTTTTCTAGATATAGTATCATATGTTTATGTTTAGTAATGTTTTTACCAATAAAACTCTATTTGGAAAACTAACTTAGCCAAAGGTTTCCAAACATTACTTGAAAAAAAAAAAGAACTCTGGGATAGGAAGAAATGTAAAAGAGATTTCCAACTCCTCAACATCAAGCCAAGCCAACAGATTGAAAGAAAGCTTTTCTCAGTACTCCTGTGATGAAGAAGTCCCTCCCTATGAGTAAAAGAAAGAAAGGCAGTGGGGAAGTCTTTGTTTTTCTAATATCCCTAAACGTGTTTGCTGCTCCTGCCTCTGCAAGTGGCTTCTGTGACTGAAAGAGAGACCATTACACTTACACAGCCTCATCACGCATGAATAAGAAGGGATTTTAAAGTAAGATGCAATTATCCTAAGTTCAAAACCTAAAAAAAAAATGTTGCCTAAAAGACAACCGGTGTTGATTGCAAAGAGGGGCCCCCTACCAACCAGAAAAAATCCAGTTGATCGACTTGTAAATTTCTAGACTATATTTGCAGGAATTTAAATCCATTAAAACACACTCCATCCAGCAGCATTGCTGATAGAAGTCTGAATAAACACATGACAGCCACTAGAAGTAAAAATAAACCTTTACAAGAGTCAAAGGCAACGTTTCTTCAGAGAATTTCCCAATTCCTGGCCTTACCAAGCCACTTATTTGTAAGCTACTTTTATATATTGCTTACACCAAAAACAGCTTGGTTTTTACAGCCCTGTAAAATACAAAGGAGACACCGGAAGTGAACCACACTGTCTGTAACACGGGAGACACCGGAAGTGAACCTAGCCTGACCAGATCACTGGCAACAAAGTTCCTAATCAGTTCACCTAGAGATCTACCTTACTCTTCCTTGAAATACCTGTTCGTGCTTTGAGAATCTCACTGAAATTTAAAAAAAAAAATAGTTCAGTAACAGAGATTTTAGAAGAGGCGCTCAACACTTATGAATTATGCAAGCTGAACTTTCATTTTAATAACATCATTAAAATGTAAACATCTTAAAAGCCTGACTACAGGAGTTCAACTTTATCCAATGCTTTCTGGGTGCCCCGACCTTGCCAAAAGGCTTGCCTAAGGCATGATTTAACAGTTATTACAGGCCGGAGCCAAATCATGTAAATGCCAGTGTTTGTCCTTGCCTCCTTGGCTTCCAGTGGAGATGTAAGTCAGCTATGAACAGGCCCCCTCCTGGGAGCCAACAGGGTGTGGTGGAAAGGACCCAGACTGTACCACTGCACACCGCAAATCTAAAACTCGTGACCTTTCAGACCCTCAGTCTGCTCATCCATAAAATTGGGATGTTAAGCACAACATCAGTGTTGAGCACAGAAACGAGATACGAAATAACGTTATGTGGAAGTTCTCTGTAGGAAGCATTGCGTAACTGCCCGCTATTTCAAACAAGAGAACATTCTTAGTTAACTTTTGTGTGTGTCTGCGTGAAAGCTTTATTCTAGGAGAGTGTGCCTTTCTCCAGAACTGATTGAGCTAGCACGTTATATCTTGTGTATGGTTATTAGACAAGTGCTGCAGCAATATTTGCAATAGCCAAAAGAGTGGAGCCAACTTTGCTAAATGGATGAACCATTTCCACACAGCCGAGGAACCAGCACTCTGAAACAGAAAGGGACAAACTTGGTATAGGTGGCGGTGTTTATCACCTCCAAAGTGACAGAAGACAAAGAGGTGATAGGCAAGCTCCGTGCCTTATATTGTCGGGCAGCTTGTCATTTAATTTTACTTTAATGAATTTCCTAAGAAATAAATATGAATTAGCTCACCGTATTGCTTTTTAAGCGACCCCGTCTAGGTTTGTGGATGAGTTTATGCAGGTTTTATGGTCTCTATTCTCTTCCTGCCTCCACTGCGGCCACTTTCCTCCTTTGACTCTACACAACCATGACAGTGAATGAGGCAGAAAACATATTTCTATACCACATATTGTACCAATCAGCAATATGTAAAATTAGCCCGTGTGTCTGGGGCAAGTGGGCAGGAAGTAGGTACAGGATTTTAATGTATGTCTCCTCATTAACTGAATGGCAGACATGAGACCATCCAGAAACTAGCCCAGTAAACTCTCCTCTCCTGATATTTAGTCACAATTCTATAGAAGGAGCTGTGGGCAGGCCTGCTTTTCATCCCACCCACCTCCCGCATGGCTAGCTTAGCCCCGGAAATAATAACACGGAAACTGTATTCTTTTAAACACTGCCTGGCCCGTTAGTTCTAGCCTCTTATTGGCTAACTTTCACATCTTGATTAACCCATTTCTAATAATCTGTGTAGCACCATGAGGTGGTGGCTTACCGGGAAAGATTCAGCATGTCTGACCTGGCGGCTGGCTCCATGGCATCTGCCCTGGAGAGGAAAGGCATGGCGTCTGCCTCACTTCCCTTCTTCCCAGCATTCTGTTCTGTCTACTCCACCTACCTATATTCTGACCTATCAGGCCAAGCAGTTTTCTTTATTAATTAACCAATGAAAACAGATAAATAGAAGACCCACCTACATCACAATTCTTCACATAGTTCATAAGAAGACAGACAAGCTATATTTCTCAGTACAGCTGTTGCTCAGGATTTTGTTGGGAATTCATGCCAGGCCCAACCTGATCAAATCTAGTGCATACCCAAGAGCTGAGAAGTGTCCAAGCACTATATCCAAAACGGTCTAGTCTCTGCAGATAACCTCTGCTGGCCCCGTTATCAATCCTGATGCACTGTAAATACGATGCAGACAGATGTTATATTGCCAAAGGATAGCGACAAGGAAAACTGTCTGTATATATTGACCACAAACACAATTTTGTAACCAGTTATTGGCTGGATCCATGGAACCAGAAGACTTAAGCTGGTGGCCACCGTCAGCTCTGAAAGCCTGACCATTTGATTGTTTAAGACAGCAGAGTTCTCTTCCAAATGCTTCTTTTATGATAACATGGCCAAGGCAGACTCAGTGAACTGGGCAAACAGACAGCAGTAAAGAGAAAGGCTAGAGTCTATGTTTTCCTCAATGTCAAGTCAGAACGTGACTGCCAGACCTACACACT
Source organism: Microtus obscurus (assembly GCA_963919715.1). NCBI lineage: Eukaryota > Metazoa > Chordata > Mammalia > Rodentia > Cricetidae > Microtus > Microtus obscurus. Next base: position 18,882,148 of record CAWTZC010002528.1, read on the forward strand.
CCCCTCTGCTGTGAACCACCATGAGCTGGAACCTGCAGCAGCAGCCTTAGTTTGACTAGAACTGGCAAGGTCTGGTCCCTGAGCAACTCCCTGTTGCCTTGCCAAATAATTTTGCCCCAGCTAATAAATACCTAATTTGATGCAATGAGTCAGCAATCACTACTCATTGCTGTTGCATCACTCAACGGTCAAGGTTTTAGCTTTCACTCCGCTCTTCAAAGCTTCCAACCTCTGTGACCCACACACGCATGTGCATGTGCATACGCATGCACACGTGCATACGCACATAGGAAGACTAGCGCTCGTTCCCACTCCCAGCATTTCCAGACCCTCTGACCCTCTTTAGCTTGCTCTCTTCTATCTGAAATTTCATTTTCTCTAACACACTTGTCCTCAAGGCTGCACCCGTCCTACCAAGTCACACCATAGAGAAAATCTCTGCCTGGATTGTGCCTCAGCCCCGTAGCATTCACCTAAGATGAATTGTTCATCTTGCTAAGAGAAAAGCCTGTTCTATCAAAGTATTTACTAAGAATCTATTTGAACTAGAATAGGGGGGAGGGGAGGAAGGGATTGTGTATTACTGAGTCCCAAGGCAAGATAAAATATTCCCCGTTTCCCTCCTTGATGTGTTATTTAGCTGATTGCTAAATGCGCCCACATCAGCGCTGTTGAACTGTGCCTCCCTCAAACAACTAGCCAACCTGACCCAAGGTTAAATCAATTGCTAAGGAAGCCTTCTCCGAGCAACCGTACACCTGGGGACTATCTATGTTGTAGACTCGAGTCTTGACATGTAATGACACGGTAGGCAGGCACAAAATTCCAAGATGCATTTCAGTGAGATCCTCAAATGAAAAGCTCCCCACAAATGGACTCTGATCAAGGCTGCCTCCCCACACCCCAAGTAAAGATGGTTTTAGTATTCATACAATAGCATTCAGTGCCAGGGAACTAAAATTTTTTATGCGAGTTAAAATTAAGAAAGAGTGCTATCCTTTAGCCAAATTATATAGAGAAGTGTCTTGTAAACCTCGCCCTCAGACAGCATACCATGTATAGATTTTTGGCTCGTAAGGACCAGTTGAAATTCATGCAGAGCTAATAATTAAAAGACGCTAAAACTTAATATTTGGTTGCAAACAAGGTATTAGATGTATTGTTTTTCATCCCGGGGGAGTCAATAAGAATACAGCCCTTTCTTTTTATTTCTGTTGACGTGGGCCTTGACATTCCCTCCTTGTCTTCTTATCCAGATTTCAAAATGATTTAACCTGAAATGTAAAACAACAGTCCAATCATATTATCGACTAAGATTATTCATTTCTAAGCTGGGTCTCCAGCCACGGAGCTCCTGCACTCTGTGCTGAGGGGCAGGGATGCAACAATCATTTCTAGTAACACATTTAACTAGAGGGACATTAACTTTCTAAAGCAAGCGCGGCGGGGAATCGGGGTCGTGCGAAGGGCAGACACAGCATCAGCCAAGAAGTATTGTGGAATTGGAGCTGTAGAAACTGCAAGAGGAGAGACAAAGCAAACACAACAGACGTCTGGAAAGAGCTGAACACGGAAGCTATCTATTGCAATGATACGGATCTGGACGGGACCCAATGGTTACGCACAGTGCGGATCCATACTTGGTTTTCCCCATTGAAGTTCCTAAAAAGACCCGAGGCAAGCTTGTAAGGACTGTTAAGGTTTACCATTCCCAGCTCCAATTGGCATCGATTAGGGGGCTTACCTGTGCGGCCCCTACACTTCCATTTCTGCCTGAGAAGTTCTAATAAGAGATACCAATGACCCTAAAATACCACGAAAGAAAGCATCTATCAAAAACATAGAGTGGTTGGTTTTATCCTTAAAAGGGGGGAGGACTACTGGTACCAGTATAATAGTAGCTGTGATCCTATGGTAAGTGTTCATTAATTTGAATTTGTTTAGCTGTGAGAGTAACCATGAGTTCAGTATTATTATCCCTAAAGACAAAAACAAAGACTAAGGCTTAGAAGTCAGCGGCTTGAGCCAACTCCGAGAGTGAGGAAGTAGCAGGATCCAGCTCCTTGCTGCAACCCCTCTGCTATCCAAGGCAGCCTGGGACCCCACCACATCCTACTGTTTACAGCACGTCACTTCAGTTGGCCATAATCCCAGGCCTAGAACAGAACGCTGCACGGTGATTATCCGCTGACTCACGATTAATGCTCTCCGTAGATGATTTCGACAAAGTGACGGTATCCAACTGTGCCTGCAAATGCCACCACGTGCGCAGCCCAGCAACTCTCTGGATAAACAGCAAACGCCCTAATGAGCACAAAGCGACGGCATTTCTTCCACTCTTTCTTATTTCTGCTGGAAATAATATCCGGAAGGAATTTGTGTTCTTTTCAACGATAACACCAAAAGGGGAGGGGAGAGGTTGATGCTTACAAGTTTATATGATACAGAAAGCAGGTGGGGGAGCAAGGAGCAGTAAGCAGGGACTCCCCAGGGGAAAGGCAATCATAGGCAGCCCCTCAGTTTTTCTGGGCAGTTTTAATTGCCTCTTCATCAGAAATCATGCCTCCAGTGGGTGAGGTAAAGAACTTCCTGCGTCTTGTTTTTCTCTCCCTTTCGGCTCCTCCTTTTTCAGCTTGCCAAAAGGCAGTGGAGGAAGTTATTAGATTCTAGAAGTATCCTAGATATGCCCATTTCATCTCTGCCACCCTTTACCTCTTTGTCCTATCCACGTTGTTCTCCTTTGATCACTGGCTGCTGTCTTTTCTGACTGTGTCCTGCAAATGCCGTTTGTCACCCAAGAAACTGAGTTATTTAGTCTTTAGCGGTGATGGGCACCATCACTGTTCTTCACTCTGTGGCCCAGTGGTACTACCGCTTCTCACCATTTTCCCATGCTAGGGATCAGTTGCTCCTGTTCTGGAAATGCTTTTGTCCCCCCAGAGACACTGACTGCTTAATTCAGTCTTGTGTGGCTATCACCTAGCCACGCCTAGTGTGTACAAGCCCCACAAGGAAGTTAAAATGAACCAGTTCGTTGTACCCCAATATTGAACATACAATGTGAAGTAAAGTAGACTGAACTAGAATCATAAAAAAAAAAATCAACTGTTGTAATAGGGAGCGGCGTGGCTGTGCCCCTGTACCCGGCCGCCCGCATGGCCCAGCTTAAGCCCTGAAATAATTACACGAAAACTGTTTTCTTTTAATCATTGCCTGGCCCATTATTGGCTAGCTCTTACATATCGACCTAACCCATTTCTGATAATCTGTGTAGCACCCCAAGGTGTGCTTACCGGGGAGATTCTAGCCTGCATCTGCAGGGACTGGGAACATCATGGCGACTCCTTGACTCAGCTTCTCTTTCCCAGAATCCTGTTCTGTTTACTCCACCCACCTAAGGGTGGGCCTAATGAATGGGCCTAGGCAGTTTCTTTATTCATAAGAAGCCACCCCCACATCAATCAACTGAATGAAATATTTTAAGGCATTATCTCTGGGTTGAATCCAGAACACTACCAAAAAAAAAGTGCTGTACTGAAGTAAGATTATCCAGCTGTAGCAATTGACCATTTGATTGGCACGCTGTAACTGTGATGACCATGATGCTATTCAATCAGTATCCGAAATTACAGTGAGGTCTCTACGCTAAGCCAGTAGATATAGTCTAAAATTACCATATATTTAAAGAATGGCCAGGAAACACAAACTGTATTAATAATTCCAAAGACAGCAAGTGGAATATAAGTAATATAAAACAACAGTCTTGGTTATATATACAGGAGGGTCGTTCCCAAAAATTGATCTTTCTGGGCCTAGGATACCTTCGTGGTCCAGGCTTTGCTGTGACCTCGGGAGAAGGGAAGGTCAGATCAATGGTGACAACCCACATACAGCCAGACTACACACAACCCACATACACCCAGACTACACACATCCCACACATTCTCTTGTTCTCGCATTAGTTCAGATTCCTAAACCTCACTCTACTGGTGCACTCGGTTCAATCTGGATCAGACCTAGCACTGGGCACTCCAAGTTGCATCAGTAAGACAGACAGTGGTGGACAGGCAGCTTGTGCATATGATTTTAACACGGCGGAAGTAGCAAGCGGAGGATAAGCAGTTCTAGTTAACTGGAGGGCCAATAGAGGGAGACCCTGTCAAAGAAAGAGGGGGGAGAGGAGAAGAGGAAGGGAGGGAAAGAAAGAAGAAAGGAGAGAGAGAGAGACAACAATATTGTACATTCCTCCTTTTTGTCTTACTAAAGACACAAAAATATATTGCCTCAATTTTTCTCTTTAAAAATCAATTACTCGTTAGCCCAGAAGAGAGCCCAGTAATCTATCAGTGTGATACCTAATTTTAATGTAAAAATAGTATACATGCTAACAAGTGGTAATTGCTTCATAAATCTTGGAAATACTGTCATGTTTTCAGAAGAAACTGAACTTTTAAAAAATTGCAACAAGCTAGGTTTGTTTCGGAGTTCTCAGCACCACAAAAGAACTAGGATCCTCTGAGTAGCTGGAGGGCTTCTCCCAGGCGTTTGAAGGACACAAGTCGGGAATCATACATATGACACATATGTAAACCTTCATCTACTAAGTATCACTGTGGGCCAGAAGCAGAAGAAAGTAAAATTCACCCCTAAAGGCAGGAAACACTATTCAGAAATAATGCCTGTGATTTAGATTAGAAGTGGCAAACTTATTCTTCAGGATACCAGGTAGTAAATATTTTAAACTTAGCAGCCCATGTGGATTCTTAGAGCATTCGGCTTTGCCATTAGAGAAGAAAAACAGCCAGAGACAGCAAGGCACAAGCAGGCATGGCTCTGTTCCCGTAAAACTATTTCCAGCTAGGAATTTCATCTCATGAAATATTAATCTTCTTTTGATCGTTTTCCACGTTTAAAAATATATAAATCATCTTAGTGTGTGGCCTACAAAAAAAGGTGCAAGAGACAGATGTGGTTGGTCCCCAGGCAGTCCTTTGCTGACCAACAGGACTTTACAGGAGTTCGGAGGAAGAGAATCCAATTCTGACTGGGAGCATGGAGGTCATGGGGATAGAACCTTCCTGGGGATAAAAATCCATCAGCTAAGGGCCTATATAGGTCCAGTGAATAGATTCAGAAGACAGCCTGAGCAAAGGCAGGCCTCTGTGAAATGGACTGGGAGCACAGAGACACCACTGAGAAATGAAGTCAGAGATCAGCCAGGTCCAGGAGTCCCATCAAGGAAACCGAACCTTATGCTCAGGGTGAAGACAGGGCACAGGCTGTTGGGATGGCCCAGAGTGAAGGGTTCCTATGACAACATGCCAGCTGTGGCATATGTTTTACCTGGGCTAGAATCCCAACTGTGCCACTCACCTAGACGTAGCCTCAGAACATAGGGTTGTCCGCTGGTCTCCCCCTCTCCCCCCCCCCCTTTCCTCCTCTGGAAACTGGAAGCAAAGCCTACCTCACCATTTGGCATCCTGTCTTTTTACCTGTGTGCTGCACTTAAAAATAAAGTCCTAACTGTTTGCAAGGACATCACTGCTAACTCATTGCTTGGCTGACACTCTCACTGGATTGTGGGACCACATCACCAGTGATGGTTAGCAAACACCTAGCACCGACTCAAGAGGGCTGATGAGTAACTGGGGAGGGGGCAGCTAGCCGCTCACAGAGCCAACACCCTACCAGCTTCTTCCACCATAGTTTCTACCCACAATTGCTTTACAAGGATGACTCTGAGGTATCATTTCTTTAAAATCTGGGGGAACATCACTGAGGGGAAAAAAAATCAGTCCTTCTCTAAATAAATGCTATCCCAAATTAATTGTGTTTTCCTGAGCAAGTTCTGGTTCCACTTCACTTTGGTTCATGGATATTTCTTCTGCAAGTAAGGTATGCATCCTTCCAGAACCTTTATTCATCTAGATGGGTGGTGTTCTCATTTATGCTGCGCTAAATTTGAGGTGAGACAAGAGATTTTCATTGCGTGATTTATCAGGCTGGATTTTTAACTTAAGCATCGAGACAGCATAAGAGGCCAACACCATGAATGGGTTCCACTGGAACGCATGCTTCCCCTTAAAAACTGTCAAGGTTAAGACATCGCCTTGTAAATAAGAGAAATGTCTTTTATCTATTCGTTAGATTTTTCAGAAATCTTGTTTTAAGGCAAACCAGACTACAACAATATCCATGTTGAATTTCCACTGACATTTCTCATTATTGTCATTAATAATAATGACATTATTGTTCATTCATTTATCCCTTCATTCATTCATTCGTAACTACTAAGATCTACTGTGTGCTGTACTCTGCTAAACTTTCCATTTGGATATGTTTATTTTTACTGATATTTTTTTGTTTCTTTCTAGGTTTGGGGTGTTTTTTGAGGGAGGGGTAATTTGATTTTTTTGAGATAGGGTCTAACTGTGTAGCCTCGGCTATGTTAGATTATAACCTGGTGTGCCATGGAACTCAGCATTCTACAAACCCCAGTCTCCCAAGTCCTGGGATTAGAGGTGTGCACCATCACACTCTACTACTAAATAGCTCAAACCATGGCCACCAACTTGTTTTCCCTACTATATGTATGGGCAACACATACATAGAAATAGAAAAAGGCCTTAATTTTAAGAAGCACTCTTCTAAGTCGCTGTCATTCTATTTTCTAAGAGAAAATATCCGATTCTGAGTATATTTACGAGAAATAATATACTGAGTGCATTGATTTGGGCCCGAGGAACCAGAAGAGTGGAACCACTAAGCCCTGTTAGAGGTTCACAGTTGGCCAGGTTCAAGGGGACGGGCAGCAGGCTCAGCTAGAGACACATTAGAGCTATGTTACCAATGAGAACGAATGGAGATGTCTGCCAGGCAGTCAAACACTAAACTATCATTGCACGTAAATATGGTGAATTCCCACCTGTTTGCATCTTAACCATGGCGAGTTTATCTTCTTTCTCGCTTCCTGCACGTTTAGAGTCTGGTGTGTTGGCTTGTGATTCATGTGGTCTTGGATCTAACTCTTAAAGCTCCCGCTTCTATACAGCACAGGAAAGAACGTTTTCTCATCCTCAACATTTAATCCCCACCCGAGACTGGCAACCCCTCTTTACAGCACATCACACACAAAATCCTTTGACCGTCAAACTCCAATCCCCTTCCCTAAGGGAGACTTCAGAGAAGATGGTTCACAGTGCAGTGACAGTATTTCCCATCTTTTACTACCAAATAGGGTGGTGTGCATTGCCTGGTGGTCCAACTCATGGCCATGAACTTGGGGACAAAGAAATTGATTTAAACATTCAAGCAAATGGTTAGTTGATTAGTGGCCTCCTCCTCTCCTTCACTAAGAGCAAGTCTGAATCTGATTTGCCAGTGAATTTCAGAATATCCTGATCCAAAAACCACTTTCTCAGGGTCAAAAAGCACATTTCGTTCCCTTCTTGGCTATAAAAACAAAACAAGGCCCGCAGTTTCATAAATGCTTTGGTGACACACAGTGTTGTTAAGTCACCAGCGTATGCCAAGTGTCAAGATTAGATTAGAAACTGGATCTGTAGTCATTAACCAATCCCAGGAACATGCTGGAAGGTTCATACACTGTACACTGTACTCAACTGAGTACCATACTTGGGGACATACTGAATATCATAACTAAAAATGGACATTAAAATAGTTTACAATATACCATCTATGCTCACATGCATGTCCCAAATACTCACACAGAGACAGACAGAATCAGACAGCTGATGGACAGACACACATGCCTCAAAATAAAATCTCTTTAAAAGAGAATTTACAGGCACTTTGCCAAAGTTTGTACATTAGCTACAGGTATTCAGAACCTGGGACCTGGGAAAGTGACAAAAGTCACACTAGTGACTTCCAAAACCAACTAAAAAATAAATAATAAAATGAATGCCTGCCTCGAAGCTGGGCCTGGGTCAAAGTGTCTCTTTTCAACATGGGAGTGGGAGTCGGGGATCTATTGCACACAGAATTCTTCCATGGTAATTTTCTCCTGAGGACAGAAATGCTTTTCAGTCTAGTGGTTCCTGCCATGTTTCTGACAACTGACATCCTCATTTTCACTTACAAGACTGTGGTTCTGTAAATGGTCCTCAGGCCCAAGAAGCCTATCAGCAGAGAATTTCTTAGTGTGTTAATCAAAATGTAAGAAAGACAATGAGACATGACCACTTGATTGCTTAATTAGGTTAGCAAGACCGCCACGAAATGAAACCATCTTCTCTTTAAAGCCGCAGTGAAAACATAGAACGTGAAGCGATGGGTAGTGTTTCAAGGAATGCAGAAAAATAGGAATTCTTGAAGGTTCCTGTAGGGTGCCAGCTGTGTGTTACTTCGAGGAGTCCTCTGAGAGCTCTGGAAATGCCTGTAGGCTTTATTAATCAACTTAAGATCTCAAAGCACAGTCTACACTGTAAAGAAAATCCACTCAAGTCTTCCTTGTTAGCCCAAGCTTTTGGATTAGTTTAAGCTTAGTAGGAAACCTCTGGAAAGTGGTGATTTCAAATAAATCTATTACATATTTTGCCTCTTGATGAAGTAACCAAATATATGTTTTTGTACTAAAACACCGTCTAATAGGACTCTAACTTTGATACATATATTTACTAAGAGGATGCTAAAGTAAGCTACAGGGGAATGGGACAGTCAAAATAGCCACGAATATAGTCAAAGGGTTACCAAATGTAATATATTGCATGCAACATCATACCGTATCTTCACACTATGCCTGAGGCTTTTCAAAACCATTTTGAAAAGATGTAAAACATAGCTAATAAATTATCCAAAGTTACAATCAAGGGAAATCAATGAACCACTCACTGAGCGCACCCATAAGTCTGGGTCCTGTTTTCTATAATAAATCTAAAACCTATTTTCTAGAACAACTTGACATCGTTGAAATTTTTGTTTTAAGAAAAGCAAGACTATTTTATCTAGATTCCATTTGATATGAAGATTAATCAAGTAGCTCTCATCTCAGCCTTCCTTTTTTTTTTTAATATTCCCTTCATGAGTGGGGGGGGGACACAACAGATACTTGCGCACTAAAAAACAAAAAGAAGAAGAAGAACAAGAACAAGAAGAACAAGAAAGGAAATAGTGGCACCTGTCACTTGCATCTTTTAAAACAATAACAAGAAGCTGGGAAGTGGTGGTGCATGCCCTTAATTCCAGCATCAGGAGGCAGAGGCAGGCAGATCTCTGCGAGTTCGAGACCAGCCTGGCCTACAGACAGAGTTCCATGACAGGTTCCAAAGCTACACAGAGAAACCCTGTCTCAAAAACACACAAATAAATTAATTCAATAAATAAATAGAGTAATAAGATCAGGAAAAGAACAGCATACTCTTGAAGGCACGGCTCTGAATCGAGAGGTTAATTCCTTGGCTATGACGCACTATCAATGTGTTCCTTGGGCGTATTTACACCTTATTTGGTCAGGAGATTTCTACCATGCCACTCTTTCTAAAGAAGCAGCTCCCCAAAGTACTTATAAAAAGACCCCCCCCCAATCCCACTTCCTCCCAGGTAGAACATTCAAAACTTCCTTCAGTGAACCTTTGACATCAAGCCCTTGTAATATATGGTAGACTGTTAGCATAGAAGTCACTGCTATCTCGCTCAGAGTACTGTGTGCGAGGCCATGTGTTAGATACTTGGTCATCCTCCCTTCATCTAAATCCCTCTGTAACTCTAGGGCATGTTGTCATTCGCAGCAATTTTTGGTTGAAATGACAATGGCTTAGAAGCATATGACATCTAGAGTCTGTGTTCTTAACGATTTCACCGAATTTTCTCCGATCATTTAGTAGTGTTTGTCCCTAGATGCACTTGTGATTGGTGGCCAATATTAAGCAATAATAGTGTGATTCTTAAGTCCTTGATAACTTCAATTCTTTAATACTTTAATACACAATAGCCTCAACATTTTAAAGGTTACATATGTGTTTCTTTAGCTCAACCAAAGGGACTTACTTACCTTTGTTTGAAATGAAAGCTGTATACATAACCCTGTGACCCTATCATCTTCCTTTTGAGTCAGGAAAGCATTCTCAGATCTTGAAGATGAAAGAGCCACATGGTTACAAAGTACAAAGCTTTAAAAGCCAAGGTTCAAACATCAGTACCTCATTGAGACGCAGGAAGCATCCCTGCGCCCTCACTCCCATCCTGGTCTGTGGCCTAGCAAAGGGATTTAGGATTTGCATTCTGAACTTCCCATAGGATAACATCTGCCCAGAACAAGCCCTAAATGCATTGCCTGCCCCTATAGAGAAAACTGGAGTTTGTCTTGTTTAGGTCTTTGTTAAGATCAAACCTACACCTGCAGTCAAGCCAAAGATTCAGATACAGCTGGATGAAATGCCAAGTCTAATGTGTGGGGGTTATGGGCTGTGGCTGCGCTACAAATTACTTAGAAGCAAGCTGGTTTTAAGTTGCCATGGCAAAGAAAACACAGACAATGAAAAGCTTTTACATTAGTAATGTCTACCTCTTGTTATGATAGGATTGTCCAGCTGAGGGGCACTGGTTTTTTTTTTTCTTGTACTTCAACTGACATGAACAGATAAAATAATAAACACTAATTACAGAGTATTATAATGATTTCTGGGCTTGCCTCAGAGGGGCGTACATCTGGCGAGGTAATTACTTCTCTGACAGATAGGTTTTCCGTGAGAATGAAGGATGATGAGCCCAGTTTATTGCCTGCTGATGAGAGCGTGGGGGAGGAAGGTCATGAGGTATGCTTATTAAGACCGTTTTAGGCAACGTGTTTTTCAATCAGTTGTCAAGGTACCCGTCCCTAGTTAAAGAAATGCAGCCTATGAAAATGGCTCGGTGATATTCAGCCACGAGAAACTCTTACTTCAGGAAAGGGACAGAATGGTACCTTTCGGGCTGCCTTTCAATGAAAGGCAGTTTTTCAAATTCATCTCTAAGAGTCTAACTTTTACTCCTGGTGTGAAAGAGAGGGCCAGTCTCTTCGTTACCTTTAAAGTCCTTGAGGGATTAGCGTCCCCTAGTGATTCAGATGTAAGTTTCTACAGGATTCTGAATAATACTTAAGTCATCCCTGAACTCGGGTATTTATTTACAAAGTCCAGAAACAGATCCATGTTTTACACACAATAACCAGACCTACGGGGACTGGTCTGTTCCCTCCTGTTAGAGAATATTCTTTTCTTGGGCTACCTTTTGCCTACAAATTAGCCATTCCTTACCCACCTCTGGATTTACTCTAACATCCTGTGACTAAGAGATAACAAAATCCTATTCTTCACTAGTCAAAGGTAAAGATTTTCTCCACTTGAAAGGCTGGGGAGATGGCTCAGTGGTTAAGAGCACTGACTGCTCTTCCAGAGGACCCAGGTTCAATTCCCAGCAACCACATGACAGCTCACAACTGTCTGTAACTCCAGTTCCAGGGGACCCAACACTCTTGCACAGATCTACACAGGCAAAACACCAATACATATAAAATAAAAAAAGAATTTCTCCACTTGGCTATCTATCACCCATCTCGCCAATGTTTCTAACAACATATTTTAAAATGTCTTGATTTATGTATGACTCTCTTTGTTCTATGACTATGAAAATTTCATGAAACTGCTTTCATGTTGGAGCATAGAACTTGAAGTAAGCCAAATCTGTTATTCCTAGGTCAGAGTCACTCACATCTGGCTCCAGAATAAACTCTCCCCCCTTGAGGCAAGAATTCTAATTTTGCTGAGGAGACTTCATAAGGGGTCTCAGCTCTTGGTTACAAGATGCACTAAGGAGATCTGAAAGACAGTTTTACATTTCAGAGATTACAGTGACCACAGCTCTCGACACCACACACTAGAAGCCTACTCTCTACTTGGAAAAAGGAAGTAAAAACAAGCATAAGGCTGCATTGGTCTCCAGTGCCAGGCCCACCCAGGTAAAACACAGAATTTAGCAGACCCACATGACCTCTGAAACCAAATCGGCACCGAGCTCCAGCCCCACCCCAAGGCCAGTACTGGATCTCACGGCCTCTGTAGCATGAATTTGAGTTCAGATCACCATTAAATAACTTTAGCGGCCTTGGGCTGTAGACAAATTTCAGCCGTCACTTGATTCGTGTTTCCCTCCAGCAGTGTGCCAGTTTTGGCTGACACTCATTTCCAACTCCACGCCAAGTCAGACCTGGAAGCCATGAGACTCCAGCCTGGGTTGTACTAGCCATATAAGTTCTTAGTCTACGAAACTCCCAAAACTATAACAATCATAGGCCTAGAAACTACAAGACAGTTTGCCCCCAAATAATCATACAAGCTTACTGTTAAAGAAATTCCTAGAGAGCGCCAGACTACGAAAGCTAGGATATATACTTATTTAATGCCCAGATACTAATGAAGGGATACAGATAAAGAATAATAGAAAAGTCGAGCATAACAGCATATGTCTGTAATCCCAGCACTTGGTGACTGAAGCACAGGAACGTAGCTGAAGTCCATCCTAGGTTATATGACAATAGTCTTTCTCATATAATAACCATAATTAATAATAATGATAAAAAGGAACAGGAGTGTAAAATAGAAATATAATGCCAATAACTGTCAGGAGAGAGATGTATGAACCACCTCACAACAATTCAAAATCATTATTTAGGGATGCTTAACGAAGTAAGAAAATACAGAGAAACAATTCAGACATTTAAAACTCAGAAGTCTTAGAGCTGAAGACGACAATGAATGGATAGAAAAATGTGCACAGGCTGGAGGGATGGCTCAGAGGTTAAGAGCACTACCTGCTCTTCCAAAGGTCCTGAGTTCAATTCCCAGCAACCACATGATGGCTCACAACCATCTGTAGTGAGGTCTGGTGCCCTCTTCTGGCCTGCAGGCATACACACAGACAGAATATTGTATACATAATAAATAAATATTTTTTTAAAAAAAGAAAAGAAAAATGTGTTGAAATTGGGCGCACTGGGGTTGCGTCCCCAACACCCCTGCCGCCTGGCTAGCTTATGCCCGAAATAACAACACACAAACTGTATTCATTTAAACACTGCTTGGCCCATTAGCTCTAGCCTCTTACGGGCTAACTCTCACACCTGGTCTAACCCATTCCTAATATTCTGTGTTAGCACCCCAAGGTGCGCTTACTGGGGAGATTCTAGCCTTTCATCCTGGGTTGGAGCTTCATCGCGAGCATGCCTCAGAGAGCCGGAGAGAGGAGGCTGGCATCTCTGAGCAGAGCTGCATGATTTCTGACATTACTTCCTCTTCCACCCAGTTCTGTTTACTCCACCCACCTATGTTCTAACCTATAGGACCAGCCAAGCAGTTTCTTTATTTTAACCAATGAAATCAACAGATTGATATGACACTCCCACATCAAAAATGTGCACAAGAGCATCAATAGTTGAAATCTCATCCATTTCACACACACAAATCTCACACACACAAACAAATTTTTAAAAATCAAGGCTAGTTAAACTGTGTCCTTTTAGAAGGCGTAGAATAACCAAGTAGCCTGTACCTGGACTAAAGAGTCCTAAAAGGTAGGTCACCCCTATGTGGAATGTGGGGCACATCCACATGTAAAGAGAACCGCAGCTTTACGTTAGACCAGTATGTGGGATGTGTGTCATATCCGCACAGAAAAAGAAGACCGCCAAATTGCACGGGAGCCCATAAGTACCATCCACTTAGAGTGCAGTGATTTGGAATTAGAGTGCCATCGTTTCCGGTTCTGAATAGAAGTATATCAACCAACAAGAATGGCAGTTGATTCCGTATTGTTTGCGGATGGGGCAGAAGGTCAGAACGTTTTGTCTGACAGGTTTAATTGGCTTCCCCAGAATTACATAAATATTATGAAACTAATCTGTTTACAGGAGGGCTTAATACCCAAATCCTTGAATCATTGTGCAACTGTACTCTTTTCGGTAATAGTTAATCCCACCAAGCAATGTATAATAAACATCTACTCTGAGTGAGTGGTGTTGGGAGGTGACTAGGGTCTCAGTGTGAAACAAGTTGCTATCAGAAACTATTTTGGGGGGCCAAACTCTACAAAGATAAGGACTATAAGGGGGTACTGAGGATAAATTCTCAGGATTGTTTACATAACTTGTTTTCTATTTGTGGCTGCTCAATCAAGGTTTATGTATATTCATTATTTTCAAGTGTGATTAGCTTCAAAAACATAATAAACCTTAAGCTCGCCATCCTGAATTAAAATTACAGTCATAATCCCAAAATTGCTAATGGCAAAGTGCTACTCTTTCCCATTCAAGGTAGTGTCAGAGCAAATATAAAAACTAAATTAGCTGTGTGTGTATATGTATATGGTGTATATGGTGTGTGTGTGTGTGTGTGTGTGTGTGTGTGTGTGTGTGTGTGTGTGGTGTGTATAAGCCACTGTGAATTCCAGAATAAGTTGATGTTTTAAACTGGCATTGTCAACTGGGGAAGACCACCCAACTGTGCCTATAAATCCAGGTATCCCTGCCTTATGACATCAGGAAAATGTCTTATCTGTGGGTGCGCTAAACAAAATAAACCCAAGAACAGACAATGCCATTGGCGTCTTAGGTGAGAACAGCTAACAAAATCAGTGCCGTCAAAGGATAGCTAACTTTTCAGAAATACTCATGCTGACCCAAAGATAGGACGCAGCTTGGCAGGAAGGAGGGAATGTCATTGCCATTGCCGGGGGCTCTGCCACAGCTTCCCTGCTATTTTAAATCAGGGTTGGCTAATCCTTGACCTTGAGTGATCCTCTAAAGGGTGGAAGGATCGTTCCCCTGCTGTTATGTAAAAATTACTGTCAACGTCAGTCCCAAAAAAGTCCTCATATCCCCCTACAGAGAAAAGTCATTTCAACATGTGACTCCCCCAAAAAACAGATATATAAATAATAAACTCCCAAATAATAAGCTTCACAAATAGAACATTTCTTTAGAAATGACCTTTTTTCCAAATATGGCTTTAGGTGATTTTTCCCTCCCCTTTCATTTGTTTCCAGTGCCTGGACTATGTTCCATACCTATTGTGCTTTAAAAAAAAAAAAAGAAGAAGAAGCAGCAGCAGCAATTCCTGACACATCCCACTGTTTGGGTCTTTAAACACCTATTGTGACTGTAATTTCTGTAATAGAACAATGCTTTGCAGAGATGTTCGATGCCCCGAAGTTAACAGTTTTCAGGCATCCTGGGTACCCAGAGTCCGGATGCGGATGCGGATGCAGAATCCTCATTACCGCCCCCCCCTCCATCACCTCCCACCTCTCTTCTACAATCTTGTGACCAGCCAGAATTTCTACGGTACGTCCCTCTGCCCTTCACCCTCACATGCTCTCCCAGAATTAACCTTCGTATGCACAAGACAGAAGGTCTCAGCCCAGGATTTAATCAAGTCATCCTGGTTGCGTCTTAGATGAAGATGTCCGCCTAGTCACCTGCCTGTAGGGGCTAAAAGAAGTGAGTCTCAGAACAGAGGAACCATGATTGTGACTAATATTATAACTTCCTCAGCCCAATTTATCTCCATTTTCTCCCATTTTTAGCACTTCTGTCCCTGTCCCTTCTTATCTACCTTATAATTTTTGCACGTTCTATCTTAACTGGTATCCTTCATAAGGAATAGTTTTGCACCTATTGTACATTTTTGCTTGAAGCGACAGTGACTCACTGTCGGTGAGGCAAGGGTGTCCCCAAAAGAGACTGGAAAGTGAATGACAATTGAACTAAGATTGCCTCCTTTATTCTACCATTGATAAGTTTAATGGAAAGGGGACTAGGCAGTTCCTGTCTCAATTCTAGTATAATAAGAGCTATACTATGGCCAGTCACTTCTTTTGTCTGAATATAAATTTTACAAAGAAAAATTGGACTGATGTCTAAAGGTCTCTTTTTATGTTTCAATCAATGATTATATTTTTGACTAAGTAAAGTTTAGAATTCTGGCTCGTCAAATGAATTTATTGTAAAGAATAAAAATATAGTCAGCTTTTTAAATATGAGACTACTTTAGTATCAGCTGAGAAATTTTTAATTTTTAGGCAATCAAATTAATATGCATATAAGTCCTTCTATTCATTTTATAAGCAGTTCATTAATGATGCACATAATCCTCTATAACTATTATATTTGTTATTCAGTTTAGAAGAGTCTTGCATATTCTTAAGAAATGTTGCAGTAGACAAGACATTAAAATGCTCAACAGATGACCATAAACTTCCTGTAATATCAAAATATGTATAAGCAGGGACTAATCATCTTCGACACAAATATAAATTGGGGAATTAGGATTGTTTGTCCAATACATATAGTTAATTGGACACGTGTTCATTCTTTTAATAGGAAATGATTTTATTGTCGATGTATGAGGTTTTTGCGGGGAAGTTGTTTGTTTTTTGTCTTTTTGTTTTTCGAGACAGGGTTTCTCTGTGTAACATCCCTGGCTGTTCCGGAACTCAATTTGTAGAAAAGGATGGCCTTGAACTCACAAAAATCTACTTGCCTCTGCTTCCCGAATTAAAGGTATTAAGTCACCACCACTGCCCAGAAGATATATGAGCATTTTAAGTGGTGTGTTTAATATAGAATTTTTGCTATTTCCTGATGACCATTAGTTTGTCATAAGTCTATAACTGCTGGTTTTTGTAGTTTGTCGGACTCTCGGCCATTGTTTTATAGTATATTCTTCCTGCACATTTTATCCTGGTTTCCTTTGCTCTCTTACTATAGCTGGCCACCACCTCATCTACCCGTTGAAGAGACTCAACTCTCAATCTAACCGCAGCAGTAGCCTAAACTTTTAAAGGAACTCGGAAAGTTATCTGAGAGTGTTTCGTTTAATTTCCCCATTCTTTAAGGTGAATCCGAGGCCTTGAATGTGTTTCACTCCACTTACTCAATGCAAATTCTGTTGCCAGGAGCAAAGAAGAATCACTACTTTGCAATCCGTCACAGTCTCTAGGCCCAGTTGTTAACCAAGTTATTTTCAATCAGTACAACGCATAAGCAGCTACTGGGATGTTTATTAAAACCGCAGTGCCCGGGCCCACCTCCATCATTCTCATTCAGTGGCTCTGCAATAGCAGGTGTCAAGTATATTAATAGCAGTCAGTGCAGGGGGAAGATGGCCCAGTGGGGAACACACTTGCCTCACAAATGTGAGCACCTGAGTTGAGATCCCTACAACCCACATCAAAAGCGGGATGCGTTGGCACATGCCTGTAATTCCGGCGATGGTGAGGTGGGAGGTGAAGACGGGTGGCTCTCTAGAAGCTCCTGGGCCAGCTGGCCTGACCCTGCTTGAAGTCGCAGGCCAAGGAGATACCCGGCCTCAAACAAGTAGAACATATCTAAGGAAGGGACACTGGAGATGGTCCCCTAAGCTTCAGACATGGGCACAGCGAAATTCACATCCTAAAAGAGAGTCAGTCTCTAAGAAATAGTCAATTAAAAAAAGACAAAATAGCAAAAGGCAGCGTTGGTTTTAAAACTCGACAATGACAGCAACTCTCAGAACATCTTTCCCAGTTTCAAAATAAATACATTGGAGGCGGCAGAATAATACTTCTTAAACTGTTCTAAAAGCTCCCTAGGCTGGAGAAACTTAATTTAATAAAGAATGGCACAATCCATAGGCCATTAACTCCAATGCGTGTATTAGGAAGTTGTCCAAGAACTAGCATGGCCTATTTTCATTATTTACCAAATGTGGAAAAGATTTTTGCCAAGAGCAAAGGGAAAAAAAAGACATTATCTTTTGTATTCATTGAAGCAGAACCTTTGGTGGATCCTCCAACAATTGCGGGGAGACAGTAAGAATTACACATGATTAACTCACTCAGGGACATTAGAGAAAGAAATCAATGGATTTATTCTTATTCAGAGCGGCTGATTTGCTGTGACCAGAAACCAAGGGATTTTACAATACAGAGGCATTGCAGGCCCGCGTGTGAGCTCTGTGAGACACTGGGCAGGATGCTAGATGTCACAACCAAAAATGAGGCTAGCGCTACAGCCATTTTGCGAGCTGCATGGCAGCCATTAACCACTGTTGAAAACTCTTGGCATATGTTTTAAGTTCTTACCGAAAGACGTCCAACACCCACACCGCATGAATAGTATACATTCCCACAAAATGATTGTGGAAAGTGGGGAGCACTAGACACATGCTCCTGCAGAGAAGAGCAGTCAGATATCTTTTTGTCAGGGAGGCTCAATGGCTGCACCATTGCAGATTTCCAAAAATGTGTCAGAAATACTCATAGACAAGGCTCCATGGGAATCGGACAACAATTTAAAGGCAGAGTTATCATCCAGAGTCATCTTTCTAGAAACCAGTTTTCATTTCCTGACCGATTCCCCAGAAGCCCAGCAGCTGTGTGGGGCTCAACAAGTGAGGTTGTAGGTGAATGTCACAGTTTGCATCCAGACCATCTACTGAACCAAGATCAGATACAAACATAGCCAGGGTTGTGCGTTGCAGGTATGTGTCAAATATACAGCAGATCATCGCCAATAGCAACAGGAAGATGGAAGGTACCTCTTCCCATCTCCCTGTTTCACTGCGCACATGGGATAGAATTTACATGGAATATGGGGGGGCAAAGAATAGGGGTACAGAGGGCTGGGTGGTGGTGGCACACGCCTTTAATGTCAAAACTTGAGGAGGGGGGCAGAGGCAGGTGGTTCTCTGTGAGTTTGAGGCCAGCCTGGTCTACAAAGCAAGTTCCAGGGCAGCCAGGGCTACACAGAGAAACCCTGTCTCCCAAAAAGAAAAAGAAAGGCAGGGAGATAACAAGAAAAAAATCAAAATCAATAAGCCAAATTAGTATGATATAAAATGGAAAGAACTATGTCTAGTGTAAAGAAAACATAAAGTGGTTAATAATCAGGATTAATCTGGTCCAGTTAATTTAAAAGTAAAAAGCTGTATGCCTGTCTATCTATGTCCAGATGGACAGTTCTTTAGTCCAGATTAAATCTTTCTCTCCCCGCCCCCCATCCTCTCTGATTTCTTCTGTCATTTGAGTGAGGAATAGTGGGCCTTCTACTGGTGTGCTTTGCCAACCCCTAGCTCCTCTGTGCAGTTTAATTCTGAGAGCAGGGACCAGAAAGAGCTGCCACATCACCGTGCACCATGTTTCCCTAGCAGGCAGAGCAGGGGGGTGGCACTGAGGAGTTCATATGTGGCGGTGTTTAAGGCTGCAATCTGTGCTAATGCTTTAGCGTCGGCTACACGCTTTCTTTAAAGGCAGACAAATGCATAACGAGTATAACCCAGATAGCGTGATGATAAGCACGTGGCAGCCGCAAGACTCCGAAGATGGGTATTAACTCGAATTGCAGTGGGCCAGCAGATAGGAACATGGCTCCGGATGTCAGTGAAGCGGTTGTTAAAATGGAAATACTGCTTTTTACTGGGAAGGAGAAGGCAGCTAGTAAAAATTACAGGCCGAAACCCAAATGCGAGTCAGGTTGAACCTGGGCTGGCAGCTGATAAACAGATCGCTGGGACAGCATGTAGAAGAGACTGCAGGATGTCACGGTGTCACGATAGGAAGCCACTGACACTCACAAAGGTCAGTGCCCGTCAGAAGCTGATCGTACTTAGCCCACCCTTTATTCTCATGTCCCATCTTAAAGGCCGGCACAATTATAGAATTAGTCCATTTATAGGCATATGAACTGCTGGGATAGGGACTGGTCTATTGGGTTTATGGTAACGAAAACTTGGTTCAGCTCATATCAATAAAACATATCAGTTTATATCAATAAAATGTGATGCCTAATGAGAATTACTCAGTCCAAGGTCTATAATCGCTTTTATTCTTTTTAATCTTTCCAATGTCACAACATCAGGACTACAGACTGTAGTAATGACATACCTACACAAGGCGGTTGCTTTGCTGTGAGTTCGAGGCCAGCCTGGTCTATAAGACCTAGTTCCAGGACAGGCTCCAGTCTAGAAATGGGAAGCACTAGGTTCAGTGAGAAACTGTCCTAAAAAAATAGGTGGAGAATAGTGGAGGAGTACAGGAATAGGTGGATATGGACAGACAGACACACACACACACACAGCACACAAACACATACACATATATACACACAACAAACACACCCATACCCATACCCATGGCACACATATGGCATTTACAGACACACACACCACATACACAGCACTCAGACCAATCTCCATCTATTTTTAGGAATATAATATAACCTACTCAAACGGCTGCCAATCTTGCAGTTTATATAAAGTTTATATAATGGTACCCACTAACAACTCTGAACTCTGTATTCCTGTGTAGAAATAAAATCTGACTTTTTTGAAACCCTGTCTCGAAAAATCAAAAAAAAAAATCTGACTTTTTTTTCCCCCCAAAATAAGTTGAACTTTGTGCACCTTATGGGTTAGACAGGGTTATGCTCCTGTTAGGTGTATACACCGATGGCCATAACCATGCCGAGGTCTGGTTAAGGGAAAAACTTTTATGGTAGGTGTGAGAAAGAGCAGCCTGAGGCATCTGACTGAACATGGCCAGCAAACGACTTGGCCAGCAGAGGAGCAGGAGCAGAGCAGTCAGAGAACAGAGAGGGAGGACAGAGAGATGGGAAGGAGAGAAGCTGAGAGAAGAGAAGAGAGATAAACTAGCACAGTTATAAGGAGAATGTGTAGCTGCAGCAAGAGAAGCCCCCGAGCTGGGAGAGTCAAGGGGAGAGGAGGTGAGAAGAGCAAGGATGCTAGCCTGAACCCTGAGATCTATAGCAGGTACTTGCGGTACTTAGGGAGCCTGGAGACCAGTATGTGCTGTGGCATGCTAATGGGCACCACAGAGAGCCATTTGTCCCTTTCGCCTTTTGGAATTTGAGGAAATGGTGTTTCCTTTGGATTGGACATGAAAAACAATTAATAATAGATTACTGCTTACAGCTGAATGCTAACCTATTAATCACTAAGTAGGGAACCTTTTTAACTTACACATTACAGAAACGGTCATCCAGCAGGTGCGGGTAGACTGACCTGCAAAAAAAGTCCTTGGTACAACATAGGCCAGGCTCTTCCGAACCAAGGAGAGATTTGCTCAAGAGTTCCCTAGCTGGATCTCATGTTACAGAAGGGAGACAGAGGACCAGTGACAGTGGGACAAGGGACAAGAAAGGATCATGAGCAGATGATAAACATGAGAAAATACAATGATGTAATGTGTAAAAATGCCTTAATGAAACCCATTGTTTTATATTCCAAGTAGGTAAAAAAAAAAATTACTAAAACAAATAATTTTTGTAACAGCATGAAAAAAATAATTCTATAATTTATATAGATGGACTTCTAAGAATTAGCTTTACTGCAGGGTGGTGATGGCCCATGCCTTTTAATCCCAGCACTTGGGAGGCAGAGGCAGGCAGATCTCTGTGAGTTCGGGTCAACCTGGTCTCCAAGAGCTAGTTCCAGGACATG
Organism: Microtus obscurus; assembly: GCA_963919715.1. NCBI lineage: Eukaryota > Metazoa > Chordata > Mammalia > Rodentia > Cricetidae > Microtus > Microtus obscurus. The sequence goes on from CAWTZC010002528.1 coordinate 18,903,636, forward strand.
CTCAAAAGCTATAGAGAAACTCTGTCTCGAAAAACAAAACAAAAAAAAGTTATGCTGAGTTCATACCAATTGCTATCTTATGTTTTGGGGTTTTTTTTTTTTAAAGATTTATCTATTATTTATACAGTGTTCTGCATGCATGCCAGAAGAAGACACCAGATCTCATTATAGGTGATTGAGTCACCATGTGGTTGCTGGGAATTGAACCCAGGACCTCTGCAAGAGCAGCCAGTGCTCTTAACCTCTGAGCCATCTCTCTGGCCTGCTATCTTATGTTTATAATTGATTTGGCTCTTAAATAAGTACTGTCTTAAAAATAGTTTTTGAGTTGTGCTTAGCTCTTAGCTTATCTATCTGACTAGCCATTAATTTTCCTTGATGTCAGCGACCAAGCTTTTACATGTGGAACACAAATGTTAGTGCCTATTAAGGTGCGAAATAAGTTAATAAGGAAAATAGTGAATAGCTATTGAATGAAACACTTGGTAGACTATATATTTCTGCTTCAAATGTCAATAATAGATGTTTTAGGGGGTGATTAATACTAGCTCATTCAAATTAGCACATTTAAGTGTTATCAGAAAGAAACACATAACGAAGCAATTACAAGTAAAATTTAGTAGATGTCTTCAGGGAGGATGCCGTCTATATTGCTGGTTTTTATTTTTTTATTTATTTAAAAAAAATTTTTTTTTTTGGTTTTTTCGAGATAGGGTTTCTCCGTGGCTTTGGAGCCTGTCCTGGAACTAGCTCTGTAGACCAGGCTGGTCTCGAACTCACAGAGATCCGCCTGCCTCTGCCTCCCGAGTGCTGGGATTAAAGGCGTGCGCCACCACCGCCCGGCCTATATTGCTGGTTTTAACAGTAAAGCCTTCATGTGTGGAGTGGGTACGTTTTACAAATAGCACAATTTGGGGGGGGGGGGGGGGGGGAGCTTACTATGGGGGGGGGGGGCAAAAAGCAAATTCCTTCAACACTTTTCTTCATGGCCCTTGTAGCTGGTTCTTCTCCCGACTGCTCCTCCGGCTCCATAGACCATGCAAACAGCCGGTCCCATAGATCAGAGGCCAGCGTGTACTCTCCAGACGCCATCTTTGCTGGCCTGCTTAATCAGCCAATGTTGACATCAGTACACGGTCCAGCATTACCGTGTTTGCTTTCCTTTGAAGCCTTGGGGTCTTAGAATCCTATTATTTCAGTGTCATCTCTTTTCATGGGGGTATGGACTAGGGCAGAAATGATGAGGAAGTATTTTCACCTCTCCCCTGTTCTTTTCAAGTCTTCAAGGTTTTAGGTATGCTTTATTCTTAAATGTGGATAATTGTATGACGTTATACCAGACTGTGGCAATTTGAATTTTTCTCTCGCTTTTTAAAAAATTTTTCAGTCGGGGCTGGAGAGATGGCTCAGTGGTTAAGAGCATTGCCTGCTCTTCCAAAGGTCCTGAGTTCAATTCCCAGCAACCACATGGTGGCTCACAACCACCTATAATAAGGTCTGGTGCCCTCTTCTGGCCTGCAGGCATACACACAGATAGGCTATTGTATACATAACAAATAAATAAATATTTAAAAAAAAATTTCAGTCATTATCTTCAGAAGATAATCTCAAAGAAAACATTGTGATAAAAGACAGAGTTAAAGAATCAGAAGTGATATTTCTCTTATTTAGAAGTTATGCTAAGTTTTAATCCAAAGTGTTCAGATAGATTGCCAAAAGGACACATAAAAACTACACTGCCTTTCACTAGGAACTATCTTCATAATTCTATACCTCTCCTAATCCATTCCAAACCAGGAAAGAAAGTAGGCGACGTAACATCCTATGCAGTACATTTGATAATGGCTGCTGGCTGGGTTTGTTGTTAAAGTTACTTTTCCACACACAAATGAGGAGAGAAGTTGAAATCCTCATATCGTCTTATTACAAAGAAAACAAATGGTTTTCAAACTTGTGGAGTGCCACACTCAGCAAAAGCTCCAAGTGGCTGAGCCCACTCCCTGAGGCCTGGGGGATACCCATCTAGGTGTTTGTGCATCTCCCAAGGCCCGGGATGATGCTGATGCTGCCCCATCTAGATATAGTGGATGAGTCTGAAGAGGTAACCCATGTACAGAATCAAGCCTACAGGAGACTACTTCACCGACTCTGTCCATCCTCCTCAAACTTCCAGCTTTTGCATGCTATGGCATTAGCCTTCCTGTCAATGATACTCCCAGACATCTTTTACAAATACAAAGTGTCTGAGTTAGGGTTTCTACTATTGCTGTGAACAGACACCATGAGCTTGGCAACTCTTACAATGAAAAATATTTAATTGGGGATGGCTTACAGTTCAGGGGATTTGGTCCTCATCAGGGCAGGGCGCATAGTGGCATGCAGACAAACAAAGTGCTGGAGAGGCAGCTCAGGGTTCTACATCGGGATCAGCAGACAGAAGGAAGAGACGCTGACCCACTAGGCCTGGCTTGGGCTTCTGGAACCTCAAAACCAACCCCCAACCCCCAGTGACACACTTTCTCCAACAAAGCCACACCTACACCTCCTAATAGTGCTACTCCCTATGGGCCTGTGGGGGACGATTTTTATTCAAACCACACACAAAGTGAGAGGGTAAAGATGTTAGATGGGATTTTCCATTTTTCAGAAAAGAAGCAAGGGTTATGACTTTTTGCAAGAAAGTAGAGTTCCTGAAATCAGAGCTACAGAATCTGTGGCCAATCTAGTCACTTCTGGCCAAACAGCCTTCGTGGCAGTCAAACAGAACACAGTACCTGAAATGACACACCTTATGACAGTTCCTTGACAAGCAGGGACATCACTGAGAGGCAAGCCTGACTGTTCACTTCCAAGCCAACTGCTGTCTTATGCAATTGCCATGTTCCCTGGGGTGTCTGTATTACATTTGATTCCCATGAGATCCATGTGTAAACATGAAATAATCAAAGCGAAAAAAAAATGTATCTCTTCATTCATCCCATTAAATGATAACCACAATAACTTTTAGACTCAAATTGTCAGTCCTGGCTGGACATAGAGACTATACAGTCAGCTCTTTTGAAGCATGCATCCTGCATCACCAGACGGATGCTTGCAAAGCAAAGAAATTTTGCATCTGTATCACAAGCAATGAAAGCAGTTTTCTTGCCATTATCCCCTAAGCTGTTTACATATATAGTTTATATTGGGGTTGGTGTTAAAAATTGACTAGGAATGGCAAAAGTTATCCAAGAGGATTGCACAGATTGTATGCAAATATCAGAGCATATTAGAGAGAGAATCTGAACATCTATAGATATTTATAGGTGAGGATGGAACCAATCCCCCATGGATATAAAAGATGAATCTCCTTGTAGCTAGACACACATCACCGAGGTACTAAGTCATCTGGGGACTGTCTATCAATGTGGCCTTTGTAACATGAGGTTCGGCTTGTTGGGGTTTCTGTCCCACCTGGTATCCTACAGCCAGCAAGCCCCAAAGAAAATCACACAGAGATCTCCATAAATTATAAACTGATTGGTCCATTAGCTCAGGCTACTTATTAGCTCTTGTAGCTTATATTAACCCATAATTCTTATCTGTGTTGGCTACATGACTCGGTACCTCTCTCAGCCAGGCAGATTACATCTTGCTTCTCAGTGGTCTGGGCAGGAATGGGCTGGGCTGGACTGGAGGAATGGGCTTCCTCCTCCTTAACATTCTCCTGTTTTTCATTGCCCCGCCTCTACTTCCTGTCTGGTTGACCCGCCTATATTTCCTGCTTGGCCAATCAGCGTTTATTTAAAACATGATTGACAGAATACAGACAATTCACCCACACCACTGGCCTTGAGTATACTATGTCCTTAAGACAATAGAATACTGGTGACCAAATTGAGAGTGAGTGTGTGTGTGTGTGTGTGTGTGTGTGTGTGTGTGTGTGCGTGTGTCTGTGTGTTAGGTGAGTCTACTTTTATATATACCAAATGAGAATGGGGCATAATGTTCCCATCATGCTCAGCATTCCTGAAGTTAGTAATGTGCGCCCCTGCATAGCAGCAACAATAAAGCTGAGATTTACCTCTTCCGCTCTTGAGTAAGCATCTTCTCAAATCCTTTTGTAGGTCAGTAGCTGATTACCAGCTACTTTGCCAATAGGTGATTTTCATATGAAAGAAAGCTATTAAAAACGAATGTTTATGACTCCTCCTTAGGCAGAAGGACATTACAAAGGCATCTTTCCCTAGCTATGTTGATGGGACAGGCCATAGCCTACTCCAGCACCATTAGAGCCTCCAACCTTCCTCCAACCTTCTGCCAGCAGAGCTGAGTCAGTCAGGACTGCACCCATTCACAATCGATGACAACAGTTTCTCTCAGACTTTGCCATCAATGGACACAGAAGCCTCCCAGGACATCTCACAGAAGTCCTGGCTACTTTCTACAGCTGCTGTAACCAACTCGGCCTGCAGGTGCGGCCACGCAAACGCGCTCCAGCTTCCCATCTCTACTCAAGTTCAAGCTTTGAACTACAAGAAGAAAAAAATCTAAGTTTTGAAACTAATAAAAAAAAAAAAAAACTTGGGGGCTGGAGAGATGGCTCAGAGGTTAAGAGCACTAACTGTTCTTCCAGAGGTACTGAGTTCAATTCCCAGCAACCACATGGTGGCTCACAATCATCTGTACTGAGGTCTGGCGCCCTCCTCTGGCGTGTAGGCATACATCGAGGCAGAATGTTGTATACATAATAAATAAATAAATCTTAAAAAAAAATAACTTTTTCAGAATAGGTATGGAGAACTGATTGATTCTGGGGGTCTGATTTCAGTTTTTCGGTGCACCAGAAAAACCACGCCCTTGAAGACAGACACGGCAGGAAGAACAAAACTCCCACAGGTGTTTCCTCTGTGGTGCAAATTTAAGCAACCCCCTAAGCTCAATCACAACAACGCCAGAGGCAAGGAAAAAAGGCCTCAGCAAAGACAGAAAGGAAGCAAGCTCAGGAAAGCCCGTGACTCCCCTGCAGCTGGTTTGATGTCGAGATCTCAGGGAAAGCTCCTTAAATCCTGGTGTGTGAGGGAGGGCTTAGAGAGAATCAAAATGAAGATAGTAAGACACCATAGCCATCCGGACTGACATCTGTAAAGAATTCAGGTCTTCTAAACACACACCCGGTAAATGCCACGTGACTCCCAGGAAGTGAGCCATCTGAATTAACGTGTCTAGTCAAACCCCACTCTGGGTCAACAGCTGCATACTTGAGATACAATGGGACAAACAGCGCAACTTTAAAAACATCAATTTAAGGCATAGCCGGAGTGACAGAGAACCGGTCAGCTGTTCCTCTTGAGGAGAGCATGCAGTCCCCACATGCCACAAATAGCCAACATATTTGAATGCATAGTTATGAAGTCATTAAATAATGTGTTTGTGTGCAAAAAGACAGCCTTATTGGGCTACTTTTCCCAATAGTTTTATTTTCGGGGAGGGGAGGTGGACATAAGAAAATGTAATACTTCAACCAGGACCTAAACTTAAATATTTATGAGCTGGGAGTCTCCAAAGAAACCGAACCAACAGAATGCTTTGTAAAAAGAGAGAGAGTATAGAAGGCAGAATTTACCTTAAGGAGTTGAATCTTTTAGCTATGGTGGCTGGCAAGCCCAAAATTTACAGAGTACTCTCAGCGCCGCCAATGGAGACCCAGGGAGAGTCCAGGTTCAGCCTGGGGGCAGTCTGCTAGCAGGACGGAAGTCAACCTTAAAGCCTTAAACTGATTGGATGAAGCCCGTCTAAGGTCTTCGTTTTTTATTAGTCACCATCTTTAGAGACTCCATCTCTAAAAGCAATTGCATTCTAGGGTGCTAGAGGTTAAGTTTCAACATACAGATGGGAAAAGCTGCAAGATCCAACCCTAAAATATCTTAATGGGTTTTGTTATGGTAGGAAGGGAGGGAGAGACGAAGAGACAGAGGGGTACAATTGGTGAGAAAGGAAAGGAAGAAGAGAGGAGAGGAAGGAGGAGATGGGAGAGATTGGGAAATATACTAACTTCTCGGGGTAGAGAGTCTGAAATTGTAGTGCCCCAGCGCTGAGAATAGAATTACCTGAGAAACGATAGAAAAGCAATTTCTCGGCTCCCACCCCAGAGTCACGGTGAACCCACAGGTGAGGCCGAGCAATCTGGCTAAGAAACCCTTCCTGTGATCCCACTGAAGGCTGGCGTGGGAGAGCAACCCTCTCAACAGCTGCTGTTTTACAAAGAAGGGTGCCCCCCTGAGAGAATTTCCAACGTGCTGGTGTAAACGTTGTTTAAACCAAGCGTTCTCACAAACCGTGTTATGCTGAGTCATGTTTTCTAAATCCGCCTCCCATCCGTTTTCCGCATAATGTAGAAATTAAGCCACATTTCCAAGGATAGGCATTGTAACAGTATTGCAAAGGCACTTGGCACCTGAATACAGATGGCACCAGGTAAAAGAACCATGGGTGTCCAGGAGAACTAATTTATTGGACTACTCAAACAGGTTGGTTGCTGTCTGTCTGCTTGGAAGCCTTGACTAATTTATACAACCCCCATGAACTAGAAAACTAAACTCTAAAGGTTGAACTTAGTAAAATTCATTCTACTCTCTTTAAAAGTAAAACACCTACACATAGAACTTCTGAGTGGCCTCTTTTGAGCAAGAGTCTATTTTATCCCATGCCTCAAAATACCTGATTCCCCCTCCCAGTGTTAATCTTTATAAACAGCCAACACACAAGCCAGTCCCAATCCCCCATGTTTGGGAATCTCCAGTATGAGGTGCAAGAACGTCTCATTTGCTGTGAACATTTCCAAGTGAAGCGGACGATCAGATCTGTGAACAAGGGCACAGTCAACTTAGCTAAGCAATTCAGCATCCTTTGAAGCACAAGGAGTTGCAGGTCACTCAGAATCCAACCCTGAAGCCTGGCCCAGCCCCCACCCTCCAGCTCTGGGGTGGGAAGCTCTGTCTAGAGACCACTAAGGGTTTGCATGGATCCCTTCCTTCAGCCTTACTGCGCAGGCCCTGATTTCCACCTTGTCCTGTCCATTCTCTGGAGCATCCAAAGGCACTAGCCATTGGTGATCAACTCAGCAGCAGTAGGAATAAGACAGAACTCATGTCTGAAGCATTTGCCCAGGACCACGGGACAAAGTGAGAACCCATTCTGGTGCTGGGGTTACTTCGTATTTCTCCATCCCTTGTCCCCATGATGGAAGAAACAGATGCGGACCAGGCTCACTGGCCGGTTACAGCTCACAAGTCTGGATTCATCTATTTCATGCCTTTGCCTTGGCTTTAGAGGCAGACTCTAACTTCAAACCTCAGTTCTCTCTGCCCTCTTCTGGAAGATGCTTGCGGCAGACACCGCCTTCCTCTCCAAAGCGAAAGCAGCCTGCACATGAAGGCGCGTGTTGAATAGTGTTAGTTCTGCGCCTCTGCCAGGTATTACAGTGCAGATGCAAATTATTGTGGGAGTCCTAAGGACCTAGAGGAGCAGTTCTCGACCTGGGGGGTCACAACCCCTTGGAGTCAAATGATCCTTTCAGAGGAGTCAAAAACAGGTCTATGGCTGGGGTCTCCACAACGTGAGAGAACTGTATGCAAAGGATCTTGGCATTAGGGAGGCTGAGAACCACTGCTCTGGAGGGATGAATTGCTAGCCCTGAGCCTCGGTTTCTTCAGCTGCTAAGAGGCTGATAATACCTTCTTCATAGGGAGAGAGTGGCTATACCCAGATGACCTGCAGTGGGGCTTTCCACAGGCCCTGACAAGCAGTCAGGTGATCTGTATTCTGTAATATCTCCATGAGTCAACTGTTTTTCTCTAGATTTATCTCCGGAATTCCCCTGGAGGCCATTCGGACTTGTGGCTCATTATTTTCTGTGTACTCCCCCCCCCCCCCGCCTTAACACAGAGTTAAACAAAATTAAATTTAGCATCATGAGTTATCTTGAGAGGAAAATGAGTTCATAAAAAAAAAAAAGCCTTTTACGGTTCTGAGAAGAAAAGATGTCACCAAACACAGAGGGGGTTCGATGATGGAAGAGGTAGGACATAGCCACCCCCTGTGGCTCCTCAGCACCAAGTGGCAGTGCCACCACCCCGTCCCACTTCCAGATCCAGTCTTGTGACCTGGGAGACATGAGAGCAGCGGCTAGCTTGAGTGTGCCCCTGCTGATCCTCATTTGACATCTCGTCAAGATGGTTCAACACTTATCCTCTCAGAAATGGAAACACTAGCCTTGGGAGATTCTGCCTTTGTCGACCACGGCCTTCCAGTTTGTGAGCCTAGTGTTAAGTGGCTCGCCTCTATAGACAGCACTGAATTGTTTTTGCCAAGGTATATCCAACGCTTCTCCCATGACTCATAGCCTAAGTGAGGAAAAGATCTGACTTTCTCTGATAACTTCTCCCAGAGTGGAAACGTTTGCTCTTGTTACACATACTCAGAGCGAACACACGGCATGCTCTTCTTTCCCTTCTCTGGCCAAGTAACTAGCGACTTTGTGACCTCCTCTTGCAGGCCCCTCCTCCTACAAACAGTAATGTCACTGCCTCGGTCCAGTTCACTCTCTTCTCACAATTACTTCACAGATTGGGTAGGGAACCTCTAATAAATGGAGAATATTCTTCTCAGCTGAAATCCTTTGAGCCTGGCCAAGGACACTTGAATTCAAAGCAGATTGTGTAGAAGGACAGTTCAAGGTGAGCCTTTCTGGACAGGAGGTGGCAGTAGCAGCCAAGGATTGAGCACCCTTCCCCAGCCCCACTGACGGGAGGTGCTTAGGGTTGCGGTTTGCTATTCAAAAGCCAACATGTACAAAATGCCTGAGGTCGCCTGGCCTCAATGAGCAACTATGGAAAACCCCCAAGTGGCACAGATTGAAAGCTGAGCAAGCAGCAAATGAATGAGCTGAGGTAGTATGAGGTAAGATGCTGGTACCAAGTCCTCCCTGCAGAGGAAAAGAAGGGCCCTCAGGGCAACAGACCCAGCTATGGTAGGGCTGGCATGTATGGGTTGATTAGAAAGAACAAGGACTCCAGTGCCAGTCCACACCCTCACTACACTTATGCAGGAGACTCAGCCAAGCCCTCCTATAGATTAAGGGTTATTGAATCTTCTTCATAAGCCCAACACAGGGTCCAAGCAGACAAAGCTATCTGATTTGAGATCACCTGTTAAAATTTACCCTGCCTTCTCAAATGTAGTACCCTTTTTTTTCCTCTCTATTAGAAGGCCAGAAGCAGTTGAAGCATGCATGGATCTATTATTTCTCTGATAATTACAATTTCCCAGAGAGTTAAGGCACACAAATTACTTCGTAATAGCTTTAAATTTTTTGCTTCGTCTTTAGTCTACAATTATGCACTTAGCCGCGCTCCTGTCGTCTGTTGTCGTGATTTATGAAACCTCAGCTCTCTGATCTCATTTCTTACCCTCTGCCTCCTTTAAAACCTACAGAACGTGGGCTGCAAGGTCAAACTTCTCATCAGGGCAGCATCACATTCTCAGGTGTAATCATTACAGTCTTAATAAGGCGGGCAGTTAGTTCCACGATAGCTCATTTCATCTGCCAGATAATTGCTCAGCTTTCACTATATAACCCCTGTTCTATGCCTTGCTCCCAGTCCAGAGTTGCTATGTTCGAACGTCTATTGATTTGGCACGTGTATTAATTAAAAACTTATTTCCCGCCAAGTCTATGATAGATCAACTGCCATGCATGAAAGGGGAAGCTATAATTAATCTTACCCGACTTCACTTGTAGCAAAAACAACGTAACCAGAAAGTTTCCTGGTAACTGCCAACTGCTGGACAGTTACCACAACCTTTTCAAACATTGAGAATAGAATAGAATAAAGCTCAGTGATAGAGTACTTGCTTAGGAGGTATGAGGCCTGGGTTCTACGCTTAGCACTGGGGGAAAAAAAAAAAGCCTGAAGTTTATTTATCGCAGAATTAGTTTGGTATCAAGGTAGATTTATAAGGCCCGCAACCACACAGAAACATTTATGTTCTTAATAAAGCAAAGGGAGATAATTTTGTCTTGCTCTACTTTTAACCCAGAGTGAATTTAATCCACAGTAAAACTGGTCATACCTAAATTCTTATGCCTGAATGGCAAAGAGGTATACAAACTTCCAGAGCATCCTCTTCAGAGTGGGCTATCTAACAAGACCACAAGCTATAAAGCCAAGGCTCAAGTTTTACTGTTTTTCTTGCTGCCTTGATCATTTTTTCTGGACTCATTTGGCTTGAAGGCATAGACATTCCCTGTTGATTATCTCGACTCGGCCCTGGCTGTCTGCTCCCCATTTTCACTCCTAATATGGTAAGCAGGAGAGGGTTTGTATGAGTTCCAGCGAGTTTCTCTGGGCTTGTGGAATGCGGGGAGGAAAGAATCCTACAGAGATAAAAACACGAGCATTTACATTGAGAAAGAAAAGCAAACTAAAATGAGGGGTAGCTCTGTTAAAACTTTTCTCTGGTTCCTTACTCTGGACATTTCTATCTCTACTCATCTCTCACGGAGTGGGGGGGCATGGGAGGAATTAGCACTGCTCTTTGATTGCCTGTAATGTGGTGAGCGCTGAAAACATTGCGAGTGTCCTGCAGAAGGAATTCTCACAAAAGGAAAGGCTCATTGTCATCAAGGTTGAGATGCTCAGAGTCTCCTCGCACCCCGTGCTGCTAATTAACCATATAACAATGACATCTCAGAGATTAAGTCCAACGCCCCTGAACGGGAGTAATAATAGATCATGCTGTCTCCTGACAGCGTACAAATTATACTGTTTGTCTTCATTCTGGAGCTGTGCGAACCAATGCTAAAGAAAAGACTCTGTTGCCTGGCCAGGTATTGACTGTTCTACAGTTCAATATGGTTTCTTTTTCCCTCAAGGTCATAAAAATTAGTTCAAAGAAACACTCGTTTGATAAAAAAAAATTCTTTAAGCAATACATTCCAAACGAAGAATTTTTATTTAGCAATAAAAGTCCTTTGCCCTTAAATTTATTTACTGAGTGCCTCCACACTTAAATAGGATATATTTGCATTGATGTAAAAATAAGTTATTTTCAATGTCATTCATATTCATTTGATGGGTTACTTTTATAGAATTCAGAATTATAGGACTAGGAAGTGGCTTGATGGTTAAAAAAAAATTGCTTAACTATAGGACTAGGAGCCAGGCAGTGGTGGCACACGCCTTTAATCCCAGCACTCGGAAGGCAGAGGCAAGCGGATCTCTGTGAGTTCAAGGCCAGCCTGGTCGACAAGAGCTAGTTCCAGGACCAGAACCAAAAGCTACAGAGAAACCCTGTCAAAAAAAAAACAAAAAAAAACAAAAAAAAAAAAACAAAAAAAAAAACCCAACTATAGAAATAGGTTCAGTGTCCAGCACAGACACTTAGCTTGGCACAAACTAGTGTCTCCTGGAAGGAGGGACTTAACTGACAAAATGCCTTTATCAGATTGGCCAGAGGAGCTGGCTATCTTTGTGACATTTTCTTGATTGCTGATTAGTGTGTGTCATAGGGTTCCCATTGCTGTGAAGAGACATCATGATCATGAAAACTCTATTTTTGGTTTTTCAGGACAGGCTCTCTATGTGTAACAGCTCTGGTTGTCCTAGAACTCACATTGTAGACCAGGGTGGCCTAGAACTCACAGAGATCCCCAGCCTCTGCCTCCTGAGTGTTGGGATTAAAAGTGTATGCCACTACTGCCTGGCTAACAGGGCAACTCTTATAAAGGAAGCATTTAATTGCGTTGGCTTGCTTACAGTTCAGAAGTTAAGTCCATTATCATCATCACGGGAAGCAAGGCAGCATGCAGGGGAACATGGTGCTGGAGAAGGACCTGAGAGCTCTTACATCTTGACTCACAGACAACAGGAAGTGGTCTCAATGGGCGTGGCTTGAGCATCTATGAGACCTCAAAGCCAGCCTCCACAGTGACATACTTCCTCCAACAAGGCCACACCTCCTTATAGGGCCACACCCTTGGGGGGGGAGGGCCAAGCCCACTGTAGACAATATCATCCCTATGCAGGTGGTCCTGCATTGAATTAAAAGGTGATTAAATAAGGAAGGTGAGCCTGGGATCAAGACAGGAAGCAGCATTCTCAAGGTCTCTGCCTCAGATACATTTTCAGCAGCGTTGGTTTGGACTGCTTCATATGGTTTCATATGATCATTCCATAATATCCTTCCGCTGGTCCCCAGCTGTCGGACACTTTTTCTACATTACAAATCAGAGCTCAGTTTGATCATCTTTTTCGCTTTAACTTTGGTCAGTTCCTCCATTACCTTCCTTAGAAAGTAGTTCTCTGATCAAGGAATTGTGTGTGCGCAAGTGCGTGCATGTGTGTGTATGTGTGTGTGCTTGTGCGCGTGAGTGCATGCATGTGTGTGCATGTGTGCGCGTGCATGAGTGTGCATGTGTGCGCGTGCACGTGTGTGTGTGTGTGTGTGTGTGTGTGTGTGGACTTGTGGCAGGGCCTCCCTGTGTAACCCAGGCTGGCCTGGAACTCACTATACAGCCCCGACCAGACTCAAACTGAGCTTCCTAATAATTAGGCTTCCCAAGTGCAGGTACTTCACACCTGCCTAGCAAGTGTGGGCTAAAGCTTTGAAATGTCACATTCTCCCTTTGAAAGGTAGCGATCTGTTTTGCCTCTCTCCCACCTGAGTCTACAACTCTACACAATCGGAGTGACAATGAGCGCTGTGTGACGTTTTAAAACCTTTGCCAGTTTGATAGACCAGGTTGTGTGTTTCTGATCACTGCTGAGTTAGGGCATTGCCTCTGCCTCTGCATTTAGCCTCCTTTACCACTGTAAAAAGATGCACTGGGAGAAAAAGGGGCTACGGGCTCAAAGTTGGAAAAATTAGCGTAAGACTGAAAGGGACCAATTTATGGCTCTCAAGATAAACTGCAGATGTGAACACGTGAATGGCAGCGTAAAAGGAGAGGTGTCCTTCCCTCTACGAGGCAGTCAAGAAATGTCCCTCTTGACCACTTCATAAAAGGCAGCTCAACATCTTACTCCTTACAGTGTTTAGCCGCTGTCACAATCTTGGCTCACGCCGTTGAGCTTGGAAGGGCCCTGACTGTGCATGATTTATGGAGGTTCTCCCCGCACAGGTAAATCCCTTGAGACAACCGCCAACCCCTCATCTCCTCAGAGCGGCATGTCACAATATTCCAATAGGTTCAACTTTAATCCACTTAGTGAGTAAACCGCCCTCTCTCTCTGTTCAACTGCTTTCGTGCCTAATGGGTTATTTCCCCCTCCAGATGTGTAAGAGCGCCAAACAACCCTGTGCCTTTAACCGGCTGGTAATGTGTCATGTTTCACTACATTTGAAACCGAGGTGACGTACATTAAGTAGCCAGATCACAACATGTCAGTCAAGCAGCTGCTTGTATCCTCTCTCCCAGCGTTTGCTAGGTAGAGAATTTCAAGTACCTACATGTTCTGTAAAGGAGACTGCTGTATTTTCCTGCTTCTCTGGTACATAAATTACTCAACAGTAGTTAATTCTTTCCAGCTTTTAAATTATTTTCTCATACCCAAGAGCTAAGTAGTAAATCAAGATGTAATCTAAGCGGTAGTTTGAGTACGATAGGATAATGCCCCATTAGACTTTAAGGGCAAAAATGCAGGTAATTGCAGACCGCCCTGAATGCACGCACAAGACTAGGAAAAAGCAAAATAAACATCGTCTTCTACTTGGAAATACAAAAATTAAATATTGAGGCACATTACTCTTTTCTTATGTAAATCAAATAAATCTTTTCCATCCATGTAAGGAAGACAAATATGCATTTTTGTTTATAACGTGACCTAGGATGTTTACAGTGACTCAGGGTGCACCCCACCAAAAATCCAGCAGGGAAGAACACGGGATAATCCCATGGGTCTGTGCGGTGTCTCTGGCATCTGCCCCTCCTCCAAATGGCCTGCTGGAGACTATTTTACTTCTCTATGGGAGAAGCTACTTAGAGTCAAACACCATTAAATCAAAATGCAAAGGAAGGAGGAAATGAATATGGCTAATTGCATTTTGAGCCACGGTTGGTACCAACTGTTGTGGTAGAAAAAGGCCTGAGCCTACCGGGAAGGCACGTAGTAAGTATGGGGGTGTGTGAGGAAGTTGACAGCAGATGGAGACTGGGGGTGTGGGTGGGAGTGTGTGACTGTGGGTGTGGCTATGTCTGTGGCGGATGTGGCTGTGTGGGTGTATGGGGTGAGGGCGGGATGTGGCTGTGTGGGTGTTGGGGGTATGGGGTGATGGAGTGTGTGGTGGGGTGACTGTGGGTATAGCTATGGGAGTGCGGATGTGACTGGGGGGTGGTGAGTGGTTGGGGGTGGTCATGTGAATGTGTGGCTGTGTGGGTATGGGTGTGGGGGGGTGCGTGGCTATGTGGGTGTATGGGGGTGTGGGTGTTGGGGGTGACCCTGTGAGTGTGGCTGTGCCACTGTGTGTGTTGGAAAGGTAGGGATGCTCATAGATCCTTATTGGTCTCACTGCTGGAAGTTGAGATTTCATCTTGAAGCTCTGATCTCCCAGGAGAGTTGCCACTGCTACTTGTGGCTCAGGAATGTCTGTGTCTAGCTATTCTCCTCCTCATGATCCTAGGGTAGGCAGAAGCCCTCGCTGCACCTATACTCCCCTGGGAGAGGTAAACCTGTCTGCCTATCAAAGGATCTTCAGGGTAGCAGTAGGAGAACTCTGATAAGAGCAGGTGGAATCTGAGCTGTCCGGGGAAAGGAACGCCAGAGGTAAGTGGAAACCCAGGGCAAAGAGGCAGCAAATAGAAAGCTGTGGATTTTGTTCTTAGAAGGCAGAGAACCCTGAGGATTTCAAGAGTCACAGCGACCTTCTGAGAGGAGGCTGGCCCCGCCATCCCAAAGGCATAAACTTCAGGATCTTAGTACATTAGGACTCGGAAACACATGCCCCCTAGTGGACACAGTGGTGAGCCACACAGCAAGCCGGCATCTGGTGTCATGGATGGCCACGGGGCCATATTCTTTTCAGGTTCTTATGTAGGGCGCCTGTATCTAAAGAAGTAGATGATTGCCCCCTTGATAGGTTTTCCACTTTGTTTCTACATTTATACAGAATTAATCACTTGTTTTTCAAAATTCATCTTTACCTTCCTTTTTGTTTTTCATTTGTTTGGTTTGGTTTTTTGAGATAGGGTTTCACTGTATATAGCTGTCCTGGAACTCACTCTATATACCAGACTGGCCTCAAACACACAGATATCCATCTAATCCCGAGTGATGGGATTAGAGGTGCATGCCACCACCACCTGGATAGTTTTTTGCCTTCTAAGGGTAATACATGTTCTTAAAAAGGGGACAGATAGAAAGGCAAAGGCATTGCCCACCCATAGTGATTTCTTTCATCAGAGATAATTACTGTTAGGCTGTCTCATGTATGTACTTTCAGAAATTATGTATATATATGTGTGTGTGTAAGTATATGTATGTATATATGTATATACACACACATGCATTATCATACTATTTTACTCTTTACATGAATCTGTGCTCTAGTGATGACACTATGATGGTGATGTAAGAGTGACCAAATATGCCAGGCGGTGGTGGCACACGCCTTTAATCCCTGCACTCAGGAGGCAGAGGCAGTCAGATCTCTATGAGTTCGAGGCCAGCCTGGTCTACAAATCTAGTTCCAGGACAGGCCCCAAAGCTACAAAGAAACCCTGTCTTGGGGTGTGTGTGGGGGGGTGACCAAATAAGGCCAGTGTGGTTGGGAGGACCTTTGATGAACTGTTGCAAAATAAAATAACAGGACAAGGGGAAAATAAAAAGAAAGCAAAATAAAACAGCAGCTGTCCACGTCAGAGGAAAGAGGACGATGGACAGTACAGAACACACGCGCTTTCTGAAGTAAAGGCCCGGCTGAGTCATTCCTCTGTTTCCCTCCCCTCCACACGGTAACTACACATGCATAGCTGCCTGCGTCTGTGTGTGAGCTCACCACAGTGTCTTTACTTATTCGTCAGCATATAAACCAAATGCTTTGTCTCAGAAACGCTATTATTTTCAGTCTCTCTTTGACGGGAACTAATTACAACATGTCCTGTAAGTGGAAATACTAAGTAGAAGGGAATGCGAATTCCCCGTGTCGCCAAAGCGTTCTACCCAAACCGCCGTTTCAATTTATAATCACTGGAAGGGAAACTTTTCTTTCAGGATTTCCTGGTAGGAAGTGCTGAGCTATGCTGCCGCAGACCCAGCCCTGCTGACGTGGGGCCCGGTGGCTACCCATTTGTATACAGAATGGCAGTCACGTGGGCACACTCAGCTTTCTCTGCGCTTCTGAGTGAGCAGTTTGCTTTAGTAACACAGCTGAAAGGTGGTGTGGCCTAAGCCCGTCCACACTGAGCCCACCCTCATTGAGCCTTGTATTCACACTGGGCTGGTTCACACTGAACATTGTATCCACACTGAGCATTGTAGCCATACTGAGCCCATTCACACTGAACATTGTATCTACACTGAGCATTGTGTCCATACTGAGCCCATTCACACTGAACATCGTATCCATACTGAGCCCATTCACACTGATCATTGTATCCACACTGAGCCCACACAGAAATTTCACACCAGAAATCGTGGTTTTGAAGCCCTGACTGCTGTCAGAATGCCTCATTTCCAGATCTATGGAAAATTCAATTGAGAAGGCCAAGGAATGGGGGGAAGGGAGTGTGAAGGCCACATAGCGCGGTCAGGAAAGCTTCATAAAAGGACCAGACAGAGATACACATTAGGAGATTAATACGGGGCTGTGTGACACTCGAGCATTCAGGTCTGCTGGGGTAAAATTCTGGAGGAAGGGGAGGAAGAGTGTTTGTGACACACCGCATGGGGAGGGCTGGCTGCAGGGCTGGGAGGACAAGCAGGAAGTTTCATCCTGGGCTGCTTTTGCTCAAATGTTTCTCAGAAAGACACACTTCATCAACACTCAGCGTATCATTACACTGGGCCTTTTCATGCATACTTTGTTATTGATTAAAATCTAAGCACGGAAGGGAAATCGCTAGATTCATTATGTTCTTACTAAAAGAATGGGTAAGCTAGAACTAGCCATGTCTATATTTTCAAACCACAAACTGGCTGAAATTTCTTTCTGATTTAGAAAAAAAAAAGGAGTCCAGAATTCAAATTCTATTATATTTGTTATTGATCAAGAGAGCAGATCCAAAGAATGTGCTTTTGAAACGGTGAGAGCTTCCAAGAAATCTGAAAAGAATAGTTATTTGGGGGGCACTGGGAAAAACCATGTTTGAAATACAGGGTAGTCATAAATGAAAAGATACATGATTTATAATGTGTAAATGTGTGTTGTTTCTGTGTTTGAATCCCCTCTGATATCCAACTCTCTTAGTTAGGGTTTTATTGCTGTGAAGAGACACCATGACCACAGCAACTCTTACAAGAGAAAACATCTAACTGGGGCTGGCTTACAGTTTTGAGGGTGCAGTTCATTATCATCAACATGTCAGGAAGCATAGGGACATGCGGGCAGACAGGTGCCTCAAAAGCCAGCATCTAGCATGAGCACTTGCCCCTGGCCTCTGATTTTATTCATCTGAATAAATAAAACCAACAGCACTTTCTGCCTTTCTCCCTGCAATGCACACTAACAATTTCAGATCTTCAGTGCAGGGAATTCAAATCAGGGCATTAAACTTGGAATCATTCTTCAGGAATTTATTTCTACACACGACCCCTCACGGAGCTTAGGTTGGGAAAGTGGGAAGTTGGGGAGGTAAGGTCTTGTAAGATTAGTCAAGAAAAGACAGCACCAAAGCAGCTTAACCGGTGTTCTGCTAAGTCCCATTAACCCAGCTTGCCTTCTGCCTCCTCCCACCGGGGACACGGCAAGCCCACATCACTAGAAGTAGGGCAGGGATGATCCCATCGGCTCCAGGAGCTGAATGTCTGCTGCAGACGGTCCAGATAATGAGACTCGATTAGAAACACAAGCAGCCCTCTGCAGCATCCTCTGTCATGCCGCCAAATGGGGAAGGCGCTGTGCTGGCGACATGCAGGGCGCATACCTTGCAGCTGACGCTGACTCAGAGTGGCTGGGCTTTTCAAGTGAAATAGCTTATGCATGCAGCAATCAGAAGATAATTGTCTACCCAACTCGGCCAAAGATGACATAAAGAGCTCACCAATATATCCTGCACACATATTCCACTCTTTCTCCTATCATTAGAGGTGGCTATCAATGTGAACTTGGCACCTGGGATTCTCCAGCCCTTTTCACCTCCTGTCACTTCTATGCATTTTTTCTTACCTACACATTTATTGTTGGTTTTACATGTTTTCAACTACATATATGGCACCTGTGTTTCTTACATTTTTTTCAAACTTTATAAATAGCATTATACTCTAAATCTGCTATTTAACTCTCCAAATTATGATCTAGAGATGCAGTATAACTTTGTTGAAATTGTATTGCCATTTAGCATTGATAAACACGTTGCTCTGAGGATGGTATCTGGGTTAGTTCTGATTTCTGCTGCCATAGAAAATGCAGTCAAGAATAGTGTGTTTGAGGCCGGGCGGTGGTGGCGCACGCCTTTAATCCCAGCACTCGGGAGAGAGGCGGACCTCTGTGAGTTCGAGACCAGCCTGGTCTACAAGAGCTAGTTCCAGGACAGGCTCCAAAACCCAGAGAGAAATCACGCGAATGTGACCACCAGGAGAAAGGAGAAAGAAAAGGAGACCACGTGCTCCTCTTTGGGAGTTCACTTAAATATTCTTGGGAGTGGTCCTGACTCCACCCCGGGGGGAGGTCAGGACCTGGCATGCTGGGATTTGGAGTCCAAAGTGCTAACTCTCAGGGTCAGGGGGCTAGGATAGATGCAAGGGGCAGAGGTCTAAGCTCCCAACTTAACAGTTACAGCATCAGAAAGGTTGAGGACCACCATCTTTATCTTCTCTCTTCTAGTGACGCCTCCTTGCTTTCATTTCTACTGACTCTAACGTGTTCCTCCTAAGGAATTTATATCATCCACTTTCCTACAGTCACGGGTAGACAGACCGAGAAGGGAAAGCTCTACTGAACCCCTGGGGGATGCTCACATGAGCTGGAATCCCTACATCCTTCCAACCCCTTCGGGATTTGGTTGATGTGTTGAGTTGTTGCTTTGTTGTTTTGTTTATTGCACTGGGAATGATGCCCAGGACACCAGGAAATCGGGGCAAATGCTTTCTCTCTTATCCACATATTCATCACTCGGCTATTTTGAAGTTTTAAGTTTTCCCTTTACTCAAGACAAGCCGGCACTTGTCGAGGGACGCTCTGGGGTCATTGTTTTCTGGAACTGTGTTTTGTTTAGTTTTTCAGATATTCAACAACTTTTTATTGACTCTCCTTTATAAGACACTGGGGATAAGCTATGCAAACAAATAAGACAAATGAGTTCATAGTCGTTGTGGAAACCATGCTGACGTATGGCTTCTGAAAGAAACAGCTCGCTCCTGCCTGAGAGTTGATGCACTCACCGTTCTTCAGACAAAAACAAAGACAATGAACAGAGTCTTCTTAGCAGCCTCCAGACTTGAGAGCAACAGTGAACGGCTTTCACCTGCCCCCCCAGGAAGTCAACAAGGGGCAGGCAGGAAGGCAGGCTTAAGATATGCCTTGTATCCCTTGGGGACCATCTTTTTTTCTGGACCAGCATCTAGCAGAGAGGAGCTGAAGGAAGGTCACATGTCTTGTTCTGTTGTCCGAGTTATTACACTTTCTCTTCCTCAGGAACAGGAGTATTGAGGAGGCAAGATGCTGTTTCTTACTGTTTGGAGAGGGCAGCATGGGGAAATCTTTCCCATTTTGTTTTATAATCTTCAATTGGAGGAAGCAAGGGATTCTTCTAATTCAAATTAAGCACCCTGCCCTAGGACCTGACCTACACATATAAGATGATTATGAAATAGTTCTGTCCTCAGAAGGTTGTTTGGTTGGTTGGTTGGTTGGTTGTTTGGTTGGCTGGTTGGTTGGTCTTTCAAGACAGGGTTTTTCTGTGTAGCTCTGCCTGTCCTGGAACTAGCTCTTGTAGACCAGGCTGGCTTCGAACTCACAGAGATCTGCCTGCCTCTGCCTCCCGAGTACTGGGATTGAAGGAGTGTACCACTACCGCCAGCTCAGTAGTTTTTAAGACACAGACACACCCCTGAAGTGGAAGAACCTTGGTTAGGCTGTCTCTCAGCTTAACCTCTTGCTCTTTCATACACTTGACCAATGGAGTACTTGGAAGAAGTTTGGTCACCTTGTCCCTAAACAGCAAAGTGGATTCCTTCATATCTAAAAATCATCTCTGTTGGAAAAGTTATTGAGTGTCATGATTTCTGATGTTCATAATTATTCTTGCATGAAGCTACAAAAACACTCTCTTTCTTAAGTTTGTTACTACCTATCTAGGCGGCACAGGCAGAAACAGAAGTGCGGTAGCCACCTATCCCTGGACTTGTACCAGCATGTGGGGCTCCCGGTACACATTAGAAACCCCAGATACCTAGGTCCTTTAAGTCAGTGTTCCCCAACCTTCTTAATGCTGTGACCCTTTAATATACAGTTCCTCATGCTGTAGTGATCCCCATCCATAAAAATTTTTATTGCTACTTCATAGCTGTAATTTTGCTACTGTTATGAATCGTAATGTAAGTATCTGATATACAGGGTATCTGCTACATGATCCCCCGAAAGGGGTCACAACCACTCCCTCAAGCTTGGCCTAAACAGTAAAGGAGACATTTGTGTTTTTAGATCCTTTAGTATCAGGCAAAGCATCACCTACAAATGCTCCTACTGACTCAGATGACGAAGAAAATATTTGCCAAGTATTATGCTCGTAAGAAAATCCAGGTGGCACTAGCTTGTGTCACCATCTCGCATCTAATGTAACTTCTGCATTCCAGGGATCCTCAGCCAGTTGCCTTGAAAACTGGTTACCGTGGCCATGACAGCCAATACAGTGATGGCCCCTTCACAGGGAGTTCTGTGTCACCAGGAAATGAATAGCCAGAGATGGCCTTGAAAAAAAGAGTCACGCTCCCTCTCTGAAAATGCTCCTACAAACAAATGCCATAAATGTAGACAATCGTGGGGCATAGATTTGTCCATAATTAGTATCAGTGGCACTTTCTGTGAAACTGTAGTTTAGGCTTGCAAAAGCAAAGGAGGCAGCGGAAAGACCAGACACCAGCATTGAGATGTTTCTCATCCTCCCACGGGCTGATGTGCGGCTGCGAGCTTAGAGTTTACAGCTTTTTTATCTTCCTCAGCCCCTGTTGGGGGAGGAGTTTCCTGGAGAAGCTCTCGCTTGATTGACAGGTGATTGGTCAGGACAGGATGTCACAAACTATCCATTAATAATTCAAAAGCAATGAAGGATGACTCAGTAACCAAAAGTCTACATTCTGTCCCTCACTTGGTCCCCCACTTATTTTTACGAGTTTATGTGAGTGCATGCAGACATGGCCTTTTAAATTTCTAAGTGTTTTCTGTTTATCACTGTCCCAATCTTTATAGAGATTGAAGCATCAGCTAATACTGCCCTTTGGTTCTTTTGAGAATCTTTTCTGGCCCTGCTTCACTGTACACCTGTAAAAATTCCCATGCAGAAAGATAGATCTTGATTGTGTTTAAAGAAGCAGCAACTAATTGTATAAGCTATGCGTTAACAAAACAGGTTGACAATTCCCTAAAACGTTGACTTCCATGCTTCTCTCGGGGTTGAATAGGAGCAGTTTTACCTAAAATGCCTTAATAATACTGATTGCATATGGCCTTAGGCTCATTTATATTATTTCTTAAAAGAGGCATTAAAAACACCAAGTGCTTTTCCATGTAATCAGAGCCCGTAAATGGTCGTTTCTCTTAGAACATTGTGTCTACCCTCTTATTTATTATTAAAGATTTCTAACTGCCGCTGTACGGTGGCCTTCAGATTAAGAACCCAGTTGTGAGTTGTTCGAACTGTGTTTACATCCAGCGTGGCAGGGTAAGAATTGGCCCTTTTGAAAACCGATTTGGAATCCTAATCACCCAGAATCATTTTGGACAAGATTCAGAGTCAGGCCTCTCTGCCTCTGCCCAACAATTCTACCCAATTAATTCACTCAGCACACTCTGGAATGGCTTTGTCAAGGCAAGCGGAGCTGGTTGTGGAATCCGCCCTCTTTGTCTGGTCCTAGGGTGACAGTGCTGAGCACTTAGCCCTAGCAACCCTTCCCACCCCGAAGCTAAACTGGGAAGAATGTGAACAGAGTGTTCTAACCCCAGCGACACCACAGTTATTTAAAAGAGAGAGAGAGAGAAAAAAAAAAAAAACAGCAAGCATTCCTCAGTCTCTCATTAGACAATTTGCTTTACAAATAGGGACCATCTTCTGTGCAATAAGACAGCTTCATTCCTTCTTCAACAGGAATGTTCTTAACTGATGTGGGACGTCCTTCTGTATATGTGTTGCTTTTATTGGTTAATGAATAAAGCTATTTTGACCAATAACTTAGTAAAGTCAAGTAGGAAATTCAAAACAAGATAGAGATAGTAGGCCGAGTCAAAGGGACACCATGTAGCCACTGAAGGAGTGGCATGCCATACTGGTAAGCCACAGCCTCGTGGCAATACACAGATTAATAGATATGAGTCAATTTAATAGTTTGAGCTAGCCAGTAAGAAGCCTAAGACTTTGGCCAAACAATTGTATCTGATAATAAGCCTCAGAGTGGTAATTTCCTAAGCAGCTGCGGCAGTGTGGAGAGACCCCACACTAGGGGACCTAGTGGGGCAGAAATACTTCTGGCTCTATCTGGAAACCATTAACTATCTGTCTCACAATGCTATGTGTTGGTTTTAATGCCATATGATAACTTGTAGACCTACTCACTCAAGCAAGCACCTTGAAAGGCAAACGAAAAGGCAGAGGCAGGTCATAGAGCACTAATGCTTCTGTTCATCACGAGAATTCTCTAGAAAGCCTACTTGAGGAGATTAACTCTCCACAATTATCCAGCTGGTAATTTTTTATCAAGTTCTAGTCCATCTGTGGCAATAGCTGCTAAGTATTTTTAATGAGCATCTCAGAGAAGAAGCTATAGGATGAACCATTTGTTTCCACCAACTCCCGTTAGGCATCTTTGCTACGTCTAGTGAGAAAGCTATTCCTCTGAGGTCTCCAGAGATAGATCTGCCCAGGGTGACACCATAGAAGTCCCAGCAATGTTGATAACCTTCACCCCAAGGCATTTCTACACCACACAAATGCATGGGCAAATACAGGTTTCTGTGGGAAATTTTAAAAGGTGTGGCTAAGCTAGGATAAGCAGCCATGACAATTCCATGAAGAAATGATATTAGAACTGATCATAGTGAAGATGTGTTGGGTAGATGGAGAGGAGACAGCCAGGAAGATGTGTTCCACATGTCAGAGAGACGACTGGGGAAAGAGGAAATGGAGCTTGGGCAGCCTGGCAGAGATTCCCCATGTGTAGATGTAAAACTTGCTATAGCGCAGGCTGGCGCTCCCTTTAAGAGAAGTGGAACAAGACAGGGCCCCCAAAGGAACTCCATCCATGCCCATGGTTCCACGGGAGACTCCATAGGAAATGAAAAGTCTAATATAGAACTGGATTCCCTGGTCATTAAAATGCTTATATGGTAAGATATAAAAATAGGAAATACATAAAGCCACAGATTGTGCCTTTAATTTGGCACCTTCAACTACTTGCCTTGCTAATTTTAATCCTATGTTTTATAAATTCTGGATACCATATAGAATTCCATCTCACTGAAACCAACTTAAAGCACGTGAACTTCCCATCCACGAAAATCAACTTAAATTTAAGGCAATCTTGGATTTCCATTATGAGTCAGAAGAATAGAAAAGGCTGAGGGGGAAAAAAAAACACGTTCAGAGGAAGACAGTCCCCCAGTGGTACCCTTTCCGCTCCACATAAGCCTAAACATGGTCCAGCCAGCAGAGTGTTCGTGTTTGCTGATGTTGCACCTCTGTATGAGAAAGGAGAAGATAGGAAAGCTGATGAGTTTTGAAGTTATCAAAAGGCCAGCTCTCATTACCCATCCTACTTTTTAGACTCCCAACACGTACACATTCAAATTCAAACTATTTCTATTGAGTGAGAGGAATCTGCCATCTTGGGATTCCTCTCACAATTTTTGCTGGGTAAATTATATGCAAGGAAATATGGTCTTAGGTTATCTTTTCAACCACAGAAATATATCAACTTAAAACTTGGTTTCCCAAGGATTTATTGTTGTGGAATATTTTGATTCCACTCCCAAAACTGCCAATAAAGTTTACTCTGAGTCAGAAGGCAGAGCTTGCTAGCTACTAGCTGATCAAAATTAACCATAGAGGTTTTGGAGAACTCAGGACACGTAGAGAGACATAGGAAATAGGAAGTTAGTGAAGATTGGCACTCGTTAGTCCATTGTAAGAATTAGATGGCCAGGGCTGGAGAGATGGCTCAGTGGTTAAGAGCATTGCCTGCTCTTCCAGAGGTCCTGAGTTCAATTCCCGGCAACCACATGGTGGCTCACAACCATCTGGAATGAGGTCTGGTGCCCTCTTCTGGCCTGCAGACATACACACAGACAGAATATTGTATACATAATAAATAAATATTTAAAAAAAAAAAAAGAATTAGATGGCCAGTCAGGAAGTGGTGGTGCACGCCTTTAATCCCAGCATCTGGGAGGCAGAAGCAGGTGGATCTCTGTGAGTTCTGAAGCCAGCCTGGTCTACAGAGTGAGTTCCCAAGGCTACACAGAGAAACCCTGTCTCGAAAAAAAAAGGAAGGAAGGAAGGAAGGAAGGAAGGAAGGAAGGAAGGAAGGAAGGAAGGAAGGAAAGAAAAGAAAAGAAAGAATATATGACCCTTGGATAAAAACCCTGTAACAGTCAACCCCACTTAAGCATATGGCATATGAGGATAGATACCTCTGTTCTCAACTGTTTCCATTTGTACGTCTTTACACTGTCTAGAAGCTGTCCTCATGTAGATAGACACCAAGTAGCATCATCCCCTTGGAAAACTGCATGAACTTAGAAACCTAACAGTGCCACTAAGTAGCCATATCAACCATGTATTTTATCAGTTGGAAGTGTTGAGTCTTTTTCAACGTGGTAGCTCATTAAGGGCCTTTCGCTTTACTATAAAAGTCCAAGCCCAAGGCTCCCCAAGAGAAGATGTTTCCAGCCAAATTGGTTGTTTGGTGCTTTGTTTTCCTTTCTGAGTCATTTGACCATTTCTATGTGGAGTTTGTTTGTCAGCTCATAAACTGTTTATCCTTAGTCATTCCCCCGAATTCTTTGTAGCCATCCAGAAAGCATCAAGTGTAATTACTATGTTATCTACTTGTGGAAGATTTTCCTAAGTACAAAAGAAATAAGCTTGAGTTAACAGTCAAAAAAACTCATCTACGGGGCTGGAGAGATGGCTCAGCGGTTAAGAGCATTGCCTGCTCTTCCAAAGGTCCTGAGTTCAATTTCCGGCAACCACATGGTGGCTCACAACCATCTGTAAAGAGGTCTGGCGCCCTCCTCTGGCATGTGGACATACATGGAGGCAGAATGTTGTATACATAATAAATAAATATTTAAAAAAAAAAAACTCATCTACAAAACCTGAACAGGGAAGGAAAAAAAAAAAAACCCAGTTCATTCAAACATAATGCACTCCTTCCTCTCCTGGGAGTGGACTCTGTATCCACAGAGCTCTCTTTTATCACATAACACACCCCACCGTTCAGTCTTTCCCTGCTTAGCCTCTCTCTCTCTCTCTCTCTCTCTCTCTGTCTCTCTCTCTCTCTCTCTCTCTCTCTGTAACAGTCAACCCCACTTAAGCATATGGCATATGAGGATACCTCTGTTCTCTCTCTCTCTCTCTCTCTCTCTCTCTCTCTCTCTCTCTCTCTCTCTCTCTGTGTGTGTGTGTGTGTGTGTGTGTTCCACTTTGTATCTGTGCATTCCCAAGTTGTGAGTCAGGAAGCCTGTAGTCACATAGAATCCATTAAATGATCCTCAAAACTGATAGGTAGGATTCCGTGGTTTCCACCACCAGTGTTTAAAACGAAAATGCCCTCCACTTAATTCATAATAGCATTGTGGCTTTATGCTTTTTGTCTCTTCCAAGCCTGCTGCCACCATTAGTGAATTAAATCAAGCCTTTGCTATTTTCTGATCTGTCTCATTAAAAGAGGGCTGGTTTTCTCTGTGGTAGTCACTTATATAGTGTTGTTTTCTTCTAGTAAGCATTGCACTTAGCCAATGTAAATTCATTTTTAAATTATATGCTCACTTGGAAAATTTCCCCCAGAATCTATTTTTAATGTTACAGCCTTGCTATAGCATTGCAGGGGGGCATTTTAACCTACACAGACATTTTAAACTATAGAGACACACCAACTCTTTTATGTAGTCTTTTCCAAATGCTTATAAATTATTTATAAAGAGCCCCTCAAGTAAATGTGCTGAAACGGCCAGTGATAGAAATAAAAATTGTTAGTTCTTTGAACCCAATTACGATTTAATTATTTGTATACTGTTAAACAATTGGTTTACTGATAGAACAAGGCTTACTCGATAAGTGCAGAAGAAGAAAAGCCTGCATTTGGCAAAGAAATACTGAATCCTAAATCTATCTTTTTGTTCTCCACAGTCTCTCTCACTACTAGGCCACTTTAGACGAGTATTTAGTGGTTCATTTCTGGGAACCTGCTTGAATATGACAAATGTCTCTCTTGACAAATAGCTATGATTACATTCCCAAGTTTAGGCAGAAGCCATCACTGAAAATTCCGTAAACATCCACTGGTTCCCTGCCATCTTCCAGCTCTCCTTTGGGTCAAACCTTTCTGGTACCTGTTGAAAGCTGTCCTACCTTCCTTCCTTCCTTCCTTTTTTCATTTTTATGAGACAGATTTTGAGGCTGTCCTGGAACTCACTCTGTAGAGACCAGGCTGGCCTCGAACTTAGAGAACTGCCTGCCTCTTCCTCCTGACTGCTGGGATTAAAGGTGTATTCCACCACTGCCCAGATCGGAGCTGTCATTTTTTCCCCTCTTAGCATTGAACTTTGAACGGAGCAGATCCTACCTCTCCCTCCAGAAAAGAATCAATGTGGCCCTTCTTCCTTAACCATTTGAAGAGGGACCTAGAACTTAGACCTAAGTTCATTTGGCTCACTCCATTTAGCATATGGATTTTTAGAGCAAGAATTTCCCCTGTGCTGTCCGATCAGAGTAAATTTGGGGCTTTAATGGTACCTCTATGTGTAGACTCTTTTCCCTCCAACAGTATTTTGTGATCCTATGAGGCATAACTGGTGCTGTCATTTGTATTCTGAACATGAAGTCCTAGAAAGGCTGGCAAGGCTACCATGTATAGTGTAAGACAAACACCATAGAAAAGACTTTGAGACACGGGTAAACCTGGAGCCTGCTGACGTCCCTGAATTCCTACCAACTGTGAACCCCGCTGAACTGCTGTGATACGTATAACCCAAAAGACAAGACTAAAAGATTGAGTTTGCCAATTCCTCGTCCTCCTGACATCCGTAGATGGGAATGTGGCCAGGTAGGTAGGTAGGTAGGTAGTTTGGGGGAGGGATGTAGGCTCTTCCTGCCTTCTTCTCCTGCTGCCCCATTACACTGTTAACTTCACCATGGTGAGACACGGTCAAGAAAGCCCCACTCACTACCCAAGGTGGGGTTTATCAAGCTCATATCTATTGGTATCTTTTTAAAAATTTATTTTATGTGCATTGGTGTAAAAGTGTCAGATCCCCTGGAACTGGAGTTACAGACAGTTCTGAGTTGTCGTGTGGGTGCTGGGAATTGAACCCAGGTCCTCTAGAAGAACAGCCAGTGCTCTTAACGCTAAGCCATCTCTCCAGCCCCTCTATTGATATCTTGAACCTGACATTTTTTGTTGTGTTCTATCCTGTGTGTTATAGGATATTTAGCAGAATCCCTGCACTTACTTCTAAATTTCCATAGCAACCCCCCTTTCTCTGTGGTGACATGAGAAATGTATCTCGACACTGCCAGAAGCTCCCCACACTGAGAACCACAGTTTGAGAGCTATGATGTGGAAGGTGATTACTATATCACCTCTAAGAATCAGGAGGTAGTCAATCAGCCATCATGTCAGAGAAGATTTAGAGGAAATGGGTGTGACTGGGAAAATTGGTTCCCACCTTCAACTGTGGGAGTTTATTACTCAAAAATGAGCAGGGAAGGGATTTCAGGGGACACTCACGATCCCTGTCACAGAGGTCCACTTCTAGACTTTGCTATTTCATAAAGCCTATAAGGGACCCTCTGATTTGAACCATTTAGAAACGCTTGTGCAATCACTAGAGCCCTAACGGATGCAATCATCACTTCCTTCATCCCGTAATATAAGCTGAATTCAGTGAACATTATTCCAAAGAATAAAGGATAAAAGGAATAATATCTGACGATACTCAGAAGCTGGGTACCAGCTCAGAAGGCATTAAACAAAGCAGCCGCGATGAGGCTAATTCTTACTGAGAGAAGTCTTTGAAATAGAAGGCCATGGTCACCAGGGCCCATGGTCACTGTGGTAGTTAAGGAAGAAGACAGTATCGTTATGCAAAATTGTCAGAATTCAAACGGCAAGCATTGTGCTTTATTCGGCTCTTAACTGCCACTTTCTAGTTCACATTGTAAATACAAAAAGCCTTTAGTGGCTCCTTTATATTTCATTGCTTACCGCCAGCTGTTTGGCAATTATATTTCTATGAAGTTAGCACAAATTGACATTAGAACTGCCTCAGGGAAGAAGGGGCTGGAAATGTTTTAAAGGTTTTAGGGTAGAAATATCGAATAGTAATGAAGACATTCCTATCATATGAGTAGTTCCCAAAGTTCATCACTTAAGACACAATACTTCACTCAAAAACACATTTTCCCAAAAGAAGATTGTTTTTATGTTAGTCAAGTAGCACAGAAGTCCTCCAATACCAGAGAAACAAAAAAGTAAAAAAGAAAAAGGCCACAGGCAAAGAGGATCTACTTCGTGCTGCAGATTGAAAAGGTTTCTGATTGTTCATTCACGGACATTCAGGACAGTCTGCAGGGAAGAAGTGACCTTTGTGCCAAAGTTAGGATAGGAGAAGGAAGAAAACACATTGCAGGCTGGGAGAATAAATTTATTATGTATACAATATTCTGTTTGTGTGTATGCCTACAGGCCAGAAGAGGGCACCAGACCCCATTACAGATGGTTGTGAGTTACCATGTGGTTGCTGGGAATTGAACTCAGGACCTTTAGAAGAGCAGACAATGCTCTTAACCTCTGAGCCATCTCTCCAGCCCCTGGGAGAATAATCTTAAAACCACGCATTTAAAGATCCGCATGATGGATGCTCAGCAGCAGGGATGAGCGACAAGACAAATGTTAGGATGAACCAGACATACCCTGGGTTCAGATGTGACGCCACTAAAGACTTTTCATGGGTGGTGTGGTGACAAACAACCTTAGCAACCATACGAGGGATCCTTTGAGATCAACTGCAGATGCTCTTTCTGGTCTCTACCAGTGGCGATGGGTTAGGATGGACTAATCAAAGGAAACCATGAAGGAACCTTAACAGGTTGTGAAGACCAAGAAGGAATCCTGGCCCCAGATGCTTGAACTTTTGGCTCCAGGAAGTGGGAATTAAGGTGAAGAAAAGGCTTGTGGGGAGGAGAGGAAACTGAGCAGCATCTGGCTGAAGGACAAGAGAAGGGCTGAGGTGGCTGTGGTCTTGTGGCAAGTCACATGCTCTGTGCTGTTTCTGCAGAATGCTTGCCCACTGAGGTCACATAGCTGAAGGAAAAACAGTTCACATTCTACTTAGCTCAAATTTTATGTACTTCTGGGGTGAGAGTTTTACACGTAAAACTGAGCCAGTGACTGTGTTAGTGAAGACAATGAAGTCAGGTATGAGGTTCCATGTCTAGGAACTTCGTTTAGCAAAGCTAAGTGACATTGGGAGTATCGGGTTGCTTTGTAGAATGTCTGAGAAAAGGAGCGTAGAGGAAAAAAAACAATCTCATCAACTGTGTTCAAATAACAGTTAAGATGGCAATGTCATAAAAAGTATGTCAGCGAGGGTCTCAGGGCAGAGGAAATAAAAGGAGAAATTATCATCTGATTCTCAAAGAGAAAAATGAGAGCAACAAAATAACAGTTCCTGAAAATTATCTGTTTGAGAGGCTTTTGAGCTATCTTTAGATGCTCACTCTGCAGACTTGCTCATATCACCAGCCCCTCCGAAGATAATCTCACTAAAGCAAGTGAAACTTTCTGTACAGTGTGCCCGGGGAAGGGTAGAAACTGAAGAGCAGGGACCAGAACAGCAGGAGAGTGGGGTAGAGCTATGGCATTTCTCTTCTTCTTTCATGACCAAAAGACAGTGATGGTCTGGGTGTGGTGGTATGAGCCTTTAAGCCCAGCACTCTGGAGGTCTAAGCGGGTGGATCTCTATCTGATCTACATAAGCAGTCCCAGGGGACACTGTGAGACCCTGTCTCCCAGCTCTGTATTTAGAGTACAGAGGTGAGAGTCGGGGATTGGAATAAATACAGCACCTGGCATACTCTGTGGAGGTGACAGCTCATCCTACATAGACATGGATCCTGGAGCACCAAGGCTAGATCAGTTTGACAGAAACTGGCTATTGGAAGGTCATCTTTAGCAAAGAAAGACCCATACTAATTGGTATTATGAGGACATATATGAATATACGTAAGTCTTTTACTCATGCTTGAACATGAACACAATGAACAAAATCAATGGCACTGGACCCCATGCTGTCCTCCTGGTGACATACTCAGAAGATGTCTTAGTTAAGGTTTCAACCACTGTGAAGAGACACCATGACCACAGCAACTCTTATAAAGGAAAACATTTAATGGGGTGGCTTCCAGTTTCAGAGGGTTAGTCCATTATCATCCTGGCAGGACATGGTGCCAAGCAGGCAGACATGGTGCTGGAGCTAGGAAGTCCTATTTCTTGATTGACAGGCGACAGGAAGTGGTCTGAGACACTGAACATGGCTTGAGCATATGAGACCTCAAAGCCCACCGCGAGTGACACTCTTCCTCCAACAAAACCGTACCCATTGCAACAAAGCCACACCTCCTAATAATACCACTCCTTGTGAGCTTATGGGGGCCAATTACATTCAAACTACCACAGAAGGGGATGGTCAAGTGATAGCTACAGAACTGCCTTGTCATCCTCAGAGACCCTCCAAGCTGGGTCTAACCAAACAATCATAAACCCTGCCATACAAGACCTAAACTGTTCATCACCAGCCAGAGATCCTCTGTCAGCCTCTTACCTGAGGGAACTCATTCTTCCAAGTCATCATTGCCTTGGTGCAAGGTTCAATAAATGGTATGTCAAATCATATTAGGGTAGCCTTAATGTAATGGTTTCCTGTCCCTCATTCTAGATGAGAAACAGAGGGATGAAGAGGAAAGAAAGAAAGGAAAGGGAAGGAGGCAAGCAAGAAGGGAAGGAAGGGGGAGAAGGGAAGGAAGGGGGAGAAGGGAAGGGAAGGAAGGGGGAGAAAGGAAGAAAGAAGGAGGGAAAGGAAAGGTTCTGTAGCAAAGCAGAAGCTAGAAGGAAGAAGTTAAGTTGTTATAAAATTTTCTCATAATAAAAAATATTAACAGGAAAGGGACACAGATATGAGACTTGCCAATAACTGGCATGACCACATCCCTGACAACAAATCTCAACAGTGATAGAGACCTCTTTACTTTCTCATTTTAGCAACACAAGAAAAGTGTTAAATAGTTCATGTATGACATGCCCAAATATGTCAACATTTTAGCTGGCTTCAGAACCTACCAAGGCTAAGTAGTTTTGACTCCTACTATCCAGGATTGTCAGTGAAAACATCCCGCTTAGGTCTCTGACTTTACCTCCCCAACTCTGTGTGATTTGAGCCATTCATCTCAAGAGAGGGAGAAAACTTTGGAAGACCCTAAATTAGTTTTCTGTCTTATACTTCAAGATCACCCTATAAAGCAGTAATATTCTTTGATCACATCCATGATTAAATTCTTCATGAGTCAATCCTTGGCTGAGAGAAGGCATCGCACTAGGGAGCTTGTCTCTATAAGGAATGGGGCAGAGAAACTACCCAACCAGACCTCTCAAGGGCAGAAAGATGCTCTGTTGAGGAATTAAGCTGCCAAGGCCATCTATGGGGGATGGGGCAAAGTAATAGGAAAGCAAGATTATTGTACATGACAGCAGGGTGGGGATGATCTGAGTTGCTGCAAGTTGTCCAGATTGATCCAGAACTAGGTGCCCTTTCCAGAGGTAGTTGAGAGAAGGTTGAAGGGGTTCCTGGTAAATCAAAAACCATTATAAGAGTTCTGCTTTTCTAGCTAACAGAAACCTTCAGCAATTCTCTGTTTACCCAGCCAGAGCCCTTGTGTTTAAGACAATGTCACCAGCTCTGCCATTTGGGGGAGGGGTGGCTTTGAACCCCACCAGCTCACTTCTGCAGCAAATGAGACTTTTTTTTTTTAAAGAAAACTAAAGATCAATTTATTTAGCAAATGAGACTTTTTTTCTGCTTGCTGGATGTGGGTACCAGGTCAGGCAAGTGAGCTAGGGGTCAGTCTGGGTCATAGACACTGCCTTAGCTGTCACTTGCCCCAAACCATCATAATCATATGTGTCAGCCTCAAGTTGAAACACTTTCCATGTGTGTTATAACTCTATGGTTAGCTATTATCATTTTCCCTAACCTGCAGTTGAGGATACGTGACACACACACACACACATACACACACACAAAGGTTAAAGAACTTCTGCATGACCACACAGCTGTGAGGAGCAGAGCCAAGATCTACATTAGTCTGGTTTTAGCATCTA
The DNA here is from genome assembly GCA_963919715.1 of Microtus obscurus. Taxonomy (NCBI): domain Eukaryota; kingdom Metazoa; phylum Chordata; class Mammalia; order Rodentia; family Cricetidae; genus Microtus; species Microtus obscurus. The sequence continues at coordinate 18,936,638 of CAWTZC010002528.1, forward strand.
TGCTTACGAACATTATACTAAACTTTCTTCCTGGCATACCACAAAGGGCAGCAGATTTTGTGACAAAAGACGGGGATGTGGGGTCTTGAGGAAAAACAAAAACATCAGACATTCTCAGGCATTTTCTCACAGGCATTATTGTAGTATAAAATGATATAATGTAATTTTAAATAATTGGATAGATGGATGGATGGAAGGAATAGGTTTATAGGAAAGCATAAATTACACTCCAAGTGTTGAGGGCCATTATTGTTTAAACCTTTTAAAATCATTCTTGGCTTATATTTTATCCGATTTTACTAGATTTACCATAGAGCCTAAAAAGTCTAGATAGTACTATGATTTTTTTTTTTGTGGGGTGGGATGGTATGCTCAGTGTTCTTTTATTTTTGTTAAAAGAACTTAACCTTTTTTTAAGGCTTTCAATTTGAAAATCAGAATAGCCACTTTTAGGAAAGTAGATAGAACATCAACATTTTTCAAAAGATGAGTTTCTAGATCTATATATATATAATCTTTACTTATTTATTATGTGCAGTGTTCTGTACTGGTGTGTCTATAGGCCAGAAGAGGGCACCAGATCTCATTATAGATGGTTGTGAGCTACCATGTCGTTGCTCGGAATTGAACTCATGACCTAATCTCTGAGCCATCTCTCCATCCCTAGACCTATTAACTCTTGAAGATTGGAGAAGCCACTCAGGGTGCTTATCTGGCATACCTACGACCCTGGGTTCAATCCCAACCCCCCCCCCCAACACACACCTTGAAAGCACCTTGACTCTTATCCTCACACCTTGCTTAATAACAAAACAGAATCTCTTTGATTGATGGCTGCTTTAATAGTTTTCTGTTGCCAGTGTCAAAATATAATCAAGTCCCTGTTCTGAAACAACACTGTATTTCCTTATAGTTCTATGGAGTTAGAGAAACTCCCATTCATTTAAAGAGGAAAAAGTACTAGACTAGACCTATTGTATGATGTGGTAACTGTAGTCAGTAAGGAAGCCTTCTTGAAAATCTCTAAGACAGTACACAGTAAACATTCTCACCATGAAAAGTATGTAAAATAAAGCCTGTTTGTTAGCCCAGTTCAACCACTCCACAATGTACATGCATTAAAGCCACATTGCACATGGTAAATACAGTTTCTTCTTTTGTTTCACAAGACAAGACAGAGACTTTGTGTAGCCTGGGCTGTCCTATAACTAGCTCTGGCCTCCAACAAGCTGGCCTTAAGCTCACATGAAATCTGCTTGCCTCTGACTCCTGATCATGAGGGTTATAGACATGCATCACCACTGCCCGCTGTTCATGCAATTTCTCTGTCCCAATGTAAAATGTTAACAGAGAGGTCTAACCCAACCCTCAGTGGACTCAAGTCCACGTGTGAACAGGATTGTCCTTCCTGGAGGCTGTAGAGAAAAGGACACCCCTTGTCACTATTTGTTTTTCTGAGTTTTTGTTTGTTGGTTGGTTGGTCATTTCTAAATGTTTTCTTCTCGCAATCACCCACATTACCTGAGTTTGTGGTGCCTTCTTGCTCAAAAGCAAGGCATGTTAGTTTACTCTGGCAAAACCAGCATTTGAGAGTCTGTGGCAGAAGCTGGAGGCCAGCCCTGAGCTACGGAATGAGTCCCAGGCAAGCCTGTCTCAAATATAAATAAATAAAATAGTCCAACACATTAGCATGTGCCCGACCCTTCCTCTGTAGTCATGTTTCCTTCTGATTGTAGCCAGCAAAGGTTCTTAGCATTTGTAAGGACTTATATGGAAAGAAGGGGCCCTTCTGGAAACCCCAGGCTGACCTCATTTGAAAGTCCTTGCTTTCAACACATTTGCCATGCCCCTTTGGCCACGCAGCATACTTGTAGGTTCTTGAGATTAGGATGTCATGTCTTCAGAAAGAGTTATTATTCTGCCTACCATAATTGTGAGCAACAGGGACACGCACTTAAATTTGCTGTATTAAATAAAAAGACTTGTCGACATGGAAGCGTGCGAGTGGTCTGAAAAACCACATCAGAGTGTTCAGAAAATCCTCCAAGTCAGATCAGCTATTAGGACTGGGAGGAGATAAAGTCCAGCTAACCTGATTTCCAAGATGGGGGGGGGGGGGGGGAGACAGCCACGCAAGTTGTCTGGAAAGAAGCAATGACACTCAGAGCAAAGCCAAATGAGAGGCCTGACAATGACCCAGGCAGGCTGGGACATGACGATCTCATGGCTGTTTCACTGTGCGTGGTGTGTGTGTATGTGTGTGTGTGTGTGTGTGTGTGTGTGTGTGTGTGTGTGTGAGCAAGTGGGAGGGTAAATGTATATGAGCATGTGTGTGAGCATGTGTGTGTGTGTGTGTGTGTGTGTGTGTGTGTGTGTGTGTACTATGCATGTGTGAGTATACAGGCACTCCAGCACTACACAAAGCACATGTGGAGGTCAGAGGTCAACTTTGTGATGTCATTTCTGTCCTACCTTTCTGTGGCTTCTAGGAATAGGATTCAGGTCCCCAGGGTTCCCTGATGCTGGTCTCCAACTTTTCTTTTTTTGTTGAAGTCGCAGCCAAAAGTCATCAGAAAATAGAGCAGAGAAAAAGATCTTTCTCCCTACCAAAGCCTTAAAAGAAATAGACTAGTATTTTGAAACAAAAATGAAACAAATGAACGCCGTGCCACGTCTCTCCGCCTTGGGCCTTTCTGGGTGCAGCAGGGATTAGATGTTGCTAAAGAAGGGGGGTCGGTATTTGGATGAGGAAGATGTCCATGACTGCTTACTGCTGGGAACTGGAGGACCCCCACAAGCCGCAGGGACACGAAGTGCCTGAAGGGGTGGCCCAGTTTCATGGCTTGTGTAATTCGCCACACTATTTATACATTCCCAAAACCCCAAGGGAAGTTCCCAACACCATGCCTAGTGTCTAGCTGCAGAACCCAAGAAAGGCCACAGCAGTAAGTCCCATCTCAGCCTATTGTGTCCTTTCCATAAAATTGTACCTTATGACAGACACAATCGCCAGAACTTTTACACCACCATGACACTGGGAGTTTACAAGGACTTGCTTTCTGGAATAGCCCCTAAAACAGACCAAAATTAATCATACAACGATCTGCTTTGTGGGAGAGGTAATCTTTGCTTTCAAAAATCTGTCTCTCTGTCCTCCAAGGATAAGCGAGACTCACTACATGGCTGTCTTCCTATTTAGGGGTCTCAGTGTCGAGCCAGGGAAACGAGAACAAGACTTGAGCTCATAAAAATCACTAATGAGATAAACAAGGGATTAGCGCCATCTGCAAAGGGATCAGAATTCAGGACAAGACCTCCGTGCAGTAAGGGAAGCCAGAGAACACTTGGGAATCGAGGCAGTCAAGGAACAGAAAGCGGAGAAGCCTAGAGAAAAATGGAGAAACAAGCTAAGACTTCAGATTGCAGGGTCACAAAAAATGATCCCTTGCCAGAGTGCAGCACTGGGGGAAAAAAAATCCCCAAACTACCTATATCCAAATATGCAGGCTTTGGAGCAATAGAAGAAGACCTTATACTTACATTTTACTTGTTCATTTGACAAAAAAAAGGGGGGGGGGACTTTGGGGTAGAATGCAGCTGGGTTGGCAGAATGAACCCATAGCATGCACAAGTATGCCCCAAAATCTTTATTATGCATTACACTATTAAAGTAAAGTAGACTGGTGAATATAATATATGGTTTCTGTCCTTAGAGGTATCTTAGGTGGGGTTTCTGTTCCTATAAAGAGACACCATGACAACTGCCATGCTTATAAAGGAACACTGAGGTGGTGGCTTACAGTTCAGAGGTGCAGTCCATTATCATCATAGCGAGGAACATGGCACCGTGGTGTTGACATGGTGTTGGCTGCATCTTGATCAGAAAGCAACAGGAAATCAACTGTGACACTGGGAGCAGCCAGAGCCCAAGAGAACAAAAAGTCCACACCCACAGAGACACACTTCCTCCAACAAGGCCACCCCAACTCCAACAGAGTCACACCTCCTATTGATGCGCCACTCCCTTTAGGGGCCATTTTCTTTCAAACCACCACAAGAAGTCACATTCTACTGGGGCACAAAGAGAGGGAGGTAAAAAACAACCTTTTTATCTGCTGCTTTCTGAAACTATGTGGGCATTAGATTGCCCGTGTTATTTCTCCCAACTCAAGTTCTGAAAGGAGAGAGAAAATCTGAAAGGCTTAGCGGTAGTTATTTTAGATGACACTAATTTTTTTTTCTTTTCATCTTTGCCTTCTGGTCCTTTTCTATAATGAACTTGCATTATATATGAAATGGAAATTGCTCAAGAAAAACATTAGAGAGTTTTTTTTTTTTTCTTTCAGTCGTGGTTTCTTGCGAGGTGAAGGTATGTTGCTCACCCATTGGTAATGAAAGCTGGCTCTGGGCGCTCCCTCGCCCCTCCAGTGTCTGGCCTATTTTTTTACCTTTGCCTAATGAGGCTTGAGGAAGAATGCTCAGACAATCATCCTAACCCTTTCCTCATCACTTCTGCCTTGCACACATGTGAAGAAAGTTATCGCCAACCTTTAAGGCTTAGTATGATCATGCTGTCTAACACACACATACAGAGAGAGTGTGTGTGTTGAGAGCATTGAGTGTGAACAAGTGCTGGATTCTCTTACTCAACCCTCTGTAGTGATATTTCATTTGTTATTTTAATAAATAAAGACTGCCTGAAGATCAGAGAGTAAAACAACCCCACTGGTCAGCCTTACAGACCAGGCGGTAGTAACACACACCTTTAATCCCAGTAGCCACACTAGTTGCCATAGAAACCTGGCAGGGCACACCTTTAATCCCAGCCCTAGAGATGATTATAAAAGAGGAGGAGACAGCTCTCAGACTCAGTCTCATTCTGAGATTCCTGGAGGCAGAATCGCCATTTCAGACTGAGGTCGAAGTAAGAGCCAGTGGCTGGCTGTTCTGCTTTTCTGACCTTCAGGTTGAACCCCAACTTCTCTGAGTTTTTATTAATCATGCATCGACCCTCCCATCTCAGCTCCAAAGCGTCCTCCACAGAGGCCTGCTGAGCAATTCGGTTCCTCCTTGATCTTATACTCTGCGGTTGCTGCTGTTTCCTGTCAGCTCTTGGCTCAGCTCCTCCCTTGTCCCAAGCTCTTTAGCTCCTAAGATCTCACGAAACCCTTTCTCTAAAAGCTGAATATCTGTTGCCCCACAAGTCTGAACTCCCATCATGAAGACCAGAGATCTATTGTGTTCAGTGTTGCTCCTATCAGTAGTAACAGGGTCTAATACTTCTTGGCCACTCAACCAATGCTGGCCGTGTGAATAAATAAATAAATAAATACAAAGTGGCCCCTTTGTTCTCTCTCAATAGCAAGCAACAGCTAAGCCCTCTGCCAGCTCACAAAAGCCAACTGTTAAATTCCCAGAAACTTTACACACCCATTGTTAAACAGTTTGCGACTTAACGGGGACCATGATAAGCACACTTACACCAGAGATCCGCAAATGCTTCATCAAGACATTTTCCTCCAAAGAGATGGTTTCCTGGCATACCACTGTCCTTTCCTTCCAAGGAAACTGGGAAATTCAGCTAGCGTGCTGATAAGCCCGCCACAGAGCTTGCTTAAAACCCCTCAATGAAAGGTGCTAGACACTTACAACATATTAAATAGAAGCTACGTGATCACTCACCTGTGGGGGCTCAATCCTTTCCTATGCTAATTTGTGATCTACAACATGTGGCTCTGGCTGGTGACTTGTACGCATGTCAGTACCACTGACTCACGGAGATATTACCCCCTCCCTTGCAGTCATTGCCTTCTCGCCTCTGTGGCAGTCCAGACAGTTCTGGTTTGGGAAGCGGCTGTCAAAGGGGGCAGTTTTGTAGCTATTAATTTTGGTCTTGATGTCTTCAGCCCTGGTGCTGACTCCTAGAGACTGCCCTGGAGCAGTGGTAGGTAGTTCAATATAACCCTTAGCAAAGACGCCAATGTCAGACCATAATAAAATATTTTAGATAAAATAAACCACGCGTCTGATCCCCTAACGCTCCTGTATCTGTTTTTCAGACCCTTATGTCAAGATTCATCTGATGCAGAACGGCAAGAGGCTGAAGAAGAAGAAGACAACCATTAAGAAGAATACGCTTAACCCCTACTACAACGAGTCCTTCAGCTTTGAAGTTCCTTTCGAGCAAATCCAGGTAATATCAGACACGCGTGTGTCCTTCCATTCAATTTCACGCCTTCAGATCCCATCAGTGACAAGCATAGACCCTGCGAGTCGTCAGTGCCCGGGGCCTCCATCAGAACTGCCCCGTGCACATTTGATGCCTGAGCCCGGCCAGCCAGGACTTAATGAGACACACAGCATGAGAAGGGCTGATCCATTGGCTGGAACAGCCAGCGGCCTTCTGCTGGGCAGAAATAAAGTGGAAAATAAAAAACCAACAGAACCGCTTTGCTGTGTCAATAAGTTTGTCTATGGCATCCAAATGCCAAGAAAGACCTTGCCTATGGACTCCCAGGCGACAATAAGCAATCTGCCTCTATAGGGCAAAAAATTGCCAGCCCCCAACCTTCCAACAGTGGCTCAGGCCCATTTTTACATGCCAGGATGTGTAGGTTTGCTTCTTTTCAACAGCTGTTAAGTAAGTAAATGCTGCTGTTTCCCTAGCCTGTCACTTGTCCCGTAGCCTCCAGCTGTGAACACTTTGGGCCTTCTGGCAGATGCTGGAAACACCCATTTTCGACAAGAATTTAGTTGGCAATATTGCTCAGTGAACTTTTTTTTTTTTTTTTTTTGGAAACACCTCCTGGCATTTTGTTTTGAATTCCATAAAACAATACAAAGCAAGGTGTTGAGAGGAAATGAAAACCTCATAAACCTACCTCTTTGGGCTACAATTCCATACCTACAAAAATACATCTCACCTATGAATCTCAAAAAGTACAAATATATTCAGAGTGAGGTGTATTAAATATAATAAAATAAAATTTGTGATCTGCAGTGTCATTTCAGAGGAGAGAGACCCGAGCCTGCCACATACCAGATTGGGCTTGGGAACAGAAGACACCTTGGGCTGGCCCTGCCTTCACTGCTCCTACAATTTTTTTTTCTTTTAATCTGAGAATGCTATTTTCCCAGTCTTTGTATTTCCCTAAATCAGTGATTCTCAATCTTCCTAAGGCTGTGACCCTTTGATACAGTTCTTCATGCTGTGGTGACCCCCAACCACAAAATTATTTTCACTGCTACTTCCTAACTGTAACTTTGCTACTGTTATGAATCATGATGTAAATATCTGTGTTTTTCCAGTGGTCTTAGGCAGCCCCCTGTGAAAGGGTTGTTTGATCCCCCCATAGAGTTCATAACCCACAAGCTGAGAAGCACTGCCCTACAGGGACAGTGTCTTAACTGCTAACAAAGGGGTCTAGTTTTCTCTTAGGCTGAGCTTAGAAGATGATATGCCTGTCTTCTATCTTCCTCACTCCTCCTGAAACATTTTGTGAAGGAAGCAAGTTATTCTACTTTCTGAGAGTATGCAAAAAAATATCTTGGTTACCACCATCAAAAAATGCAGAAATAAACTACAGAGGCAACTGCTGAATTAGATCCATTGGGTGCCCTAATCAATTCACTTGTCACTAACCTAATCAAGTTTGTCCCAACTCTGAAAATGTCCCTTACATTTCCAAATAATGTTCCCATGCTGGTTCCTGTGTGATGATTGCATCACAGTGCCTTTGCTTGGGACAAGGCTGAGAATCAAAGCCACAAATCTTACCATCTTCCCCTTGCTCCCAAACACACCTAGTAAATAGGTAATTCATTTATTTTATTTATTTGTGGTACAGGGGAATGAACCAACTACCACTGAGCCATGCCCCTAACCTAGAAAAGTAAATTTTCTTAATGCTGGCATCATAGTAAGACTGTACATAGAAGACGATGCTACATTTTACATTCAAATTCTACATCCAAAAGCTATTGTTGGGCCCATGAGATGGCTAAGTGGATAAAGACTTGCTGCCAATCATGATCATCTAAAATTGATACCCAGGACCCACATGGTAGGTAGGTAGGAGAGAACCAAATCTTTCAAGTTGTCCTCTCCACATAGGCAACGTGGCACACATGCCTACACACACACACACACACACACACACACACACACACAGTGAATAAATAAATGTACTAAAAAAGGAAATCCCTTTTAAAAAGAAAAGTATTGTAAATTTTGTTTTATTTGGGGAGGGGTCAGAGGTGGAGGGTGGATTCAAAGGGATCACAAAAGGAACAGGATTAAGATATATGATATAAAAGTCACAGAGAAAAAAGAAAAAAGGAAAAAAAAAACAGTTGTTTTTGCTGTTCCAAAACTGTACCCAAGTGGCATCTGTCAATATACTGACAGAGTAGTTCTGTCCTCAGAATCAAAGTCCCCCAATGCCGTAATTCAGTGGATCTTCGCCTGGGCCTGGCTTTCATCATTTTATTCTTCTTCCCCTTCATGCTGGCCACAAATTGATATAGCTACTTTATTTTAATCCTTTATCTTTCTGTCCGGTGTCTAAATCAGAGCCATCGCATATTCTGACTAACCAAATTCATTACTTGGGAAGTAGAACTGAGATGCTCTTTAGAGAGTGCATCTTTTAAGCTATGATACGAATTTGCTTTCGTTGATTCCGTCAGTCCAATAGAGGGAGTTATTAAATAGACCCTCACAGTCTGATTAAGATAATCACGTGTGTCCTAAAGTGACATCCATTTAATATCAATGCCAGATGCACAGTAGTTACTAATTCATGTTCAGTAAGAGAATCATAGTCAAGGAAAAGCATATTTTTTCTGTTGCTGCCTTTTTTTTTCTTTGAAAGATTTCTACTATATTGTCACTGTTCATGGTTACAATTATATGGTTAGGACAAATCCTTTTAATTTTCCATAAAACCCTTGCTGTTACGTCTTGAAATGAGGTCATAATGATTACTCAGAAAGTCTTATTAAGAACAGCAGCAACAGCAAAAGAGAACAGCCTAAGTCCTAATCTAAGAGCACTCGTGGATGAGATGTGTGAGGCAGTGTCGCAACAATCCACGGGTGTTTGGCGTGTTTGTCTCCAGCATAGAGCCTGGACACCACTCACTCCTTCCTTATGTGATCTCAGACAGGTTAGAGAACTTTTGTGAGCTACCAGTAGCTCTCTCTGTGCCATGGAAATAAATATTAATAGGATCCATTGAGAGAAATAACTAAATTATTTCTTCTGTAAAGTTGAGATAATATGAAGCATGTAATAAAAATCAGGATATATGTATTGAGATGACCGTCAGGCTTGATGAAACAACACCTGTAATCTAACACTTGGGCGAGGCCAGAAACAGAAAGGATCAGGAGTTCCTCAGCTTGAAGCCGGTCTGAGGTACAGGAGACCCTGCCCCTACCAAATAAAAGGTAATAAGATGATGGTGACCACGATGGTGGTAGTGACAGTGACCATAATGTAGCGCTAGAATAAAAACTGGGCTGACGTTTCCATGGTCACATACTTTCAAGCCTCCTCCTGCTAGTCCGGAATGGAATCTGTAGTTCCCAGGGCTTCATCCATAGGGCTGGCTGACCTTTGGTACACTTTGTGTCCTCTTCCAGAAAGTGCAAGTGGTGGTGACGGTTTTGGACTACGACAAGATCGGCAAGAACGACGCCATCGGCAAAGTCTTTGTGGGCTACAACAGCACCGGCGCGGAGCTGCGACACTGGTCAGACATGCTGGCCAACCCCCGGCGACCCATCGCCCAGTGGCACACCCTGCAGGTCGAGGAGGAGGTTGACGCCATGCTGGCCGTCAAGAAGTAAGAGGAAGAAGAAGCCTTTCTGCGTTTGCCCATCTAGTGCTCTTTAGCCGGTATCTGTAAATACCTCAGTAATATGGGTCCTTTCAGTTTCCAACCACGCATTCCTAACACGAGTCAGTGGTACTTCAGACCCTGTTTTGATTTGCACAAATTTCAGTGTAGAGAGCCCCCCCTGCCCTTCATCCATGCCACTGCCCTCCAAATCTACTCTTCTTTTAAGCAATATGATGTGTAGATAGAGCATGACTGAAATTATGTATTGTATCACACCGTTGTATATACCAGTATGCTAAAGATTTATTTCCGGTTGGTGTATTTGTATGTTGTAAGCGTTTCCTAATCTGTGTATATCTAGATGTTTTTAATAAGATGTTCTATTTTAAACTATGTAAATTGACTGAGATATAGGAGAGCTGATAATATATTATATGGTAAATATAGTATCGTCTGCATTCCAGCAAAAAAAAAAATACCGACTTGAAAGGCACTAGTACCGTGAATCTGACGTCTTAAAGGACAACTTAAACCTGAGCTATTGACATTTGAGTACCAAGATTCGCCCGCACGACATCTCTGGTGGGCGAACCCCATTCTGTAGAATTCTTTCACAGGCAAAAAGCATGACCCGAGCAGCATATCCAGGGCTGACCTCAAGGAAGCGAAGCCACGACCCAGAATAGCATCTGTCTGTATGTCTCTGCAAAGCTAAAACCATGACTTCACTCTTACGTTCAGGGAAGCGAGTTCAGTGAGTTCCTATGACTGCATCAAAGAGCAGCACCGGGCTGGTGTTCTCTGAGTCTCTGTGTGTGTGTATGTGAATGCAAGGATGAAAGTATGCTCGTCTGTTACGTGTGGTGCATGCCTTCGTTTGGGGTTAGGGAGGGGGAGGAGAAGCGGAGAGAAGTCAGCATTTCTGAAATATTGCCTGACTCTTTTAAACAGAAAATAGTAGCTCTCCATGATTACATTATTTCTATAAGACGTGCAACCTGTGAATTCTGATCCAGACTTCACACCAATAACGATTCCAAAAGGTCTGCGCGGGAGACTTTATATTGAAATATTTTATTATACAAAAGCCGGATTAGAAGGAATGCAGAATATTTTTAACACAGCAATCTGTGCTTATTCCACAAAATTACTTTGTGGTAAACAGACAGTATTGTAAAATCCCATCAAAAGATGAAAAATAACAATTAGCCATAGTTCTGAATGCACTTCGATTAAGCCAAAACAGACAGCTAGTGATCTTTTTATATGCTCTTTTTACTTAAGTTTTAATTTGTCCTTTAAACAAAGGCGAAACAAAAAAAAAAAAAAAAAGAACAAGTTCCAGTAAAACTGAAGCAACCTCTTATGTACACTAGATGCTTGACTTAGGAGGAGTTTTTAACTGTTTTCCATGTTATCCTGTAGTAAATGGCACTACTCTGAAGCCACTAGTCATTCCATAAGAGTCTTAAGGATTGCTCTGTGTAACACTGTGACTGCCCTGTGTGCTTAGACACGTAGTTTCCTCAGTGGATAGCACTCAACTTATTCCGTAGTGATAATCGTAACAATACTGCCATTCCCTCTTACCGCACTGCCCAATGTGTGTGTAGCACAAACAGTTCTCATTACTAAGGACCAATTCAGAACTGGACAGCTATGCATAGGACAGAAAGATACATAGAGCGGGGGTGGAGGTGGGGTCGGGGGGAGAACACACAGCATCTTGTTGACACTGTGCACTAGTCTGTATTCGTCCCCCCAGGCTGTGGTAGACAGCCACTTCAGGAAGGTGAGCCTACTACCTAACGCAGCTTCTAGTCTCCTCTCCCACTGGCTGCTGGGCCCTGTCTTCACCTCCAGGCCACAGAGAGTAGCAAAGATCCCAAGTGAGAGACAGTCTTCACAGGTACCAAAATAAAATGGAGGGATGGTAGGCGTGGCCTCGTGCTCCATCTTTAGGATAGAGCTCCATGTTTAGGACAAAACTCGAGAGAATCCCCAAAAAGGGCTGTCGGTGGGCTTTAAACACGGGGTTGGCTGTTCCTCCCCTCCCCCCCATACACACACCACAAAAATCAAATCCCAATGGTGATTTTTTTTTTCCTCATCGGAGAAACGGTAAACCCTTTGCCTTTCATCCCCATCACAGCAAACTCTTTAGAAACAAGACAGACAAGAAGGCCGAGGAGAAAAGCCTTTCCTGCAGATGAGCAGCACTTTTTAAAAGCCAAACACGGGGATGATAGGAAACGCACACTCACGGGTGGGCTTAAACGGCAGTTGAAAGAGGAGCCGCAAATGAGATGCTTTCCTATATAAGGGACCAAGCCCTACCAAAGAGGAGGCGTTGGCTTTGAAAAACACCAGACCCTGACATTTGATTTCACCATCTCCCGACTTAAGTTGTACACAGTGAAAGTAACATGCCCAAAGGCGTGACTCCCAGCTGCCGAACGGACATTATTTCCCACATCCCGATACTGCTAGCATCGTCCTCTTACAACACTGCCAACGTGGGGTTGCCACCGTAGACTTAGTTGGTACTATATCATCTCTCATGAGCCGGTGACCGGACCTGCTTTATGACCAAGCGTCATCCTCGGATAAACCACATGTACCTTCCTGGCAAGGCTGTGTAAAGTCTTAGATGCTGATAACCCTAGAAAGATCCTAGTTGCCTTTGTGTATATTTACTGCCTGCTTGAGTGTTTCTCTGTGTGGGTTTCCCTGTGTCTCGTAGAAATGTTGGGGTGTTTTTCTTCTTCTGCCATAAGGCTCGTGGCCCGCGAGCCAACTCCTTTAGCTGTATTTTTCCCTTCATTTTTTGATAAGTGGTTTAAATTTTGTTTCACTTTGTGTAGTGAATCCCCTGGTAGTTTTCTGATTGTTGTTAAAAAAAATGACTTAACATATTACATGGATACTCAATAAAAATGTTTTATTTCCTGTTGATGGTGGCTGTCTTTCAACTCCTTTTTTGTTCCTGGCTCCAGTGTTACTAGAGGACGATTTGACCTTGTGGATGGCCAGAAGCGGTGGCAGCTGAAAGAAAGCTTGTGCTAAATGCCAGCCTCAAAGTCACTTTGGGGACAACAGAGATGCTGCAGGGGAACAATGCCCAGAGGGTATCTGCCCAGTAACCTTCCTCACCTGCGTGGTCCTCTGAGCCTATCACAAAGCCCCTTAGCATAGTTCAGAACTTTTCGGTTTGCCTAAAATGTGTCCCGGAGGGATTCCAGTGCCAGCCAATACACACTTCCCCCAGAATAAAATTAAAATGAAAGTGTTTTAAGTGTCTCTTTGGAGGAAAGACTGGGCATTAAAGTCCATGCTGGCTACAATGATTAGAAGCAGATGAATGGCTTTCTGACATTCGTTTGACATCAGTGTGGGGCTTACTATGGACCATGGGCTTCACCAGACGCTGGGTGGAGCCCATCCCCAAACTGACATGTAAACTCCTGGTACACGGTGTGAACATGGGGCCGGCAAGATCAGTAGGGAAAGGCAGTTCCCTGAGTATCTGACAGCGGGACTTTGATCCCTAGGATCCGTGAAAAGAAAAGAGAAAAGAGCAAGCACCGTGTAGCTGTCCCTTGATTTGCACGAGTGTTGTGGTACACACACACACACACACACACACACACACACACAAATATACACACATATACACACCATATAAATAAGCAATTATATATATATGTGTGTGTGTGTATATATATATACATGTATATGTATATAAATATATATACAGTTTTTTTTTTTTTGAGAGAGGGTTTCTCTGTGTAGCCCTGGCTGTCCTGAAACTTGCTCTGTAGACCAGGCTGGCCTTGAACTCAGAGATATGCCTGCCTCTGCCTCCCAAGTACTGGGGTAAAAGGTCTGTGGCATATTGTCTGGCTAAAAATTTTAATCAAAAGAGAAAAAGCATAAAAACTTAGCTCAAACTCAGAACCCATGTAAAAGAGCAGCTATAGTGGTGGGATCATATAATCTCACAGAACGGGGAAAGACAAAGGCAGCCAGGCCCCTGGAGCTCTCTGGCCAACAAGCTTAGTCTACTTGGCTAGCCTGGGGCCAATAGCAACTGTCTCCAAAAACAAGGTGGATAGATCTGAAGAATGCTACGCAAGATTGTCCTCTGACCATACACATATCAAGCACCTTTGGTCCCCAAACTTTCACTAGACCAATGACAGCACAATGACAGACTGGTGTGTCATCTTGGTCCCCTTGCAGTCTGGAGGGTCCTTCCTGCAGTTTCTCTGGTGTTGCCTGCTGACAGTGTACCCTGTCCCTCTGCTGCTGACAGCTGCTCCACCTAAACTCAGTGAGTAGCGCACAGGGCTGAACTCAGCTCCACAGCCGGAAGGGATGGTTCAGCGATGTGTCCACTTCCCATGGCTGATTCAGGAACTCTATCTCAGCAGCCCAGAGAGATGGTTCTGGGATATGCCCACATACACTACTGATTCGGGAACTCTATCTCAACACCCTAGAGAGATGGTTCTGGAATATGTCCACATACACTACTGATTCGGGAACTCTACCTCAGCAGCCCAGAGAGATGGTTCTGGGATATGTTCACATTCATGACTGATTCAGGACCTCCACCCAGCTCATCTCCACAGCCCAGAACAATCAATGGTAGAAAAAACTTTTGCAATGGTTCTGTAGCTCAACCTCTAGCCAGTTTTCTTCACCCATTTGCAAGCATGGTTCCTATAAGATCTCCTCAGAAAAAAAAAAAAAAACCCTTTCTGGGCGCTGGAGAGATGGCTCAGTGGTTAAGAGTATTGGCTGTTCTTCCAGAGATCCTCAGTTCAATTCCCAGCAACCACATGGTAGCACACAACCATCTGTAATGAGATCTGGTGCCCTCTTCTGGCCTGCAGGGATACGTGCAGACAGAATACTCTATATAATAAATAAATCTTTAAAATAAATAAATAAAATATAAACCCCTTTCTGTTAGCTTCATTCTGGGGATCCCAAGAACACGGTCTTTGACAGGGGATATCACAGGAAGTTTCCAAGAGAAACCAGGACAAGAAAGAAATCCTCATGGATCTGGTAGGGGTCACCCAAACCATGGCAGCACGGGGCAAGACATTCTTTGACCTCTTAATAAAGCTCTCTGCCGGTCACCTCCATCATACTTCCTGTTTCAACCATTAGTCACTCCAAATGAGGACAGGGACCAAGCCTCAGAGGCTTCAACAGCCTAAGGAGAGACCACTTAATTACCTAATTACCGAGCACTATGAGGCGTCAGGGAGCAGACTTTTAAATTTAGATTGGGAAAAGAAAGGCGGCAGGCCAGGTTACAAACAAAATGTCATCAGCATGGTAAGCCCAATGGTTAGGCTGTCCCTGCCGAGGGTTTTGTTTCATTGAAAAACTCTCAAAAGTAGACCCAAAGCGAATGAAAAATATTTGTAATGATTTACCAATGACAACCAATAATCAATCGCCTATGCTCTTCTCAGTTCCTGCTTCCCCAAAGGCTTCCTAAGTCTAAAGCAAACGCAGGACACTTCTTAGATGTATTAATCAGAAAGCAAATCTACTTCATGCACGTTACAGAAGGACATTTAACACAGGGAAGGCGTCAGACGGTGAGTGCTGGGAAAACAAAGGGACCCTCTGAAAGGTTAAGAGGAAGAGGGTTTAGTGTTGATGGCATCCAGGGGCCTGGGGAAAGTGACCTGCAGGCTCCAGGACCTATCGAAAAGACTGACTCAGAGTAGGGCAGGTAACAGATAAGAGCTTCCCAGGACGTTCTGGGAAGGCCAGATGGCCCTTATCAGTGACTGCTCTCTGAGCCAGGACAGAATTCTGTCTCCTCCCCTCCTACCCCTACCTCAACCAGTGCGGCCTGCGGTCCCCAGTGGGCAAGTGATTCCTGGAAAAACAATCTTCACAGGTTAAGACCACTTCCCAAGCGTACTAAAGAGGACAGGTTGGAATGGGGACAGAACAGAAGACTGTGGCCAATGCATGCCGAAGCCTTGTGCCACCTGGGAACAATTAACGTGGATGTTTATGCCTTCTTCAAGGAGGCCTCCACTGTTTCTTTCTGAGCTCCCACACAAGACTCCACCCGAGAAGGCGGAGGCACAGCAATTGTATCCTCACACTGCCGGGCAGAGAGCTGCTTCCTGCAGATTCCAACTGTGATGGCGCCTCTGCTCTCCCTATGGCGCATCCTTGGTACCTATGCCCAGGAGGCTTTGATTTGCAGCAACTGACAAGCTCCACGCAAATTCTTACTATTAAGATAGTGAGATGGCAACCAAGTATTTAAAAAAAAAGTCAGGAGAATAACAATGAGAAACACTCTATGTGCAAAGGACATTTCCAAAACACACCAGGTAATAATCACTCAGAACAAACTCTAAGAAGGAACCAGTAATAGCCTGCTGGTGCGACCCTGTTGAGAACTTGGCTAACCTGGGTATGGCCGCATATTACCTGCATTTAAAATCGCCTGCTTCAGCCCTCTTGATTTCCTCATTCCTCACCCCCACCAGGGTGGACCCATTTCTACGGTTCCAACATTCGCCCTCGACGGTAGCATTTGGCCAACCAAACTTTTCTCCCGTGCAAAATGTACTTGCATCCGCCTGCTAGGCCTCCTGCAAAGTTAAAAAAGCTTTTTTCAGGGACTCGCTTCCTTTTTCCACTATCCTCTTGTCTCTGCCACCTCCCCACCTCCTGTGACTGGAGAGAGCAGGGCCCAGTGTAGATGCTTTTGGTAAGATAGTTTGAATAGGAGGGGGGGGAGGAAAGGGGAGAGGCAGAGAGGGAGGCAGAGGGAGGGGAGGCAGAGAGTGAGAGAGAGGGAGGCAGAGTGGGAGGCAGAGGAAGAATGGTTCACTCTTGGTTCACTTAACTAGGAAAGTTCGAGTAGCTCCATCATAAACAGCTGGATTATAATCAGGGTACCCACTCCCACTTCCTCTCCCTCCCCCTCCCTGCCCCCCTGGCAGAAGGAAGTTCTTTCCCAACATCCTCAAAATTCCCACACCTTGCTTGTGTGTCTGGAATAAACACATCTACAGATAAACACCATGGCTACGAAATATAAGATTTGCTTTGCCAGAATTGAGGTCCGTCTCTCTAGAGCCAGAAGCTTGGGGATGGAGGAAGGTTGGGCCCTGGACAGTAACAGGATAGGGAAGGGGTGGTTATGCAAACCAAAGCGATAGGCCCCTGATTCTCTACCTCCAGCATATATAATTCAACACGTACGCAGGCACAGCGACAGCCTGCTCCTCCTTCCGAGTATGAGCACTAATTAGGAAAACTTGCCATTTCCTTGTGTTCCACCTTGCAGTTACTTACTGAAAATATCTATTGCCCTTGTATGTATCGCCAGGAAAGTCAACCAGCTGCCCTGTGATCTGAATAGAAGCTTTGGGGAAAGCACCGAGACCGAAGCATCACTTTCGATCTCTCTGTCCATAAGTAAAACTACTATTATTGAATTTTATCATTAAATGAGCCTAACACGAAGCCAGAATGGAGAAGGAAATGTATCGCTCTAGGCAGCTCCTAGCAACTTTGTTTTCCCGCGGAAGATTATGTTCTGGGTCCGTACAGAACCACCGCTCAGCAGTTGTAATTCCAGTTTTCACTGAAGCTGATACTACTTCCTTTCACATATTGTGAAAAGCTCGTTCTCTGGTTACTACACAGTCTTTGTTTTTGTTTCAAGACAGGGTTTTTCTGTGTACCCTTGGCTGGTCTGGAGCTTGCTCTGTAGACCAGGCTGGCCTTTGAACTCACAGGGGGAAAGATTTTCTAGCTGTGTGGAAGAGAACAGCCAGAGACGTCTGGAAGAGACCAGAGCAGAGAGAGAAAGGAGTAGACTAACATGGCCGACAAACTGGGATTGGATGTGAGAGGAGAGGAAGAGAGGGGAAGAGTGGGAGAGGCGGGGGGGGGGGGGGGGAGGACCAGCCACCTTTGGAGACCTGTGATGTGCCCATCTGTCTGTCTCTCCTTGTGGGACTGGCTGCCCCATCGAGGTCTCTCACCCACCGTGTGGCTCCCTGCCTGGAACTTGTGGCCCACTGCAGCCACTTGGGGAGCTGCGCCATCCCTGCCTGGGGCTGCCTGCTGCCTGCCACCACTTCACCACCCTAGGGACATGTGGTGTGGTCTCATGGCCCACTGCTGCCACTTGGGGATCCGCAGCATTTTACTTTTCCCCTGCTACATAACAGTGACCTCCAGGCTCTCTCAGCAGAAAATGTACCCCCCTGGCTCTTCTTACCCCAGCACTAAACTTCTCCTACTTATGTGTTTATGGGCTCCCTTCCCCAGTTTCCATTCCAATCTAACCCTGCCATTTCAGCCCTGCGCTCTCTTGGTTGTCTTTGCTCTTTCTCTCTTGTCTCCCCTTGGTCCTCATCTCTCACACTCCCCTCCCTCTCTCTCCCCTCCTTCTCTCCCCCTCCCTCTCTCCCCCTCTCTCCCCCCTCCCTCTCTCCCCCCTCCCTCTCTCTTCCCTCCCCTCCCTTTCTCTCCCTCTCTCCTCCCTTTCTATCTTCCCTCCCCCTCTCCCTTTCTCTCCCTCACCCTTTTTACCTTTTTCTCTCTCCTACCCCTCTCCCTCTCTCCCCTCCCTCTCCCCCCTACCCTCTCTACCTTTTTCTCTCTCTCCCTCTCTTCCCTATCCTCTTTCCTGCCCTTTCTCCCTCTCTTTCCTCTTTCCTGGTCTCCCCCACACAGCCCATTTCCTTTCTAACCACACAGGTCTCTGAGTGAGCCACGTGATCTCACGTCTCCACGCTTTCACTACCACCTTCTTCCCCACCTGAGGTTCCCTGTTAAAATCCCACAAGCTGGTGAAGAAGGTAAGAAAGGGGCACAGGTTCAACAACTAAAGGATTCAGGCCACCTGAAGAAATATAGAGATACTTGTTTAAAAACGCACTGTATTGCCACACTCTGTAAGACTCATCCGCCAGCCTTGGGTTTAATTCAGTGAGGCTGACTTCTAGCTCTCAAACGGTCCATCCTACCTACAAAGGTCCCTGGACCTTAGGCAAGCAGCAATGGCCTCTGGAGCAATCAGCCTAGGAAAATACCCCACTTTGCTTGACTAAGTTACAGAATATTTTTACTCTGGAGAGAAGGAACACCCATCGACAGCAAGTGCACAGCAAAAAGAAAAAAAAAAGAAAAGTATATATGATTTATAGAAGGAACTAGAAGGTAGGTCCCAGTTCCCATCACTGTCAAAGTTGCTTAATTCTCTTTCATCTCCCTTGAAATATTTGCTTCTGGGCTTTTCCCAGTGAGGAACAGAACTCAGGAGCTTCAACTTAGGCAGAAATCTTTGGGCTGAGTGACTCATGATCCTCTCTTCTGCCTCTGCTTCGGAAGATCAGCTGCCGATAAACTGTGGCCCAGCAGGGAATTAGGGCAAGGAGGAGGCCACTGGGGCCTCTCTCCCTTCCATCCGCATTAACACTTGAACGATGAGCTCACCCAGACCTGCGTGTGTGCCCTGGAAAGACCCTCCCATTTATTGAGGTCTCTTTAGGTAGCTGTATGCATTCTCGGCTTATTTACTCTGTATTAAGTGCTAGCTAGCTCTTTGCTAGGGAGTCTTTGCTAGGAAATATTTGTGTTAGCATTTGGAGCTGGTTATACATTCAATTACACAGCGCACACACAGCCCCAATTCATTTAGTGAAGTCGTGAAGTCTCCAAGTCTCAGTACCTTACAGAGTGACTACATTTGAATCTATAGCCTTCGCACGCCTTTAATCCCAGCACTTGGGAGGCAGAGGCAGGCGGATCTCTGTGAGTTCAAGACCAGCCTGGTCTACAGAGCTAGTTCCAGGACAGGCTCCAAAGCCACAGAGAAACCCTGTCTCGAAAAAAAAAAAAAAATCTATAGCCTTCACAGAGGTTTGGGGTAGGCCCGGAGGGTGGACCCTGCTCATTCTGACTGGTGTCTCCTTAAGAAGAGATCATCTGGATAAAGACACCAAAGGCACCATATGCACAACAGAATGATCCTAAGACCAGGCAGCCAAGGGACCATCTGCAGGGACAGAGACTGTAGGAGAAGCCATTGACCTTGGGCTTCCAACCCCAGAACTCTAAGCAGCATGCATCTCTGTTGTTCAAGCCCCTCGTGCTGTGGAATCCGTGCTGGCAAAATACTACAGAGTCTGGGACAGAATTTAAAACTCTTTATCCTCTGATTTCAGCTGCCCTTGAAGGACAGGACACTGTTTCCCCGAGTCTTCAGAGGCAGGACATACCCTTTGTGCCCCCCCTTTCCTCACCCTCTGGTTGGAACAGCATCTCCCTCCTACCCTGCTCACCCTCCCCAGTCTGTATCTGTCCTGCCCCAGACATCCCTGCTCCACAAAACTCCAGACTCAAGAAGTTGAAGTGGGGTAGTTTTTCTCAGACTTACCTTGAACTGAGCAGGGTTCTGCACAGGAACACAACCAACAGGGTGTGTGCATGTGTGTGCACACGACTAGAGATACAAACACTCTAGTATAAAGGCTTGGAGTGTTCAAGACATGAAGAGGCAGGCGGGTGGGTTAGAGGCTGAAGAAAGAGCTGTAAGTCACGTCCACGGCCGTCTTCTGACTGCTGTAGAATGTCATTATCTAGGCAAAGATGTGCTACATTTGTTTATGCCGCGGGATATTACTTTAACTGGATAAAGGTGCGTTACTCCTGTTTATGCTGCGTTTGTTCAATTATGTAAAGATGTGTTGCATCTGTTTCACCTTGTCTGCCTAAGGCACCTGATTGGTCTAATAAAAAGCTGACCGGCCAAAAGCTAGGCAGGAAAGGGATAGGTGGGGCTGGCATGCAGAGAGAATAAACAGGAAGAGCAATCCAGGCTTGAAAAAAGAAAAGAAGAGGAACAAGAGAAGAATCAGGGAAAGAACAGAACATGGGACACCCCTGGAACATGAAGTCAGACAGTCACCAGACAGACAGACACAGAGAAGTAGTGAAAGTAATATATACAGAAGTAAGAAAGATAATAAGACCCAAGATAAAAAGTAGATGAAGAGAAATAGTTTAAGTTAAAAGAGCTTAGCTAGAAGCAAGTCTAAGCTAGGCCAAACATACAAAACTAATAATAAGTCTCTGTGTCATGATTTGGGAGCTGGTTGGTGATGACCCAAAAGTATAGGCCTGGTGCAGATGACAGAATTCTTTTTTGCTCTGAGGAAGTCATTTTTTGTTCTAGTCAGGCCATTGGCTGCTTGTTGAGGCCTACCCATGTCATGGAAGGTGTCCCACTTCCTAGAATCCCCTGACCTAACCGTTCACATTATCCTGAAACATCTTCATACTGGAAGTCTTAAATATACATGAGGTAATATTGAGGTCTATTGTTACCTTCAGTTGCTAATAGCTAACAGCAGCTTCGGTTCTCAATTTGACTTACCTGGGGAGACTGAACCTCAACTGAGAAGCTGCTTCCTTCAGACTGAACTGTAGGTATATCTATAAGGCATTTTCTTAATCACTAATTAATTTTGGAGGACCTAGCCCACTGTGGACAGAGCCATCCCTCATCAGGTGAACCTGGGCTATAGAGGAAGAGGAACTATAGGCCAGGGGAAGCAAGGCCAGTAAGCGATCGACCTCCATGGTCTCTTCAGCTCCTCCTTGAGTTCCCACTTGATTTTCTTTTGTGATGAACTGTGATCTGGGGATGGCAAAATGAAATAAACCCTTTCCTCCCCAAGTTCCTTTAGGTCACGGTCTTTATTATCATAGCAAAAGCAACTCAGCTAGACCAGTTGCGCACCGTGGGAACTCTAGTCAACAGTTCTGCTTACTATTTCTCAAGATAACCAAAAGAAAATGTGTCCCCCATATTGTAGAATGAAGTCTATACACACGTGTTATCAATAGCTTTGGCCTATACACTGTTAATATTTGTTCTGAATTAACATCTCACCAGGCCAAAACCGTGAAGGAGTACAAGGGCTCTACAGGCAGACAGGAACTGAACTTAGTGTTATCCCAGATGTATGCAGCCCAGACTGAGGGAAGAGTGGTGGCGCACACCTTTAATCCCAGCTCTTGGGAGGCAGAGGCAGGCAGATCTTGCGAGTTCCAGCCTGGTCTCCCTGGGTGAGTTCCAGGACATCCAGGACTACACAGAGAAACCTGTCTCAAAAAGAAAATGATAACGGGAGTGGTACTGACATGGAGTCTCACAAACATAGCTGACCACCTGACTGTGGTGAGCAAGACCGAGCTCCAGAGTGATTACCTGTTCTACACACACATGCACACATGTATGCACGTACTTCTCCCCATATAACCTGCTGGCTGGAGAAGACATGTCAAGCACTTTTTAACCTGTAAACCATCTGCCTTCTTAGGTGGCCAGGTCTCAGAATGAAGCACAACTTCAAGATCCAGCTCCCGGCACCGCTCACTGGCACTTGCTGTGACAGGCATTATGAATTCCAGCGCTCTGGTTACCATACCACTAAAAATGACAAGTAAACAAGATGATGGATATAATAATTAGCTTAATTTAATCATTCGACATTGTTTGCGCGTATCAAGCCATCATACTGTATCCATGAATGTACGCAATTATGAGCTGTGAATTTAAAATAATCACAAGCTGGAGGTGTGCACAGTGGTACTGGGCTTACCCAGCATGCATGAGGTCCTCCCTTGGAGCCACAAAAACGGTAATAATGCCAATCTCAAATTTAAGCTTTACATTAACAGGCTCATCCATAATAATAATTTACCAACTGCCTGGCTGCTGGGGTTCAAGTAGTTGGCAAACAAATCCAACCCTTATAGGTCTTCCTTGTACTAAACTGGTTTCCTGTGTCCTCAGCGGCCTAGGGAGAACTTCCATGTCTGATCCCACCATCCTGTCCAAGAGGGTTCTACAACAGGCATCTGAACGGGGACAAGATCAAGAGAAGGCAAAATAGGTAGCCAAACTGCTTTGAAAAACATGACACAAATAATCTTACATTGCTTTTGTCTGCCAGGGATAATTTGAAAGTATGGTAAATTTCGGGTTTTCCTACAGTGTCCACAAAAACCAGCACAAACTTGGCCACATAAAACAACACACATTTATTGTGGGGCGTTTCTGCGGTTCAGAAGTCTGACAGGGACCCAGGGGCCCACAGTCAAGGTATTGGCATATCTGGTCCCTTCCGGAGGGTCCGGGTAGAAATCCATTCCCTTCCTGTTTCCAGCTCTTAGCGGGGATTACAGGCTCTGGCTTGTGTCCTTCTGCTCCATCTTCAAAGCCAACGGTTGCCTCTTATGTTTCTTCTCTCTAGCTCTCTTACACCAATTAGGAAAACGTTTTCCTTGTTGCTGTTGTTTTCGTGTTTGCTTTTTGAGAGAGACATTTACTGTGTAGTCCAGATTGACTTTAAATTCATAGACCTCATAGGCCATCATAATTATTCAGGTTATTTATTCATTTATTTATTTATTTATTGAGACAGGGTTTCTGTATGTAGCCCTGGCTGTCCTGGAATTTGCTCTGTAGACCAGGCTGGCCTCAAACTCAGAGTTCTGCCTCTGCCTCTGCCCCTACAGTGTCGGGATTAAAATCGTGAGCTGCCACCACCCAGCTCCATTCAGGTATTTTTTAACCGCCTGTGGGAAGCTCTCACGTTCCCATGACCTTGGACATCTTTAAGGTCATGACCTCATCGAGTAAAATAAATGATCAGTCTCACTCTCTTAAACATCTGTAGATGAGTAATAAAACGTTTTAAACTATAGATGGGATGACACATACCTCTCAAATATTTTTGCTGGCTCGTGATCCTTGAATGTGCCAACGGTGTTACTTCTTCTACTCAACACCATTCTCTAGAGAGCCAAACATGCCATTTCTTTACTTCATTTAGTTTCTGATTAATTAACAAGTCACCAGTGTGGATAGATATTTTTCTCCATCTGGCTGTCCCGCTGGACTGGTTTCTCTCTGCCCACTGGGTCCCCGCAGCCGCTTATGAAATAACCACTCTGAGGCTTATTATCAGTTAGAATTGTTTGGCCAAGGTTTCTTACTGGTAGCTCTCTCTCTCTTATAAATTAGCTATTTCTACTGGTCTGTGTATCACTACATGGCTGTGGTGTTACCTCTGTCCCAGCATCTTTCTCCTTAGGATGCTCTTGGTATCTCTCTTCTTGGGCTGCTACATAGTTTCACCCCAACTCCACCTTCTCTCTTTCCCTATCTTTGTTTCAATTTCCCCCCTAAGTATATTCCGCCTGGCCATTGGCTGAAACAGCTTTATTCATCAACCAATAAGAGAAACACATAGTCACACTATACAGAAGGGCATCCTATATCACATTAGTGTACAATTCCATCATCCTCTACCCTCATCCTGCCTTTCTTCAGAAGATATGACTATGGCATACTATTGTTTTGTTTGCATGTTGCCTGCTTGTGTGTGTGTGTGTGTGTGTGTGTGTGTGTGTGTGTGTATGTGGAAGGGGGATTGTATCCACGTAGACTGAGGTTTTCATCTACTTATTCATTGCCATCCCCAACATTTAGAACACTGCCTGGCAGCTGCTGGCATAGTGGCCCTTCAATAAATTCTGGACAAGAAGTCATTAACGATTTCACTCGGATAAGATTAGTAATGTTATGACGACTAATTAAGAATAAGCTGGCGAGCGTATTTGATGTGTGTGCTTTTGTGTTTTGTTTCCTCCCGCCCCTAGAACTGCACTATTTCATTTTGGCAGGTCTTAAAAGACAGTCTTCAAGGTTTATCAACCACGTTAGCCAATTTCCAGATAAGGATCCTTAGCCATTGACAAACTGGTGGCCTCAAATCCTGTTTGCCCTTTTGCCGTTCAAAACTCTTGCTTTTTTTCTTCCACGGAGAATTATTGAAATCTACTCTTTCAAGCTGCAGAAGAAAAATGCAGATAATTGCTGTTACAATAAGGCAAAAGCAGAAAATATGACCAATTTTCTTCAGTTCATTTAACCCCTAATCAACTGTCAAGCAAAACATCTTTCCAAGTTAGCCAAGCATGGGGCCTCTTCTCTCTCGGCTTGCATCACATCGCAAGCGTTTCAGGAAATGAGATAATTGCTCATCACTGTGCAGAAAGAAATCAGGGGTTCAGTGGGGAGGGTTGGGGGAGGCTTACATCTTACTGCTCAGCTATATGTCATTCCTTGCTGACTATTCTGGAGTTGTCAGCCTCAACTTTCAGATTGTATTCTCTCCTCAGCCATAAAGATATTGGATATTTCAAGCTTCACACAATCAATTCCCTTTTTTCTCAAAATCACACTGAACTTGCTATTGTCTTCTTCTATGCTATGAAGAAACATCAACTATTAAAAAACTTCCAAACTGCCAAGAGTCTCTATTTTCTTTCTTGAAAATATTGGAAGGGGAGTGTCTTTACCATCCATGCTACTATGTGTACTATGGTCTGTAGTGCCTGTATTACGTGTACTATGGTACTAAGCCTGAAGCGTATGCCGTGGGACCATTCACAAGCTGGAGAGGGGCCAGGAGATTGACACACACAGAGAGAGAGAGAGAGACAGAGACACGGGTCATCCTTGAATTCCCTAAGAATGACCCCTTTATTGTGTTCCAGGGCAGCTTATGTAGAGATCCTTAACCGCTAGCCACATCCCAACCAAACCACCAGAAACCACTCTCCTGCCATCAAGAACTCCTGAGGGTCTCGTGCTCAGAGCAGCTGCAAGCATAGGAAAAACAAGTTGTTTTACAGGAAATTCAGGATCTGGAAATCCGCAGCCACCAACAGGTGTCTACATTGTTGTCCACTTGCTAGTTATGTGGCTTTTTTTTTTTTTTCCCCAAGGCAAGGTTTCTCTGTAGCTTTGGAGCCTGCTCTGGAACTAGCTCTAGTAGACCACGATGGCCTTGAACTCACAGAGATCTGCCTGCCTCTGCCTCCCGAGTGCTGGGATTAAAAGTGTGTGCCACCACCGCCTGGCAGTTACGTGGTTCTTAAGGTCACAAGAAAGCAAAGAGAGAAATCAGACCTAAAGAGCATTGCAAAGTTGGAAAGAAATATCATAACTCATAAATTAAAACAGTATCAAAACTAAACGTTCCCTGAGAGATATTGAAAGTCTGGAGAGATGACTCAGCAGTTAAGAGTGCTGGCTGTTCCTCCAGAGAACTGGAGTTAACATCCACATCTGATTGCTCACAACTGCCTATCATTCCTATAACTGATAGGTTCTTTTGGTTTCCTCGAGCACCTGCACACACACACATGCACACATACACACACACCCCATAAAATACAGAAAACATATTATACGAGCAAAAGACCAGCCAGATATTTTTTAAATGCCAAAACAAAGCATTATGAGACAAAAAGAAAAATCTACAAAAATACCATTGAGTTCATTTCATGTTGGCAGTCTACTACAGGGCATGGTGCCTGCCCTTAAGTGTGGCTATATACCCATTCAGACTCCAATGGAGAAGACAATTTTTTCTTTGTAAGTGGCTGTGAATTAGGGACGGCTTCTTGGTGAGGAATGGGAGTTCGTGTCCACTCCCGACTCAGGACTGGGACCCTTTCTGGCTTGGACCTGTGCATGCTGCCAGTCCCTGTGGGTTCACTGGGTGGCTTTTAAAAGACAGGAACACAATTCTTCAGCATAGCTTCTCTCCGCCAGGGCCATGTTGACCTCCTCCCCTTCAAATGGGAGGACCTGATGTCTTGCTTTGTGACCAGCCCCTTAGGTCACGTGAGTCTAAACCTAAGGACTGAGTGAGTGCCAGTCTACTGAGGAGGGTGAGAGGGAACGCCTGGGGGCTTGGAAACATCCCTGGGTATTTAATTTAGCCGTCTCTGCTTTTGGAATTCATGAGATAGAAAAGACAGTCTCCTAGAATGTCAAGCCTATATTAGTTGTCGGTGTTGTACTTATAGTCCATGCGTTCTTAACTGGTATAGAATTTAAATCTCTTGTTTTCTTTTAGGTAGTTATTAAACCTTCTAAAACCATCCATTGGAATGACTACTTTCTCCTATTCTAAAATCTTCTGGATATTTTGATATCTTTCTGGATTTTATATTTTATTCCAATGGTACCTGTATAGTAGTGGCCATCTATAGGATTATTTTTTGATTTGTGCATGGGTGTGTGTGTGTTCCTGTTTGTCTTCTAAGGAAAGAGAAAAGAAGGCATGGCGTTAGATGGGCAGGGAGGTGAGGAGGACCTAGGAGGAGATGAGGGAGGGAAAACTGTGACCATAATCTATAGTATGAAAAAAAAAATACAAAAAAAAAAAAAGAGCCATGCAAAATTCCTTCTGGATCTCATTGGCTGGCACACACATGACCATTCCTCGCTGCCAAAGATGTGGGGTAAACTAGCAACTGATGTTTTCAAACTCTGCTCAGATGAAGGTGGACTAGGGGAAGGGGACAAGAAATGGAGACAAATAGTCAATCAGACTCCTTGGTGTATATGATATGCAGACTTCCCGTCATGACGAGAACAAAAGCCTCCCCCTTTGCTACTGTCACTCACTCCAGTTAGGAACGGCCGAATCCTACTTAGAGATAGATAAATGAACACAATGCTCTGGGCTCTGGAAATGCCAAAGGATGTGCTTTCTCTTACTGGTTTTGAAATTCTTCGCCAGATTCACTGGTGGTCTCTCTGTGCTGGACATTTGGTTATTTTTAGCAACAAATAGTCACACATTGCTACTCTTGATCTTTTTCTCTTTCCTTGGGTGGGGAGGGGAAATGAAATCCTGGGTAGTTTTTAAAACGTTTGAATTGAGTTTTTGAAACTTTAAAGTAAGAGAAAGAGGAGATTCTGTTTCACTTAGATACCTCCAGGATACACGAGGCCAGCGTGTGTGCTCTGTTAACCTTTTCTCCTCCTATTAAAACTATTCTTGAACAGCTATTCACCTGCAGCTGACGACATCCCCAATACAGGCACAGGAAAGAGGGAAACATTGTCCAAACCAGGCACATTGAGAAAGATTCCTTTTTCCTTTCAGCCTTTCTTATATTGAAGGAAATCAATCACCAAGGGTCTAGCAGTGCCAGCCCAGATGACAGTCTGACTTTATTACATCAGAGGTATATTTGAAGATGAGGTGTGTGGACAGATGTCTCCTTGGCGTCTTTGTAAGCGGGAGGAAAGGGACCACTGTGCCAAGGTTGGCTCAGCCAGCCGATAACTCCCTCAGCACCACGGCCTTTACTCTGGCCTCTGCAGATTCCCTAGGCATTCTCTGTTCAACCCTTCTTCCTTTCCTGTGCACGTTTGCGCCTCACCTGCATGCTCTCTCCCAAACCTTCCTGAGTGGGGCAGCCCTGCAAGAAGGGAGCAGGGAAGGATCCCAGCCCCAGGTGTGATCCCGTCTTCTCAGAACCAGCCCATTGCTCTCTTGATTCAGATCGCCGTGAGCACACAGACATTGTTGATAAAAGAATCACCGGGTTGTGGTGGTGCAGGTTGTGGCGCACGCTTTTAATCCCAGCCCTCAGGAGGCAGAGCCAGATGGGTCTCTGTGAGTTTGACGTAAGCCTGGTCTAGAAAAAAAAAAAAAGAGGGGGGGAGTGGGGACATAGGAAGTGAATAGAGAGAGAGAGCTCCAATAATTTTCCTACTGAGCCAGATATTTTTGAAATGTTTGCATCCAGCCAGCCAGAATTCACAGAAATGTATCCTAAGGATAGTTTTTACTTCAAGTTTTTGGACAAAGACAAGAATTTCTCTTGCTGAGCTGTAAGTTAAAATTCTGCTAACCACTTCTCAAACTGGAGGTCCTTTTATACCGCCCTTAACACAGCTGTCCCCACACTCTATGCCACGCCACAAAGTCAGTTCTACAGCTAAATACATTTAGGAATTGTGTCATCTTGGTTTTTTTTTTCATCTTTGAAGATTTTTTAGGAAAGCCCCTGCTGTTTAACAATGCTTAACCCAAATTTCCTAGCTAAGTTAACACAGAAATCTTTTTAAAATATCTTTTTATATTTCATAAAATACACACTGGAGAATCTTATCTTAAGGCAACCCAGGATATTCTTGTGCGATTTTACATTTTTTTAAGGGTTTATTTGACATGCAGCTCTTAGCTGCACCTGTTTGTAGAATCCATTGGCGTGAGCTACACTGTCCATAACACATTCTAAAATGCCACTTTCTCTTCTGCCTTTGTAAGCAAAGCAACCCACTTTAGCTAAGGCGGCAATCGCTCAGTCAGCTGGAAACATCCATCTAACTTAGATCTCACTGCGGACACGCATACAACCTTCAGCAAATGTGAGCTAAACAAAAACAAACTAGGCTATGAAACAGAGGAGAGGTATCTCGAGTGCTAGCTGTACTTGTGGTCAACTTGGTTTTTCTGTTTGTTTGTCTCCTTTTCTCTAACCTGGAACATAATCATGAGTGTGCCAGTACCACCAGTAAGACACAGAAAGCCACACTCTGAGGACTAAAAAGAAGGTAGCTGGACATAGCTTGGGACCATGACAACCTTCCGGGGTGGCCCAGGTCTTCAGAGATTCCTTTGTTTTGGAAACACAAGCTTCTCCCTTACTCAATCGACTGCCAACTTTCCTCTTCAATATTTTAATGCCTTTTGAGGCTGCATGTCAAATACCCCAAGCTAGCCTGCAACTCATCATGTAGCCAAGGATAACCCAGAGCTCCTGAAGCTTTTTCTGAGGTAACAGGCATGGGCCACCACACCTGAGAACTTGACTTTCTCTCTTAACTAAGCACATCTCTCACCAAGAGTCGCATGTGTGATAATATTGCAGATACCTTCTATTTTCAATAAAATGATCACTTTAGCATTTTTCAATTAAATTTATCTTTTAATTTTATGCTGATGGGTGTTTTGCCTGCATAAATGCCTGCACAGAACATGCAGATCCCTGTGGCCCCAGGAGGCCAGAGAGGGCTTCAGCTCTTCTGGAATTAGAGCTGTTGTGCAGGTGCTGGGAATTGAACCCTGATCCTCTGGAAGAGCAGCCAGTGCTCTCAACCACTGAGCCATCTCTCCAGCCTCTCATCATCACTTAGTAATCGTTTTCTTTTATGAAGTGTGAGTCGGTAAAAATGCATGTACTTCCGATTCTTAGAAACTTCATGCCGAGTTTTCAGAACAGTAATCAGAACAAAATGTCCAATCTACGTCCATCTGCCTACAGCTCAATGCCGACTGAAATTTCTAGAACTGTCCACTCTGTTTTTTAACAGTTGTCATCTATAAATTATGCAGCGGTAAACTTTGTGTTTAAGTCAAATAAATTAAAGCAGTCTGTGGGAGCAAGAACTTCAGTCACTCTTTGTAAAAACTATAACCTCACTCAGACAGCAGCATCTTGGAACAGAAAGCCAGGATTCTCATTAAAAACCTTTAAGTTCTACCCTGATCTCTTGCTTGAAGAAAATCTGACCTCCTCGAGCTTCCTAATAGAACTAGACTAGGGAATGCTGGGAAAGATGCAGCCCCAAAACACACAGCCAAATGAAGGGAGCTGTAACTCACTAGTATTACCATATTAAAGGTGCTCTCTCTCTCTCTCTCTCTCTCTCTCTCTCTCTCTCTCTCCCTCCCTCTCTCCCTCCCTCCCTCCATCTGTCTCTTTCTCTCTCCTCTCTCTCTCTCCTTCTCTCTCTCTCTCTCTCTCTCTCTCTCTCTCTCTCTCTCTCTCTCTCTCTCCCTCTCTCTGTCTCTCTCTCTCTCTCTCCTCTAGACACAGATTGCTGCCTGGGAAGGGAGATGAGTTGAACTCTCTCAATCTAGGCAAGAACGGGAAGGCAGATAACCCAGGCCACTCTCGGGTCTATTGAAGATGGATGCTTTGCCGTCATTACAAATTGACCTGCAATTTTCAGAGGTAACTGGAGAGTTGAAATTTTCAGCTGAGAAAAAAAAAAGAGAGAGAGAGAGAATGATGAGACAGACTCCAGGCTCATCTAGGAAGTCTCACCTGACTGAAAAGGAGCCAAAGAAATCACGCTCAATTCTGGAAACCTCCGTGAGATTATTCATTCACAATTACAAGTGGAACCCTATTGAATTGCGTGGCAATGTCAGTTTAAAAAAAAAAAACCTTCTAAAAAATCCGCCACAAAGAGAGCGTTAGCGAGGGATAATGCTTGAGATAAAATAGGAAAGGGCCTCATAGCTTTCCATAAAAAAAAAAAATCTCCTTTAGGGCGGTACTTGGCCTAAAATGGAGCAATTAACAACAGGGCGATCAAACCCTGTGACACTGTGACTAATTAGCGCTGAGACTCATCCGAGGACACCGAAAACATTATAGAGTTAAAACATGTAACTTTTAAAGACTTCCCACCAAATAGAAAAACCAGGCTAAGTACAGAGAATGAAGAATTAATGATACATAGACTCTGCGTCTAAGCAACCCCCAAGGGGACTTCAGCATCCCAAAGGATTAAATGCAGTGTGGTGTTTTAAACTTTATAACCAGGCAGAACCATGCTTTTAAATGTCTGTCCTATCTGCCCCACCTCTGAAATCTAACGGTGTTTTTTCATAACCTACCTCTGCCTCGGGTTCTTCAGTGGATTTGATAACCTATAGCACAGGCTGTTGGAAAGGTTTAATGCAATGATATATGTAAAAGACTTATGGAGTCTTGTTCGAGAGGCGCAGAATCAAGAACACTCTTGGTGAGTGTCCATTAGAACAGTCGCAACGGACAGGAGTCTCTGCTACCGCCTCGCAAACCTTTCCAGAGATCTGTGAAAGACTGAGTCCATTCCTGTGAAGGAGAGAGGCCAGATTGATCAGCTAATGGCATTGTCTTAGTTAAAGTTTCTATTCCTGCAATGCAACACCATGACCAAAAAGCAAGTTGGAGAGAAAGGCTTTATTTGGTCTATACTTCCATGTCCCTGTTCATCATTGAAGGAAGGCAGGACAGGAACTTAGGCAGAGCAGGTACCTGGAGGCAGGAGCTGATGCAGAGGTCGTGGAGGGGTGTTGCTTACTTAATGGCTTGCTTCGTGTGGCTTGCTCAGTCTGCTTTTTATTTATAATTTATTTTTTATTTTACTTTATTATTAATTTTAAGTGAGTTGGTGTTTTCACTTACATGTGTATCTGTGTGAAGGTATCAGAACTCTTGGAGTTGCAATTACAGACAGGTATGAGCTGTCATATGGGTACTTGAAATTGAACCCAGATCCTCTGAAGAGCAGCCAGTGCTCTTGACCACTGAGCCACCTCTCCAGTCCCCTTATTTTTTAATTTTATATTCGTTGGTGTTTTGCTTGCATGCATGTCTGTGTGGGGGTGTCAGAAGCCCCGAAACTGGAGTTCCAGACAGATGTGAGTTGCCATGTGGGTGCTGAAAATCGAAAAGCGTTCTCTGGAAAGAAGAGCCAATGCTCTTAACCACCAAGTCACCTTTCCAGCACCCAGCCTGCTTTCTTCTAGAGCCCAGGACCACCATCCAGGGATGGCACCACCCACAATGGGCTGGGCTTTCCCATATCAATCACTAATTAAGACAATACCTTAAAACTGGATCTTACAGAGGCATTGTTTTCAATTGAGGTTCCCTCCTTTCAGGTGACTCTAGCTTGTGTCAAGTTGTCATAAAACTAGCCAAGACCGATATGATCTGACCTGAGCCAACACAGGGAAATGGGAATGCATAGGACATATTTTGGAGTTAATCTCAAGTGAGCCAACAGTAGTTTTTAACTTGAAAAAAAAAATGAATATTGTAATGAATAACAAAGCAAAGGATATAAGCAGCAAATTTACAAATTGGGGGGGGGATTAGAAAGCAGATATATGGGAAAATATTCAAAACATGCAGGTTTAAGCACACTGATACAAAGACCTGATTTTTATCTGTTCCATAGTAAAAGATTTCAATTTAAAAAGAATCGCTATCTTGAAAGAAATCATTTCAGATCCGGGTGATGGGCCTGAGGTTGAACCTACAGGAAGGATGGAGGCAAATTCATACTGAATGATTAGAAGCTGGTAGGACAGGGGGAAATGTCAAATACTAAAGAGACCCCAGTCAGCACTGGCGTGTGGACCACACCAGTCTTCCACAGCCTTCCACAACCCTGCTTATCTGATAGAATTCTATTAAACTCAGCTCCAGCTTAAGGCTTCTAGACTGGGAAGAGCAGAGGTTCTGACCCGCGTTGGAGTTAGTTATCTGAATTGTTACCTTGGTCCCAGCCTAAGATAAAGCAGGCTGCATCGGCCCCTGGAAGTGTCCGTGATAGTTCAGAGAAGCTCTGAGGCTCAAGCGTCAGCCTAAATTCAGCCTGACCCGTTTGGTTCGAAATGGCAGCAAGTTGCTTAAATGGTCATCCACAGTGCCCATACACTCCTACACTAAATTTAACAACGCAGGAATTTTGGATCAGCAGCTCTCCGTAAATCAGTTTCTATGGTTCCTTCTAAATTAGGACATGTTAGGACAAATTTTGCTTAAAATAGTTGGAAGTTGAAAACAACTTAATGAGTTACTTGTAAAATCATTGGACTTCTCTATACAGATCCAAAACGTATTTACTACATTTTTGCCTACATCTATACCAAAAGGATTCTGTATAAGTGGCCCTTTGAGAGTCCAGAATTGTCTCAACTGCTAAAAAAATTAAAAAATTAAAAATTAAAAAAAAGCAGAATTTGGGGCTGTTGAGTGTTCAGGAGTAAAGGCCTAACCACTGGAGTTTGATCCCTAGAGTCCCTTTTAAACTGAAAAGAGGAAACTGACTATAAAATTGTCCCCCGACTTCATCCATGCCCCATGGACCACTCCCAGCTCCCTCCTCTCACACTGACAATAAATATAAACAAACAAACATAAAGAATAAAACACACACATGCATATTAGAATTAGACCAGAACAAGTAATTTTAACAAAGCCAACCAAAGAACCCAGAACTATTAGTTGCACTATTTAATTGTCTTCGTGGAACATCATTAAAATTTCTTCCGCCAGTCACCCTTGGGATGGTCCGGTAGATGTAAAGCAAGCATCCCAGTGAGCATCCCTGGAACCAGGCTTTCTGCCCACCCAGAAACTGAGCTGGCGGGCACAATGAGATCCGGTGGCAAGTGCCGCGCATCTGCTTTTCTGAGCCGAATCCACGTTCTGCCTCTACTTAGAGCCACCAAGGTTCCCTCCACAACCCCAAAAATGTCTAACTCTCCATCCCTGTAACGCAGAATCAGCCTTGGAGCCAGCTCACCCACAGTACTCCACTGTAGCACGCTTACTCCTGTGTGTCTTTAATTCCCTGAGACACAATCCGATTTCCCCCACCAGGAATTCTCTCAGAAAACAGCTCACCCAGTTCCAAGCTTCATTTGTCTTTCCCCACGGGTCATTTATCACAGGGAGGTGGCTTGTGGAGGCAAATCCTGACTGCATGTCCGCAGGATCCTCTGTGTATAATCTCATACCAGCGCTGAGCAAAGGAAATCTATTTGCGCTCGGTCTGAATATGAGCCAGTATAGAAACAGAAGAAATCCTGGCAGCGGGGGATAACACAAGCTCTATGGGTGTTTTGGAAGAGTCTTCTAATATTTAGTGAAGAGGTATCACCTGATAACACAGTTTTACATAGTGACCTGCCATCTCCCTTCTACCAAAGACTTTCTTCCTATTGGAGCTGTAATTACCTTTAAAAGAAAATAAAACACTTTTAAAAAAAAAAGATTGTAATTTCATCAGGGGCTGGAGAGATGGCTCAGTAGTTAAGAGCACTGGCTGCTCTTCCAGAGGGACCCAGGTTCAATTCCTAGCACCCACATGGTAGCTCACACTTGTCTGTAATGGCAGTTCTAGGGGATCTGACGCCTTCAGGCAGACATGCATACAATTAAAATAACAACAAGGCACATAAAAGACATTTGAATTATTTTTAAAAGAATTATAATTTCACCATTTCCCCCTTCCCTTTCCTCCCTCTAAACCCTTCCATATACCACTCCTTTCTCTCTTTCAAATTTAAGGCCTCTTTTTAAACAACTAATTGTTGTTGTTGTTGGTAGTGGTGGAAGTGGGGTGTGTGTATGTATTCCAAAACACTTAAATACAACCTACTCAGTATGTAAGATGTTACTTGCGTGTATATGTTTTCAGGACTGACCATTTGGTATTGGATAACCAATTGGATTTGCTCTTCCTGGGTAAGACTATTTCTCCTGCTCTTAGCATTCCTTCGTGGTCTGTAGTTCTTGGTACAGGGTTGAGGTTTTGAGAGTTTTTCCCCATTCATACAGCATGTCTATTGATATCATCCTTACTCGGCTCATGTTCAGACAATAATGTTGATGAATCTTTATGGGTGCAGCTTCTGGCATTTCTAGGAGACACAACCTCACAACAAACTTCTTGTTCATCTGGCTTTTACCATCTTTCTGTCCCTTCTCCCCAGTGATCCCTGAGCCTTGGGTAAAGGAGTTGTATTGTCAAGATATCAGTTAGAATGAGGCTCCACAACTCTGCATTTTGATTGGTTGTGACTTTCTATAATGGTCCCTGTTGTTGCAAAGAAAAGTTACCTTAATGCAGGGTGAGGTTACACTTGTCTGTGAGGATACAGATGAGTAGTTAGGATGTAGCTGGGGTTTGTGCTGAATTAGTAAAATGGTGGTTGTAGGTTCTCCTCCAAGATCCATGGCTTCTCTAGCCCTGGTAAGCTGGTTAGGTCTCCAGTACTGAGATGATTTACCTCTTGATAAGTAGGTCTTAAGTCCAATTAGAGAGTTGATGGTTACCACCAAGGTATGTGTGGAACCACTGCATACTGAGTGTTATTGGGTCACGCCATGTGATTAAAAGGCATCACAGCTGGGTAGGACTTTGGCATATTGCATTGTGCTTTCTGGTACTACAACAGGACCCTAGACCTTAGTTGTAGGCAATGTTTTTCCATCCCCGGAGCCACTTCCAAATTACCACAAAGAGGCTTATATTAATTGTAACTGTTTGCTCAATAGCTCAGGCTTATTACTAACTAGCCACTACATTTTAAACTAACCCATATTCTTTTATTTTTTTTTTTTTTTGTTTTTCGAGACAGGGTTTCTCTGTGGTTTTGGAGCCTGTCCTGGAACTAGTTCTTGTAGACCAGGCTGGTCTCGAACTCACGGAGATCCACCTGCCTCTGCCCCCCAAGTGCTGGGATTAAAGGCGTGCGCCACCACCGCCCGGCTCTAACCCATATTCTTATTTATCCTCTGACACATGGAGGTACCTTTATTAGCATGGTATGTTCATTTTTCTCCTCTGTGCCTCCTCTCGACTCTTTAACTCCACCCTTCTTTCTCTCTGTGTCCTTCTCGTTGGATCTCCCAGCCTATACCTTTTACCTGCCTAATAGTCAACGAGAATAATACATATTCACAATGTACAATAGGATTATTCTATAGCAATTAGTAGGACCCCAGACCCTAGCATAATTGATGCCATGATGAAAATACTATTCAAGCCTTGGAACCCAGCATGTAGGCAGAAACACCTGCCCAAATGAGGTCAAAGACCTAATCCATCAAAGTCCATAGTCTAGGAAAGTCCCCAAATGTGCTTGGCTTCTGTAGTTCCATTTCTGGGTAACCGTTCTTGTTAATTGGGGTGTGGCAAACCAGAATGTGATTTTTGTGCTTGAAAGTTCACCCTGAGAAAAGCTCAAGGCTATACTCGGGTCCTAAACAACCATTATAGTCACCAGCCAGCTAATAAAGACTTTTTTTTATGGGTTTGAACCCATGTCCAAGTGATCTTCTCTGGTAGATACTGTGAACAGTACCATGAAAGCTTGTTCTCAGGAGCAGGTTTTCAGGTCAGTTTCTGCTCAGGGGCTTCTGGCTCCTGTGTCTGAAATGCATGGTGTCTTCAGTAGTAAGAACTTCGGTTCCACCTCCTGCTGGGGAAGGGAGCAACCAAGGGGAATAGCAATAGCCTGCAATATTTTGGGGGAGTGTCTCTTGGACAATCCTAACAACTAGGCTTGGTGTTGGCATGTTTGTTAGATTTCCTATGGCTCTTGGAGAGAGCACTGTCAGCCCAGGCAGGAAAATTTAATTTAAACTTTTATGTATATGTATACATTGATGTGCCTGGCACTGATGGAGCACACCTTTAATCCCAGCACTTGGGAGGCAGAGGCAGGTGGATCTCTGTGAATTTGAGGCCAGCCTGGTCTGCAGAGCAAGTTCCAGGACAGGCACAAAAGCTACAGAGAAACCCTGTCTCAAAGAAAAAAAAGTATACATGGACTTACGTGTTTATAGATATGTTAGGTGCACAGTTATTAATATGATTTCTTATGACCTTTTCAGACATCGTTAGCGTTGATGTTATTTTAAAATAACCACTCATTCATCTGCATTTATCTCTCCCTTCCTAGATAAAGCTCCTCCCCCCCACTTTTCCTGTCTCCCCCCCTTCAGATTGCTTGTACCCTGCTATCCCTCTGTCTACTGAAGAGCTCTAATTATCTTACAGAAACCAGGATGAGAAAGCAAGTCCCAAATGTAGACATTTTCATACATCCATTGCCAAGCCCTTCTCCACTCTCTCTGCCCTACCAGTATAGTAAGTACGGTTGGCGGGATAGTGGAATCCATTTATATTAACTCGGGATATATATATTCATTTTCATTCATTCAGCAAACGAATGTCCTCCCTATAGCAGACACAATGAGGAGCAAGTCCGCATTATTGGAAGAAAAACAATTTTGGTTTTGAAAAGCCCTTATGCACCACAGTGATGTCCACATTGATTTCTGACTTTCAACTCTTAGGGATAATCCATACACAAGATTGGAACTGGGTTAAAAATGCACAGAGCAGCAAGTGAAAATTAGCAGAAGTGATAGCGAGCCAGCACGGGCGACAAATGCTGGGAAGCAGGAGAGAGGGACAATTGTTTGTGGGACAGGGTAGGGATGAAGAGGTCGTCTAGAAGCAGCGGAGGATAAACAAAGACAGAAAGACATCCGAGAGGTCAGCCTTGGACACCCGCCTCTTATCTGGCCCATTGCTGCTCTCTCTCAATGTCCGCCTCTTGCCCTCTTGCTTCTTTTTTTTTTTTTTTAAAGATTTATTTATTTATTTATACAACTTTCTGCCTCCACGCACCAGAGGAGGGCGCCAGATCTCTTTACAGATGGTTTGGAGCCACCATGTGGTTGCTGGGAATTGAACTCAGGACCTCTGGAAGAGCAGACAGTGCTCTTAACCACTGAGCCATCTCTCCAGCCCCCTCTTGCTTCTTTCATGTGTTCACGTTACGCTTTGGCGTCACATCCTCAGAACAGTCAGAATAATGTAAACGGTAGCAATCCCACCTTCATCTCCTAAAGAGTATACAGATATGCGTGACTGGTTTTGTCAGAGCCAGGAAGAGGAAGTGTACAAGGTTTCTGGAAGAGATGCAAAGGAAGAAATAGCTTCCTGTGTTCTTTAGACATTGTTTGGATTAGTTTGTCTTATTTATTATTTATTTATTTATTATTTATTTATTTTCCTTGGGACATCATATTGTGAGGAAAAGATTTCTTTTTACTACTCAAATACTGGAATTTTCTGTGACTAGCAATTTAGCAAGCAAACATACTACAGCCCACAGAGGAGATACAAATAGTGGTTTAGCTCTACTAAATGGAAGGGGGGCGGAGAGCAAAGAAATGTCAGTAGATAAGACACGTAGCATTGTTTTAAAAAGAAAAGAAGAACGGAACTCTGGAAGACTGCTGTAGTTATCAGAAGAAGTGGTGGCGCACGCCTTTAATCCCAGCACTTGGGAGGCAGAGGCAGGCAGATCTCTGTGAGTTCGAGACCAGCCTGGTCTACAGAGCTAGTTCCAGGACAGGCTCCAAAACCACAGAGAAACCCTGACTCGAAAAACCAAAAAAAAAAAGAAGAAAAGAAAAAAGAAACGGGAGCTTAAGGAGCTAGGCCTAAGGAGATGACTCAGTTAGCTAGGGGCTTGCCACAGAAGCAGGACAACTCAAGTTTAGCCCCCAGGACCCATCAGGCACAGTAGTAGGTTCTCGTAATACCAGTTCTGGGAGGGTAAACTGAGGGATGGGGAGCCAGCTGCCCAGCCAGCCTAGCCTGTGAGCTCTGGGCTAGTGAGAAACCCTGCCTCATAGGACAGGAGGAACAACAACCAAGGTCTGGCTTCTAGCACGGGCACACATACCTATTCATACACACACACACACACCAACACTGAAGAAGTCAGGTAAATGTTTAGTCAGGTAAACATTTAGCTAAATGCTTCTTTTCACTACAAGTCCTTTATAATTTTGTTATTTTAAAACCATATACAGGTATTATTTTGATAAAAGTTTTAACTTTTAACTTTAAAGTAAAATAAATTCACATTTTGAATAAATTAATCCTTTTCTGGAGACACTAGAGAAAACAGGATTTTTTTTTTTCCTTCGTGCAGAGAAATCAGCAAGTTCAGAGAAGCTTTTCACCCAGGCAGCGTTCCAAGGGCCTTGGTGCTTTTCCACGGCGCTATTATTTTCTTTCCTCACAGCTGTGGATTAGGCTTTTGGCAGCAGAAATGTTGAAAATCGGGGAGATAAGGAAACTTGGAGGACAGAAAAACAACAAACTCTCCAAACTACACTCCAAGTCGTTTTCTGCTCCCCCCCAAAACGACACGGATGACACGGACCGCCTGGTTCCTCTCTGGCGAAACAGGGCTAGCAGCTCCAGGTGGAGAAACAACCAGGTCGCCTGTATCCCTCTGAAATAAGACATCAATTTTCTCCACCCTCATTTCACTCTTAAAGCACAAGAGAAAATTGCCCTGGTTCTCTCCCAGTTTCGCTGGGGGTATGAACTAAGGGCATGCTTCAAGCTGGGTCTTCCACACCTGCCTGACAGTCGCCACTAAAAGTCACTAATGGCCTGCAAGAGGCCGCCACCACTGCTTTTAGTCACACAGGGTCGTCCACATCAGCATATCGGATGCTGCCAAACCAGGCGAGCAGAGCTAGCAGGCAAGATGTGGGAGGATTTTGTTCTATTCCTTCCTTCCCCGTGTCCAAGGCATATTAATTTTTTTTTTCAGTCTCACTCTTAATGAAGTCCTAGCACAATCTCAGTCAATAGGCCTTTGCCTTTAAACTTCTTCCGGTACTACAATCAATAGATCAATCCACCAACAGGTAAATATTATCTGCAGGGGGCTGGAGAGATGGCTCAGCGGTTAAGAGCATTGCATTCTCTTCGAAAGGACCCAAGTTCGATTCCCAGCAACCACATGGTGGCTCACAACCATCGGTAATGAGGTCTGATGGCCTCTTCTGGCCTGCAGGGCATATATGCAAACAAAATATTGTATCCATAATAAATAAATGTTTATAAAAATATTATCTGCATTCTGTTTGTTTGTTTGTTTGTTTGTTTGAGATAGGGTTTCTCTATGTAGCCTTGGCTGTCCTGGAACTTACTCTGTAGACCAGGCTGGCCTCAAAATCCCCAATATCTGTCTGTCTCTGCCTCGCAAGTGTGCCACCATCTGGTTCATACTTCTTAAATATTAGGATTCTCTGTAACATAATAATGCATCCACCCAAGTACACTATATAGCCCTTTTGAAGAAATAAAAAATGGTGATTTAGCTGTAGTGAAAGGAACAAGAAAAAAGTACAAGGAAATATAAGTCTCCACACACACACACACATACTCTCTCTCTCTTATATATGAATTTTTAAAAAAGTTAAAGTAAATCCTAACCACAATCTAAAACTCACCTATTGCACTATTAAATATGCATCAACCTAGCCATATGTATTCTGTGGAATATATCCCACAAAAAAAGATCAAGTGCTGTTCAGGGTAATAGCTCCTTTTATGGCAAAAAAAAAACTAAAATAAAAAATTTAAAACCCTTGGAAAAACTTAAAAGTAAAACAACAGGAAACCAATTACAGAATTTTACTAGGAAATATCACTCAAGTTTGAAAGCCAAAATAAAAATAAAAAGTAGAACTGAGAATTAATATACAAAGATGTCCATCTGTATACAAAGTGGGATTCCATTTTTGTCTTAAATGCAAGTGTGTGTGTGTGTGTGTGTGTGTGTGTGTGTGTGTGTGTGTGTAGCTGAGAAAACTGTGACGACTACACCAGACTGTTAGTAGATCTCAGTGCACATATTACACACTAGAGAAAACTGCTGTGGTAGTTTGAATGAGAAGGGCCCCACAGACTCACAGGTTTGAAGGTTTGGTCCCCAGTTAGTGGAACGGTTTGAGAAGGGTTAGGAGTTGTGCCATTGAGGATTCAAAACCTGATAGCAGGCCCTGCTCTTTTTCAATGCCTGCTGCAGGCAGATCAGGATGCAAAGCTCTCGGCTACTGCTCCAGCGCCCATGCCTGTCTGCTTCCTGCCATGATGATAATGGACCAGTCCTCAAAATCTCTAAGCAAGCGCCAGTTAAATGCTTCCTTTTATATGAGTTACCTGGTTGGGGTGTCTCCTCATGGCAATAGAACAGTATCTAAGACAACTAATTGCTTCCAACCATTATCTTAACGAAACATTGTTTTGCCATCAAGGGTGTAAAATGTATTTGTTGAGAACAGGAAAGGAGTATTCCTCTCTTTTGGACCATGAGTAATGTAATAATTTCTGTGAAAACACAGCCCACTTTTAAATGTCATCAGTAGGCATTATATGTCATAACAGTTTCTATTTCTCAAGCGGAATCTCCTTCAGTAGCAGCACCATTCCAGAGGTGAAGGAAAAAGCAACAGGAATCACCTAGCTCTAATCAAGGGACTAGCCTGGACTTAGAGTGGAGCAGACAGTGATTGCTGCTCTTCCTCTTAGCCTGATGTGTCTGTTCAGTCCTTGACTCTGAGCCAAATCCTTGGCTTTATTTCCCAATCAGTATTTTTGTTTTCATTTTTGAGACTGAGTCCCATGTTAGCCAGGCTGGCCTAGAACTCTCTAGGATGGCAAAGATGATCTTGAACTCCTGACCGTCCTGCCTCTGCCTCCCAAGTGCTGGAATTATGGGCTTGTGCCACCACCACACCATGCCCACTTTTGGAATGCTGGTATGCTAGGCAGGTATACGAATGATCTACACCTTCACCATGACGGTCTATTATTGCTACTGCTGTTATTATTATTATTGTTGTTGTTGTTGTTATTGTTATTATTATTACTGGGGGCTGGAGATTTATCCCATGGCCTTATGCTTGCTAAACATAAACTCAATCACTAAGCTATTCCCCCAGTGCTGAATTGAATTATAAATGGAAATTCAAATATAAAATGGAAATGTCATCTTATAGAGTTACTAAAAGCAAAAAAGGATAAAGAAAATTTTTCCTAGACCTCAACAAATTCCTTTTTTTTCTGTTCAGAAGCCTCCAGAAGACTGGCATTTATGAACCATGTGCCCTGGCCCTCAAAATCCCAATCTTTCTGCCTTCTCTTTTAGCAAAATTCTCTCAATGCAGCCTGTCCAGATTCTCTAAATTGTTCCAGACTTGGCAGCATCATAGGTAGCATCCTATGGTTCAGTCAAACCAAAAACCTTCTAAAAGGGAAGGGCTGTCCCCACCTCTTCCTGCCCTGTAGGCATGGTACTATCTCTCGCATAAGAACAAAGACTGAAGCATTGGAGCCATGGTTATCTGGTTCTAACACATTTTCAGC
Organism: Microtus obscurus; assembly: GCA_963919715.1. Taxonomy (NCBI): domain Eukaryota; kingdom Metazoa; phylum Chordata; class Mammalia; order Rodentia; family Cricetidae; genus Microtus; species Microtus obscurus. The sequence goes on from CAWTZC010002528.1 coordinate 18,979,205, forward strand.
TCTACATGCAAGGGCTTGTCATATCTGGCCTTAAATTTCTCTCATTTGTCAGCACCTCTGTGAGAAGGACAGTGGTCAACAGTGTTTAGAGAGGGGGAAAGCTCATTATGGCCAGAGAAGAAAACTCGGCAGGCTTCAGAAAATGTAAAGCGTAATAAATAAAAAATGGGAGAATACAATAGGTACCAGAGAGGAGAAAGCCCTGTCTCCCGCGGCGCAGCCTGCAACGTGACGGGATTGATGACTGTTGCCATATTCTCACTTGGATTCAGTGACCAGAAATGCTTTTCATCCCGTCTCTCGCTGGTCGGAAGAGCATACTCCCCGGGGACCCAACACTTCATAATAATGATTCATTATTTATTCCAGCCCCAGGACATTTCGAATGAGTGTTTCAACTACTGCTGGTTATTATATTGGATTTAACTCTCCTGATGCATTTATGGACACCACAGGGATCACTGAGCCGCAGTGGTCGCCATGGTGCTCCGAAGCTCCATCTTTATTTGATTTCTCTTTCATGAACGCTGGAACTTGGCCTAGAGAATCCTTTCTGCAATAATTAATCTAAATAAATATGTTTGTGCGTTAGCTCATGAATGTCTTAACAAACTAACAGAGTAAGAATTAATGATGAAACTTGTACCAAACGGTTGATTTTCTTAAGGAACATGGCAAATCATGCCCAGGCCTGGACCAAGGCAACCATCGGGGTGGGGACCACATCTAGTGATGCCCAACACAGCTTTGGACAAAGGGAATGACAACCATATACCAACATATACTGTTCTCGTTCTTCTTTTCTGGTGGCATTATGTAAATGCCGTGGGACAGAAAACTGGAAACCTCTATCTGTTCTTCATACCTTTAATCTTCCTGCCTGGGCTTACTGCTTCCCCAGTCCTAGCATGTATATATCCTACAAAATGACACACCAGGCCATCGGAAAACTCGGTAGGCTTCTCTGGAACACAGATAGAAAATCAAACTCTTTTGCTATCAAGAGAAGGAAAACAAATGACATCTAAAAGATCTGCAAAGGTCTAGATACAGATAATGGGCCAGAGTTAAGCTGAATCTGAATGAGACCACAAGTCTTCATGGGTCTGCTTCCTTCCTAAGAAAGACCTTAGAGCAGTGGTTCTCAGCCTTCCTAATGCTACAACCCTTTACAATATGTTATGGTGATCCCCCAACCATAAAATTATTTTCATTGCTACTTTGTAAGTGTAATTTTGATACTGAATAGTGTCTCAGTTTCTAAGACAATTGGAAATACGTGTTTTTTGATGGTCATACCCCACAGGTTGACTCATATGTTTGGCTACTTCATCTTCAGTTAGAGGCTGTTTGGAAAGAATGGAGAGGCGTGGCCTTGCTGGAGGAATGAGGGCTTTTAAGCTTCAAAATGCTTGCCCTATACTTGCAGGTCAAGATGTGAGCTCTTGGCTACTCCTGCTGCCATGCTTTCACTCCCCTGCAATGACCTCGAACTCTCTGAAGCCATAAGTTCAATTAAATGCTTTTAAATTTTACGTATGTTTAATTTTGGCTTTTGGAGACAGACTTTCTGTATATTCCTGGCTGCCTTAGAATTCACTATGTAGATCAGGTTAGCCTTGAACTCATAGAGATCCTCTTGCCTCTGTCCTGCCATACTGGCTTAAATGCTTTTTTTGATAACTTGCCTTGGTCATGGTGTTCTGTCACCAAAATGGAAAAGTCAGACAGTCACCTGTCTCCTCTCACTGTTAAAGTGAAGCAAAACCAGGTTTTCTGACCTAATTAAGGGCCAAGGAATTGAAGAATTTACCTCTCATTATTTTCTAGTTCTTTTTCTTTTCTTTTCTTTTCTTTTCTTTTCTTTTTTAAAGATGAAGTTTCTCTGTACAGCCCTAGCTACCCTGGAACTCACTCTGTAAATCAGGCTGGTCTTGAACTCAGAGATCCACCTGCCTCTGCCTTCCAAGTGCTAGGATTAAAAGTGTGCACCACCACCACCTGGCTTATTTTCTAATTTTTATTCCTATCCTCTTAGCATTCCAAAAGGCCTATAACCAACCAACAAGCCATTTGATTGGAAATAAAATTGTAATCCCAGTCATCTACAAAGTAGTAAATTTGTTAGACTCTTGACTGTTTATTATTATTCAATCATAAAAAATTAATTCAAGAAATCATAGAAAAAGTTTAACATGGAATTAATAATTGGTTCCTTTAAACAAGCACAAGAAGAACCCTATAGATGATCATTTTCTCACAAAATGCCATTTTATTGTCAGTATCACTGGAAACTTAGTCAACAGCCTTGCAACCTCCTCATAGGTCAGATAAAAGTCTTAGGGGCCTAAAGAGATGGTCAGGGCCAGCTACTCATAGAAACCCTGTCTCAAAAAAATGAAAATTAAAAAAAAAAAGTTTAATTGAAGTTACCCTATATTGGGGACATCACAGACCATGACAGGAATGGGTTAGCTCTTTTGGAGTTTGGTGTAGGAGTTCCTTCTGTTTGTATGTTGTTTTCATTGGTTAATGAATAAAGAAACTGCCGTGTCCTAGTTGATAGGGAAGAACTTAGGCAGAGAAAACAGAACTGAATGCTGGGAGGAAGGAAAGCAGAGAAGGAGAGTAGCAATGGATCCTCCACAGGAGATGGACATTGGTTAGAATCTCTGGTAAGCCACTGCCACGTGGCGATACACAGGTTAATGGAGATGGATTAAACTAATATGTAAGAGTTAGCCAATAAGAAGTTAGAGCTAGCCGGGCGGTGGTGGCGCACGCCTTTAATCCCAGCACTCGGGAGGCAGAGGCAGGCGGATCTCTGGGAGTTTGAGGCCAGCCTGGTCTACAAGAGCTAGTTCCGGGACGGGCACAAAAGCTACAGAGAAACCCTTTCTCAAAAAACCAAAAAAAATGGTGGCGCACGCCTTTAATCCCAGCACTCGGGAGGCAGAGGCAGGCGGATCTCTGTGAGTTCGAGACCAGCCTGGTCTACAGAGCTAGTTCCAGGACAGGCTCCAAAGCCACAGAGAAACCCTGTCTCGAAAAACCAAAAAAAAAAAAAAAAAAAGAGGAAGAAGTTAGAGCTAATGGCAAAGCAGTGTTTTAATTAATACAGTTTCTGTTTGGTTATTTCCAGTGTAAGCTAGCTGGGCAGCTGTGACAAACAACGGACCCTCTCCTTAACAACAGGAGTTGATGGTCAGTGGAAATACAGAGACCACTCTTCCAAACATTATAGCCTATTGCCACTACTCTTTACTTACCCTCGCAGAACTTAATGGTAAAACTATATTGTTGAAGACAGCACATACTTGAGTACATGGGAAAACCAAGCTGGTACTCACCTCAAAGCTTTATGCTATGGGCTAGCTTTCATAGTGTTGGAGAAGGAAGAGCAGTGCCAGAGAAGAAAAGTTAACTGCCAGTTGTGCTGAGCTGAGAACCATGCAAGCTACGATAATAACTGGCCTGGAGAGACCTACCCACTGGTGGGAGTGTGGAAAACGTTATAAATGCAACCAAACACTTTCTGATTGGATTTGAGGTCTGCTCCTTGAGATGGAAGTCATACCCAGCACTGTTATCAAAGCCAAGAACTAATGGTTCACACCTTAGGGGAGAACCTAATGCCGTTGTTCTGCTAAATGGATATAGTGTTCAACTGTTCATTAAGTTCTTGTCTTTATAGGTATAGGTTAGTACATCTTAAGCCTCATCAGAGAAACAGCTTCTTCCAGGGGATGACAATTAATAGAGACCCACAACTTCAAGAAAGAATAAGAGACTGTAGAGTGTTCATCCCCAAATGGAACATCAGTATGACATCCTTGCCCTCAAGGCTTAGGGACCAACAAGGAAGAAAGGGCTAGAAGATTTTATGAGCCAGAGGTGCTGGATGACAAGGAAATAGTGGTTTCTGAACTCAGCTGGTCGGTTGTGTGCATGAGCTCAGTGCTGTTGTGGCTACATGCATAAGACTCAGCTACTGGCAATTGATAACTGGTGTGGAAGGTCCTTCTGTCTATGTATTGCTTTTATTGGTTAATGAATAAAGAAACTGCCTTGGCCTGTTGATAGGGCAGAACTTAGGTAGGCAGGAAATACATAATTGAATGCTGGGAAAAAGAAGGGCGGAGAGAGAAACCATGGAGCTGCAAGAGACAGATGCTGGGAATTTTACCCGGTAAGCCACAGCCTCATGGTGATACACAGATTAACAGAAATGAATTAGCCAATAAGAAACTAGAGCTAATGGGCCAAGCAGTGATTTAATGTATATGATTTCTATGTGGTTGTTTCAGGGCTAAGCTAGCTGGGCAGCCAGGACAAACAAGCAGGCCCTTCCTGTTACAGTGTGGCCTTGCTGGAGTAGATGTGGCTTTGTTGGAGAAGGTGTGTCACTAGGAGGTGGGCTTTGATGTCTCAGATACTCAAGCCTGGCCTGTGAATCTCTGTCTCTTCCTGCTGCCTGCCAATCTAGAAGCAAAACTCTCAGCTCCTCCTGCACACATGGCCTGCACACAGCCATCCCTCCCAACATGGTGATAACTGACTTAGCCTCTGAAACTGTAAGCCAGCCCCAGTTAAATGTTTTCCTTTATAAGAGTTGTCGTGGTCATGGTGCCTCTGCACAGCAATAGAAACCCTAACTAAGACAGTAATCTTCCGTCTTTTATAGTCCATAGCCTGTCCATTGAAGCTACCGCTAGCCTTAGGTATAGTGTCTCTAAACTAATCGTGTCTTCTTCACTGGCGCTCATTTCAAGTTCACCAACACATCCTTCAGCCACCACACTTGCCCTCATCTTCTGTCTACACAACAGACAATTTTTCTAATTGTATTAGAACTCATCTGTCATATATAAAACATACAGCAACATGTACAACTTACATCCTCTGCAAGGTCACAGAGACTCCAGTGGCCCAGTGGCCATGTCTTTCCAGTCCCTTCTCCTTTCACTGGCTTGCCCATTATATCCCAGCCTCCTGACCATGTTTCAGTTATGCTGAGTTTAACCCCTACCCTCTCTCTCCCTCCCCCCCCCGCCTTTCTAATGCTTTCTTCCCTGTATGCAGACCTTAATCCAGACATTACTACTCAAGTCAATTTCTCACATGATGCCCTACTTTTCCCTCCCAGAAACTGCACTTGTATTATCTGTCTCCTTCCACTAATGCAGACGCTCCTATGGGCAGAGTCATGTGATCCACCCTGCACTCTGTCCACATGGACTGGACTGGTTCCTAGCCCAAAACAAAGCGCAGTAAATGTCTGTCAAGTAACAGAGTGACCCCTGCCAGCAGGACCTCCTCCTCTCCCAAATACTAAAGGCCAAGGCTTTGTTAGACACAGAACACTTGGGAAGCACTATTTTCAAAAACAAGCAACTTATCTCTTTGAGGGGAATATTTCAAAGCACAATGTGATAAGACTGTATTCCAAAGGAAAGAAATGACCTGTCACGGACACGTGCCACGGGCCATTCATCTTTCATTCCCACTGGATTAAGACCTAGGAGCCTGATTTCAGCACCCTGGTCTTCAGATGAACCCTGATGAGTTATTTCCTTTCTCCAGACAATTGGGAAACAGAAACTCCTGGTCAATTCTCAGTATCATTTACTGGATCTTTCATCTTTAGAAACCTGTCTGTGCCATCTCAGTGCGGTCACAGCTCCACTCTGTGGATAAACAAGGAGACAGGTTAGGAATACAGTGTCGATATGTTTCCTGGGTGAACGCTGGGGAAACCTGCTAGACTGTGTTTGAGAGACGGTGATCCAAAAAAAAAAAAAAATACACACAGAGTAGAACAGAAAAGACTTGGATTCTTATTTAGGTAGGAGAGTAAAATCTCTAAAAATTAAATATGAATCAAGGTCCAATAAATATTTGGTAATTTTCATGCTCCTTTTTTTCCCCCATCATCTTCTGTTCCTTATTTCCACCGACTTGAAACTGCTTAGCAACATTCTCCAAGGTATTTCAGCCCTGACAGTAGTGACCTACACATGCATTTTAAAACTCACAAACAACAAAACCCAAAGTTCATTCTGGTCAGACCTAGAAACAAAATAATTAAAAGCAAATGATTTCCTACGTCTGGATGGAGAGTTCAGCCATGGCAACAAGCAGAAACAGCATGCCCTCTTCTGAGAAGGAAAAAAAAAACAGAATGTTTTTCACTGATTAGCATCTCTTGACCCTTGCCCAGGGAAAACAATCCTCAGGAGGCTGCCAATGGGTAGGGGTAAAAGCAAATCAAGACCTCAGCAAAGTCCATCTGGCACAGCTTCCTGATCAGGTGCAGAAACCAGTTGATGGCCCCGCCCAGGAAAGCCCAGAAATATTTTTAAGTGTCTTTCAGTGTGCTACCTTAAGATCATGGGTCTCCAAGCCACCACAGCTAGACTCAAACCAGTAGCTGCACAGCGGCTATTGCGCCACAGCTAAAACCTTAAACCATTTCAGACCAGCTTCAACATGTAAATATGGAAACAATGTTACTGTCCTTCCTCTAGTGAGCTGAGTGTGGGCACCGGAAAACATTGCGTTCATCACTGAACTAACTCAGTTAGGAAGCGTCAACACAGAGTAACTAGGAACTTAGTGAGGTTTATCTTTGTTGGCCTCAGATAAACCCTCCGCCTCCTCCCTCCCCGCCTGCTGCTGTCCCTCCTTAGCCCTCAAGTTCTTTCCCTATCAAAACAGCCTGACAAACAGAGATCTGGATTCCTTAGCTCTAAAATAAATGTTTGTTGGAGCTTCAAGGATGACCTTGCTCAAGGAGCTGAGTGGGAGGTAGAACTTGGAGACACAGCAGCGTGCTCAGGAATCCCAAAGCAGGCCAGGCAGGGAGGCTTGCCAGGGAGGCGGCTCTTGGAACCTGTGAAACCACACAGTACGGCAGTTGCCTGACTTTGCCCACACAGTGGCTGCAAATCCATTTCAAAATGTCAAGAGCAGACTCTCTCCTCTGGTAGGTCATAGTCCACAGCCGTGTAAACACTTCATTTTCCCTTCATGAAAAGAAGATCAGGATACTTAAGCGACAGAGTTAGTTCAAAGGGGAGGGGAGGGGGGAAGTACAGAGGAGACAAAGACTGAACCCGGTTTTCAGGGATGAATAAGAATTCGTCGACAGACATGGTCAAAGCATTGTGAGCAATGGATCAAAATGTGTGAGGCAGGTAGAATAAAAGCCTTGTTTTATTGTATTATCCACTAATGTGGCCTTTTGTGTGCCTGTCTTTCCCTGCCAGAAGCTTCTTACCTTAGATGTTATGAACTCTGTTTACAATTACCAGTGTTCAGTATTAAAACATAAATACATCCTAAGACTGTGACTAGCTAGCAGATCTCCACGGTCCGGGGATAATGATGACAAGGAAATAGCCCCCCACAAAAGCCATTTCCAACATAATAGCTTTAGACAGAAATGTGCTCAAATAATACCAAATCATTCAAAATGGAATTCAGGAAATCCCCAAGTCTGGACAGAGTTCTCCTCAAGGCTGCCAGCAACCATTCCTGCCTGGACCAGTCTTCCCTCAGCCAACAGCATGGAGGTTAATTAGAACGAGCAGGGCTTTGCTGAGATTCCAAATGTTGACGACTGTTCCCACCACCCGTGGCGACATCAGCCTGCCTTGGTCTCTGTGTGGAGAGTTTGAACTTGATGACCAAGAAGCCTTAAGGCCGAACATTTCTAACAATTTGGGTAAATGAACTCCAGAGTTTCTGGTGTTGGGCCAACCACAGTTTTCCTTTAGCAAAAAAAAAAAAAAAAGCCTCATCCCTTCTCTTTCTACCGTTTAAAGACACATGGACAAGTTTTGGATTAGCTGTTCTCCCCCCGCCCCCATTTTGGTTTTGTTGACTGTGGAAATGTGGACAACTCATGATGTAGGATTCCCCTTTGTATGCTGTCAATATGTTGTATTGCCATTGGTGAATAAAGAGGCTTCTTAGGTCTATGACAGGGCAGAATAGAGTCAGGCTGGAAGAGATGGAGTAAGAGGGTAAGCAGAGTCAGGGAAAAGCCGTGTAGCCACTGCAGGAGACAGACACCAGATGCTAGACAGAACCTTACCAGTAGGCCACAACCACATGGTGATACACAGATTAATAGAAATGGGTTCATTTAAGATATAAGAGCTAGCTAACAATATGGTTAAGTGATTGGCCAAGCAGTATTTTAATTGATACAGTTTGTGTGTGGTTATTTTCTGGTCTGGGCAGCCGGGAAATGAATGAACAGCCTTCCGACTACAAACCCACCTTTAGGAAGGTCTTTCATCTTGCCAAAAGCACACGGGTCCAGTTTCACATCTACAGATTCACATCTATATGCCGGCCAAAGTCCCACTGTAAAGCCATCCTTGCAAAAGGATAAAAGGAGTCTCAGTGGGGACTGGAGAGATGGCTCAGAGGTTAAGAGCACTGCTTGCTCTTCCAGAGGTCCTGAGTTCAATTCCCAGCAACCACCCATTGGCTCACAATTACCGGTAATGAAATCTGGTGCCCTCTTCTGGCCTGCAGGCATACATGCAGACAGAACACTGTAAGCAAAATAAATAAATAAATCTTTTTTTTTTTTTTAAAGAGTCTTGGCAAACTCTGGAGTGTTTATTTGATGGGGAAGAAATACACAGGAAGGCCAGCAAGATGGCTCAGTGAGCAAAGGTACTTACTACTAAGCCTTCCCACCAGAGTTTGATCTGCTTCCCACACACACAGTGGAAGGAGAGAACCAATCACTGCAGGCTTTTCTCTTAACTCCGCCACTTTGTGCACCATGGCCCATGCGCCCTACCACCACATGCATGCACAGAGTAAACAAACAAACATAAAGTTATACAAATGGAAGGGTTTTTTTTTTTTTTTTTTTTAAATATTTATTTATTTATTTATTATGTATACAATATTCTGTCTGTGTGTATGTCTGCAGGCCAGAAGAGGGCACCAGACCTCATTACAGATGGTTGTGAGCCACCATGTGGTTGCCGGGAATTGAACTCAGAACCTTTGGAAGAGCAGGCAATGCTCTTAACCACTGAGCCATCTCTCCAGCCCGGAAGGGGTTTTTTTGTCATAGCATCTTGTAGTTTAGATTCATAGGCACAAATTTGGCTCAGAAACCGATCCATCTCATTGCTTGCTTTATTAATTTGTTTCATTTGATCTGTTTTGTAGGATTAGGCATGGAGCTATGGCTCCAGTCTTCTTTTAATTTATCTGAGACAGGATCTCACTAGGTGTCCCAGGATGACCTTGAACTCAGTCTGTAGACCAGAAAGGACTTGAACTTGTGATCCTCAGCCTCCCAAGCAACTGTTATTACAAGCCTAGACCATCAGACTTGATCTCTTATTTTATGAATTAAGGAATTCACTCATATTCTATTTATACATTCATTCATCCAAACACAGCAGGTTTTATCCTAGTGATTACTAATGTGTGATTCGTGTTCCAGAGGCATCACCACCCATTTCAAAGATGGACATATTGAGTTGTACCCCACTTCACCACATCACACACTGTGGAGGAGTAGCCAGCAAATGACAGTTCAACAAGATGTTCTCGCACACCCACAGGTCTGAGGAGAACTCCGTGCCCTATTAGTCAGGTGTATTAGTTAGGGCTCCTTAGCTTAACTGGATTATACAGAAAGGGGAATTTTTAGGCCACGCAAATGAAAAATTCAAGGAGCAATACTTCTTCCAGAATAATCTGTGAAAAAATAGCATTTTTTTCAATAGCTTCAAATATCTTGCTCTGCTAACTTAATACTCCTCTGTAGAGATTATTCAACCCTTGCCCCAAGGTAGCCAATTCTGGCTAGTTTCCTGTTGCTTCCCAACAGATACTTTGCCAAGGCACTTGTGGTATTCCATTCCTTAACCACATCATGTCCATAGCCCCTGCTCTTGCTGCATCCATGATATAATCTGGACCAAAACACTTTCCAGTCTCTCATCCCACCCACCGAGCGTCCTGCCTTGACTTCACAAACAAGCTTGTATTCTACCGCTGTATGAAAATTCTGTATCTGCCTCCAGCCCTTCCTCACCCATATTCTTTTCTTTTAACAGTTTATTTCTTTATTATGTATACAGTATTCTTCCTGCATGTATGCCTGCAGGCCAGAAGAGGGCACCGGATCTCATTATAGATGGTTGTGAGCCAAGGTGTGGTTGCTGGGAATCGAACTCAGGACCTCTGGAAGAGCAGCCAGGGCTCTTAACCTCTGAGCCACCTCATCAGCCCCCTTACACATATTCTTATGAATTCCTATTCTGTCTAGGATCTGACCCGTATGATGCAGCCACTGGTTACCATTCTGTCAGGATGGGTTTTCTTATTTCTAAAACCGGGTACTCATTTCAGTAAATGCATCTGATGGTAAGGATTAGAAGATTTCATAGAAGACAACGGCTGGATGATTAAACCTCCATAGGGTGAAAAGACTTATGTATCAGATTGACAGCCCTTACTTGTCACGTTCCAGTATACTTGAACGTAACATGACTTTTGTCCCTAATCTTCAATTGTTTCCTTCACCGTAATGGGTGAGTTTGGGAGAAACTATACTTAGTACAGCTCCTTCCTCTCTTCATTTTTGGGGACTTAGGAGGAGAGTCTTCATTAGAAGATGCCCACATCAGGCTAAAATGGAGGTGGGGATGCAGGCAGCCGGGTGATTTTGCACTTTCATCTTTAACTAGGTGCCTACGTTGGTACCTGAGCTGAAACTACTAAGACTCTTGCTACTGAATCTGCAAAAACTGCCTGATCCGTAACAAGGGTCACTTGATTCCCCTTGGCCTGAGTTAATCATTGATTCCCCTCAGGTGATCTGAAATTCAGGGAAAGGGTGAAAGGGGATATCATAATCACAATAAAAGTAAATAGTAGATAACAATCTTATCTTGTGCTATCTCTGGCGTCTTCTTCCTTGAGAGTCACCCGGACTCCCTAGGAGAACTTCCTTCTTTGCCATTTATACTGGAGTTGCCACGAGGGACAGACTGCTCATTTCTCACCGGGGGTATTTTCTTCTCTTTTATAAAAGGTGGCACGACATCTAAATTTTAGGGTGATCAACAGCAGCCCCAAATAAAGACTTTTCTCACCAGATGTCATATATGTAAGTTTGGCCAGTGAGGGCTAAGTGAAAGCGTTACATGCAACACCTGGAAAACATTGGAAATGGGGGCAAAGTGTATTCTCCACATCCAGATGCTTCCTTTTCTGCTCTCTGAACTACAACCCTAAGGTCTGGACGGAGGGTGGTCCTTCCAAACCATGAGTTGGGAGGCAGACCGGGCTCCTACATGCTTGAGGCAGCAGTAGCCAGGAATTTGCAAGCTGCTTGTGAAATCCTTGTGGCTTGAAACTGTTCATGGTAGGAAGATTTTCACCAAACGGTAGAGCGAATGCACTACGAATCAAGCCTCCCTCCTCCCTGCCCCTTGCCCTAAAAGCTAGTTTTCCATATGCTAATGTTGGAATGGTAGAGGAAAAGGGCCCGAAGCCCCGAGAGTCATCAACAGCTCATCGTAGAAGCCTTGATCTATATGAGAGAAAACTCAGTCTCCCTCTTGCCTACATATTTCCACATTGGCTTTCTGCCTGACAAAGTCAAACCTAATTGTAACAAATACCCATATCGAACCCTAGTGTCCAACTACCGCATGATTGTAGCTTTGAGATAAGCCAGAAACTGAAAAAGGGTATCTGCCTAGTTTGGCTTAGGTCAAGTGTCCGCATCCTTAGCATAGTTCGTGGCAGCCAGCGATACGGGTTCCGCCATACCAAACTGCTCACCCAAACCCATCCTCGTGGTAGACCCTGTTAGTTTACACCTGCGAAAGACGATATGGGCTAAGCAGGGAGTCCCAAGTAGTTCACTGTGCGACCATCAACAGACTGATATCTAACATCATTCTCCATTGTCGAATGCATTCCTTCTAAGCCCATATGTCTGAATCATTTTTCAAAAATATTTTATTTTTTTTTTTTTTTTTGGTTTTCCGAGACAGGGTTTCTCTGTGGTTTTGGAGCCTGTCCTGGAACTAGCTCTTGTAGACCAGGCTGGTCTCGAACTCACAGAGATCCGCCTGCCTCTGCTTCCCAAGTGCTGGGATTAAAGGCGTGCGCCACCACAGCCCGGCCAAAAATATTTTAATTTTTTAAATTCAATAATTTTAATGTGTTCCATTTGTAATTGCTAGATACAGATGTTCTGGGCTGTATATCTGGGGACATCGTTTTCCATTACCCTCTTAGCCATTCAGTGTTACTCCATGATACCCTGAGCTTCATGTCTTGCTGATTCCAACCCACTCTTCCTCCGTTTGTTGATTCATTTCTTTTGGTTCAAACAAACAATTCTAACCAGCAATGCCTGACCAGAGCTGCTCATATGACGACGCCGTGTCTGCAGGAAGGCGTAAGAGTGTATCACAGGCAGCCTCCGAATGACCGCTGTGGTGACAGTCAAAACACACACACACACAAAGGATGACTGTAACGTCCCTTAGACAGCAGAGGTTGGGGAAGCCCTTTGACCTCAGGAAAGGCCCAGCCCTTGCTGTGTCAGGGAAGAGTCACCAACCTGGCGGCACGTCATGATTTCAGGAGAACCGTAGGCACTACAAGAGGCCAATGCCACAGTCGTAAACAGAAACGCATTCCTAATGGACTTGGACATAACGACCTTTAACCCCGCTGACTCGATTAGGGCATACAAATTCAAGGGTCTAAATTTAAACTTAGCGCTAAATTGCACACACTTCAATGTATTCACATGTAGTCTGTTATTAGTTCCCTCATTGGGTCACACATGTCTGGGAGGTCCGGGCTAAAAGCACACAAATAGGACAAGATTCTTGATAAATAAAAGAGGACATTGCAAAACGGGACAAAAGTGTTCCCGGGGGAAGAAACAGGCTGTGGCATCCTTTAACAGTTGACTCTCTGGTACCTGTTCCGCCCCTTGCGAGTGAGCATCCATGAGGTCTCAGTTCCTTCACTGAACCCCAATTTAAAAATGGACGTAGGATTCCAAGTAGGTCAATAAGACACAAGAGCAAGTAAAATGCTTTATTAGAATATTTGCTTTCTCCTTTGAAATACACACTAGGAAGAGATGCCCCTCCCCTCTCTTGGGTCAGCTGACTCCCCAGAAGGAAGGCTAAAACTAGAAAGGAGCAGGCCTTACTTCAGGAGGTGACAAAGAAAACTCAGAGAGGAAAAGAGGAAATGAACAGGGACTTAAAAGGCCATGGGGGGAAAGAGGCATTCTTCTCATAGGCTCCAAGTACCAGAAGCAAACTGGGGTGCTAGTTAGCATCCCAAATGAAGAGAAGAAAGAGAAAGGCACATCCTAGAAAGATGAATGGACCCAAAGAAGCTCATGCTGGTTAGTGCGTTCTGCTGGAAGCCCTGGGTACCCATATACCCAATGTTTCAGATATTCTGCTCGAAGCTCCACCCCAACCTCTGGCATCCATATGTGGTGGAGGCTGCTCACTCGTACGTTTCCGTCTGCCCAGACTCGAAATAATCACACAGAAACTATATTATTTGCAATACTGTTTGGCCAATAGCTTAAGCGTATTGCTAGCTAGCTCTTACATCTAGAATTAACCCATTTCTATTATTTTATATTTTACCACAAGGCTCCCGGTTTACTGGCAAGGTTCGAGTGCATCTGTCCCCTGCGGTGGATCCATGGCTTCTTCTAGCCTCTGCCTTCTTTCTCCCAGCATTCAGTGCAGTCTTCCCTGCCTAGCTCTATTCTGCCCCATCATAGGCCAAAACAGCTCCTTTTATTCATTGATGAATAAAAGCAACACATATACAAAAGGACTTACCACACCACACATATACCCAAAAAGTCTGGAATATTCTGCCGGAAGCTCCGTCCCAGCCCCTGGCATCCATATACCCAAAGAGTCTGGGATGTTCTGGTGGAAGTTCTACCTCAAGACCCCTCCCCCATCTCTCTCCAAACCCTGTTACATCTCAGGAAGTCTGCCAATGATGAGCCCTCCCCTAGAGATGCTCAAGACCACTCCCACAGGGTATTTAAACTGTCCCCCAGAAAACAGACCATGGTTTTTTCGGTCTCTTTTTCCCTGTCTCTTCTCGGGAGGGCGAATCATCCAAAAGCATTTTATCCATTAAACCTGGGCTTTTTCTAATTTTGTCTGATTTGGATTGCTACATTAATGGAGCGGCTTATTGGAGTACAGAAATTTCTCACTAGGGACTGAACGAGGGAACAGGAATTCTGGGAAGGAAAGAGATAGCAACTCATTAAAGGAATAATTTGGGTTTTTAGAATGACTTAAGATGAGTCTACCTTCCTGGAGTGGTCCTGCCTTCCTTAGCAGTGGACATCCGACCAGCCAATTAACTGTCCACCTGGACTATCTGAGCTCTATCCAGGCCAGAGATTTCATCCTTTTGACAAGGAAGATCTAGTTTTCCCTTAATAGACATTTATTGCTGCTACTCACCACTATTTACCACAGTGTCCCATGTGCTGGGATGAGGAAGGCCTATCGCTAAGAACAAAATAAAACTCTCGATAATGGTCCGTGTGTAAAGGACTTACAGACATGAGGGACAGGGGTTGAAGGTCAACCTTTCAGTAGACACAATTCTCTATTGAAAGAGGGAGACTTTGAAGAACGCAAAGGATGCATTTTGCAGAGGAACTGGAGTCCCTTCCTTAGTCCCTTCATACCTGGAGTGAATTGGACTGGGCCCTTAACAGGATGAGACTGTACTGGATCTGTTACTGGCCACTGCAGCACCAAGTAGTAGAGTGGAGGGTAGCTTTGGGTGGCAAGGTACAAAGTCTCAGAATTGAGAGATTCTAACATTGAGAGAGATGCCAACCTTGAGAAAGATGCCATCATTGAGAGATGTGTTAACATTGAGAGAAGCATTAACGTTGAAAGAGATGTTAACACTGAGAAAGATGCTAACGTTGAAAGATGTTAACAATGGGAGAGCCGGGCGAGGGTGGCGCACGCCTTTAATCCCAGCACTCGGGAGGCAGAGGCAGGCAGATCTCTGTGAGTTCGAGACCAGCCTGGTCTACAGAGCTAGTTCCAGGACAGGCTCCAAAGCCACAGAGAAACCCTGTCTCGAAAAACCAAAAAAAAAAAAAAAAAAAAAAAAGAGAGAGGTGTTAATGTTGAGAGAGAGGCTAACATCAAGAGAGAGGCTAATGTTGAGAGGCTAACACTGAGAAGGTATGCCAGACATCTAGGCCGTATGCTCTTCGGAGCAGCAAAATCCAAAGGTTTGCGCATAACTCTCATCAAACACAAAGAAAGCTAAATAGTAGTTTCACTTAGACCAACAAGCTTATTGATTAAATTTGAATATCACATGTGAAGCAGAGCACTGCACCTTGGAGAGATACTCACTTGCAGCCCCATTTAGGTGGGAGCATATCTTAAGAGCCAGTGAGTAACGCTTAAGAGGGAAACCTCAGATTTTCTAAGGAAAACCAAGAGACACACAGTCAGTGGTAGCCAGATAAGCAGCTATAACCTATCAAGAAAGATAACACAGCAGCCTCACTAGGGCAAGGAAGAGGGAGTGTAGACTTCAGATCCTACAGCAGGGCAGCCCTGAGGGGTTGGCAGGGGAAGGGTGGACACTAAGGGTTAACATCGCCATCTCTTTGGAAAAGGGCAGGAGCTCTGAAAGCCACCGATTTTAAGCTTTTAAAATGAATTCTGCTGAGTCTTAAGGTTTTCCCCGGGGTGTTTAATAAGCTGAAAGTACCACAGCCAGGACACTAAGCTGAGACGCCACTAGTGAAGCTCATGGCAGGTGACAAGCAGAGAGTTTTGACAGAATACACTTAGGAACGAGAAAACCCTTTCGTGTCTGTAGCCAGAGACCAGCAAATATTCCCACCCAACTGCTCGTAGGCTGATGTTTGTGCTTCCTGAATGCAGGGTAAACTCTCTATGCAAGGTTTCTATGGATGCGAAGGGGGGGGCGCAGAGCGGTCACGTGATGAGGTTGCAGTCTTCGAGGGCCTGGTGAGTCGGCCTCAAAAGCCAGCCATACTGCAGGAGAACATCGAAACCAGGGGCCCCAGAGGCCTCCGAGTCCATCTCAGGAAACAGCTCACGTTCTTCTGGCGCAATTCCAGGTGTCGCAGTGGTTGCTGCGAACGCAGTTGCACACGTGATCTGGTTTCTGACCATGTCCTCATGCTTGTGTGAATTAAATGCAGACTCAAACATAACCAAATTATGGCTGGGGACCGAGAATCAGGGCAACGTCTGTGATGGCACCCGGGAGTCAATCCCTGGGCTTTTTTTTTTTTTTTTTTTTTTTTTGGTTTTTCAAGACAGGGTTTCTCTGTGGCTTTGGAGCCTGTCCTGGAACTAGCTCTGTAGAACAGGCTGGTCTCGAACTCACAGAGATCCGCCTGCCTCTGTCTCCCGAGTGCTGGGATTAAAGGCGTGCGCCACCACCACCCGGCTTCCTTCTTTTTCTATTAAAAAAAAAAGTTACTTCAGAATCTCTTTGGCATATCAAACCAGATAAAGTGCCCAACATTTGAACCCTGAAGGATGGGTCATAGGAGATAGGCAGTTGGTTCATTTGTTTCCCTAGCTACCGAAGTCTCAGAGCAGCCTTTCTCAACCTGTGGGTCGTGACCCCTTTAGAAGTCAAACAACCCTTTGACAGGGGTCACCTACGACCATTAAAAAGCCAGATATTTACATTCCAATTCAAAGCATTAGCAAAGTTGAAGTTGTGAAGTAGCAACAAAAATGATGTTATATTTGGGGGGGGGGGGGGGGAGTCACCACAACATGAGGAATTGTATTTATGGGTCGCAGTATTAGGAGGGCTGAGAAACCCTGTCTTAGGATAAATAACATATGATGAAGAATCAGCGGCAAAATAATTTCACATGAGATATGGCTCAGTGGTTAAGAGTACTGGCTGTTCTCCCAGAGGACCTGGGTTCAATTCCCAGTATGCACATGGCGGTTCACAATTGTGTATAACCCCAGTTCCAGGGAATCTAGCACCCTCACACAGACATACATGCAGGCAAAACACCAATGCGCATAAATTAAAAAAATGAATCTTAAAAAAATAATTTCACAACCATAGTTTGCTATGCAGCCTTTCCCAGAGACTTCTGTCCCCAGGTGGACAGATCAGGAGGACTCCAGTAACAGACATTTAGGCTCAGGGGTCAGTCCCACATCCTCAGGTAACTGTGGTCAGAGGTAAAGATGGGCTCCCTCCACCACTCCGAGCCAAAACTTCCTTTCCCAGAAGGTCTGAAAAGCGGTGCCAGACATTCTCAACATTCCTGTCATTCCCTAAGGGCTGAGGCAACACACTAACCAGTCGGGTCCTCAGGCACCTGAGGAACGGGACCACTCTTCTGTGGAGAGCTGAGGACAAAGATAGGAGAAAGCCCTGAAAGAAACATAGAGGAAGGGAGAAAGTTCAAGAAACAAGCTTGGCCTATGCTCACCGGTGTGATGACTCACCTAGGAACGGAAGTAGGGTCTGGAGAGGAAGTCAAAGCCCACCTCCCTACCACCACCCCCCCATCCTGAACAAAGATTTTTAACCAGAATAACTTGGGAATGTGGAACGTGTGTGAGAGAGAGAGAGAGAGAGAGAGAGAGAGAGAGAGAGAGAGAGAGAGAGAGGAGCTCAGTCAGAGCGCCTGTGTTGAGCACTCCTTGGTAGCTTTCTACTTTCTCTTCCGGCTTCTCTGTCAAACCCGCCCTCCTCGTCCCTTAGTCTTTCCCATACATAATCGGGAAGTGTGCTTAGGTAAACTGGAGAATCAAAAGGAGCCCTTTTGATTTTATTCGTTAAAGCTGCTCACAGCCACTAGAGGGCAGTGTGGATGCCAGCCTCTCCAGATTTCCTCTCCTCAGACCCCGGCTGGCCCATCCGCACATCCTGTAACAGGATGTTTCTGAACTCTTCCTTCAATTCTCCGTTTAAGTAAACAACCCCGGGCTGGATACACCCAGACTCACGTCCCGGTAACCCCACGGATCACGCAGGTCCACCTTCCTGGTAAATCCACAATTTTGCCTCATTTTATAACCTACCACAGGGAGAGCTTAAACTCACATTCTGCCTGGGTTTTGGAAGGTCTTAACAAATGCTATCCCTAAGAGTGGAAAAAAAAACTTTGCAAAGAAGGACCAGTTAAGTGACAGTGGCGTGAGGGCTGCGTAGTTGTACAAGAGTTCGTTTTGTTTCTGTTTCCAAGTTCTCAGTGTAGGTTTTGGTCAAAAGCAGAGAAGCTCAGCTGAGCAAAATCTGTAAGATCCATCATGGACGTAAACAGGAGGACAGAGAGCCATGAATGTTTGTCTTGGAATGAGGCACTGTGGGTATAAACTGGGGTCTGCTGAATGTCTTCCAGGTAGTTCAGCTAAGGGCTCACAGAGACCTCACACTCCCACTCAGGAGTAGGCCGCCATCTCACTGCCCTGGTGGTGAGTACCAAAGTAATTGTGGGTACCAAAGAACCGTCTTAGTTTTCAACCTGTAGGTCGGACCCCCCACACACACACCTCACCCCTGCCGCAGAGCTCTAACTCCAAGAAGATTTAGATTACAATTTACAACAGTAGCAGAAATGTACAGTTACGATGTAGCAACAAAACCAGTTTTATGATTGGGGGAGGGAGGTCACCACAGCGTGAGGAACTGCAGGGTCCATGCCGAGGCTGAAGACCTAGGGGAAACTGTGGCTGGGCTTGAGGAGGCTGCAAGGCTCACCACAGCTTTCTAGGCCCCGGCTCTGGAGCTGGACTTCTTCAGCCGTGGACTGATACCGAGCTTTATCATTCCTCAGCAAAGGCAGATAAGGTGAGGGAAATATTTGGAGGCAGGGATTTCTGGAATGTCCCCACAGTGCTGAAATAGCATCCAGAGTTCAAGAAGGCCATATTTGGACAATGATAACTATGTTGTGTTTTTTTTTTTTTCTTCTTCTATCTTCTGTGTTTTCACTGCTTCATAATAACATTTAACCTTTTTCACACAAGGTCAGTGCTGCTGTCCTGGAACTGTCCCAAAGACCTCCCCACCCGAGGACAGATCCCAGACCCTCCCAGGGTGGGAAACATACTGTGTTTCTAAAGGGAAAAGTACAATAGAGGCCATTGCTTACTGAAATCAGTCAGATCGGGAGTGTAGCTCAGCAAATCTTCCTTGGGAGAAAGAGGATGAAACAAAGAGTTCCTAGGTTCGATATTACAATAATTAATAAATATTGCACAGAAGGCCGGGTTAACACTTTCCCTGCAGGCTGAGAGAGAGAGAGGAAGTTCAGGAGAAGAAAAGATGGTAGGTGTGTTGCAGGAAGCCACCCCGGAACAGAAACACCCAGACTACTCCTGAGCCGACAAAGCCTGAAGTAGAGTTGTTGACAAAGGGCGGAGGTGGATTCAAGAGTCTCCAGTAGCCGCCCTCACCTGCTCGTGACCTCTGAGGCTCTCAGCAAGACACCAACAAGAGCTTTTCTTCCACAGGTTCTTTATTTACAAGACAGTGAGCCCCAGGAAGTCAAATTGCAAGACCTCTCCTCTCCCAGGTCACATTTACAAATCCAAGGTCTGGCACACCGGGACAAATGAAAACAGCTCTGGGGAATTGGGGGGGGGGGGGGGGATAAACAGCCCGGGAAGCCCTGGGAGGAACTTGGCTAAATAGAGTTGTTTCTGGACGTGACAAGTTGGCTTCATTCTGCGTGCTTCTGAATGTATAAATGATGTGGCTCATGTGTTTCCAGTAAAGGAACTTTTGTTTTGCTTTTCTTTTTTTTTTTCTCCTTCCCTTCTTCTCCTCTACTTTCACTCAGAAAGAATGGCTTTCCCATTAGGCAGTGTTTACAGGCTCTCAGAAAATGTGTTTAGACCCGAAAGCCCCAGCCCCCCCCCCCCAACCCCCGTCCCACCCACACTGCCAACACCTAGACAGCCAGTGGGGTTGAGACTGTTCCTTCCCATTTTGAGCTGGTTAAATGAAAAAGTCCTGCCGGGTCTCCACCCGAGAAGTCAGGTAAAACTACTAAAATCCACCGGGCCATCGTCATAGTGCAGTTATTCCGCTTCTGCGACACTCTCGTGAACGTGTGGAACGGCAGCCAGAATGGGGCTTCCCACCCCAGCCCCTGCAGTTCCTGGAAGCACAGAAGGGAAGGCACAAGAAAAGCCTTTTAGCCGGGCGACGGTGGCGCACGCCTTTAATCCCAGCACTCGGGAGGCAGAGGCAGGCGGATCTCTGACTTCGAGACCAGCCTGGTCTACAGAGCTAGTTCCAGGACAGGCTCCAAAGCCACAGAGAAACCCTGTCTCGAAAAACCAAAAAAAAAAAAAAAAAGCCTTTTAGGTCCCCCAAGCTCATTCGGTAAGAACTTAGTCCAAGTCTCAGGCACTGGAGTATGATAATGATTAAGATCAGTAGCTGCCACATAATCGCGAGAAAAAGCCATGAAGGAGGGTTGCCAATGGTTCTGTGATGTTTTGGGTTTGACACAAGTGCCCTGAAATCACATAGTGATGATGACTGCACAACCTTTTGAATAAACTAAAAGTCCTGAATTATTATCTTTTTCTTTAAAGGCAAGTCAGGTAAATTTGTGCTCAATAAAACAGGGTAATTTTGTGTCGTGTGGTGAGTGTCCTATTCGACCAGAATGCTGTTCTGCACAGCTGAACTAGAAAAAGAGAAAGTAGCCTAAAAGGGAGGGGGGGAGAGGAGAGGGTGAAAGGGGAGAGGGGGAGAAGGAGGGGAGGAGAGGGAGGGGGTAGGAAGAGAGAGAGAGAGAGAGAGAGAGAGACTTGAGCACTTGGGAGGCTGAGGTACGCACATCTCTGTGGGTTCAAGCCAGCCTGGTTTACAGAGTTAGTTCCGGGACAGCCAGGGTTATACTGAGAAACCCAGTCTCAAAATGAGCAAAACAAACAAACAAAACAAAACAAAACAAAAAAACAGACCAAGCATAGCCCATGGATGGGAAGTGTGTGTGTGTGTGTGGGGGGGGAATGGATAAAGGAAGAAGATGGAGTCAATGCTTAGGAAAGAGCAGCACATACCTAGTGCTGGGGGAGGGGAGGCGGAGGGGAGGGCACACTGCTCATTTGAGGGGTATGACAATTAATCCCAATGGGCTGAGAGAATGATTGCAGTGGTCAGGGGACAGCAGTGAGGGTTGGGGATGAAAAGAGCTGACAAGCGAGAGTTTGGACCTCACCCCACTGTCCACAGGAAGGAGAATGATAAGATCGTATTTATTCTTCTTCCGAGAAAGTCGAATGCAGAGCGAAGAATGGACCGGAGGTGGGGCTAGATCAAAAGCTCAGAGAGTTAGCTTGGAGATTATTGGGCAAAGTCAGAACTGGCTTTTCCCAAATAGGGAAAATTGTGAGGTTGGGGAAGGGCTTCCCAGCGCCCTGTAATTCTCTGCCAACCATAACAGCACCAGGCTCCACCAGGAAGAAAGATGTGGTTTCAACGGGAGGCGGTGCTGATGCTGAGGCGGCAGGCTTGTCCGCCAGCAAGCCCTGCTCTGGGTTCTGGTCCAGACTGTGAATTCAATCCCCTCTACACCCAAGTGCCCTTATCAGACCAGTGTGACCACAAAGATCCTCAACATTGGCCAAAGTAAAAGATGTACTACAAAGATTATGAACCTGGGGGTCAGAAACACTGAAGTTCAAGTTCCTATTTTCCCACTGCCAAGCTGAGACTCTGGTCTCAGTTTCCTTCGATGTGAATCATGGAACACTAGGCGCAGCACAGCTTTGTCCGGAGAATATGTGGTTACATATATAAAAAACCCCGCATCAGGTCTCAAAAAACAGCTTCGCACCATTCAGGCCACTAGGATTCCAATTGCTTGTTTGTTTTTTGAGATAGGGTTTCTCTGTGTAGCCTTGGCTGTCCTGGAACTGCACCTTCGACTAGGCTGGCCACAAAGTCACAGAGACCCACCTGCCTCTCTCTCCCAAGCGTTGAAGGTGTGTGTCACTGTTACCTCGCCGGCTTCTAATTCTATAGTTATATAACTGTAATGCTTCCGTGTGAGTCCTCTGACCTGGAACTTTCGGCATTTTAGTAGGGTAGGAGTGGCCATTTCACTGGACGACGGACAGGATTTGCATCCGTGGTTCCTTCAATACCATTTCAAAGTCAAATGCAGTTACATTGATCCCTTAAAGGTCTCAGAGCATCTCGGGAAGGGCATCAAGCCAAGCTTGTTTACTGTCAAACCAGGGGAGGTCAAAGTTCCAGGTAAAAGGTTCCCCTTTCTAGACCTCAACATAACTCCAAGGCAGCAGACCAGACAACCAGCTTGAGGCCCCCAACAAATGGAATGCTGTCTGGAATGATAATACGGGAAGAGAAAAACAGTTTGTGTAAACACAGCAGGCCGCTGAATTTCCAGAGGGCCATCCTGAAAGCTACGGAGGCTTTTCAGGCACAGCTGTCTTCCAGGATTTTCTGCAGACAGGAAGTTTAAAGAGTAGGCAAGCGTGTTGCGGCCACCGAGTCAGAGGGCTAGCCGCGCTGTCTGCTGTCCTTCGCTAGGCTGCGGTTCTTAGATGGTAAAAGAGAATTTTCATACTGATCTAATGGAGCCCCTGGATCTCTGGAAAGATCACACGTGGAGCGTGCGTGCATGCGCGCTACACACACACACACACACACACACACACACACACACCCTTAAAGGTCTTCTAGGTATCAGAAAATGTTGTCTCCTTCCCCACCCCCGACCCCATTTGCCCGCACTAACCGATTTCTCCCCCCACGCCCCACATCACCTTTGCTGAGCTCACTGGGCACTGCAGTGAATTTGGAGAAGCACAAGGTGGCAGAAGCACGCTAGAAATGCAGTTTCAAAGACACCGAGGGCAACCTGAACAACTTAGAAACTGAAAGAAAAAAAAGCACCTTCCGGCCTGCAGACCTCATTTGGGAAATGGGAACCCCAATACAAGACGCAGAACAGGGAAATGGCCACGCCGGGGTATGTATAGTGTCTGAGTTTTTCATTCTGTGCATTTTAGGTGTAATTGTACCTAATCAGGTATATTAGGGCAACTTTTATCATCCTTCAATGTTTATTTTAATTTTTAATTATTTTAATTAAAAATGAAGCATTATTAATTTTAAAATGGTCAAACTTTTGACAGTAGTAGAAGGGTCACATATAACTAACTTCACAGGCCCAAGCATCGATTTTACAAAAGGTTAAATGCATCTGCAGGGGTCCATATTTGTTAGGCAAAGTCCTGCACAAGCTCACTCATTGGTTGGCGCATGGCTTCTTTGATGGAACCCCTTTCCTATCAGCAATGTTTTCATTAAATAAGCACCAATATCACCTGAGCTGACGGGTTAACTTTTTTTAAGATTTATTTTTTTTTATTTTTAATTTTTTTTAAGATTTGATTTCACAACAGTTACTGATTATCGGAGATAATCACGATCGAAGAAATGGAATAGTGACTGGTCTCTTTGATTCCGAAACGGAAGGCAATGAAATTCCTTTTCCGTCAGATAGTTTTCACTTGAAGACCTGGGTAGCTTCAACTTTTGAGGTGACCTGTAACAAGCTTGGACTTT
This sequence comes from Microtus obscurus, assembly GCA_963919715.1. NCBI lineage: Eukaryota > Metazoa > Chordata > Mammalia > Rodentia > Cricetidae > Microtus > Microtus obscurus. Next base: position 19,002,884 of record CAWTZC010002528.1, read on the forward strand.
CACAGTTTGCTTGTCTTCATCTTTAAAACAACTCTCAGCAGGGGGTGTGCACAATCATTTTCCACGGAGCCATGACGTAAAACGATTTCTTAAATACTGAAGCATTGCTGCGGCAACCAAAGCCCCTGACATTTTTCACAGACTGCGGCTCATGAGATTTGCTCCTGGAGTATCCACCAGAGCCTTAATTCACCCGCTACTTTTGAGTCACTGAAGCTGACATACATACGCACATACACACAAATACACACACAGACATACATGCGCTCACTCACACACATACACAAACACATACATACATACACACCCATATGCACACGTACATACACACACGCACACACACATATAGACACATGCATACATTCACACATACTAATACATACCCAGGCGCACACACACATATACACCCAGCCATACAATACACACATGCGCACACACACACAAATAAATATAAATAAATAAATTTAAGCCTATGTGTTCTTTTCACAAGAGTTTAGGATCATTATGCTTCCTTAAAATTCAAAACGTTTTTACTTCATTTTAATCTCTGGGTTTTGCCTTTAAAGTAGACCTGTCTCCTTTGACTTAAAGACAAACATTAGACACACAATAACAGCCTAACAGTCACTGTGTGAACACATCAGTAGGCAAATGGGAAACGGGAAAAAACAATGTGAGTGTCCGTTTTAGCATTATTAGTGAGTTTAACTTGGTCTCTCAGACTCTGGGTCTTTTACACATTGTTAGATGGGCAGAAAATTGTACTCTAAATTTTCTAAGTAATAAGAATTCATTAGTTATAAAATATTTCAAATAGTACTTAGTGTTTTTTTTTTTGGTTGTTGTTGGCATAAAGATTTTTATAAAGGGGAAAGAAAAAAACAAAATCCTAGCTTCACCTGTGCAGCATCTTACTAGACAAGCGCCCTGCCCCCTCCTTTAACACTTCCTTGTTTAGGATTTAGAACTCTGTGTTCACATTCAATGAATTCCTAACATTCCTTTACTGGGATCCTTCTGAACCACGCATCCAAATTAGGTAGTCTTTTTACCTGGTACACAATAAATCAATTGTTTTGCACAAGTTTCACAGTGTATCACTAACAAGAAGAGAGGTCAAATCTCTGAGAATATCCTGACAATGCTGGGATCATTAGGGCACAGCGTAGCTAACGTGGTCTCCTGTGACACCGTCACTAGCAGGGGACACAAGTCTCTGAGCTGGGGCCCTAGCTGATCATTGAGTTTCTGGAGGTGGAAGGTTTTGCTTGTTTGTTTTTTAAACCAGCTCTGCCTCGTTTTTTGTCTATTCATGCTAGAGAAACAGTAAGACAATTTAAGGGGGTAGGGTAGAACCGTGAAACGCAAAAAGCAATAGCCGGATAATCCCCAATCAGACCAATTTACTGACTCAATGAACATTAACGACATCACCGTCTGCTCCAAGGCTTAGAAAGTCGGTGTTTGTCCATCGTGAGGTGTCAGGACCTAACAGCACTACCTCAAAAAGTTACTCAGCTACCACATTTATCGGCATTGTTGGCAATCCCTTTAATTTTATTGATGCTCAAATATTTATAGTTAAAAAGATTCTATCGCCCACTTTTTTCCCCCTTTTACTTTCATTCATCAGGAATGGCGGAGGGTCCTATCATTTCTGAACTAAACTTAGCAAGAGATTAGACTTTATTGTATCTCACAAAAATCTCAAGTACATACGGCATGCTTAAGATGAGCAGGACAACATGAAATTCGGAATGTTTGAAGAGAAAACTACTGCACAGGGGATTTAGCCTTTGTCTAATTTCAGTGGTGCAAATCTGCATTCTAGTTAGGTCCTCCTTCTAGATCACAGGGCAAACACTACTTTCAAACTGGCTCAGTTCGGCAGGAAATACATTTTGTTCTGAGCTTTTTTTTTTTTTTGTAGGCATTGTGTGGCCTTCTGCAATGAGGACAGATCTTTCCTCGTGCCAAATGTCTGCCATTGTTTCTCTGCCGTCTCGTACTTGTCCACGAAACAATAAAAACTTGCTATCCAGGAAGAAGCTGAACCGGGAATGATGTCTCGCTTTGATCTGCTATTTAGGACACGCTAAATCACAAGTGACAAACAAAAAAGCCACAAGGAGAGGAGACTGTCTTGTTCCGGCCCCACCTGTTCCTAACTAATTCACCTGTTTCGTTTCTGCAGTCACCCAGCTAATGACATGGCCCTAGAATACATCTGCCTCACATTCCGGGCACGGAGACTTCTCGGGGCGGTAGCTGCCCCAGGTGATGCCTATTTGGGTGAGACATGAGGAAGAGTAAGGGAAGAGGGGGATGCTGGGAAATGCTCAAGTAAATTAGCAAGAACCCTTTTCTTCCTAAAGGCTATTTTCCTTCATTCCAGACTTTTTTCAGTGTCTCGCGAGTAGCTACAGTTCTCTGCGGTGGTAGAGACAGCCATGCTGAAGAATACTGCGTCCTTTATTAGCTGAGTTCTCACTTCCATGGAGTTTCTGAGGACAGACTTCTCCACACACGCCCCAGTGGTAGCTTATTAGATGCAGAAGCTTCCTGATAATCGTTTTTCATTTCTGGAGAAAGAGACCTTATAATGTCCTCAACTTCCCTATTGGTACAACCCACACAACGATGTTGTGTAGAGTGACATAGTCATACAGCGATGATTTCACTCTTCACGCTGTACATTAGTAAAACTGTAAAGCAACTTGCACAAGGTCAGACAGCTAAAGGGGTGGGTGGAACTGGGGTCTGACTTCAGGCCGGTCTGAACGGAAGCTGGTACCCAGGGTAAGTGTTGTATACGGGGATCAGCTCCTTTATTAAGCAGTTGTATTCCTAAGGACTTATAAGGAGGCCCTCAGACACGATGGCTCTTCAGAAATGGGTGCCCTTTTCTCAGTCTTCTGACTTACTGACACAGATCCTAGCTGAAGTTTTTCAACTCTTGCCTCAAAAGAATTCTTCTTCAGCCCTGTGTGTGTGTGTGTGTGTGTGTGTGTGTGTGTGTGTGTGTAGAGAGAGAGAGAGAGAGAGAGAGAGAGAGAGAGAGAGAAACAGAGAGAGAAACAGAGAGAAACAGAGAGACAAGATGACGTTGCGTATCATTCCTCAGGCACAAGAGTCTGTCTCCTTGGAGTCCACCTGCCACCTGTCCGGTCCAGGTGACAGGCATACTGATGCAGGGATGGGAGGAACTTTCATATTTAAAGAAACACTGCTTCTATCAGCAACAAATTGAAACCAGTTTCTGAAGGAGGCAAAGGATACAACCAGGGTGAACCCACTGGGCTCAGCAATATTTTTTATAGTATTTTAAAATCTTCAAGTTTCTTTTGAAACAGGCTATGTTACATACTAATTCTCTCCCCCCTCCCTTTCTCTCTCCCTCCCTTTCTCTCTCTCCCCCTCCCTCTCCCCTCCCTTTCTCTCTCCTCTCCTCCCTTTCTTTTGCTCCCCCTCCCTCTCTCTCCCCCTCCTTCTTTCTCTCTCTCTCTCTTCCCCTCCCTCTCTCTCTCTCCCCCTCCTTCTTTCTCTCTCTCTCTCTCTCTCTCTCTCTCTCTCTCTCTCTCTCTCTCTCCATAGGGTCTCTCTACATAGCCCTGGATGTCCTGGAACTCATTATGTAGACAGGCTAGCCTTGAACTCAAAGATCCACAAGCCTCTGCCTCCAGAGTGTTGGCATGAAAGGTATTTTTCTGATCCTGGCAGAAAACTGAATTTGGTTTTCTCATCACATGACTTTTCAAGGTGAACAAAGGCCCTCCCTTAGCTTTCATTCCCCATCTTCAAAGAGAGTCACGTCTTTAGTAGTGAGACGTTCTAGTGGAATGCCTTTACGACACGTGAGAGAATGTTCCCGAGTCTCCCGAGGAAAGGAACTAGTTAAAAGTGTTTCAGTTGGTCTCAAAAGATCCTAAGTTGGTAAGTAAATCCCGCAGACTTCATCTAATGCTCTCAAATATGTTCTCCCTCCCGCCCCCAAAAGAGAAACCCTTAGACGGGAACGACCGCAAAAGAATAAAGTGTCTGCAGTACTCAGTTACAAAAAGGGGATAAGTAAAAGGATGATTTCAACCGTGGTAAGCTGAAGAAACTTGTAACCAGATACAAAGAGCTTGTCAAGAACTGTTCTTGGTTCCACTTCAGCTGCAATGCTCAAAGGCAAAGAAAAGCACAAGCAATGGTTTCAGTTTACCATAGTGGCTGTGGGAATTTCAGGAACTATATGATCACAGATACTTGGAAGCTCATTACAAAATTAAGAACGTTCTGAAACTATCTTGCCGCTTGAGATGATCAGAATGTACTAAAAATGTGGGACTCTGACCCCTCCTAAGGCCTTAAAAGCAACAGCCACTAAAAATAAGACTTCTGGACAAAAATAAAATGCATGCCACAAACTCAATGAATGGAAACAGACCTTTGTCCTCCAAATCTCTATTCATTCAGTTTCTTGACATCAGGGACATCTGTGTCATTTCCATTCATTAAACTTATTCCTACAATTTTTTGTTCATTTGTTTGTAGTTTTTTGAGACAGGGTTTCTCTGTATAGCCCTGGCTGCTGTCCTGGAACTCACTCTGTAGACCAGGCTGGCCTCAAATTCACAAAGATCCATCTGCCTCTGCCTCCTGAGTGCTGGGACTAAAAAGGCGTGCACCACCACACCCTGCACAATTCTTACAGCATAAACCACAGTCAATACAAGTCCTGCTGTGGTCTCATTAAATTGAGTTCAGTGTTCACCTTTTTGAAAGAATCAAAAGATTTATTTTGAGAAACAACCTCTCCTCACCCCCAGGTCAGCACTCTTTCTCTGGGTCAAGAGGTTATCAAATAGTGTATGTAATAGTCTGTCCTGTCCCTTTAAGAGACAAGCCCCTCACTCCCATCCACAGAGGCAAGAGATCTTCCTGAGTGGCTGCAGCAGCCTGGGTCTCCCTCCCCAGCCCCTGAAGAGGCAGCTTCTGTTTCTCTCCCTTCTCCTCAGTTCTCCCCCCTTTCTCTTTCTTCCTCTCTCTCTCTCTCTCTCTCTCTCTCTCTCTCTCTCTCTCTCTCTCTCTCTCTGCTTTTCCCCCTTCTCCTCTTCCCCTCCATAATCCACTAAATAAATACCCACTTTCTCTGCATGGCTCATCTCTGCCCTCACCCGCCAAGCAGAGCAGCTCTCACTGCCACCGGGCTCCCTGCCTGGGATCCACTGGCCCTGGTGGCAGGGAACCACAGCAGCAGCCTTACCACGGCAAACAGCCGGTTGCCCGCTGCAGCCACTCGGGAAATGGTGCCTTACCATAACGGTGTGGGCTAGGATTGTTTTTGGTTTATTCTTAAGTCCCTAGTCCCTGATCTGAATCTGCCACAAAGGAGGTATGACAATGAATTTTTGTGAACCAATCTAAGATATAAAAATGCAAGAATTTGGGCTGTAGAGATGGCTCAGTGGTTAAGAGCACTGCCTGCTCTTCTAGAGGTCCTGAGTTCAATTCCCAGCAACCACATGGTGGCTCACAACCATCTGTAATGAAATCTGGTGTCCTCTTCTGGCCTGCAGGCATGCATGCAGGCAGAATACTGTACACACAATAAATAAATAAATCTTTTTTTTTTTTTTTTTTTTTTTTTTGGTTTTTCGAGACAGGGTTTCTCTGTGGTTTTAAAGCCTGTTCTGGAACTAGCTCTTGTAGACCAGGCTGGTCTCGAACTCACAGAGATCCGCCTGCCTCCCGAGTGCTGGGATTAAAGGCGTGCGCCACCACTGCCCGGCTAATAAATCTTTTTTTTTTTTCGAGACAGGGTTTCTCTGTGGCTTTGGAGCCTGTCCTGGAACTAGCTCTGTAGACCAGGCTGGTCTCGAACTCACAGAGATCCGCCTGCCTCTGCCTCCCGAGTTAATAAATCTTTAAAAAAAGAAAAAACATGCAAGAATTCTAGACATAAAGCTAGTTTTCATGTCTGGAAAAGAAAACACAGTGGGTGTGGTAGTCTGAATGTCACTGGCCCCCATAATCACACAGGAAGTGGCACTATTAGGAGGTGTGACTTTATTGGAGTGGGTCTGGCCTTGTTGGAAGACATGTGTCACTGTGGGGTTAGGCTTTGAGGTGTCCTATGCTCAGAATACCACCCAGTTTCAGTAGACTTCCTGTTGCCTGCAAGATGTAGGACTCTCAGCTATTACTCCAGCACCTGTCTGCCTGCATGCGCCATACATCATGACCTCTGAAACAGTAAGCAAGCCACCCCAATTATATATTTCCTTTACAAAAGCGCCATGGGGGGCTGGAGAGATGGCTCAGTGGTTAAGAGCATTGGCTGCTCTTCCAAAGGTCCTGAGTTCAATTCCCAGCAACCACATGGTGGCTCACAACCATCTGTAATGAGGTCTGGTGCCCTCTTCTGGCCTGCAGGCATACATGTAGGCAAAATATTGTATACATAATAAATAAATTAATTAATTAAAAAAAAATAAAAATAGAAATCTCTTTAAAAAAAAAAGCTGCCATGGTCATGCTGTTTCCTCACAGCAATAGAAACCCTAACTAAGACAGTAGACCCTTCTTTTTCAACGGAGAGGTCATTGGTAGAAGGGTTTGCCAGTTTTCATTGCCACGGTGGTCCCCTAAGTCAAAGCTGCTGGCAACTAGACTTTATTCCAAGCACCTAAGAGGCTCTTGGTTCATCAATCACCACAGCCATCTTCATGACCTGCCCCTGACGATCAGCAAACACTCGTGCCTCAGAACTAGCAGTGCAAACTGACCAATGATTGTACCTCTGCACACGCACACAAACACACACATCTGCGCGAACCCCCCCCCCCCCATACATAGAATGAGACCTTGATGTGAGTGTGGAATCTCTAGTAAAATCCATGAGTTTGGGTCAAATGAATGGGCAAAGCACAATCTGGGCATCACTGTGTGTGTGTGTGTGTGTGTGTGTGTGTGTGTGTATGCACTAGTGAGTATGCACAAGTATAGATAGGCCTGAGGTTGACATCAAGTATCTTCCTCAATCCTTCCCTACCTATTTTTTTTTAAATATTATTTATTTATTTATTACGTATACAATGTTCTGTCTGTGTGTATGCCTGCAGGCCAGAAGAGGGCACCAGACCTCATTACAGATGGTTGTGAGCCACCATGTGGTTGCTGGGAATTGAACTCAGGACCTTTGGAAGAGCAGGCAATGCTCTTAACCGCTGAGCCATTTCTCCAGCCCCCCCTACCTATTTTTGAGACAGGTTCTCTCAAGGACCCTGGAGCGCAGTGGTTGAGCTAGGCTGGCCTGCCTGGAGCCCCTGGGGACCCTCCTGCTTCTCCCTCCCAGCGCTGTGACTGCAGGTGCATGCCACCATGCTGGGGTTTCTAAGGGGACTCTGGGGACTCAAATTCAGGTCCCTATGCTTTCACAGGCCCATTTTTTTTTCTTTAAGAGATGGTTTTAATTTTTATATACCTTGATGTCTTTTTCACATGTAGCTCAGTTATCCATTTATATATGTGGCTACATTCTAATTTGCACACAACTTTAAGAAGTGTTTTTTAACAAATCAAAACAAAAAAACCCTTGACATTTCTGACGGATCTCTTGCCCTTTGGAATACACTTGAGTAGAAATATGTTTTCCAAGAAGAATGAGAATTCTAAGCCTAAGAATGAGAAAAATTAAAAAATGTCAAAACAAACCCCTTGAATATCTAGCTGAATCTATATTTAATCATTTATACTGAAAGTAGAAGTTAGAAAACATTTTAATCTCCAGTAGATTTCCCAGCTAAGAACAACACCAAGACCGCATGGTATTTGCAACAGACCTCCCAGGTGCTAGCAAAGCTTCATCCTCTACTGAAGGAGTAGCTCTCCCTGCCACATCCTGAAAGCGAAACGGACAGGATGAAACTGGACCAGCCTATGCCAGAAAACCACCGCGCTACCAAGAACTGGAAGCATGACAAGGGTCCATGTCAAAGTTCCCACTGGCTCAGGATCAGACAAACTGGACATAAAAAATGACAACAGCCAGATAAGACACAAAAACCCATGAAACAAACTCATGACTTACCTTCGATGGTTGCCAAGACTCTGATCCATGATTATAAAATTGGTAAAGAATGGGGCTGGAGAGGTGGCTTGGCAATTAAGAGCACGGGCTGCTTTTTCCAGAGGACCTGGGGTTTGATTTCCAGAACCTTTACAACCCAGGATGCTCACAACCATCTGTTACTCATTAGAGGGAGAGATGCCCTCTTTTGGTCTCAGTAAACACCTAGCACACAGCTGGTGGGTGGATGTAAATGCAGGCCAAACACCCCTGCACATAAAATTATTCTTTTAAATAAAACAAAATCTTATCTTGTTGCATTTTGGGAAACCAAGTAGTTGATCACACACACACACACACACACACACTGTTGTTTCTCTTTGTTTTGTTTGTTTGTTTCTTTTTTTTTTTTGCAACAGTCTTGCTATGTAGTGAAGGCTAGCCTCAAGTCCCAATCTTCCACCCTGCCACCACAGATCTATAACAAAGCACAATGGATAACTCTCACAGCAGAAAAAGTCAAGAGGCAAAGGACCCTTTCTTTTTCCTGTAGTAAGTATCTTGAGGAGATCTGAACACACAACATTTGACTGTGAACAGCCCACGAAGGTAGAGTTGTGAGATGCTGGCTTTGAGGGGGTTAACTGTTGTCTTACTGTGCTCTGAATTCAGTATAGACTTCAGCTGAGGGAGGCCGCCTTCTTACTGGCTGCCCGGAGGCACTCGGTGAACACGAACCCAGCACAGGTTCACTGCACGAGACACAATTCTTCTTCCACTTGAAGAGCGTCTTTACAGAACAACCCTTCCTCCCTCCCTCTCCCCTCACCAATCAGCCCTGCACCTCGGCCAGCTTCCGCAGCCTTCTCTAGCTCCCTCGTTTCCATGAAGAAAGGTTCCTCCTAATAAATCTGACAAGACCGTTTCTCCGAGAACCCCGCCGCCGGAATACAGATTAGAAAAGCCGCGCTCATGGGCTCATATTATCGCCATGACAATACCGTGGTTGTTATTATTGTTTTTAGTTCTCACTACAGGAAAGTCATAAAGAAATATTTATAGGAAAAAAGACTTTAGAGACCCCAGGGAAAGTGGGTAGATCGTAAAAATAAGATCAATAAGTAAGACTGAGATTTCTTGCACTTTTGTGTGTGTAGTGTCTACAGGAAGATGCGATCAATCCTGAAGGTAGCTAAGGATGTCAAAATGAACGGACATCTGAGAAATAAATGATCACAGCCAGGAGGAGCCTGAGACAAAGACAGAACTGTGTAATTTCCAGCCTACAATAGGCTTTGGAACATTCATGCTCTCTCTCTCTCTCTCTCTCTCTCTCTCTCTCTCTCTCTCTCTCTCTCTCTCACACACACACACACACACACACACACCAGGGAAACAATGAAAAACTGGGAACTGAGTAATTTATCAATACTGATTCATTATTGAACAACCGTGAAATATGATATATAAGATGCAATATGGGAAGGACACAGGATTTAAGAACTCTGCATAACTTTAATTCGGTAAAGCTAAGCATATACTAAAGCTTTCTTTCTTTTTTTTTTTTTTAACCAAATCTTATTTGTTGGTGATGGTAGCACAAATTTTTAATCTTAGCATTTGTGGGGTAGAGGCAGGTGGATCCCCATGAACTCAATGCCACACTGATCTACACAATGAGTTCCAGGCCAGCCAGTAATTATACATAGTAGTACTCTCTGAAAACAGAAGTAAATACATTTTAAAAAAAGTAAGTTTATCTTAAAACACCATGTTTAAGAAATTAATGACCCCAATTAAGTGTTTACCTTTCCTTACAGGAATGCCAACTCTGTATCTGTCACCAATAAGCCATGAGCTAGAAAAATGTCCCCTGAGCTGGGCAGTGGTGATACACGCCTTTAATCCCAGCACTTGGGGGGCAGAGGGAGGTGAATCTTATTGAGTTCAACGTCAGACTGGTCTGCAAAGGGAGTTCCATCCAGAACAGCTAGGACTACACAGAGAAATCCTGTCTTGGAGAAAAAGAAAAGAAAAAAGAAAAAAATAGGTCCCACTTGATTTTTCTGAACAAGAAAATTTGAAACTTTAGACTCCCTGAGAATCCCCACAGTGTCTGCATTGTACGTGCAAAACAAAACCCGGCACCCATGAAACACTATTTATTCCAATCAAGTTTTAAAATTTGATAAAAATGCATGGTTGTTACTAAAATACCCTTCAGGAAATAGCCTTTAAGAAAGAGAACCAAGGCCGGGCAGTGGTGGCGCACACCTTTAATCCCAGCATTTGGGAGGCAGAGGCAGGTGGATGTCTGTAAATCTGAGGCCACCCTGGTCTACAGAGCAAGTTCCAGGGCAGGGTCCAAAAGTTACACAGAGAAAGCCTGCCTTGAAAAACAAAAACAAAACAAAAACAAACAAACAAACAAAAAAAGGTAGGAAGGAAGGAAGGAAGGAAGGAAGGAAGGAAGGAAGGAAGGAAGGAAGGAAGGAAGGATGCATAAAAGAGAAGCAAGATTCTATAGCTGCCCAATTTCTTGGACTTGTGAAGAATGATCTCCAAAGACAACACTATACTAATGGGACACGTCCAGCTGCCAGAGCCTGTGTGCGGAGGATTTACTGATAATGTCTTTATCAATGACAAAGCAACAAAGAAAAGACCAAACTTCACATCATTTTCTTTAGACAATAGGTCTAAAACAAAGCAAAGGACAACGATAAAGACAGAAATCTTTGCTTTGATCGACACACGATTTCACCCGCCAGGATTACCTGAAGCCTTTGGTAGACAAATGACTAGACTTTACCCTCTAAGTTCCTAATTCAGGTGTTGGGTGGGGCCAAAGACTTGTATTCCTGTTAAGTTCCTAAGAGAGAGGAACGCCTGTCCGGTGAGAAACACCGCGAACACGCGCACACAGGCCAAACACTTTGTAGGGCAGTGGTTACAGACCGAGTCTACAGATCAAAGTCCTGTAGTCAAATGCAGGAGCTTTGTGAAGTCTGCGAAGGGTCCCTCCTGCGCGCCTGCTCACAGGTTGGGAAGAACCAAACACGACTGTCCAGGGTGCAGGGAGCACACACGGCGCCCAAGCCACCAGAAGTTAAAGCCTTAAGGAGCTTGGCAAGGCAGAGGCATTCCAGGGCCGCCAGTAAGCATTGGCGTTTTTAAGGTGTCGTTCCATGAAGATGCCCGTCGACCCCACTGATTTCAGTAGGTGATCCTGAACTTGAGGGGCATTCTCATACTTTCCGTTACTTACTACTGCTATTCGCCGTGCTTGGACGTGGAGCCCTCAACGTCCCTCCTAAGGCGAAGCTTTCCAGTTCTCCTCAATGCTAGCGAATGAGTGTTTTCTTATCAAAAGCGATTTTCTGATTCTTCCGCGCAGATTCCTTACCTCTGAGCGACAGCTTTGCTTACCACAAAAAAAAAAAAAAAAAAAAAAAAACAGTAAAAGAAACCTAATACCTTCCTATCCATTTTTCTTAACAATTGCCTCCTACAAAGTTAAAATGCCCTACGGTGACGGCTTCTACCGTAGGTTAACCACAAGAGAGAGTTCAGATTTTTAAAGGAAGACAAACATGTCTCTGGCTAGAAGAAGCCTGTAACATAAATATGTGCTTAGGCCCCCCAGAACGTCTAAGTAAGACTACCAACCGACTATTAGTTGAGCAAATAGTAGTATATTTTAACATGGAAAAAAAAGCAGACATTATAATAACCTTTGTTTTTTTGTGGCTATAAAGTAAAAGTTCAATTATTGTTTTACTTGGTTGATTTTCTTCCCCCCACACTGCATTCCTAATACGGAGTACCTTTCCCTTTGTTTAAAGGCATTAATAACAGCAGGGTAACTCCTTAGCGTTGTTCTAGAACCAGTACCTAGCATGTATGAGCAACATATACACATTATAACTCCCTCACGGAAATCTGTGATAGCAAAAGTGTATCCAGCCCAAAGATTAAGAAAAAAAAAATTTGCTTCCTAGCTTTCTTGCTACCCCATTAGCCATAAATAAATAAATAAATAAAGGATGCAAAGGTCATTGTCACCAGTCCCACGTGTTTAACATGAAGACTTAACATCATGTCATTGTTCTGAAGGGCAGTGACAAAATGTGAAGAGGCAGAGAAAGTGGAGGCCCGGGGTCAGGGACCAGAGGAGCCTTCGGCTCGGCAGCTAACAAAGGGTGCATGCACGCTTGCACACACACAGTAAATCTGGAACTAAAAAACCTTCCATTTCAATGACGATGACGAGATCTCTGCATCTGAAGGAGGGCGGAGAGGGGTGTACAGGAGAGCTTGGAGAAAGGAAAGGGAATGGAGAGACGTTGTGATTATTATAATCTCAAAATAAAAATAGAGTGAGGTCGTGCACAAACTTTTTCACTAGGCATGCTAATTAGAGGTATACCTTGACAAGGATGCCGTGTACTTGTTAAAGACACGCGGTATTACTGAGATCAGGGGAGAGTTCTCCGGGGAGAGGGGGGCTGCTTAGCATGTGCAGGCGGACACAGAATGACACCTTAGCTAAAAGGTTATGTAAACCATTTGCTGGAAAAACAAAGACCAGGTTTTTACATTCCCGAACCCTACTATCTGTTTCAAGCTACTTGAGAGCTGAAATTCTTCGCACACACACCATTGGATTGGGTGACAGTTCCAGCTCCGAATTAATAAATCATTTCTGTAGTTTTGGAATGCAAAAAACTTTTTTTTTCAGCCACAACTGAACCTACTTAGCCAAATAAATAAATAAATAAATAAATAAATAAATAAAAAAAAAACCCAAAAAACCAACATTAATGAATCCTGACCTTAATCCTATGTTATTTCTTAATGTTTTTTTTTTCTTCTTAAATAATATAAAGACTTTTGAAGTAGCAGTATTGTTTCAGTATAAGCTGATCAGGATGATATCCTGTAACTTTAAAATAAACTCCTAATGAGAACTCTACTAATAGATAGAAGGAAAAAGACAAAACAATTAGCCCACGTTGAAAAGAGATGAAATGTACTTTTTATTGAGGATTCATTTTCTTTTTTAACACACAAAGCTTATTCTAAAAGTGAATCTGTATTGAGTTGACCCTGTCACGAAGGAAAATGTGTCCCAATCCACACAACGGGAAAAACCAAAGCTGTTTACACAAAACTTCATTCCAATTGCTCAGTCCAGATAATTTCCGCTAGTATTTGGGTTCAGAACTTCTGCTCTTAACCAAATAGTAAGTCTAGCTAGCTTGTGACTTTGGCTGGTAGTGCTTCTCAAATTTAGAGGGGAAAAAAAAAGTTACATGAGAATAAAATCCCCACAGAGCGAAGCCAAATTTTTTAAGGAGTAAGTTGACAAAAACAAAACTGAACAAAAAACCCACAACAGTAACAATAAAATAACAAAACAAACAAACGAAAAAGGTCATACACTCAATTTGGCATGCAGAAGGAAAACCAAAATAAAACAAGGCGATCAATGTCCATCAAGAGATTGCCATTTCCATTTTAATAACCAGAATGACTGACATCATGAAAACTGAAAGTCAGAAGACGGCAGAGTCAAAAGGAAACCAGTAATCAATATTGTGTAAGAAATACTTATTTGAGGATAACCGACCAAATCCATTTGAATATGACCAACACTTCTGTGGACGGGACATACACTGCATTCTTTTTACTTTGTGACTTTAAAAAAAAATTAATTAAAATTCATTTATTTTTATTTTTTATTTTTTTTTTTTGTGCATTGCTGTTTTGCCTGCATGTATATCTGTGTGCGGGTATCAGATCTTGGGAGTTATAGACAGTTGTGAGCTGCCATATGGGTGCTGGAAATTGAACCCGGGTCCTCTGGGAGAGTAGTCAGTGCTCTTAACCGCTGAGCCATCTTCCCAGCCCCTACTCTGTGACATTTCTTACTGATCTTTTCCTAATGTATAGTTACATTAAAGTACAGTAAGATACTTCCCAGTATTCACCAGTTACTTCCCTTTCCTGCTAAGAAATGTTCCCTTTCCTGCAGAGGAAACAGTACCAATCAACTAGACCAGACAGACAAGGGATAGAGAGTGAGGAAGCCTATCCGGAACCAGCCATTCAGACTGGACAGACTAATGCCAGCTAAAGCTGTACCTCCCGCTCCTGGTACACACTACGCGGACTACAGTCTGCTAGAATTAGCAGATGCCCACTTCCATGTCTGCTTGAAATGCACATGGAAATCTAATACCAAACAGACTTATAGATCACTACTTGGTTTGGGATCAGGGTGAAGATGCAACCTGAACGTTTGGAATTATGGCTAAGCAAAAAAATAAATTTAAAACAGGCCTAGGCAGAGAATCATGACATTGAGGTTGCTCTGGATGATAGAATGAGCCTCTGGCCGGCTTGGGCTATAAAGGGAGGAATTTAAAAAAAAAAAAAAAAGATTTATTTATTTATTATGCATACAACTTTCTGCCTCCATGTATACCCAACACGCCAGAGGAGGGCGCCAGATCTCATTACAGATAGTTTGGAGCCACCATGTGGTTGCTGGGAATTAAACTCAGGACCTCTGGAAGAGCAGACAGTGCTCTTAACCACTGAGCCATCTCTCCAGCCCCCTAAAGGGAGGACCTTAAAATTTCAAAACAAAGGACAAATATTGGCTCGGGTTTTCTTGAATAAAGGTTTGTCTTATTATTTTCACGTTTAATATGAATGTGTCTCTCGGTGTGTGTATTCACGTGCGACACATTAACCATCTAGAAATCAGAGGACCACTTGTGGGAGTTGGGTCTCCTTCCACCACCGTATGGGTTCTGAAGTTTGAAGCCCGGGGCTTGCCAGTGTTGGGAGGAGGAGTTTCTCCAAGGCAGGACATTGCTGGCCCTGGTTCAAGTCTCCAAGCACAGAACGATAGCATCGCCGTCTCCGCAGCGAAGAGCAAGTGACCAGCATGGAGGGAGGGAGCGCCTTTGGCAGGGGCTGACCAGAAAACTGCTGGATATTCCTAGGGTTCTGTTTTCAGTTTAAAGGGACGAAACAGCATCACGCCGTTTTCAGGTACGCATTGTTAGTTAAAATTCTTACGCATAAGATGTCCCATGGAATGCACACAGAGCTCACGGTGGTACAGCACTTAGCCTGGAACCTGTGAGGTTCTGGGCTCAATTATTGGTACCACAGAGAATAACAGTAACTATAACTTAACAATCAAAAAAGGATGCCCTTGAGTTGTAGTATAAAAGCAGTCGCCCTTGGCTGGTGCACACCGGGAGTGGTTTGGATGCAGATGTGAGTGCTGGACACTAATTTTAACTTCAAATGTTTGTTCTTTTGCATTTTGTGTGTTCCCTCTAATGCAAAGTTGGTGCGCCTAGGTTCATACAGTCCAATGAGAACACATGACTAAATCCTGGAGGAAATCTGAAACTACCTGAACAAAGGTAACAGTGCCAATTAATGCTGAACGTCTCTTGGGTTGCTGGAAACCACACAGCCCACCCCCTTCTCTTTCTAACACAAGTGCCTTACAGCAAAGCCACCAGGAGGGTCTGGAATGAAGGAGATGCATATAGCAATTTTCAGTTCTTGTCGGCATGGAAAAGGCCCACCATGCGCATTCGGGGCATAACGAAGTTATTGTTTTAGAAGAACTCTGTGTTCTGCGTTATGGTATTATAGGTGTGAACCACTGTGCCCGGCTCTAAATTCCAACTGATTGGTGAGCAAAAAAATGGCTATGTCTTGTTTAACATTGTATAGAAGTTCAATTTAAAAATAAATTGAACTGTAGATCATACGTCTTTTTCTTTGTTTGATTGTTTGTTTGTTTTTTTTTTCGAGACAGGGTTTCTCTGTGGCTTTGGAGCCTGTCCTGGAACTAGCTCTGTAGACCAGGCTGGTCTCGAACTTACAGAGATCCGCCTGCCTCTGCCTCCCGAGTGCTGGGATCAAAGGCATGTGCCACCACCGCCCGGCTATACGTCTTTTTCAAAAGCGTGTAAACATCTGTATGTGGAATAAATACGGATTTTTAAGGAGTTGGGGGAAGGGCTCCAACGGAATGCTCTGCCTAACTGTCCTGTGGTTCTAAGGAAGTCCACCTGCGAGTATTTTGTTCAAAAAATATGTGCTGAAAATGCTCGAAATTAGCCAAATGGGGAAAACTTCAAAACAGCTCAGTTTTTAAAACTTTCATAGCTGATATCATCTTTAAAAAGTGAAATTGTTTCTTTACATACAGATTAACAAGGAAATTCAAACTATCTTATTGAAAAATCAATATACTACTGTATTTTAGGGTGGGATATTGGCAGCATTTTTACAACATCTAAAGGTAAACGAGGAATAAGGTAACGAAGATACTTCTGTCACAGACCTAAGGACGGCCAAAGAGATGAGTACCTCACGGCCAAGGGGCTCACAGAGTCTGGCATAGTACCTTATGCGTGGGCAGCTGGGGAGGCCAGGGGACCTAAGTTAAAGGTGGAAATGCAGGAGAGAGAGTTCCAGCTCCAGTGACTTCAGTGGGAAATACAGGCAGAAAGAGAAAGCAAAGCCAAGGGACTCAGAACCGGCAGGCAAGCGAGCAGCAGCAGAAATTCTGGAAACCAAGGCCTAACGTACGCCTCTCCTGGAGCTGGTGTTTCTGTTCCTCCAGTGGGTACGGTCGATCCGTAACTTCTGGGGTGAGGAGTGGGGAGACCCTTGTGGCAAACAGAGAGACTGGTAGAAGACTGCATCTATATGGACCGCTCCTCCTCCTTCCCCCCATTGTCTTATCTTCCTTGTTTTTTTCCAGCAGCGGATAAATGAATGGATTTGGTAAGTGGAGCAAAAGGAGCCTGCAGGGCACCCATTGGGGCTTTACCATGTTCAGGTTCTGAACTGAACTCTGCTGAGCAGGCTGTCTGCCTGAAAATCACCCAGCCAACCACTCAGTGGCAGAGTGCCTGCCGGGTTCAGCCCCCAGAACCCTTACAAAGAGGGAAGAAAAAGGAAAGAGAAATATTCATGTGTTGAGGGAGGGGGAGGGGTCTCAATACAAAAACACAACACAAAACAACCCTAGATACAAGGATATTGAACAGGAGCCAACTTTATTTTATAAATCTTCAAATATGGTCTCTTTAGGATTTTCAGTATTAGGAAGCAGGAGCCCTTGGGACATGGGACTGTTCTCTCATGAGGAAAATCACATCCCTGTGTTTCTCCAAGTCAGGAATCAGCTGAGCTATTCTGCTTATCAAATGTATAAATATTTTTAAGTGTGGAAAAATATTTCGGTTCTGATTTTGAAGCACATGCTAATCAAGGCATCGGTTTTCTTCAAAACTGAAATTTTACACAACTCGAGGCCTGGAGGATAATCCACTTTTTAAATATCCCATATTTACTGATAAAACCTAGAGCCATAAAAAAATGATACGATAGTACCTACATAAGAAACTATACATTAACTGTTTTTTTTTCAGAAGTAATTGAAATTTTTCAAAACTCAAACACAAAATAGTAAATTTTCACTTACTATAACACAGTTCAAGTATTCTCTTAAGTTTACATTTAGCCAGCTAGAACACATTAAGTAACTCTATAAAATCACGTTCCTTTCAAGATTACCGCTATACAAAATAGTGTGTCCATCACTACTCAGAATCATTTGAGCACATGGTAAGAAAGATGACCTCAGAGAGGTCTTTATGAGTAAGTATTAACACACAGAAGACTGCACACATTAGTAATAAAGCATTTGTAGGCAATTCCCCAAGTACTTGAATTCATGTAAACAAAGACTAGGCATATTCCTGTAGGAAGAATATGTACTAACCTAGATTAAAATATATGCAAATGGCTGCTACTTTGAACCATATATTACTGGGATATCACACAAAACCAAGAGACATTACCTTATTCTTTTTAATAACTAAAAATGTTAACGAATTTGTGAAATACAGGGTTGATACTTTTTAAGGCTAATAATGAAAAGGAGTAATTTTGCAAACTGGTATCCATCTGTTTGTCAGAAATAAATACAGTTATCTCAATGTATTGCTTCACGGGAGCGCATCTTCTCTGCCTTAGCCATGACATTCAATCAGTAGTTTAAAAACAGATTCTCCACACCAAGCCGTGAGTCTTCTACCTTGTCAGCTGCCCGACAACTTTCAAAAGAGTTTTATTCTCCTGCTTGAGCTGTTCATTTTCATCTTCTATGTCATCAAGGTCCTGGGGAGAGAGAAAACACCTTAAAAATACTGAAAAACATCCTAAAGGAGACTTGAAATAAAAATAAAACACAAAGATAACTCATTTACTCAATTAATTTTAAAGTAATAAGCTCTAAAAATTACACAGACTATGCTCTAACGTTACTTGACTGGGCCAATTCTCCTGGAACACCCAGTTTTTCAAAACCAGCCAGAAGTCAAGGTTTTAAAATTGTGACACCAGACACACACACACACACACACACACACACACACACACACACACACACAAAGTGTTCCCTGTGCTAGAATTCTAGCCACGAATACATAGGTAGCCATATGGCCCGTACTAAAACCATAGTAAGTTTTAGCTATGAGAAATATCAGTTGAAGGAAGAGTAGGCATGTAAAGACTTATCTTTGCAGTTTAGAATATTAAAACTTGACAGAGTCCACCTGCAGGACAAGAGCCACACAGCACTGTCGTGAGCGTACATTTTGTCGCTGGACTATCAGGCAGATGATTAAAGTGTTAGCAAAGTCAGAATTTGCACCTATTCACAGACTGAACAAACGCTAAGAAACAAGTCTGTTCAAATTATTATAAAAATGAGGCTTCTAAAAATTACTGCAACTGAGATCCGCCTAAATTTAAATGAAATGATAAAATACATTCGTGCATCATTAAGCAATACACTTGAAAAGGGCTCCTAAAATTAAAACTGTTAACACACATTCATGAGTCATGACTAAATGACAAACTTAGTAGGGAAGCGGCTTTCTGCTTATTTTTAATGCTCTTGGTGTCTGAGACAGCACAAACACATCACGGGCATCACAAATATTTGCCGAGCCTCTTAAACTGAATTCCAGCACAAATAAAGGCTTGCTTATGGTGGATCAAGATGAAAGACTACATAAGACCCAAGTCAAATACTGGCCCAGCCAACAGCGACACACAACCTTGAGCAAGCTAACTGGGGTGCCTCTGTCCTCACCCACAGCTTGCAGACATCTCCGAGCTGCATTAGAAGATGCTGGCTCCGAAGCCCCTTCCTTTGGAGTGGCATATGGGCTCAAACCCACGGCATTGCCCGACCTAGGCAAGCACTTTACCAATAATTATTTTGTGGTTAGGACTGTATTAGGGGACTGAGCCTTGTCTCCCTGAAGTGAACCTTTCTTACTTCCATCCCTTAAAATCCTCTAAAGAAGCAGAACAATGGCATCTCTTCTCACCACAGCCCCCTGAGTAGATGCTTCCGACTTCAAGCAGGAGGGAAGTCTAGGGCTGAACACTAAAAGGAAGGGCTCTAAACCCAACACTGCAGGGCTTGGGACCTCAACTCAGAGCTGGCAAAATTCTTTGTATTGTCTGAAGATGTGGTGAGAAACTCGGCTTACGGGATGAAACTAGAGGTCTCACCATTAATGGCTGCTTTATTAACCAAAGAGCCAACCGTACAAGGCAATGAACAGGTTCTCCACCCTCCCGTGCTTTCATCCAGCTACTCAAAACACAAAGTGAAACAAACAGAAACACACACACAGAAAACAAAACCAACCCTGGCATCGAAACGCAAAAAGACTTACTCTGTTTAACAAATCGATCTCTTCCTTGAGTTTTCCGATCATTTCCTCTTTGTCTTGCATCAGTCTCACAAGCCTGAGGTTTTCTTGCCTTTCTCTGGCTATTTCCTGGTGAACACAGATCACAAAGCATTAACCGGGAGCAGGTTGCTCACAGTATCTTAAAATGACCAACACCCATCAATCACAGCCCAGGACTGCAGACATTGGCCAAGACCCTTTCAGCCACATCAGTCACAGAAGACAGGCCTGTGACGACAACGGCCCCTCGCCCCTTTGTCAAGGAAAGGGTATCTGCATACTTTTTAAAAGAACAATATTGAAAACATTTGTTGACGTGGGATGTCCTTCCATACACGTGTTGATTTTATTGGTTAATGAATAAAGCTGCTTTGGCCTATGGCAGGGCAGAATACAGCCAGGCTGGAAGGGATAAAGAGAGTAGGCGGAGTCATGGAGACGCCACGTAGCTGCTAAAAGAGACAGCTGTAGAACTTTACCAGTAGGTCACAGCCTTCTGGTGATACATAGATGAACAGAAATGGGTTAATTTAAGATATAAGAGCTAGGCAGGAATATGCCTTAGCTGTAGGCCAAGTAGTGTTGCAATTAATATAGTTTCTGTGTGATTATTCGGGTCTGGGAGGCTGGGAAACCAATGCGCAGGCTCCGTTTACAGCTATTCAAGGCTGCCAGATGCCAGGAACTAAGCCCAGCTCTCCTCGAACCTCCTGGAGTCTCTCAGAGGAACTTATTAAAAAGCAATAATTTTAAACTTAAAATAATAATTTTTAAATTTAAAATAATACATTTAAATAATGATTCCAATTAGAAACGGGTGCAAGCTTCAATGTAACCTACAAGTAACCACTGGGCCAGTAGTAAATTATGTAAATCTCAAGATAATCTTTGTATCACAGAAAGTGACCTCCGTTCATGAAAACAAAACATATTTCAACTGATTATTTCAGCACCATTATCGACTTTAGATCAATGCCCGCGGGACACAGCCGAGATTCTGCAGTTCCTAACTTCATGGCGGCATTTGACTTGCTGTCGAAACATCTGTAAGCAGGTTTATCTTATTCCTACGTGAAAAAGGTTCAAGCACCAAATACGGGCCCAACTCAGAATCCCTGAAAGCTACATTAGCACCCGGTTCAGATGGGGTAGCACATGCAAGTGCAGACAGCCCAGCTCTCACGGACACTGCTCCTCATGCTACAAGAGTCGACAGAAGAGGAACGGCTACCGGACTGAGGAGTCTGAGAAGCTGCCTCATGTCTAAAGTGGACAGAAAAGCAGTAAGGAAACCAGGAAACCCCTAATCACTAGGTCTAGGAGCTAACGCACAAGACAGCGGAGTCAAAGTTGCTCCTGGAGTAGAACCAAGTATCTCACCCCTTGCTAGTGCCCCCCCCCTCCCGTTTTTGGGCACAATGCCATGAAACTGAGAGACGAACGCTAAGACGTGTTCATTTTATTTTGAATAATTTATAATAATTTTATATATACCTTTTCGAGATCTTCAATTCTCTTTTCCAATGTGGTGCTGGAGGAGAAGCTGCCCGCCATATTGGCATCTCTGCTGTGTCTGTTGAAGCCACCTCTGTCTGTTCGGGGATATCGGCTGGAGGCGTCATCTTCCGGAGCAGTGCTTGTGCTGTGGAAATAAAAGTGGGTGTTTTATATACATCCCTAGCACTCTAGACGGAAAAAGAACAAGGCGGTTTTCTCTTCAGTCTGAACAATTTGCACTCCCTGAGGACATACACAATGTATCTACAGCTGTAGAATCTAATCCTCATCCCAACACAATGGGGGTAAATGTATAACAGCACATGAATTCTTTGGGCTAATAACCAAGTGGCTGTTAGTGTCAGGGACTGTTCCAGGTGCTGAAGATGTCTATAGCAACCACAAACACGGGCTGTCCTTTCAAGAGGGAATATGGGAATATTGTACCAGGTATAGTATGGTAATGACCACCCACCACTTGAGCCAAGGCTAAACACAGCAGGGACCTGAACTGAACGGTTAGGCCACCTACAGTGAAAATTCACTTCGCCTTATCTTTTGTTTGTTTTTTGTTTTTGGAGACAGGGCTCTGTGTAGCCCTGGCTGTGCTTGAACTTACAGAGATTCACCCACTTCTACCTCCTTACAGCTGAGATTAAAGGTGCAGTGCACAACGCCTGTCTGCTGCCATACAGTTTGCACAGTTTGCGAGCTTCAGGCAAGGGGCTGGAGGTTGAAACACACAAAGACTCACACAGAGACAGAGACACGAACCTCTAGTCACTGGTAAGAAGCCCTTTATTCAATAGCACCGTGGAGGCTTATACACCCAACAGTCAGGTGGGCCAACAGGTGAAAACCTTATCCTCTGATCCTCAAGGACAAGGCAACCCGTGCTTGTGAACACGTGCTCGTGAAGCAGAGCTGGTAAACAACTCTGACACAGCTTTCAGTAACTCAAATCAGAAGGAAAGTAAAGATCTCTAGCAGGGGGGCTGGAGAGATGGCTCAGCGGTTGAGGCCATTGCCTGCTCTTCCAAAGGTCCTGAGTTCAATTCCCGGCAACCACGTGGTGGCTCACAACCATCTGTAATGAGGTCTGGTGCCCTCTTCTGGCCTGCAGGCATACAGGCAGACAGAACACTGTATACATAATGAGTCAATAAATAAATATTAAAAAAAAAAAAAGATCTCTAGCAGGGAAGAGTAGCTGGGGGCCAGGACTCTAAATGGTCCCAACATAAAGGTGTACATCACCAATAATGCCTGGCTTATATTTTCTTTAGAAAGGCTTTTGATTTTCCAGAGTTCAATGTCTGGTTAAATTCCAAAACTTAAAATCAAAATATAATTGGAACAATAATAAAGAGAAGAACTGCCTAAAGTTGCATATTTCCAGCTGAAAGTTTGTACACAGGCAACTTCTTATACGCTGGTAACTTATTATTCATACTGCAAACTTAGCCAGCACTCACTTAAATTAAATGCTTACAGCTGATTAACGGCATTGTCGCTATTTAAAGAATTCCATGTAATAAGCTTTCATTTGCTCTATTGTCTCCTACTACATAAAAATTACTCCCAAAGTGAGTTCCAGGACGTCAGGGATACACAGAGAAACCCTATTGGAAAAACAAACAAACAAACAAACAAAAAACCCCAAAAAACAAAAACCCAAAAACATTGATTGAAAATCTACAGGCTAGGCTTTTTCAAATTTTTGTTTCCAATCTTCCAGAGTAGCCACTTGAAATACTTGCCATCAGAGATCTTTTCAACCTATCCGATCTTGGGGGATCTGACAGTAATTTTCGAACACGCAATGCCACGGCAACTGCCTTTGTCAATTATGCTAACTTGGAAGCCAGCGAAGGCAAGCTATGGGAGCTTTGCCCTATAATTTCTACCTTTTTTTTCTTTCTTTGATCTTATCTGCCACTGACAAACATCTGACATTCCTTCCTTGCACAAAAGGTTAAGATAATTAAAAAAGAGAGAAGTGGGGAGTGGGGTTGTGCTGGGAGCCAAGTAAGTCTCCGGCGCATATTTATAAAGCTGGCCGCCAAACTGCGTTCTTATCTTGCAAAAACAGCCAAAGTTCATCCTGAAGTTCAAATACTCCGGACTGAAATTTTCCCTTTGAAAGCCAATGTATAACCACTTAGCATACAAGAGTCGATTAGCTTGGATGATAAGATCAACCCCGAGCTAACAGTTTTCAGGAATCTCAGACTGAAAACATTACTGGTTATTCCCCAGTGCCTTTAAGTGGACTACTACAAATTCGGTCGATGGAGTTCGGCTCACACAGCAAGGATCTCTCAAAGGGGAAAGTACCGCTTACATTCTCACGCACGCAAGCACGCACGCGCCGGCGTCTTCTGGGTGTGGCCACTTTGTCATAATCACAGTGGGGGATTACAAAAGCAAAGCAAAACTGCAAACTACGCGTAGCCCCATTTTAAAATTCATGTATTTTACGCGAGTTGTGTCCACCAGCAATGAGGCTGAAAAATAACTTGTGCCAATAATCAACCTATGGAAGCTGTCTTGAGAGCGGACGGTCTCAAACTCTGTCTTGATCCTAATAACACGCAACTTCCCATGGTTCCCTTAGCAACCTACGCACTTTGCAGACCTGACTAGTCTATACCCTATGCACTACGCTTACCCGACTAGTCTATACCCTATGCACTATGCTTACCTGACTAGTCTAGACCCTACTCACATATCGGCGTAGGCGATGAACGTACGCATATAGAGGTCAGAGGACAGGATGGAGTGTCATTACTCAAGCATGGTCACATTTATTTACTTACTTAAAAAAAAAAAATGAGATAGAATCTCTTCGTTTGCTCAGAGCTCACTAAATAGGTTTAGCAATCTCCAGGACCTACGTGCCTCTGTTTCCACAGTGCAGGGATTATAAAGCCAGGCTCAGGCTGCCATGGCTGAATTTTTTAATGTAGGCTCTGGGGATCAAACTCAGGTCCTTGAACTTCAGGGCAGAACCATTCCTCCAGCCCTGTCAGGTTTTAACACTGGCGACCTGAAGAAAGACTTGGTAAGAATCTCACGAAGTACAAACTAATGGTTATGATAACCATGAACATGTGTTCATGATGAAGCCTCATGCATCCTATTAATTTATTTCGAGCCTATTTACGTCATGCATTCAAATACCGCATAAATTTAAGGCTCGCACTGTTTCATTGGCCAATACGTCTTCGTGAGCAATGCGCTATAGACTTAGCATTTCTCGATCGTCACAGCTGAAGTCTGAACTCAGCTTTACTGAGAAATGACACTTCCCAACCAAACCCGTGAAGACGCATCCTGTACCTCTCTGGAGTGACTTCCAGGACCACCATTCAATCTTCCCTTACTGTCACAATCAGAAAAGGTGTGTCTGTTCTCATCAAAAAAAAAAAAAAGTCCAGCAAAGCTTGCTTTGATGTTAGTAAATTAGAATCCCAGATAAATACAAATTTCCTAAGATTTAGGAAACCATTTTAAAAGGAGAAACTTAAAATAATGAAAATATATTTTCATTTATTTTTAGCAGTCAATTCTACATTCAAATTGTTTCATTTCTGGAACTCAAATCTGACTAACATTAGCACAGTTTCTAAGCATGACAAATGGTCGCACCTTCCTCAATTCTTACACGGATTTTTAGTCACAAATGACTGATACAAAATGCCAGATGCTTCGACAGCCTCCAGACTAACAGGCAACTTCCTTGTACCAATCTATGCACTATGCAAATATGACCACTCTGTACCCTAGGCACAGATCTGAACAGTGTAACCTAGGCACAGATCTAAATAATGTACCCTAGGCCCAGATCTGAACAGTGTACCCTAAGCCCAGATCTGAAGAGTGTACCCTAGGCCCAGATCTGAACAGTGTACCCTAGGCCCAGATCTGAAGAGTGTAACCTAGGCCCAGATCTGAACAGTGTACCCTAAGCCCAGATCTGAACAGTGTACCCTAGGCACAGATCTGAACAGTGTACCCTAGGCCCAGATCTGAACAGTGTACCCTAGGCACAGATATAAACAATGTACCCTAGGCCCAGGTCTGAACAGTGTACCCTAGGCACAGACTGAAAAAGACTAAAATTTGTTTTATTTATTTATGCTACAAATATTTATTCTTACAGGAAATGCCTATTTAAACCTTAAGAAACTACTGAATATGCTTTATTCTTCCTGAGGATCTAGTTTAATAAGGATTTAATACCCCAGGATACAGAAATTCAAAGAATGATCCATCTGCCTATTTGCCTTTAAAGGCTACCACAGAGATGCAGAATCTGGAAGGTGTCTAAGAAGTTTACTTGAAACCTCCAAATCATTTTTAGTTCCTGAGCACAGGCATGACCTTGTGCGTCTTACCAGATGAACAGCCATGTGTCACTCATCCGCTTACGCATTTGGTCATGCTTCTCGTAAAGTTCCTAAGCCTGGACTTACTTAGTTTGTGACCATTAGCTAAACTAGATAATTTATAAACCCATTAAACAAACAGTCTAACTTCAATATTGTGCAACGGGGACAACATGGACAGAGAAACTCGCTTTCTGAACACCTTCAGTGTCGACCATTGGGCGAGGGGTTCAAGACAACATGCCTATACAGCCATGAACAGGACTGAAGGTTAAATACCAATGGCTGCTTTTTTTTCCCCTTTAGAGAAAAAGGTAAATAAAACCAAGATAGGGGTGAACACCTGTAATGCAAGTTCCTTGAGGAGGCTGAGGGAGGAGGAGCTACTCGGGCCCTGAAGTTAAAGAACACCCTACACAGTGAAACACCAACTCAAAGCAAAAATCAATCAATCAATCAATTTATTGATAGTAAACGGAGATTGTAGTAATGAACACCTGCACAGGTACTCTTGTACATACATCCCCTTGGGAAAGCCGCTCACTTATCTAAAGCTAACAGCAGCTGGGAATACAGCACAGCAGCAGGGCCCTGGCCTCACGTGTATGAGGGCCTAAATTCAATGTCCAGCGCCAAAACAAATAAGGGCAACGGGAAGCCATTAAAGCAGGAACTGAAATAGAACCGCTTTTACAAAACACACTGCGAATCAGTAGGGACACCACAGCAGTTAGGTTAGGTACTATAATTCACATAGGCTATGGTGCTAGAGCAACGAACAGCCCACAAGAAATCTTAATAAGGGCTGTATTACCCGGTAAAGACGAGATAATGAAATAAAAAAAAAAATGAATACAAAGTAGTTCTTGCAGGCCTGAGGCCCTGGGTTCACACAGTGTCTAAGCCTCCAGCCTTAGTATTCTACTAAGTTTACTAAGCTTACTAAGTTGAATACACTGAGCTTAGCCTGCTTTCCAGGTATCTAACAGTGGCAGATTCCTTTTTGTAGCACAGAAGACAAAACAGAAAGAAACCCAATTCTAAGAAAGTTGCTTGCGACTCAATGCAATAAATACAAAGAAGAAAGGACAAAGAAGGCTGAGACAGGAAGAAAGCCACGATAGGATGTATAATGGAGTCCTGCCGCAATACAGAAAAGCACTGACACGTGCTAGGTGATGGTTCATACACTTTTTTGTTTTTGTTTTTTTAGACAGGGTTTCTCTTGTACAGCTGTGGTTTGTCCTGTCCCTTTAAGAGACAAGCCCCGCCCACTCTCTCCCTCATTCACTGAGGCAGGTAGATCTTCCTTCCTGCTTGCAGCCTGAGTCTCTTCTTTTCTGTCTGTCTGTCTCCCTCTCTCTGTCTCTCTCTCTCTCTAAGAGGCAGCTTCTGTCTTTCCTTTCTCCCCACTTCTCCCCTTCCCCCTTCTGTTTTTCTCTCTCCCCCACTTCCTCCTCTCCCCTTCCCTTCATAACCCACTAAATAAATATACAACTTCACTCTGCATGACGTGCCTATCCACGTCTCCGTCTCTCACTGGCTGCATGGCTGCCTGCCCAGGACCAGTGGCCTTTGGAGACCTGCGGTGTGGTCTCATGGCCCACTGCCCACTGCCACTTGACCTGCAGCATTTTACTTAAACCCCAACAAGGACTACCACCATGCACTCCAGTTCTGAAACAGAAGA
The DNA here is from genome assembly GCA_963919715.1 of Microtus obscurus. Taxonomy (NCBI): domain Eukaryota; kingdom Metazoa; phylum Chordata; class Mammalia; order Rodentia; family Cricetidae; genus Microtus; species Microtus obscurus. The sequence continues at coordinate 19,030,340 of CAWTZC010002528.1, forward strand.
GTTCCCCAGCCCTTCCTGGCTCTGAATCTGTTCTGAAGAACTGCCTCATGTCTAGGCTTTAATTCACAGAACGAACACACTTGGGATCTCTCTCCAACCGCTTAGAGTCCAAATCCCCATACATGAGGTAGCCGCTGCCTGAAGAACAGAGCCACTGCTCTAGGGACAGAAACCACTGCATCTCGTACACCCTGCACACTTGCAAATGTTTGAACCCACTTGCAGTGAAAGTTGCAAACTCAGGATCCTGGCTAGATCAGCTGCAGAGCTATGAACCTACAACACAAGTCTATGCCACACCCTGTGCCTCAAGATTAGATAGCGCAGCAGCTCCGGCAGGCTCACACCTAAAGCTATATCTCCTTCAAACTCCTCCTACTTGGTGCTTCAACTGCAGCACTCTTATCAGCCTGTGAGCCCATGCTAGTGGCCGATGTCAGACCTCTCAGCGTTACTGCTGATCCTATCATGGGGCCCGAAAACACGGGGCACTGCAGGTTACACTGGCAGAGGGCTTGGTGCCATCAGCACTTACTTCTGCCAGGTCCTAGACGGACCCGTCTGCACTCAGTCACCTCCCAACTACCAACGCTCATCTTTACACGTTTGCCCTTTTGCAAACGGCACCCCAGCCTCGCACTTGGACCGCTGCCACCCAGACTTGTCTTTCAGCAGGACCCGTGGTCCCACACTCCCGGTGCCCATGTCCACTACAAAGCTGAATAACTAACTGCTTCCACAAACACCTGCAGTTTAGCTGGGCCAGGCAATGATGAACATAACTGGAAAAAAAATATCATGTGGAGGCCATGCTTCTATACTGATAACACCACCATAGCATCTATCTAAACGACCACTTCAATTCATGTAAAGGGAAAAGATTTCCCCTAGAAAACTACTACATAGGGGTTGGAGAGATGATTCAGAGGTTAAGAGCACTGCCTACTCTTCCAAAGGTCCTGACTTCAATTCCCAGCAACCACATGGTGGCTCACAGCCATCTGTAATGAGGTCTGGTGCCCTCTTCTGGCCTGCAGGCATACACACAGACAGAATATTGTATACATAATAAATAAATAAATAAATAAATAAATATTTTTAAAAAGCTACTACATAAAATTGAAAGAAGACAGCACAGTGCAGTGCAGTAGCTATAGAGACAACGTAAGAGCCCAAGGGACATGAAAACACAAGGAAGCATACGCCCGATAGGACAAAATAACTCTAGAACAGTGGTTCTAAATCAGTAGTTGCAATCCCTTTGGGTCAAACAATCCTTTCAAGGGGTTGTATATTAGATATCCTGCATATCAGATATTTGCATTATGATCCGTAAGAGTAGCAAATTAGAGTTATGAAGTAGCCACAAAAATAATTTTATGTCTGGGGGGTCACCCCAACACAAGGAACTGCATTAAAGGATCCCAGCGCTAGGAAGGTTGAGACCCACTGCACATGAAAGAAATCTATGAAGTTTTTGGAAAGAAATTCAAAATAATGGTCCCAAAGAAACCGAATGAGGTACAAGAGAATATAAGTAAATAATTCAACAGGTGAAGGCCACGGCCGTGCTATCCATGAGAAGTTTAACAGAGATGAGGATCATATAAAAAAGAAACCAGCAGAAATTGAGACGCTGAATCACTCAATCAATGAAAGGATTAGAAGACAAAAGGAAGGCAGGCACGTGGGGGAAAAAAAAGATGGGGATAGGATAAAAAAGGGTGGAAGAGATAGAGGAGGGCGAGGGAGGTTGTAAGCAAAATGCACTCAGATGTGCATGAAGCTGTCGAAGAACTTCGACCAATACAAAAAGAACATGCAGCATAGGGACCTGAGAGTGTCCCTGTGTCAGCACAATAAAGGGAGCAGACTGGCGTCACTCGTGGAGAAATGAAAGCCACAGCGGTGAGAGGCACAGGAGGCCAGGCACAAAGGTTGGTCTCTGAGACAGACAGGAAGGCAGTGGTCACTAGAGACCAGGAGGGATGGGGGGAAATGGAGGTTACATGATGCGTACAGACACATAGCTACATAGGAGGAATTTGCTCTGGTGTTCTAGATCACAGTAGGGGAATTTAGTCCACAGCAGTTTATGATATACTTTAGAATAAATGGGAGTACAGAAATTCCCAAAACAGGCAGATGATAAACATAAGGTATGGATATCCTAATTGCCCGAATTTGATCATTACACCACCATTCAGTAAACTATTACTGTACTCTGTAATCATGAACAAATAAACATCAATTAAAAAAACAACAAAACCAAGTGTTAGAATTTCACTTATTAGCTATAAGACCCCTGAATGTTAGGCATGTCGATGCATAAATGAAACCCTATGTGTGTGTAAAAGCAAAGAAGAATTGCAAAAAAAATTAAATCAGCTCTTCAGCCCTCACACATACTAGATTTGAAAGAGATGCGGCGATAATCATGACGGATAGTGTTACTTGATTTTGTTGCCAAATTTAGCTGCTTATCCTAAAACAGAAATGTTTTCAACCTATTTTATGGGCCGGATATGCACAATGGAAAATATTCAAAATTAAAAAAAAATTGCTTTATGAACCCCGAAAGGTTTGTGATGTTCTAGTTAGGAATGTTAATACAAACCGACAATCCAACGAGAACTGTCTACTCTTGGCTACAGAGATATTGACTAGGATGTTCAGTAAAGGGAAAGGAAAGCAGGATCATAGGAGATAAGCAACCCCCTTTACTGGAAGTTTTGCCCCTTCTGGGAACTTTCACATCTGTGGAAAGATGAGAGGGCGCTGCTGTGTTCAGGAAAAATAACACTGTTATTCTGAAGCCATCCTGAGGACGAGATTGGTAGCATTAAGAGATTACAGTCCGAGGAATTTTCCACTAATACAGCCATTTGAAAGCCCAGCAATGGGATGAAATACAAGACTCATGGGTAAAACCTTATTAAACAATGGGTATCGAACATTCAGAAGTGCTAGGCGGATCACGACCTTCTAAGTCCCCCGGTGAGAACACCGCACACAGCTGGGTTGTGCTCACCCAGACTCTCACCACCCTGCTGAACCCCACAACCTGCTGTCATCCTCCCCTTCCTTTAAGTGCAAGCAAATCCAACTAAAACGCAAAGCCAACACCCAGACTCCATTAAAACTGCGACACATACTCATTGTAAGAAACAGGAAACAGTTTAAAAAGGAATCGCTGTCCCCTAAAGGGCCACAGACCTATCTCAAAGTCCTGATTGTCTTTCCAGACCTTTTTTTTTTAATTCAAAGTTTTTTTTTTTTTTTTTTTTTCTGGTTTGTTTCTGTCCAGTTTCACTTAACCCCACGCTCATGCGGCTCACGGGCTTAGAAGCAGGAGGCCACCTGTACACTGCCAACTAAGGATGCCACTAATGTCATCTTATGCCTACATCTTTTCTGTACTCGACATGTATAAATTTAAGAATATTTGTTCAGGGGCTGGTTCCCAGCACCCACATGATACTCACAGTCATTAAAGTCCAGTTCTGTGGGCCTCATGCCCTCTCCTCCTTTGCTGGTACCAGTGCAGACACAAAACAAAAAGTTTAAATCTTTCAGTGTTTCTTCAGAGTATCTCAAATCAAATACACTTAGGTTATAGAAGTCTTTCCACATAAACAAAGGCAAAGATTTAAGTTTATTAAGCCATCTGCCCAGAGGTAAACCTCCCGGACTGCAACGTGTGCTCATGAAATCCAGTGCACGGTAAAAAAAAAAAAAAATCAACACAAGCCACATGAGAAAATGAAGCTAAGGACAGTCTCAAAAAACTACTTTCAGTGACATAGTAAATGGGGTGAGAGAGGGGGAGAAATGTTACCACAGTCCTAAATATGTCAAATAAAGGTGGTATTTTATGACGAAGAGATGAAATACGCTTATGGCTGGCGTCACAAGACTTCCATGTGGCTCGTGATTTCTTGTTTAGTTGTGAGGAAGAGGAGGGTGGGGAAGGAGGGGAAGGAGGGGCTGAAGCCAGGCTGGAAGTTACACTGCCTACGCGGACTGCCATTCGCACTGGGCTGGCTGACAGATGTGGGCAGTACACACCTGGCTGTGTTTTGAACGTCCCTAAGGAGCTGAAGGTGGGAGTCACTTTTTGTGGCCACCTCACACTCGTTCCAATTAAAACTACGTGCATGACACGTGAAATCTGAGAAAGGGTAAAGTCTGTCCCCTGATGCATCAGCCAGGACAAACTGCCTTCCCAAAGCAGGCACTACAACGGAACTGACTCTGAAGAGAATGCTTTTGCTTAATAAAAAAGGCAACAGTAGGGGCTGGAGAGATGGCTCAGTGGTTAAAAGCATTGTGTGCTCTTCCAAGGGACCCGAGTTCGATTCCCAGCAACCACATGGTGACTCACAACCATCTGTAATGAGGGCTGGTGTCCTCTTCTGGCCTACAGACATATATGCAAATAGAATAGTGTGTCCATAATATATATATATATATATATATATATATATATATATATTTTTTTTTTTTTTTTTTAAAAAGGCAACAGTGGCTTCCCACAGCTGTAGGTTTTCTGGGTATCCCTATTCTGTGTATGTTACAAAGGCTAGGCGGTGGTGGCGCATACCTTTAATCCCAATGCTAGGGAGGCAGAGGCAGGCGGATCTCTGTGAGTTCAAGACCAGCCTGGTCTACAGAGCGAGTTCCAGGACAGGCTCCAAAGCTACAGAGAAACCCTGTCTAGAAAAAAACCAAAGGCAGAGACGCTGCAGCTGAGAGTAGCCACAGTTTACATGACTGGAAACTAAGTTGCAGACACCCACATCCCACTGCGGGGCTGACGGGACACAGGATGACAGGATTAGGTTTTATCAATGCCAATTTCCTGTACTTGTCACCTTCCCATTAAGAAGTCCACACTGCTTTTAAAAGGCAGAAAAGAGGTCTCCATGGGCAAAAGCCTCTCACTGTACACACCTGGGAGCCAAGTTCCACCCCAGCATCCCAGAGAGGGGTGGGAAGAGGACTCCGGGAAGTTGCTCCCACTGTGATGATGCAGCCTCCTGGCCGCCTGGCTCTAACCCCTGGAACCCACGAGGGGTGGAAGGAGAGGCAACTCTACAGAGATGCCCTCTGACCTTCCTAGGCTCGTGCTGGCACACGCACCCAGCCACACTCCCCTCACATATCCACACAAACAAGAGCGCATTAATTAATTAAAGTCTGAAACAATCGCGAGTGAGGATCAGCACCTACATTCTCAGAAGCTGGAGAAAACCATAAGAGAAGGAAAGTTAGGTTAACTACAGACGTGGTAGGTGAGGCCTGCGGGTTTTCTCTCATAGCATGATTTCTGGCCAAAGAGGAAATGACTTAAGGAAAGGTCACTGACTGAACTGAAGCCCTTTTCTCTACAGGTAAAAAGCCCCCTGGGTTGTTACCAGGCTGATTGGATAACAGGCATGCAGGGGCCTTACACACCGGTACACCTACTTACGTAACTTGCATAGGAAGAGTGTTAAGAATTATTTATTAGCTGGGTGGTAGTGACACGCCCCTTTAATCCCAGCACGTAGGAGGCAAAAAAGCAGGGGCATCTCTGTGAGTTTGAGGCCAACCTGTGTCTACAAAGGGAGTTTCAGGACAGTCACGGCTATACCGGAGTTCCAGGACAGCCTCAGCTATACAGAGAGAGCCTGTCTCGAACCTCCCCACCCCACGCCATCCTAAAAGAATTCTTTACTAGTAAACAGCTAATACTGAACCAAACATGCTCTGAACACCCAGGGAGTCACTACAACAGTGAAAGAGGAAAGTTTACTACCTGTTCGCTGCATTCCATGTTCAGCTGCAAGCAGCCCGATACAACCTAGAAAGCCCCTTGCCAAGGCCTTAAGGACCTGCATTCTCTTCTCCAAGTTAACAAGGCACTAGAAACCTAACCAAGTAAAGACTCTACTGACAGCATCGAACACCGGGCAAACGAAAACCCACAAACGCCAGCCGTTGTCCCATCTTCCCCAAACTGAGTATCAGGAATGTCACAGCCTTCATCTCCACACGTGAAATTTAAAATGAAAAGCTAGCAAGCGTGTACAGGAATTTCTAGATGAACAAACCGGAGTCTAGGCGCCGCATGGCCAGCCTGAAGCTTCATGGAGCTAAAAGCCTGCATTCTCAACATTCATAGGAGACAAGGGGCGTGCAAGCAGTGAGGGAGAAGAGCACGCGGGGCCAGAGACTGGAAATCCCTAGAGACTTTCCCGCGTCAGCGCCAACTGTGCGTCCGTACAAGTCACTTGGTTTACAGAAAAGACTGTCTAACGTGATGGCAGTGTTTTGTCTCTCAGGCCATTCCTCATTCCTGTCATCCCCATTTGTCAGGAGACACCCTCGTTAAGAGACTCCCGTTCTCTGATCGCTGCTACAACTTGCTGACAGATTAGCGAGGAAATGACCTGCTGACAGACGATGACAGATAGTCCTGGGAGCTAAAGAATGGTTAATTTCAGATATATACTCTCAGCTCTACACTGCGCTTCTTAGACCATTGTTAAAGGAGTCACTATACCTCAATGAAAAATTACTACGAATTTAAATTTCATTATTGACTCATTTAAGCAGGTTCTCGCTAAAGAGCTCAGGCTGGCCTCAAACTCGCCATTCCCTTCCTTTGGCTATTTAAAAGCTATGCTAAACAGGGCTAAACCTTTGAAAGCTGAAAAGTAACAAATCACATACTTCAGGTCACAAAAATAATAATGTAGGCAGATGAACATGTCACACAGAAAATAATGGTTTCAAACCTTAAAAATACACACCACGAGAAACAATTTCTTACTAATTTAACACAATGATTTGATAACAGCATTGAAGAGGATGGTTTATTGTTGTTACTGTGTGTGTGTCTGTCTTTATCTGTCTGTGTGCATCTGCATTATATGTGTCTCTGTGTGTCATTCTGTGTTGAGTTTGTGTTTGTATATCCATGTTGTGTGTCTGTGTGTGCATCTGTGTGAATTGTGTGTTTGTGCATCTGTATTGTGTGTGTGTCTGTATCTGTATGTGTGTATGTGTGTGCATGCATAAGTGCAGTACCCTGAGAGGCCACAAGAGGGTGACAGAGCTAGAGCTACCAGCAGTTGTGAGCCCCCTGATGTGGTGCTAGGAACTGAACTCTGATCCTTTGCAAAAGTAGTCCTCACTCTACACTGTGGGCCATCTCTCCAGCCCCGTGAAGAGAATTTATACGGGGGTGGGGGGAAATTAAGTATTCCCTCCCTCATTGAATCTGATTCAAGAACACAAATATAAAAGTGCCATTTATAATTTAAATTTTGATTAGAATTACATATTTATAACACAGTTGATAAGCTATCCCATTTTATCTTTGTTTTCCAAACAAACAAAACAATGATGGTAATTTTTCTTTTTCTGAAAATATGTCTGTGAATAATGGTTCAGAGGTCAAAGCCACTTGGCCATGGTTTCTGGCAAAAGAAAATTTATTCTGTTTGGATTAATCTAGTCATGGTAAATAAAAAACTACTCAGCTCCATATTAAAGGAGCATGTTTCATTATAAGCACATGCAGACATGAAAATAAAAGCAACAGCAAACACTGAGTGCTTCCTGTGGGTCACGGATGTCGGGGCGGGCTAATTCAACTCCTGCCACACGGGGCCTCTCGTCCCTCCCCTTCTCACAGATCGCACCAAAGGTAAAAACACAATCACATTTTACTTTGCTTGCTTGGTAATAAAACCGAGAGTTCTTATTAGCAAATGTCTTACACTTTAACATATGAATAGACCAAAGCAAAGGTTTTACATGTGTACGTCTTGACAGATGATCTTTTGTATTTAGTAAGTGTATGAGCTGGAGTGAGACCGCCTGAACTCAAATCTGATATATGCTATCAGCTTGGCTTGTATTCTGAGGAACGTATTCTACTTTACAGACTCCCCTTCCTTTATCTATAAAATGCCAGCAGATATTGTATCTACCACATAAGCCAACTGTGAGAGCCACACGAGAATCTTAATTATCTCACCAAAACCCTTATCTAATTAGAGCACACTCTGCAGCCTCTGTGGTCCCCACAGGGAAGAAGGTGACAGGATACAGGGCCTCCAACAGGCACAGAAGTCCTGACTGCCCACGTGACAGCTGTGGAGAGGACGCCTCTGGGAAATAATTAGGGTCACGGGGTCATGGGGGTGGACACCTTCACAGTGTAGTCAGTGCCCATATAAGGACAGAGAATTTGACTCCAGCACAGGAAGATGACCAAGAGCAAACCATTCCCCAGCATATACCACTGCCACCAACGCCATTGTCACCGCTGCAACTACCACCATCCGGGCAGGCTGGCTCCCCGGTTTTCTTGTTTAAGCCAATGAGTTTATGGCATTATGACATCGCACGTGGTCTCTTTGTATTGTCAGTGTGTAACTGCACGAAGGAAAACCAGTTCTAAGTTTCTATGTCAAACCCATGAAGATTTACAGTGTAGATGGCTTTCAAAGGCTCTGGGATAGGTCAGAAACAAGCCGGGGCTGACCGAGGCTAGACTTTTGTCTACAAGGGAATTTCTTTTTTAAAAAACACAATATCCAGGTTTTGGTTTTTTGCTTTTGAAGACAGTGACTCAAAGCAGTTCTAGTGAGTCAAGTCAGCATCAAGAAAGGCAGTAGCCTCAAGCCTGTAAGATACAAAGTCAAGACTCTTACCTCTTGTATCTGCCTGGAACTGTTCTTGACGGGTCCTGCAAAGGAAAAAGAGGAGAAGTCAGCTGTGTGTGCGTCAGGACACAACGACAGATCGTGGAACAACAGAAGAACAGCTGCGGGAGAACCGTGTCGAGCAGTTGCACTTGTGCTTAGGAACGCGTCACACGGCTGATCAAACAGAAAGAACCTGAATCGAGCTTTTCAGCCCAAGACAACCATGTTTTAAATACAGAAAGATTCTGGGTGTGAGCCTAGCCTTTAAGGGCTAAGCCATCTCTCCAGCCCAAAATACCTTTAAAAAAAATATGGGGTATAGCATGAGTGTTCAAAAAAAATTGTTAAACTTTTCTCTTCCTTCCTTCCTCCCTCCCTCCTTCCCTCCCTCCCCTTTCTTTTCCTTCCTTCCTTCCTTCCTTCCTTCCTTCCTTCCTTCCTTCCTTCCTTCCTTTCTTTTTTTCTTTCTTTCGAAGGGTTTCACACAGACAAGGCTGGCCTGGAACTAACTAAGGGCTGAGGATAGTCTTAAACATCTCATCTCCCTGCCTCCACCTCTGAGTGTTGGGATTATAAACGTTCGCCATTATACCCAGATTATGGCAGGGGAAATCAATCCCCGGGATTCAAGCATGCTAAGATTAACCTTAACCCTTAGGTGCTTCTCTAACCTGACAATTATTATTGTCTTAATACTATTTCCCTGTCTTTTATTATGCTCTCATTTAAAAAAAAAAACAACAGCAAAAAAATTGAGTCAGTCTGGTGACTCATGCCTGTAATCCCAGCACTCAGAAGGCAGAGTCAGGAGGATCTCTGCGAGTTCGAGGTCAGCCTGGCCTACAGATCGAGTTCTAGGACATCCAGAATCACACGGAAAGACCCTGTTTCAAAAAACAAGCAAACAAAAACAACAACAAAACCAAACAAGCAAATGGGGCAGGAGAGATGGCTCAGTCCTCAGAGCACTGCCTGCTCCTGTAGGACTAGAGTCCAAATGCCAGCTCCCAGCCAGCAGTTCAGAACCACCTATGAAATCCCAGCTCCTGGGCATCCTCTTCTGACCTTTGTTGGCAGTTGTACTTACACAGATATACACATACACATAAATAAATAATAAATCTTAAAAGGACCTAAAACTCACCAGAGAGACAGAGACAGAGAAACGAGAGATTAACTTTTTAAAAGTATAGCTAAAAGTAAAAAGTGAGAAAAGTACATATTACTGCGATGATGCTAAGCTCCAAAAATAAAAAAGAGGAGACAGACAGACTGCTGAAGGTTAACATTAACCTGGGTGGGACATTACTGTGCAAAGCAGTAGGCAGAAATGGTGATAAGCCTGGGCTCCTCTCATCCGTTTTCAGTTTCTTCTTAATAAAACATGTCAAATTTAAGTGTGAGCCCCTTTCAAACTGACAATAGTGTTATGGCTAAGGGAGATTATATAATTAAATAATTTCTGGTCTGGTTAAAGTGAAAGAATAAGCTCGCTTTATGAGCTGACCAGTTCCACAGCGAAATCCTAACTGACTGCCGTTAACTCCACGCGCATAGCAATCCTGGCCGCAGTCCCTGGCTAACCGGTCAGGAGGAAGAGCTAAACCACCTTCCAACCAGACATACCACTCAGCAGGCAGCTGAGACTATGGGCTCGGGTTTCTCCCAGTGCCCCAAGAGGAAGCAGCAGCAATGCCCATTGTATTGTGGGATTACACGGTTTAAGAGAACTGCAATTGGCACTACAGGCTTGCAGTGCCAAGTTGGTAAAGATTCAGAAAGCTCAGTGGGGTATAAAAAGCTTTATCAACTTTCCCCATATATGTTAACTACTCCCAATAAATTCTCACTAAAACAGTGTAAACCACTAAAAGATACCCCTTATCTTGATGGTTCGATGTTTCATTTTTCTTCCTTATTTCTTAAGTAAACTATGAGCTTCTGGAAGCTTGTCCCTGCCCCACATCTAGAAGTCAGTTTAGGCAGTCTGATATCACAGGAAAGAAAAATAAAGCCAACAAAACCCCAAACACTGGGAAGTTTATCAGTCAGGGGTACAAAAAAATTCAACTGACAGGATCCTGGAGTGTTTGGGTGGGACTGATACCCATGAACAGAACTCAGACTACTTCCAGGGATGCCTCCTGTGATGTCTACTGTGAAGCCATCTTCACTAGCCGCCTGGCTATCAGATGGACTTATTGCAGAGAGAGCAACAAAACCTTGGCCAGATGTTTGCGACATTTCTTCCCCGTCTGTCATTAGAGCAGCATCCCCTAAAATGAGGAAGGACCGTCTTTTGCTTTAATGTGGTGACTAAGTAAAACAGATTCTCTGTTTCTAAAAGCTAGTATCTCCAGAGAATAACAAGAAAGAACAGATACATAAACTCTAGCTCCCCGTGCAAGCGCACCACGCTTCTTTTATAAGGGGGACAGTCCGCTGTCCCTCCACGTAAGAATGGACTTCTACACAAATATAAACTCGACCTTAGACCTGGTATTTGGAAATTTCATTCCCATGACCACACGCAATTCCCGAGCGGAGGAGCTAACTAACTTTATAATTACCAGGGCGCTTCGTCAATAACTATAGTAATTACTGCTAAACTCGACAAGTCCACTCTGTGTGTGAACTAATCTCCCGGGGCTTGTGTTCCCCTGATCTCATTTCATGTATACTTCCCACCTGTTTCCACACCACGGGCCCTCAACCGCCTTGGCACCTGTGAGGACCGTGTGCCTGAGGTGCCCTTATTGACTGTGCTATGTTCCGGCGAAAGCCAGGGTTTGATTCAAACTTAGGCAAAACAGTTGGCGCTTTTCCAACATTCTCGCAGCCCTGCACCGGTATTCCCCAGCCCTTTAGCAGGATCAACGACACCCTTGCAAGGAAGATTATGTCAGGAAAAGGAGACTTGAAATTACAGGGTCCCTGGAATTCCCGAAACGAGAATCAAGTTCAACTGCTCTTTCTACAAGCAGTTTGGGTGCAGGAAACTTTCTCTGCTTCTTCTTCTTTTTTAATTTTAATTTTATTTTTTTAACAGACTTGAGTTTCCTATAAGTGAACATGACACAATCCAAATTGTTGGTTTATGTCATCAATTCATCTGCGGTCTTAAAAGTCTTCAAACGGGCCAGGGATGGGGAAGGTCAGGAAGCCGATGGAGCGCTTTTGGACTGAGGGACAGTCACAGAAAGTGACAGGAGCACGTGATGCTGAGCTGCATTCCTCTGCTCTGCCTTGGGACACAACTGCGGCCACTGGAAAGCTTTAATGAGGCCTGGGTATGAGTGAAGCGATGTGGTCACTCAGTAGGCTTTGTTGTCGGGAAAACAAAGTATTCAGGGAGCAGTGTTAGAAGGAAAATGTTTTCTGTATGACCTTGTGATTTTGCAGCAAGCAAGCTGAGACTGTTCTGGAGTAAAAAATTACTAATGCCCACTCAGGGAAACACCACTGAGGACAAACAGGCAAATCTCTCTCTCTGTCCCTCACTCTGTCTCTCGCTCTCTCTCTTTTGAGACAGGGTTTTTCTGTCTAACAGCCCCAGTTGTCCTGGAACTAGCTCTTTGTAGACCTGGCTGGCCTTGGACTCACAGAGATACGCCGGCCTCTGCCTCCCGAGTGCTGGAATTAAAGGTGTGTGCCACCACCGCCTACTTCATAAAGGTTGAAGAGAGGACACGGGGCCCCCCTTTTGGACTAGGAACCATATTGCATAACGCCATCCGATTATGTATCACCAATAGATTGATCCTTTGATGAAGTCAAAGTCATAACTGAACATTGCTTATGGGACGAAATCTTTAGCATACATGCCCCCCCCTTTTTTTTTTTTGAAGAACACTTTGCATCCAAAAAGAGATGGATGGATGGATGATGAACAGACGGATGGACAGACAGAGGTAGCTTCCTTTGTAGGATAGTTCTGAAGTTATATGTAGAAAAGAAATACTAGTAGCTACCAGGAAGGCAGCCAGGTAGTTGGCAGCTTCTAATCACACAGTTATACCTTTTGAATTTTGTGTCACATGATAATACTCCTTCAAAAAATTAAGAGTAAGATTCAGTAACTCATAGAAAATAGCAATAAAGGAACTTAACCACACCATGTACCATTTCTTTCTATGTTTTATTATTTTGTAAATTTAACTTACTCAGAGTGTTTAAAAAGCTGGCTTGACCACGTTTATAAGCTGTAGGAAGCCATAGCTAAAAATAAGAAAGTGTTTGATTCTTCACATTCTATTACCATTGTTGTTATTACATTAGAAATTTAAACCAGAAATAAACTATCCTAACCACTCACAAAGCATGCTGTCAAGCTGCTATGGAATTCCCCTCTGTATGCTGTGAATACCACTGGTTAATTAAAAAAAAAAAACTGGCTTGGCCTGATAGGGCAGAAGGGGGAAACTAAACTGAATGCTGAATGCTGGGAGAACAAGGCAGAGTCCGGGAGAAGCCATGGACCCACCACCAGAGACAGATATGTGGAAACCTTGCCAGTAGGCCACGAGCCTCATGGTAAAATATAAAATAATGGAGACAGGTTAATTCTAGATGTAAGAGCTAGCTAGCAATACGCTTAAGTAATTGGCCAAGCCGTGATTTAATTAGTACAATTTCTGTGTGGTTATTTCGGGAGTCTGGGCAGCCAGGAAACCAATAAGCGGCCTTCCCTACAATATCAAGCCAAACTCCTATTGGTATTTGTAGTCTTCATTTCTAAAGACCTATCTCCTTGAGTGGCTCAGAGCTGTAGACAACGCCAACATGTAGCCTTTCTCTCGGTCCTATTAAAATAAAACAACCAACGATGCTAAAACTGTTCCCATCTCCCTCCTTCCTCCCGACACCAATCCTCTAGATGTTGGTGCTGTGAATGCTAATCCTTTAGGAGCAACAGGGACCTGCAAATGGAGACTGATGTCAACTATGTAGACGGGGCATTTCCCGTTCCCTCTGTCACTCTGATGAGGCAATTAGGGAGGCCCACGGAGAAGACTTAGCTCCACTCTCATGCTAAGCAAACAGCCTGGCAAAATACATTTGAAGCCAAGGTCACCAGCGAGTGACCAACCTTTAATCCCAATTACTAATAAAACAAACAAACAGACAGAGATTGAAAAAACGAAGAGCAGGCCTGGGAAGAGCTCAGAGTTAAAGGAAGACAGATGCATCAGGGCAGCGAACTCTTGAGGGCCAGCTCGGCTGAGCTGGAAGTCCATGCTAGCATGTATGCACACCATGGAAACAACCAGCCTGCAGCCAACAGAGCCTTTTTCTATTGAGAGAAATCAGCCCTATGTCTGCAGACACTGCCTGATATTATGTTAGCAAGCCTTTGCTCTTAAAGTGTCCAGAGTAAGGAGATGGGCAAGAACTGAACCCCGGTCTAGACTTTCAATGACAACGGTGTATTTTCTCCGCCACAGTAAGTTAACCCGTCATCGTGTGGAGGTCATCACCAAAAGAGGACCAGGCTGAATTTCAGTTTTGCTAAACAAAGAAGTCCAAAGGTATCTTAGATTATGCCCAGTCACACACGGCTGAGAGAAGTAGTGTGTTTCTCATTAGGACAGGGCACTGCTTTCCATAGAGCCGATGATTATTACAGACAGTGACAGCAACTTGGGGGGATGAGGGGCAAAGAGGAACCCCGTCACTCAATGAGTCTCTGTGTCAGTAACTTCAGTCTTAGGGAAGACAGAGAAGCTCATACCTGTAGTTCCTAACCATTTCTAAATAGCAGTCCCACTCTGTCAAATGTCTTCATAACACTGAAAAATAGCAAACAGGTATGTCTCTAATCTTTCCATCAGTTAAGCCCAGAAAGGCATGCGGTCCTCCAAAATGTCTTTTAAAAGTCTCGTATGTTAATAAAATAAGTTTAGAAAATCAAGACTAGGGGCTGGAGATGTGGCTCACTTGGGAGATGACTTTGCCTACTAAGCATAAAGGCCTGGGTTCATTGACCAGCACCTGTAATCCGAGCACTCCAGACCGAGGTTCAAGGTCATCCTTGCAATTAAGGTTGTAATTAGCAGCCTTAAGAGTTGAAGTTTCTAGAGACAAGAGGGAGGGGGGAAGGGAGGAGAGGGGATGAGAGAGGATAGCAGACTGGAACTCTGAAAACACACAATGCCCTTGGGATGCAAACTGCTTGCCGGCAGCACTGGGAAGGCAGAGACGGGAGGATCACTGGGAATACACAGCAAGTTCAAGACCAGCCTAGGTCGTAAGACCCTGTTTTAAAGAAAGAAAAGCTGGGGTGTGTGGCTCATGTTTATAATCCCAGGTGTAGGGAGGCAGAGACAGGCGGATCGCTAAGGGTGACTCACTAGCCAGTCTCGTCTACGTGGCAAGTACCAGGGCACTGAAAGACCCTGTCTCAAAAAGAAGCAGACAGTATCTGGAGAATGACATCTGGGGTGAGTTATACCTTCTGCCCTGTGCATGTACACACAGGTATGGAGAGAGAAATAGGAGGAGAGAGAAATAGAAGCAGAGAGGGAGGGAGGGAGGGAGAGAGAGAGAGAGAGAGAGAGAGAGAGAGAGAGAGAGAGAGAGAGAGAGACAGAGAGCGCAAAGAGAGGGAGGAGGAGAAAAAGATGGGGAAATAGAGGGAGTGGAAGGGTAGGCACACAGACTTAAAACGTCCATAAGTGAACAAGACCAGGATGAATTCACCAATAACATTTCAAAACACACTTGACATAACTGATTCTAGAGTTGAGAGACAGACACAACAGGGCAGTGGATTCTGGGTCCCGAGGCGCACCCAAAAACTATTTTACAGGGTGATTTGTTTCATCGTCAGAGTAAAACAACTAAAGAGATGAATTAGGTTTTATTACCTAACGTATTTTAAACTGTACAGAAACGCAAGTGTTTCTGGGAACTCTTAACATGACACTACCCACAGTACTGCCTTCTGCACAACACTGTGTCATGTCTACACAGTTGACTGGGGAAGCCAGGTCGCATTTTTTTCTTCAATGCAGTAGGATCCAAAAGTCAGCCTAGCGCCAAACAACGATCGAGTCAGTAAGTCTGGATAGAAGAGAGATCGGTGGTTAAACCCACAGGAAATGCTGGAGTCAGACTGATGCTACCAAAATGGGACTGGGAAAATTATTAAGAGCAGTTTAAATATGGTTGTTCAAATAAATAGCAGCTTCCTGGTCATTTTAAAGGCTCACCTGGGATAGGAAGGAAGTGCCTGGATCTAAGAGGCTCGCAGCTTCGTTCTGAATGGTGTTCTGCTGTGTGATGGCGTCTTCTCGTTTCCGCTCTTTCTGGCCGGCTTCGTCGTCTTCGTACTCATCTAAGCACTGAGAGAAAAGAACAGTCTCAATTTCATGGCCCGTGTAAGTAGCAGAATGCCTTCCAGTATTTAAAAGCACAATGACTAGCATTAAAAAAATATATGTGTGTATGAAGCTGAATGGTGATGGCGCAGGCCTTTAGTCCTAGCACTCAAAGGCAGAGGCAGGCAGATTCTGAGTTCGAGGCCAGCCTGGTCTCCAGAGTGAGTTCCAGAACAGCCAGGACTACACAGAGAAATCCTGTCTCGAAAAACAAAAACCAAACAAGCAAGCAAAACAAAAGCAAAAGAAAATCTGTATGTAGTCACAAATTACGTTCATACGAAAGAGATTTCTTTTTAGCAATTCCTATAAATTAAATTGTCTCCTAAATTCCAACGTATTTATAGTCTCACCCATGGCAAGATAAAGCTCTAAATACCAGTGACAAGTTTCTCAAAGAGATGGCTCGTCCATTCTCTACCATTCATTCAACATGACACTTGGTAGAAGGCAACACTATAAGTATGGGAATTTATAGTTCAGTAAGGAAGGCGTGCGTGCGTGTGTGCGCGTGTGTGTGTGTGTGTGTGTGTGTGTGTGTGTGTGTTAGCGATAAGGTCATTTTCTACCTTCACACTGCCTATAGGGACATAAAGAAAGTATTTTCACGTGGGAGCCAAGGCTCTGGAACAACTAGCAATTTCAAGGATAGTGTAATTTGGAAGTACACATCTGGACAAAGGAGAATTCAGAGGATGAGAACAGCGCACTGAAGATGCTGACTAGAGGGTTACTAAGAGCTGAGTCAACAGCAGCGATTATCTATCTCCAAACCTGCCACCAGGAAACCAAACTGAGACAAATCCCTACCCATTATGCTATTACAGCATTGGCTATGAGCTGCTCAGAGCACACATCTAACCCAAACACTGACCCCCTTAGCTTCTCTCTGAGATCCAAAAAAATTATGTCTATAGGCATTGCTCATAAAGGCATTAGAACATTGACAGGATGGCAGGGAGACACCAGGATCTACCTGCAGGATCAGAACAGGTCACTGTGCTAACAAAGAAAAGCCACTAGGAGACGGGGAGCGACCGTGGTGAAGGGGAAGGAGCTGCTAGCTTCAAGGGCAATTCAAAGACAAAGTGGACCTGGAGAGACTTGGAAAGACATCTTCTGGATGGAGAAGAGTCTGACAACAGACCAGAGAGCAAATGAGATGGCAGAGAGCATCTAGATCTTTCTGGAGAGTTGCAGAGTGTTAACACAGGTAGGACTGAGCTGCGGCTCAGCAGACCAGCCGGTGAGGACTGGGGTGAGGAAAAGTTTGACTGTGTGCTACTCTTACTGCTGTGAGTCTGCCGCTCTCGACTCCAAGCCAGGAGACCAGTGGCTTCTGCTAGGACCCACAGGTTAGCCTGCAAGCTCTTGAGACAAGAACTGGAAAGGCGTATTCTTCTCATCTCCAAGAAACACAATAAATAATCTGAGAAGTTCAGAAAGCTGTTATAGGACTTGGAACATCAATACATGGCCAAACAGGCGTGGAGTGTGTGTGTGTGTGTGCGTGTGTGTAAAGACTTTTTCTTAAACCAACAGAGACTATCAGAGCTAATGACAAAATACCAACAACATTCAAGAGTAAAATCAGACTCAAGAGAGTGATGTCATCTACCATGTTCTGGAAGAGCACTGGGTAACAAAACAGCTCAGAGGACTACAGGATTCACTCAAGGGTCGGGAAGGAAGCAACTATCACCATTTTATATGATTTATTTATGTATTATTAAAGCTCCCAAAGATTTCTTTTTGATAAACATGAGGAATAATACCTGCCCAACACAACAGCAATGCACACTGAAACAATACCAACACTTCAGTGCACGGAGAAGGCTAACAAGCAAGAGTAAAAGATTCAGGCTGGTGACATAGCTCAGCTGTTCTTTCAGAGGACCCAGGTTCGATCCCCAGCCCCCACATGGCAGCTCACAACTGTCTGTAGGTGCAGTTCCAGGGGACCTGGCATCCTCACACAGACATGTATGTAGGCAAAACACCAATGCACATAAAATAAGAATAAATAAAGTATTTAATAGAAACAGTAAAAGATTCAGGGAGAAGGCCAGGCACGGTGGGGCACGCCTTTATCCCAGCACTCAGGACCCGCAATTGGGAGGCAGAGGCAGGTGGATTTCTGCGAGTTTGAAACCAGCCCGGTCTGCAGAGCGAGTTCCAGGAATAAGTAATCCCATCTGTGGTCTTCTGCTCTGTTAGCAACGGCAGCAAAGGTTCCCAAGCTTATTATCGGGAGCTCAAAGTCAGAATTCTAAATCACAGGTGTGTACAGGTAAAAAGCCAAAGTTGAGGCAGGTGGCCATGGCCTCTCTGAACACTGGGTGTTCATTTGTTCATGCTTATTTTCTGAGACTCGGCGCCTATCAATTCCCCCTTCCTCTGCTGCCCCCTTAGGAACTGCAGACCACCCCCACCGCAAGCAAACTAAAAACTAAAGTGAAGCATCCGGTACGTCCTTG
Organism: Microtus obscurus; assembly: GCA_963919715.1. NCBI lineage: Eukaryota > Metazoa > Chordata > Mammalia > Rodentia > Cricetidae > Microtus > Microtus obscurus. The sequence goes on from CAWTZC010002528.1 coordinate 19,048,898, forward strand.
ATAATGAATCACCCGGGCGAGTCACACCGCGAAGCCAAAGCTAACCCCATCAGAACTCTGCGCATCTTCCCACAGAGCATCCTTTTCCCTGCTGCCGGGCACCTAGTCCTCCACACTTGGCATCTCCGTAGGAGACTGCACCCCCACCTTGCTGGCAGCTTTCAAAAGGGATTGATTATATGATTCTTTACAAACTCTTTAGAAACGGTTGGCAACCAGTCCAGATCTGTTGTCTACAGATATTCTAAAAGTCTTTAAGCTGTTCTATCTACTTGAGACACAGGATCTAAAAAACGGAAATCTTATTTGGGGCTGGGAGGATGTTCAGTGGGCAAGGGTGCACGCTATATAAGTGGTGGGGGCTTGAGTTCAAGTCTCCAGCACCTATCTACAAAGTCAGCTATAGTCATATGAGCACCGGTAGCCCCAGCATTGTGAGGGGTCGGAGACATGAGGGGTGCTGGGGCTTGCTGGCTGCCAGCCTAGCTTTGGGGTCAGCGAGGAACATTGTCTTAAGGGAATACAGTGGAGAAGGGCAGAGGTGACCCATGTGAGGTCCTCTTCTGGGCCACTGTGCACACCCACACACCACCGTGTACAGGAATATAAACAAAACTTCACTCTTCTCCATTTTTAAACCAACCTTCTCTACCACTGACATCTCACAATTCCATGACAAATACTTCAGCCCCGTTCACTGTCCTGTCACCAGATCTCAGGGCTAAAGTCCTGAAAGCCACCCAAACAGCAATATCCTATCATAAGAACGCTCTATCGCGTGTTTGAACAAAAATAATATCCTTGAGTTGGGTAGCTTTTAAACAACAAGGTGACACCTCCCTTAATAACTTAGTCAATCAACCCACATTATAAAAACCCTTGAACACCAGAGATGAGAAAGAAAATAAAAACTTCCTGCGCTTCCACTGCGGTTCACGTGGTGCAAGCCTTCCCACAGCGTCCTCTCTAGGCAGGCGAGGGGAGCCCAGCTTGGCAATGTGCTTACGTGGTCTCATCATGTGCAGCACAGAGCCTAACCAGTGCACTGCACAGACTGTGACTACAGACAATTTGTCCACTCCTGTCTGTCTGTGTAGCTAAATAGCCCCTCCTCTCAATATTTGGATGTATCTGCAAGTTCCATTGCTCTTTAAATATGCCACCAATTTCCATCCCAGAAATCTTACAGAAGGTACCTGACAGGGAGATGACAATGACCATGACAATGACCATGACGATGACCACAGCTACTATTTTACCTTCTCTAAACACTTTAGGGAAATAATGGTCTCAATGAACCTCACTTAGCAGGGTAAAGTTCTGTCACAATTTTATTGGCTTTAGGAAATCTCTTTATACATCTTGATTTTCTTAGCCAATATCCTCCCGATTATTATTCTCAATCTGGGCATCTAAGAGGCTCTTCGTATGATGTGAAGATAGGAACCTGTGTGTAGCACATCTGGTAAGGGTCTCTGCCATTTTACCTTTGCGTTGTTAACTGTCAGACATTTTCTCCTGTGGTTTTATGCCACAGTTTCCAACTTAAAGATCCAATCAACCACACATTTCCTAATGTTTGCTATCACATTCAAGAAATTAAATTTATTATATAACGATTTTGGAATATATTGGTTTCCCCCCCAATAATAAGTGTTTTGTCATGAACAATCCAAAGCTGTGGTACTGGTGGGAGGTTGTGGGAGCAATGGTGCCCACAAAAGCCCAGCACACCTCAAGTTCACCCTCAACTCAAAATGGTATCGCCAAGTGGGGTGCAGTGGCACACACCTTTAATCCCAGCACCTGGGAGCCAGAAGCAGGTGGATCTCTGTAAGTGCACAGCCCTCCTGGTCTACACAGTGAGTTCTAGGGCAGTCAGTCAGAGCTATATAGTGAGACCCTGTCTCGAAGGAGAAAAAAATCCATCTTTATCACGTATCTTTACACGAGTATATTTTTCACTTTCTATGCAGTCTCACTGGTCTCTCTACAGTAATGTACAGGGGACACTGCTTTCACCACTATGGGTTAACAACATCTACGAGCACCTGCCAGTTCCACTCTTTATGCTTCACCGCTAAATCTTCCTTCCTCATCGCTAGCCAACTTATTTTTCCCATTTCAATTCCTTGGTATCTTTCAGTTAACGAATAAACTACTCAGAGAAAATCTGGGGCAATCCTCGTTAGGGTGTAACCTTGTAAAATGTGGACCGTCAGCAGCTACAAAAGGGGGTTGTGGTTATACAGGTTAGCAGTGAATTGAAAGTAAGAAGATCAAAGATTATATGGGTTCTGGGTAGACTTAGAGCAAACACAGATGCTCACTGGACGGAGGAGAGAAACATGGAGAAACACAGTAACGAGAGAGACAACTGCTACTCTCACTAGTGTTAAGAGTAAAGTTCAACAACAGGGAACGAGGACCATGGTTGAGAACTTGCAATACTGGTGGAACACAAGGTAAGTAAGCAAAGGGACCTGAAGGACATATGGCAGATGAAACGCCTTGGACTAAAGCTCTCAAGAAGAATCCAGATTGACCCGGACAATACAGCCCTGGCTGTAGTCTCCACTGTTTGTGATGACTACACCCTTCTGTGATGAGCAGAAAAAGAATAAGGAGAACGAACATACACAGAAAGCTTAGGATAAATCCTAGAAGAAACATGAAAAAGAAAACTAAATAAAAACACAGAGGAATTTCCAAACAGTCCCAAAGGCCTGGGCCAGGAAGGTGACCCTAAGACTTCAAGGGTACTAATCTTTAGTGTTTCTAATTAGCTGGTACTAACTGTAATTACATTAGTGCTAATCCCTTTGAAAGTGATTCAGATTCATATTTTCAGCAAGCTTGCTTATTTACTCGTCCATTTACTTATTTAATCCTTAGGGCCTTGCTAGCTCCGGCTAGCCTGGAGTTTTTGCAAGCCTCCTGCTTCGGCCTCCCGAGTGCTGGTCTCTCAGACATGCACCATCAGGTCAGACGGCCTTGTTTTAGGAACGAATGCGGAGGAAGGTCACTGCCCATCTCTCCACTGCTCAGACAGGTTACTCGGCAGCAAGTCCCGATAGGCAAGGTATTAACTATGCAATTACATTTGAACATGCTTTTGCTAATGGCATTTTCCGGCAACATCTGACTCTTTCGCCGACTGGCATTTCTTTCTCCTTCTAAGTTAGTAAACGCGGTCAAGACTGTAGAACAAGACTCGTTTTAGGTGAAAACCCTCTCTCCTCGGTGTTGCATACTTCGTACGCCTATGTTGTTGCCCACAGCAACATTCCAACCTGAACAGCCTTGTCTCAGGGCTTTCCAGTTGGGAGGTAAGTAAGCCTGGGTATTTACAGCCTAAAAAATTCCTCACCATGAGTCACACCGTGCAGAAGAAAACACAGTGAGCTCTAGCTCATGGTAAGAGACATCTGAAGAAGAAACGAACAAACAATGCAACGTGTAGCGGCCACTCCGACTTAGACCCAGCTATGGCGGCTTTTTAAACAAGCGCCGTGGAAAGCCAGCGTCAGGCTCTCGCAAGGATAGCTCCGCCCCCAAAGCAGCAAGGCTCGAAGCCATCGAAGAGCACCAAGGCCCTAAAAGATGCATTTAGCTCTCAACGTCCAAACTAGTCCAGTACACACAGCCTTTCTTTGGTTAATCCAGTGATGAAATCTAGACCCTGACAGTTTATCTTGAACTTTCTAGCAGCTTGGCCACTCAATTACCCAATGCCTCAGTTTCCCTCACCTCTTAAATGGAAACAGCACCAGCTGTCCCCAGTACTTGTAATGAGTAAATGAAAGCGTACCTAGGGGGCATCCAGCATGACAGACACACAGCACTCCATCAGTGTGATTACTGTAACTGCCAAGAACACTGTTGTGCACATAAACATGGCAACAGCAATACTAGTTAGTACGAGCATCAATTTCTAGACTTGGGGTCAATGCGTTTCAACTGGAAATCACACTTCACCTCTCTGTTAAATCAACCCACAAATGCGCAGTTCTTCACAGGGTAGGAACTCCATATTGACTCACTGAGAGGAAACCGGTCCTACGGTGCCAGATTCTGAGAGCGATAGCTCGGTAGATTTAGCGCTTGCTGAACAAGCACAAGAGTCTGAGTTCGGGCCCCCAGCACCAACATAAAATCTGGCTGTGGAGACAAACACCCGCAAATCAATGCTGGTGTGCGGGGTGGGGGTGGGGAGGAGCTGGAGGATCCCGCCAGCTTTCTGGGCAGTCCAACCAAATTAAAGGAACTCTAGGTTCAAGTCAGAAAAACTGAAGCCCGTCTCAAATAATAAGTCAGAAAGTGACAGGAAGACGCCCCAACATAGACTTCTCATCTCCACACACTCACACAACACTGTCCACACACAAACACAAAACCGGATTACAATTTTTCAATTTATTCATTTTTGACAGTTTTACCCCTCGACACGGGGTCTCACAATATCCCCAGGGTTGGCTTTGAGAGCCCCGCAGCAAGCTGAGAGCAGACAGCATACCGCATGTCCCGTTCAGCTGCCCACACCCTCCACAACCCGCCTTCCTTCCATATCATCAAACAATTTAATCCTCGGACCCAAGGTTGAGTTAGGGTCCTTTGGTCCATACTCAGCAATACCTAAAGAAAAAGGAACCACTATAATAAATAAGAAAGAATATTCCCTCAATTTAATATTTCCCAAGATCTTAGTGTAAAAAAACTTACATGACTTTACTATAAAATGTTTGCTTATTATTCTCCCCTTCTGCCTCAGAATATAAAACAAAACCCTTCTGTACAAAGAAAGGCCTTCTGAACCTCTGTCAGAGTTCCCCTGGGCAATTTCACTGAGGCCTCTCAGGACACACGGGACCTGCGGCCTGTCGCACACAGCAGGGGCGTGCAGAAAAGGCACGCCCAACATCACGCGTCTCAGAGTGGAAGCCGTCACTGTGACTCACTGCCGTGTCACACGCCACCACACCGGCTGGATGCGATCAGATCTAAGTCAAGACAGAGCTTAAAAACCAGCTGCAGGGGCTGGAGAGATGGCTCAGTGGTTAAGAGCATTGCCTGCTCTTCCAAAGGTCCTTAGTTCAATTCCCAGCAACCACATGGTGGCTCACAACCATCTGTAAAGAGGTCTGGCGCCCTCTTCTGGCCTTCAGGCATACAGACAGAATATTGTATAATAAATAAATAAATAAATAAATAAATATTTAAAAAAAAAAAAAAAAAAAAAAAAAAAAAAACCAGCTGCAGGAGCCGGGATACTTTACAGAAGCCCCGGCTTGTCAGCTTGGGTGGGAACATTGGGGAAAGCATTGAGAATTGCCCTTGTGGGGGGACAGAGAAGGTTAAGCCGCTAGCACTGAAGGCAGAGAGCCATATGCTGAGATTTCTCCAAGCCCATATGTTTTGCTGAGGATTCAAAAATATGTGGAAAACCCACTGGCAGGATAATTTGTATACATACTTGGGCAGGAGGAATGACGGCACAGAATCTGTGGGAGCTTAGCCATCACTCTGCCGTCACACGGATGCTTCTGGAAACAAAACCAAATGGCTTCTGGCTCCTCTGGGCAGAGTTATTGAGAGAACACCATCATTTGGTAAGTATTACTCAGGAAAGAAAGATGGTCACAGGGAAGGGACCCTGCTGGCACAGCACAAATCTCTGTCCTTTGGGGTTTGGGGTTTATGCGGCTTCTCCTCAGCCTTTCTCCGCTTACTCCCCGAGGAGCATTCCTATCTAAACCTCTTTTCAAGGTCCTTCCGCACATTCATCTGAAGATGAGTGGACCTCATCAAAGCGGTCATTCATCCCGACATGTACTTCTACTTAGTTTAAACCACAACTGGCGGAGAGTGTAAACCTGCACTTAGCAGAGAGGCTACAGCCTAAAAGGTACATCGGCGGTATTAAGCGAATGAATGAGCATCGTCACAAGTAAAATAATCTACGAATACTTCACAGTTCCCCTCACTCATTTCTATAGAATGAAACATAGTCTCGCTGAGAGTTCCAAACTGTCAACTTCACACAATCCAGAATCAAGGCATTGGAGATTAGATTAGGCTGGGGATACTCCTGTGCGGGATCATTTTTATTAGAGTGGGGAGAGACCCACACTGCAGGAAGCACCGTTCCCTGGGCTGCAGAGCCTGGACTGTTTCAGAGCAGCAAGAGCAAGCTGAGCACACGCATGCATTGACTCGGGGGCCTCTGCTCTTGACTGCTGACGGAACGTGGCCAGTTCTCGCAAGCTCTGCTATGACTTCCCCACCATAGTGGAATGGAATCGTGAACCAAACCAACGGTTTCTCCCTAAAGCTGCGTTTCTCAGTCTTTTGTAACAGGAGAAGAAACTATGTTCTCAATCCTCTCTTTTCGGTAGATGCAAAGATGCGGCTACATTTACTGAATCTTCTTTCCGTGTCCCAGACTCTAGACTCATGCTGAGACCAAGAACAGAACCACAGAGAATGTGCCTCCCCAGCTGCCTTCTTTGGATACACAGCCCTCTGTCTGAGTATGGGGGAGAGAGAATCCTAGAAGAACAGGGATGAGCATAAAGCCCAGGAAGAGTTGGCATAGGGGACCTTGGATGCGTGCTGGGTCTGCAGGCCCATCCGAGTGGGTGATGTCAGAACAAACTACACCGTGTCCTATTACACGGAAAGTGACTAGACACTAAAGGAAAAGAGGGAAGCTTCGGCCCGATTTTCTCTAAGTCGTATACAACATACCCATCATTTAATGCTGCGTCTTCAGCTCACCTTTATCCGGTAACCTTAAACTCTCTGTGCGCCCTTCATTCTTAAGGGAGGAAATTAACTGGTAAAGCTTTGCTGTTTGAGAATTTCATCCATGAATATAATGGGTTTTGGTCCAAGCCACCTCCACTCCCCACCCTCCAACCCCACCTATTGTCCCTCCCAACAGCATGTATTCACGGGAACACAGGCAGCCACTCAGGGACCACATGTGAAGAAAATATTAGCCCCACCCCTCACCCCCTGCAGCAGCCAAGTGTCAAGAGCTTGAGGGGCTCTGTGAGAGACCCACCCCCATCTATGCATTTTGACTGGCTGGAACTTGTGTCTGTTTTGATCTGATAGCGACAGCTACCGTCGGTCAGCTCATGTGTGCAACTGTCCGGTCCAGAAAACTGCTGTGCAGATGTCCTCTGTTGTCTGTCTGTCTGTCTCATCCATCTGTCCACCCTCTTCTCCTCCATGACTCCTAGCCCTTGTATGGAAGGGTAAGATGCCGATGTCCCTTTCAGAGCTACGCGCCCCATCGTCTCTTAACCTCTATACTTTAGCTGGTTCTGAATCTCTGTATTAACAGTCATCTGACGATGGTTGAGAACTATACCATCGATGAGCATAAAGATGAGCCTTTGGAAGCGTTACCTGATAATTAAAAGAAAATAATCTTTTAGAGAAACATTATTCAAAGTAGCTAACATAGAGGAAGAACGATCAAGTATGAGTTATGTCGTCTAGATGCAGCACGGTGTTTGCAGGGGCTTTCGGGGTGTAACTCTCAATCACCCAGCCCCGGATTACCCTTCTGCACAGATCTGGAGGGAGCTACGGGACAGGCCTGAGTCACGTCACTAATAAGCAATGGGACTGTGACTTAAATGCAGAGTAACCCGCCTGGAACCGGCACTTACTAGACTAAACTGTATTTACTGCTTTCTGATACCAGGCTTGTTCCCAACCGGGGCAGTAGCAAACATGGCAGGTGTTGTATATAATATGCCATTATGGAGAACGTGAAGAAAAACGCAACTAAGGTATAAGACAGCCGTCACTTAGACCATCACCATGCGGCTGCTTAAGCGGTGTAAGATAAGGCATGACTCTTGAAATCTGCTGCCATTTTTAAAAATCCATATATAATACGGAAGGGATCAAGAACTGAAACAGCAGCATAATTAATAAACAAGGCATGCACGGCGTCCTACACCTATAACCCCAGCACTGTATGGGGAATCAAAAGCAGGAGGCACACGGAATTCAAGGCCAGCCCGGGCAGCAAGTCAGATGCCAGCTTAGGATGCACACCGAGACCCCCCTCATGAACAAACAATTTAAAACTGAGGTCTCGTGGCTGCAGAGATGTTTAATAGGAGAGACCGCCTTCCCAGTCACGAGCACAATGGAACACATGCAATAGTGTTCCCAGTACCGCCCAAACAAAATACCACAGGTGTGAGGTAAACCACAGAAATTATTTTCTTGCAGTTCTGGAAGCTGTAAGTCCAAGATGAAAGCACAAGAAGGTGTGAGCTCCCCTCAGAACTCTCCCCGTGGCATGCAGACGGCTCCCTGCAGCTGGCACGGTCCTGTCATTGAGCGCGTGCATCTTTGGGATACATATTCTCTTCCCCCCACCCCCCACCGCCCCTTCTCTCAGTACTTAGGCCATATAAATCCAGGGGCGCAAAACTCAGTCTATAGCAACGTGCAATTGCTGCTCTCATGGACACTGTATTTGTCACAGGCCTCTGCAGAGCCCACACTGATGTGAAGTTATTTCCACCTTAGGCTCAACTATGCAAAAGGAAAGAGTAGCTCCTCGTTTGAGGCTAATGTTGGTAACTCCAGGGAATGCTTAAAAGTCTGTGTACGGCCTAAGAAAATGTTTGTTCTTATTAAACAAGCTACATCAGAATGCATTCACAATCTGCATTATGAAGTGCTTTTCTCTACAAAGCTGGGGGGAGGGGGGGAAGACCGCTGTGCATGTTTGCCTCGCCAGGGCTGTGCAAACTGATCTGCACACTCATCTGCATACAGCACTTGCTCAGGAAGTACCAGGCTGAGGAGAGAGGCGGAGGCAAGCAAGAGGGAGCGCAGGAAATAGATACCCATCCTTTCACGATACACCACTGCATCCTTACGTGTTTGGGGTTGGTACTGACTGCGTAGATTGACCAAAAACAATATCCAGTCCCGGAAGATGGTTTAAAGCCAGCTCGTTCTGCTGTTTGAGCGCACCAATTTTATAAAATGTGTCTTCCCAACAAAAAAGCGGCCAGAAGACATAAACTTTACATATAATATCTATTTCTAAACCCTAGCTATCCAGAAACCAACCAGTGTACGCATGCTCAACTCAGGGTTTTATTTACATTTTTGAGTCAAGTCTACGGAGGTAAGAGAGGAAGCAGACAACGTATGGGATAGGTATAGATGCTTCCCTGCAGTCCGCAACCATCAGGGGAAGCCATGATTTGACCTAGTGAAAAGAAAGCAGGGCCCACGGGGGCGGGGGAGTTCTCAACTACCGGGAAACGCTTACCGGCCCTGGATTGAGTGGCAGTCTTAGCAGACCAGGGCTGGTCTTTCCTTCTCACACACTCAATCCAGTCTGGAGCAACTGCGAGGGCAACAGGTCTCCTCGACTCGCGTGTCCAGCCAGGCATTGAAACACAACAGTCCTTCGATGCAAACACACTCACTATGTGGTTTCTCCTCTTTGGAACTGAAATTTCAGATTTGTCTAAAGGGCCAAACTCCCATTATCATCGGGTTTTAGTCTGTCTCACAAGGACCCACAGTTCTTGATGTCACTTTGGAAGGACAAAAATAAGACTTTTACGAGAGAAGGAAGAGAGAGAGAGAGAGAGAGCAAAATGTCTTCAGAAAGTTGAGCCAATTTGTCTTCATTTTAACAGTTCATGGAATATACTGTTGCATAGCATTCTTTGCCAAGCCTTTTAAAGAATGATAATAATATGCCTTTCGCATTACACTGTTCAGATCAAATTATACGCCTACCAATTCCAAGCACGAAGCATTCATTTACATACCTTCCCTCAGTGTTCACAACTGGGCCTTCCATTTCAAATCACTCAATGGGAGGTTTAAATGGGACAAGGGTAACACACTGCATAGCTTCATACCTCACTGGCTTTCCTGCCGCCTTTATCACATAACCAGTAATTAAATAACACCTTTCTTTAGAATGTTTAAAAAACAAAAAACTATTACTTGAGGTTAAAGACAGCAGAGGAGGGGAGGGAGCAGGAGAGAGGAGGGCAGAGGACTATGTGCAAAGAAAGGGTTACTACAGCTGGTTTTCTTTTGCTAGGAAAAATATGCCCACTTTAAAATAGAAAAATATTAAAAACAAAACGCTGTGTGGTCTCAAAATGAAACTCCTTTAGATTGTAAACCAACAAGTCCACTTGTCCCAGGGCCAACAGTCCTGAAATAAAAGACAGAGGTTCTCAATCCGGCACAAAGGTGCAATAATTCAAAGGCTTCTCAAATTGCTCTTGTAGGAAACAAAAATTCTAAGCACCTTGTCTTAAAAAACCAACTTCTTTTTTTCTTTTCATATTTTTATTCCTTTGAATTTCCTGAGGCACGGTTTCTCTGTGTAGCCCAAGCTGTCCTGGAACTTGCTCTGTAGACAATGCTGGCCTCAAACTCAGAGATCCTCCTGCCTCTGCATCATGAGTGCTGGGATTAAAGGCGTGCGCCACCACCACCCACCTAAAAGCAAATTTATTTACGAATGAAAAAACCCTCTTCCAAAGTATTGTGAAACAGAAAATGAAGATAGAAGTTCCAATCTGATTTCTAGGATTAAGAAGTTGAATAATGCCACAAAGAGATTTTGGTTGACTGAGTATATAATAAAAATATTTTTGAAGAAGAATGAAAAGAATTCAGGTCTATTATTCATTCAACTGATACTGTGGGATAATGGTCTTTCATCTTATCACTTGTATCATCTTTAATAAAATGCTGATTGACCAGTAGCCAGGTAGGAAGTAGAGGTGGGGCAAAGAGAACAGGAGAACTCTGGGAAGAGGATTCTGCAGTCTGCAGTCGTGATCCATCCACAGAAGAAGCAAGATGTGACTACATCGCCGAATAAGGTACCAAGCCACGTGGCTAACACAGACAAGAATAATATAAGAGTTAATAAGAAGTCTGAGCTACTAGGCCAATCAGTTTATAACTAATGTAGACCTCTGTGTGATTCTTTGGGACTTAAGGACTGTGGGAACCGGGCAGGACAGAAACCCCAACAACAAAGTGACAACTGGATTAATAGGACATACATACCTAGGCTTCAAGCCAAAGTACTAGATAAATGGAACCACAACGGCAAATCACAAATGCTCTTCCAGCTCCGTGTGTGGGCTCACCCTTCGCAGTCTTAGCTGTAGGAGAGTCTGAGGCACGAGCATCCCGAGTTCAAGCCCTCCCGGGACTAGAGTTCATTCCCATCAGCCTGGGCAACTCACAAACTTTGCCTCAGAATAAAAAATGGAGTTTGTAGATTTGGATTTGTTTAATTTTTATATTATCGTACAAGATAATTTTTTTTAAAAAAAATATATTTAGTAGATTTTCCTCCGTGCTCACCTCACCCAGCCCTGGCCCTCTGATCCCCACCTGTGGCTTGACTCCTTGCTGGTTTAGGCTTTATCCATATTTACACTCATTTATATGCATACATAAGCTAGGGTCCGCATGATAAATAATAGTTTTGTTATTCTCAGCTCGAGTCAGATCACACTTAATATTATACCTTTAAGAATCATTTACTTCCCTATAACTTCCATAGTTTACTTTTTCTTTAAAGCTAAATGAAATTCCAATGTGTGTGTGTGTGTGTGTGTGTGTGTGTGTGTGTGTGTATACACGTTTCTTTTATCTACTCATCTGCCAAAGGACATCTATTCTGGTTCCGATTCCTTTGGTATTGTAAATAGGGCAGAAAGAAACATGGGTGTGCAAGTGTCTTCGAGGGAGGATATGGACTCCTTTGTGTATGTATACAGTCAACAGTGGTCTACCTGGCTTATATGGGTTTTCTCCTTTTAATTTCTTGAGGTACCACCAAACTGGTCCCCACAACGGCCATGCCAGTTTACTCCCGCCAGCAGTGAATTAGGGCTCCTGTTTTCCCACACCTTTGCCAGCATTTGCTGCCAGATTTCTTGCCGATTGCCAAGATCTCTTAAGGGTAGCCACTCTTGCCAGAGTAAGGTACTATTTCAAAGGTGTTTTCATTTGCAATTTCTTGGTGGCTATGGATAAAGAGAACTCAGAAGTAGAGCGGAGAGCAATTGCATGGCCTTCATGAAGCCCAGGTTCAATTTCCATCAAGAATGACCTACAAGGACCTACATCAAGGATGATGGAACCACTGTAATAGAGGGGTAAGTCACTAAGATTGCATCACTATCAGGATATAATGCATCCAAGGACATTTTGAGAACACGTCCCGGCCACCGCAGTGGTAAACTGGGAACACGTGGCTATGGCACAAACTGGACTGTCCCTGGGAATAGCACAATTTGTCTTAGGAGCAAACGTCCGTTGGAGGTGGGGGAAGGGGGGGTAGTCAGTCAGCACTGTACTTGCCGTGCAAAGATGACGTTCCCTAGCACCCACGTACAAGAGTCACCTCGAATCCCCAAACTAAAATGTGGGAAAAGGAGGATTCCTGTGGCTTGCTGACCAGTCTAGCCTTATGTGCAAACTCCAGGTTCCTAGGACAGACCCTGCCTCCAGAGACAAGGTGCCTGAGGAACAAGGAGAGTTGCAGTTCCTCCCTGGCCTCCATACACAAACACCCCCCCCACTCCCCCACATAAATGCTGTGTCAAGGCTATTATAACTTCTACATAAATGCTTGAAGTCTCACGTTATTCACAGTCTCCATTCCGTTCCCCCTCGGCTCAACTCAAGTTCCACTCTGACTTTAAGAGTCAACCTCAAGCTCTTCTGCAGTCACTTCTGAAAGCCCTTCCTAGGCGCTGGGCCGTCATCTTACGCCTTTTTAAATTTTGTTTGTTTTGATTGTTAGGAAAAACAAACAGGGCGCTTCCAGTCCGAAACTCTTCTGCGTGGTAACACAGATCTCGGTAAGAACGTGTGTTAGACCAATGGTAGCATTACTTCATACAGAACTTTTCCAGAAGACTGGCGAAGCTCTTAGTTTCCAAATACAGCATTGCTTTCTCCAGTGTGAGGGCCCCCGATGACAGCACACTGCAACATGACGAGAACAATTCCGAGAGCAGATTTCTGCCAGCAGAGCCCCAAATCTCAACAAGAACAGGTTGAGTAGGAGCCACACTCTTCTACCGTAAACCATGGGCAGTCCTTCAGCCTCTGCCTCCTCACCCGGAGATTCATTTTCCAGGACTACAGGTTTAATGATATTCCAACGGAACTGTCGTTATGAAAGCCATTCATAAAACGCCACTCTTCTCTCAAATCAGCGTATAAGGGGCTGAAGAGATGGCTCAGCGGTTAAGAGCACTGCCTGCTCTTCCAGAGGTTCTGAGTTCAATTCCCAGCAACTACATGGTGGCTCACAACCATCTGTGATGAGATCTGGTGCCCTCTTCTGGTGTGCAGGCTTACATGGAGGCAGAACACTGTATACATAATAAATAAATAAAATCTTTTAAAAAAATCAGTGTACAAGAGGCACTGTCAGCCAAGGATGACAAAACAGCACAGGAACTCTCTGCGTGGAACCTGAAGTCACGGTTCAGAAAATAAATAGGTTTAATGATAACCTTAGAACCTTAGAACATAGCAGAACATCGTGACATAAACCTGCAGGCAAGAGAACGAGACGGCAGCTTAATGTAAAGATATGCGAGGAGCAGATGACTGGCTAACCTAGCAGAACAGGGAGAGGGAAGCGGATTCACGTGCCAACTAAAAATAGAGAGAACTGTGTATCCATGGTTTAGAGAAAAGCATGAAGAACAAAACCATCTCAAGTTCCCCAAGGCAAAGGGGAAGAAGGACTCAGAAGCTGGGGAGACAATGAAGACCCCACCCCTGTCTCAGCCAAGCAACTCCACCCTCCCTACGGGACTAGTTCCTTATTCCCAAGCATCAAACCAAAGAGGCGTGGGCTTGACGCACCTGCTCCGGTCCAGAAGAGGGGGAAACAGGGAATCCACGCCCATGCATACGGATTAAACGTCTCAGCCCCTTCCCCGCATGGTATCAACCCCTGAAAAGCGTCCAGACAATCCGCGCTCTCTTCATATTGTATCCGCCACACTGTCTGTATTCGGGGAGAATACACACACAGCGACACACAGAGACAGACACATTTCCGCGCAGATGCACACACATACCCGCCCCCTGGTTATCTATATGCCTTACACTTCTTGGTTTGTGTTCTTACAAACCAAAGGATGCTTAACAACTTTAAACTTGAAATTCTCTACAATGCCAGAAATCCCCCTGCATCTGCATTACCATAACAAGCAGGAATTGGGTAAAACTGAAGGGAGACCAGCTATTCATGTTTCAAGTGTGCTTTTAATTACTCTGCGACTTGGGGCTCCAATAATGTCACCTGGGAACCAGAAGGCTGAGTGAGCACCATAGGGGTAAAAGGGAATGTTGTCACAGGCACGGTTGATAAACACTACTGGCTCTAGCTGAATCTTCTTCCTTAACTGGAAGCCGATCAATTAGTTACCCGTTAAGTGTCCATGTTCCACAGAGCAACAGCAGGGCCTTACTGTCACAACTATTTCTTTGGATAACAGCGATGGGTTAAAGTATTATGTTTTTTTTAATATTTATTTATTTCTTATGTATACAATATTCTATCTGTGTGTATGCCTGCAGGCACCAGACCTTATTACAGATGGTTGTGAGTCACCATGTGGTAGCTGGGAATTGAACTCAGGACCTTTGGAAGAGCAGACAATGCTCTTAACCACTGAGCCATCTCTCCAGCCCCAACTATTATGTTAAGAATGATTAATGATCAATATCTAATCTTTTTTATTGTATTTTTCACCTAAATCTGTACCAAGAGATCATGTTTAATTCAATGAGTAGTCAAAACGCTCAGAAAGTGAGCCCTTCAAATTAGGCTTTCCAGAGACAGACTAGCACACCGCCTGCATTCTTTCTGATTATGCAAACATTCGATTTGCAAGTTCCACGTGTTCTAAGGAAGAAAAACAATTTGTGGGGCCCAAATACAAAGCATTAATGCCCCTTGTGGACAAATAATGTCCACAGTCAGAAAGAAAAGCGAACTGTGGTCGAAAGGGAGAAAACAGGCTCAAAGAATAACAGTACAGAAGCTGCCCTTGGAGCTTTACCTTTTAAGCCTGGACCGGGTACCACCTTGTAGACTTCGACTTTTTGAATTCAGACCCTGTAAATGAAGCTAACTCATCAGGTGTGCCAGTCTAGATCAAGTCAGAAGGTCAGACTATTCTCATATATAGGCCAGGCATCAAAACAATAACTCAAATGGCACTGAAAACATCACCAAAGAGAGACATCATTCACACTATCCCATTCCTTGACACGCAAGACACATATCAATATTTAAAATCTGTGCTATAAGAGGAAAGAAATAGAAGCAATCTTCACCAACCCACGGATGTGTGCAGGAACCATCACACACACAAAGTAGAAGATGATGCAGCGTTACAGAGGGAAATTCTGCCACATCAGCGCGTGACTAACCTTAAAAGACACTGCGATAAACGAAACAAGCCAGTCACAAGAGGACAAACAGGGACAATCCCACTCCTACGAGGTATCTTGAGAAACCACGGCAACAGAGACACAAAGTAGAAAGGTGACTGCCGGGGGGGTAGGGCTAGGAGTAAAAACACAAAGTTTCTTGAGTCCATGGGTTCTGAGTTTCGGTGTGAAAAGATGAAAACGCTCTGCAGGCGGCGTGACAGCATCACGTGCATAGGTGCTCAACGCCACCGTATGGTACAGTCCGAACGGTAAATCCTGAGCTACATCATGCATATTTTTTATAAATAAAGATGAAAGCAATGAAATGTGCAAACCACTGTAAAGCCCCTCAAAGTCTCAACGGTATACATGAGATTTAAACATTTAACTTACTAAGCAATTCAAAGACACTTACTTGTTGGCTAAATGCACCTTGCATCACGGACTGCAAAGTGAGTGTGAGAATTTGAGCTCACTAACGAGAAGCTTTCCACAGAAGTCACTGCGAGGCTCTGGTATGAAAAGGCTTCATTCAGATCAGTGATTCTGGGGGTACGTGTCTTTTCAAGAGGCCCTTGGAAAGGGTTCAATCGTCAAACAGATAAATACACACAGTGTACCGTGAAGTGACTTCATTTCCCAACCTCTATATTAACCTATGCCTGAAATGCATTGTAAAAGAATGCATGTTTGGATGTTTGGCAACAGATTGTCCCATCAGTCACCATCCGGAGACCTTTGGCAGGGACGCGACGCATTCCTGGGAGGATTTCAATTAGTCTGCGAGGGACTGAAAGCTGGCTTATAAACACTGGGCTGAGTCTAGGACTCGGGAGAGCTTCCTTCCAAACAACTTAAACACTATTCCATCATTGGTTTTCGTACTTCCCACCCATCAGTAAAGAAAACAAAATCATACGCAATCTGAATTCGGAACATGCACTGGTGGCTGGCGACACATTTCTAGTGTTGGCTGGATCCAACTACCGTGACACGGTCCTTTAAGTTACATTGCCAACTTGCAGCCAAAAGATACAGGGAAGGTGGGGATGAGGATGAGCAGGGAAGGGCTAGATCGCATATCTCGCTTTAGGAAAACCTGCTCCAACACATTGAGAACCTAAGTGCTCTACTTTTGAGGGTCAGTTCTGTACTAGAAAGCCAGACAGGTTGTTGTTGTTGTTTTAATTGCTGCAATGTCAAACTCCTAAGATGTTTTCCATTTGAGGATTTTTGTTTGTCTGCTTGTTGCTTTGAGAGTTTCATACTATAGGCCAGGCTAGGCTGGGACTCGCTGATCTTCCTGGCTCAGTCTTCTAAGTACTGGAAGTACACGGGCACACACCCTCACCTGGGCTTGTTTGTTGTCGATATGGAGGGGCACACCTCGTTCTGGCGCGGCTAGCTAGCCCTATGCTGGCTGGGCTCCCTCACCAGCTCCTTGGCTTTCTTTGTTGAAGTCTGAGGACTCAACTGCAGACAATGGGACTCGGTGAATTTGGCAACTTTTACTTTACACATACAAATCCAACGGTGACTGTGTTAAGTCACAGAAAAGTCAAACATCACTGGAAATACTGTTTCAATGAGATGAGGCCTTCCTAAGTGGTTGCTGAGTTGTCAAATCAGCCTGGCTCATGCAGGGAATTACCTGAAAGAGTTGCTGACGGGAAGGGGACAGGGAAGGGGGTAACAACACGGAGGGAGGGGAACATGTTTTATAGGTGAGGTACTCACAGGATAAACTAGGGCCTGAGCTAGGATCCTCGGAAGGCACATAAAAAGTTGGTCATAGTGGTCCATACTCGCAATTTAGCTGAGAGGAGATGGGAGGACCCCTGGAATCCAACAGGCTGCCTTCAGGGCCTAACGGTAACTTTGTCGACCAATGAGAGAGCCCATCTCTAACAAAACAGGGGGAGGGGTCTGAAGACTGATGGCTGAGGTTGCCCTGACTTCCACACACCAGGCACACATGTATCCACACCCACGTACACAAGTTTGGACGGACACACACACACATACACAGCTACTGAGAATCTGAGCAAAGAAAAGTAAAATAAATACACAACAAACCAAAATGAACTGGCAACCCTCGAGAGGACAGAGTAAAACCAAGATTCTTGTAAAAATTTCTAAAGTTTTTTGACTCAGAAACACAGTATCCCAAATGAATGGCAATCTACCACCGATACCAGGATTCATTCGCTCAACACAAAAACTGTCCGGCTACACATGATTTCGCTTCAAATTTATCTTAAGACCAAGGAAAGAGCGAGGCACGGACCAAACAACCCAGTTATGTGGCTAATAATAATAATAATGATAATAATAATAAAGCAGCAATGAAACTAACTCATTTTTAAAAGGAGAGGGGGTGTGCTTCCACGGAGGCGGGTTTCACATCAGTTCTGAGACAATGGCTCCAGAGACAGGCTCTTTTGTCCCCTACCCAACCAAGAGCCTTGTGCTACTCTTTACCCACAAACCAAACAAAGGCCTGCAGAGCTGGCTTTCCTTGCTGGAAAGCAGCTAAAAAAAGTGAGAGCTTCAGCACCCACCCCTCCGGCCCCCTAACCCCTCCCCCATGGGAAGAAGCACTCCTTCTGCAGGCTGCACCTAAAAACCCTGCTTTCTGTTCATTAACTCTTTCAGCTTGCTGCAGTGCCTGGTGTCACCGGTGGACTCCGAGGGAAAAAGTAAGGAAGCAGAAATAATTTGATAAATACAGTCATGCTGCCCCTGTAAGTTTTTGACTGGATAGCCCAGAAGCTTAATACAATGAATCAGACCCTTAAACAAACCTTAGTTTGGGAATCTGCATTTTTTCCTTTTGTTGTTGTTGTTTTGTTTTGTTGCTGTTCTCCGAAACAGGGTTTCTCTGTGCAGCCCTACCTGTTCTAGAACTAGCTCTTGGAGACCAGGCAGGCCTCAAACCCAGAGATCCACCTGCCTCGGCCTCCCTAGTGCTGGGGTTAAAGGCCTGCGCCACCACTACCTGGCTCTGGAATCTGCATTTTAAAGCAGACCTTGAGCTAAGGTCAACACAACTGGCAACTTTCACCCCCACCAGCCCCAGGCCTATTCTAATGCCTCATGACTCTCCACACATTCAGACTTTAGAGGGGACATGAGAAAACAGCCCAGGATCTGGAGATGAAGACGGGAGCCCAGGAAGACCCAGGCAGAATGGTGAAGAGGCCAGAACAGCCTAGAGCCTCTTCGTAGAGTCAGTGGTACTGACCAGCCTGTGCACGAGACCACGCTCCGAGGCTGAGAGGAAAGCCACCTACAAACAAGCCTTTGCCATCGTAATGTCGACAGGAGTCCATGTTCTAGACTGCACGATCAAGGTGAGAAGAAAAAATCATACAAGTACAAAGAAAGGGGGGAAAAAACTTATATTGCTTTGATTGATAAGTGAAGCCAAGCTTGCGGGCGGAGGTTGAAAACATAATGTGTAGAATGTATGATGGCCGTCATGTAGAACTCCAGAAAACGTGAAGTAAACTACTGTAGCAGGCCAGACAGTTGGCATGAGGGTGATGATGGTGGAGGTGGGAAGGCGGTGCTGCAGAAGAACCTGGGAAAACCTTACCGGGATTGTCCCTTGACCATCTCAGCTGTAGCGATAGCTTTTACGCATGTGCAACAACTAGCCATAGGGTGCAGAGAAGTGCAGACTGCTGTGTGCTCACTGGACCTCGATAAAAACCTAAGACACTCATCAACATACACACATAGCTAACTACAGACATGGAGGTGGCTGACATTCCTAATGAATACTAAGAGGCTTGAAAAGAGGGGCCAGAAGAGGAGCGATACAAAACACCCCCAACATTTAAGAAAGCAGCAAAGCAAAGAATATCTGTGAAATAAGGAGAAAGGTGGTTTGGGGGTTTGGGAGTTAAAAATGAAAGAGCTATTTGGTGTCAAACATGAGGTGAGGCTTAAGTTCGAAGCACAGAGAGGAAGGAGAGAAGAGAGGAAGCCGGGATGATATAGGGAAACGGGTACCACAAACAATTCTCACCCTTCATCCAATTATTTTGTCACCTTCCCTAAATGGGTAAGAAACTGGCAGGCAGGCAGGCCTGGGGGAGGGGGGTTAAATTCCTTTCTGAGTATGTTCTCTCACGGAGCCACACCTCCAGCCCTGATGGAAGAAATTTTAGTTCAGATTCAACAGTTACGAAAAACTTTGCCGCCAAGATGTCAAAGGCTTCCTGCACAGGTGCCCTCCTAACCTACACAAGAATTAAATGTCCTTAATTGGGTCTTTAAAAGAAATTAAATCAGAATTAAGCAGACTTACTAATGCATATCCTAATTAAGTACGGAGAAAAGTTCAATCTGAAGAGCTATCTTCATCTACCTATAACAGGAAACAAAAATACCTGAGATCCTTCCAGTTTTTCTTTCCTTTTTTAAAGGAGGAACAGGAATATTTATTTTCCCGTCAGACAAGCAATGAGAGAAACAAATTTATTTTTTCACATCATATGCTATAGTAAAAGCCTGTTTACACGTAGATGTCCGTCACCAGTGTCTGTGAAAGTGTCAGATTCAATGCAACGGACAATCTTCAAAACTCTCACATATTCCCGCTACCCAATGCTTCCAAGTTAAGAGCACAGACCAGCCATTCCTTAAAAGAAATATGGCAAAAGAGCTACATGAAATACCTATTTTTGTTGATATTCAATTTCTCAAGTATCTCAAAGTGAGTAGTAAAAAGGTTATCTAGTCTCTTGGATCTCAGCAACCACTGAAACACCCCATTTAAACTCAAGCTTTAAAAAAATCTTGTGATAGATTAGGAAGCTTTAAAAACTGTCATATACTACGGAAGAGGGGCATTTTAGACTGACTGAAACAAACGCAGAAGGCCAAAGATGACCATATTTAGTCACAGTGACTGGCTGTACTTGCTCCCGTCCTTAAAATCACCGCCTTTGATCTCCACCCCGTGTCAGTAGCTAAACCTCCAATGGTACAGAGGTGACACCAGACAAAGGCTATCCCAAACGGCCAATCCCTGACGAAGATTTAAATGTTAACAACAAAAAAAGTTCACAGCAGGCCCCATTTCACAACTATGCACACTTTTATCTGCGAGGGCTCAGAATATTTACTGCATCCTTAAGCAACCAAAGAGGGAAAATACATTGCTGTAGCCTGAGAGGGCGCTTTAATTAACAAGTCTATCACTGACTAAAAAAAAAAAGGCAGCAACTTTTTAAAAATTATTTTGTCATATTAAGAAAAGATTTTGTCTGTGCTCCATCCTGTTCACATTTTTCCCTGATACTTGACAAAATAAATATTTGGGTTTAAAGGGCTACACACTCCCCTAAAGCAGTTTTACAAACTGTTCAAGAGGAGATGGAAGACAGCAGAGTAGGAAACAAGGTGTGGCCAGAAGCTTCACTCATTGTAATTATTTTATTACACAAGGCCAAAGGAAACTACAATAAGAAGAACATAATAAAAGCTATACACTGCCTGCTATACTGAGTGCCAGGCTCCACGTTAACAGTTTGGGAGACTGCCTGGCCACTAAACACACCACAGACACTGGGCTAAAATGGTATCATTTAGAACTCAGACTGACTGAAGTCTGACCATTGTACTCCACGGAAAAATGAAAGGAAGAAAACAGCAAAGACAACACTCTTGATGCTTTTTCCAAGGATATACCTCACAGAGGCATGGACAGGCGTCTGTATGGTCCTCCTCCTCACAGAGACAAGGACAGGAGTCTGTATGGTCCTCCTCCTCACAGAGACAAGGACAGGAGTCTGTATGGTCCTCCTCCTCACAGAGA
The DNA here is from genome assembly GCA_963919715.1 of Microtus obscurus. Lineage (NCBI taxonomy): Eukaryota > Metazoa > Chordata > Mammalia > Rodentia > Cricetidae > Microtus > Microtus obscurus. The sequence goes on from CAWTZC010002528.1 coordinate 19,070,232, forward strand.
CAAGGACAGGAGTCTGTATGGTCCTCCTCCTCACAGAGACAAGGACAGGAGTCTGTATGGTCCTCCTCCTCACAGAGACAAGGACAGGAGTCTGTATGGTCCTCCTCCTCACAGAGACAAGGACAGGAGTCTGTATGGTCCTCCTCCTCACAGAGACAAGGACAGGAGTCTGTATGGTCCTCCTCCTCACAGAGACAAGGACAGGAGTCTGTATGGTCCTCCTCACAGAGGCAAGGATAGGAGTCTGTATGGTCCTCCTCCTCACAGAGACATGGACAGGAGTCTGTATCTTCTCTGATCAACTCAAAGTATGAAGCAGACAATGAAAGGAATCATTGCTTTATACACCACGAGTGGTAACAAAACAGAAGCAAACAACAGACATACTTAGAGGCTGCCTTCAGAGAAGGAAATGAAGGAAGCGTGAACAAGGGAAGAAGAGCGTAAAGATGACTTCCTAAAGAGGTGACATCCGTGAAACCATGCCCATCAACACCACCTCTCCTGTTCAAGATCACACTCCTTCCCTGTGTTATAGACCTGCAGAAAAGCCCGTGCCAGGTCCTAACCACGACACGCATCAGCAGGGCCTGGAAAGTTTGCTAAAAGAAGTAGTTCTGAGGTGAGGCCAGAGAATTTGCATGTCTACTGAGCTCCCAGGTGATGATATGTTGGAAGCAACACACTGAGAGGCTCACCTCTATACTTACCCTTCCGTAATCGACATCCAACTCATGACCACTGACTAATGTCTGTCTTCTCCGAGCGCAGGGACTCTATTACACATATCACTGTATCCAAAAATTTACAGAATAAGAACCATGGTGAAACACGTAGAAAAGAGAGGGAAAGACAGGGATGCTGAAGAGATAATCCAAATCGAGGAGTGCTTAAACCAAGAATCATTCAAGTCTTTTTTTTTTTATGATTTGTTTTTATTTGTATTTATTTGTTTTGGCTGCATGCATGTCTATGTGAGGGTGTTGGATCCCCTGAAACTGGAGTCACAGACAGTTGTGAGCTACTGTGTGGGTGCGGGGAATTGAACTCGGTTCCTTTGAAAGATCTCAACAGGGTTCTTAATTGCTGAGCCATCTCTCCAGTCCCCAAGCCATCAGGACCCCAGTGAAGTCTTAAAGCCACACGGCGTTAGCTGGATACTGGTTTTAAAGCGAGGTCCTAGGTCAGAGAAGTCTGTGTGACCGTGAAAGGGGGAACAAAAGCGAGAAGAATGTTCTATCAGTAAAAGGATGCTCTCAGGCAGAGATGGTGGCAGAAGGGGAACCTGAGTTTGATCCCCTGAACACAGAGAGCTAGATGTGTGGTGGTACCTATTTGTCCCATGTTGTAAGAAGGAGCAGGCTGCGTCCCGCTGCCTCTCTGTCATTTCTAGAGTTTTGGAAGTTGCTTATTTCTTGTTTACTTAGGTAATATTATATCCTTCTGGAGTCTTTGATCAAGTTGAAAAAGAGTTATAGTTATATTTTCCTTTGTTATGATAAAAGATAAAATAGACATAAATATTGTAACTGTAATTCTTCCTTGATAACTGTTTTGTTATATGTAATTTTACTATGTTAAAGTTAAAGCCTTCCTTTTTGTTTAAACAGAAAAAGGGGAAATGGTGTAGGAGGGTCTTCTTTCTCTGTGTTGCTTTCATTGGTTAAATAAAGAAATTGCCTCGGCCTTTTGATAGGGCAGCACTTAGGTAGATGGAGTGAACAGAACAGAATGCTGGGAAGAAGGGAAGTGTGGCAGACGCCATGAATCTCCCGCCTGAGATGGACGTAGGTTAGAATCTTGCCAGTAAGCCACAGTCACGTCGAGATACACAGATCTAAAGAAATGGGTTAATCAAGATGTGAGAGTTGGCCAATAAGAGGCTAGAGCTAATGGGCCAGGCAGTAATTTAATTAATACAATTTCTGTGTGATTATTTCAGGTGTAAGCTAGTGGGCAGCTGGGAGCTGGGCAGCCGGGACAAAAAGCAGGCCTGTGTCCTTCTATAACAGTCCCAGAGCTGGGAAGGCAAAGACAGGCCACGCAATGATCCCTGGGGCTCACCGGCTAGCCAGCCTATGGTATTCTGTGCGTCCCAGGCCAGGATGAGGCTGTCTCTAAATCTAAAAAAGAACTACTTGAGGAATAACATGGGATGTTAGCCTCTGACCCATCCCCACACAAATACAAACACGCCTGCGTCATTCCCAATACTGATGTACATACAGATCATCCAGATGGAGGGGTTCGCCTCATTTTACAAGTAAGTAAATCAAAGTCGGGAGGCTGTAGGACTTGAGATGTAAAAATCAGTTACATTTAAGTTATCTACTGAGCTTAGTTTTTTTTTTAATCTATGCCCCAGCTCCTGTCAACTTAAATCAATTCTCGACAACAGTTGAAGAGTGTAAAAAAGAAAGCTGTTCTCTGCGATTATGTTCAGAACTCACAAGGTAGGCCCTCAAGGCAGACCTGAGGTGACAGAGCTCCACTGACTCCTGATTTTAGGGAAGGGGCACACTCTCTTGGAATACACCACAGCACACAGCACCCTGGTCTGCAGAAGCCCAGTATTAATAGATACTGTAAGAGCGGAAGTCAACCTGTCAGCCCCACCTGCCCATGGACTGATAACTTCCTGGAATGCTGGGGGCTGTGGTTCTTCCGAAATTAACAAGTCACACTTTTGCTCCTGTCGACTACACCGGATGTGCTTGAAATGGATACGTGCAGGAGGTACGTGGGCAGGAAATACATCAGGGCGTACGCTTGTTCCTGATTGGACCTGATGGAAAATTGGGTTGGCCAATGGACTAGGCCAGAGTTCATCATCCTGGCCAGTCTTTAATTAAAGCTGGCTTCAATATAGCTCAAAATTGAGGAACTGGATTTTCTCTTGCAAATCTCAGGTTTAACTCTATAAGCACTAAGGGTATTCAGGAAGTGAAGGAACAGGACACGAGGGGACTAAGACCTACGCCATGATGGCACAACTTGAGTGGGTGCCTTAGGATACAGAATGATACCCTTTCCTGCCAATAAGTAATTCTACGGTTTGAAAAAGCACTGAGTTACATAATAACCCTGTGATGACATAACATTTAATCTCTTTCTACAGTTAGCAAAAATGAGGTTCCTATGATCAAACTTATACAATGTGTTTGTGTTGTATCCCGAAATAAACAGTTGCTTTTCATGTCCTTTGACAGCATCACACTGTGTAGGTCTGGCTGGGCTGGGATCCACTACGTAGACCAGGGTGGCCTCCAGCTCCCAGAAATCTGCCTGCCTCTGCCTTCTGAGTGCTGGGATAAGAGGCATATGCCCACCATACCCGGCCTAAGAAAAGTAACTTTTACAGCTGACGTTTATATAAGATTCTCTACCACTCCACCTTTAAAATATACGTGCGGATGGCAGTGGGGGCTCACACCTTTAGCCCCAGCACCTGGAAGGCAGAGGCAGGTGGATTTCTGTGAGTACAATGCCAGTGTGGTCTACAGAGTGAATTCCAGGGCAGTCAGGACTATACAGAGAAACCCTGTCTTGAAAAGCCAAAGACAGACAGACAGACTGACAGACAGATAGAATAAATATGCCAATAACTCCGTCAAGCAAATCACTTCTGTGGAGCTAATGTCTTTTTGTCGTTTTATGACGTTGTATATTTCACTATCCACGATGCCTTTTGCTTCTCATCTACTGCCAAAGCATCAAAAGTTGTATGTGTGCACTATGACTTTCACACCACTCAATCATTGTGGTTTAATAGAAGAAAATCATTAAGGGAACGGGTGTGAAGCGAGTGGTACAGCATGTACTTCGTTAGCACGCGCATGGCCCTGGGCTGAATTCTCAGAACAAAGGGGCAGCGCGTGGGGGAGAGGGAGGCCCTTACATATAATTTTAAATGTTTTAGTAGTGGCCTTTAAAAAGCAAGGGGGAAGGGGTCAGCAAAGTTGTGGTGGTTCATGCCTTTAATCCCAGCACTGAGGAGGCAGAAGTGGGCAGAACTCTGTGAGTCGGAGGTTAGCCTGGGCTACAAAGCAGGGTCTGAGCCAGCCGAGGGTACATAACAAGACTGTCTCAAAAATGAAAACAAAACAAAAGTGAAAGAACAAGTAAAATTACTTTTAACAATATATTTATTTAACTCAAGATATAAAATATTTCGATGTATTATTTATAAGATAGTAATAGAATTTTTAAACTTGAGATCATTATTAATTTATTTTTACTTTTATTTCACAGAAGACCAGTGCATATTTCACAGCTAGGGTTCAGCTCTACTCCAGGCTCTCTGTATTTCAGGTGCTCACAGCTACAAGCGGCTCAGGAACCAAGAGAGGAAATTCGAAGAACAAAGGTTTCAATGAACTGAAGGCTCCAGATTCCTGACATTCATGCCTAGCTAAGCTGGGAAGCAATTAAGACAGAAAGGAGGCCTTTCTCCTTTCACCTCCTCTTTGATTGTGTATCAGAGCAAAACTGTGAAACTGAATGCATTAGCAGAATCAAAACGCTTCATCAAAGGGGGAAAAAAAAAACCCTACAAGTTAAGGTTATCGGGTAAAAGCAGAAATGTATTAATGGAATACCTGCTATGTCTGACATTCATTCATAAAAAAACACTAACAACCTATTTCAGTCAGTGATTCCTGAAGAGTCCAATTCAAAAGTAAACTGGCTTCCAAACTGGGAAACTGCTGGACGCTTTTTGGCTGATGACAGGTTCCCTTGGTCACAGATCCCGATAATATTCCTTTGGCCAGCACCACCTGCCACCTCCCGCCCCTTCTGGCCACCTCCGAGGGGAACAATGTGCGGGCTACAAACCCTTCCTGCTTCCTTCTAAACAAATACAACATCACTTTTCTTTAAAGCTCCACTTTTCCTTGGCTGAGTTCTAAACTCCTTCCATATATCTGAATAAACTTTGCTCTCCCCACCCACACCTCACCGCTGCCTCCCTGAGTTTAAGATACTCCTCCCTTCAGCTTCTAACTAAGCCTCCTCCCTAGGGGATCTCTCTATTCTCACACTGTTTAAATCATGTAATTCTCAAAGGATTTCCCTGGAGTAACACGATTACTTGGGAACAAGTCAGATACGCACATTCTCAAACACACAGCAATATGCACATTCTCAAACGCACACCAATGCTTCCTGAAGGAGAAACGGTTTGGGTAGAACCCAGCAGCCCCATGTGTGCACGGTGAGAGCCTCTGCCACAGGCTGATGAACCTGAAACCCTACCTCCATGTCAGACCCCTCCCCTCAGCTAGACTGGGTGTGTCTAGAGGACGGTCAAGCAATTCGCTTGTATTTTTTTTAAGAAGATGGGATTAATTATTCCTCATATTAACACAATATGAAGACTAAAAGCATAGGCCAAAACCTGTAAGATCTTAGGCTTCTACTCTTAAGTATAATTTTAAACTTTTTATAATTTTAATATCGCATGTATATAGGTGTGTCTGTGTGTAGGTATGTGTACATTCATGCAGGGCCCCTCAGATGCCAGAAAAGGGTGTCAGAGCCTCTGGAACCATAATTAAAAAGGCAGTTAGAGAGATGGGTGCTGGGAACCAAACGCAGGTCCGTAAGGGCGTGAAGTGACTTAACCACTGAGCTAGCTCTCCAATCCCTTAAGAGTATATAATATTTCTAAATTGCAAAAGATTTTAAATCCATTATGCTGTTTGATAATAACCACGACAGGAAAATCTCTGGGCATAACTACACATATTTATTGTAGAAAATGGACCTAAAAGAACATTTAGAATGTAGTATTTAAAGCTCCATTATTGGGCTGGAGAAGTGGCTCAGGAGTTTAGCACACTTGCTATTCTCGAAAACAACCAAAGTTCAGTTCCCAACACGCACAGCAGGTAGCTCAGAGCCATTTATAACAGCAGATGCAGGGGATTTGATGACCTTTTTTGATCTCCACAGGAACACACACACACACACACACACACACACACACACACACACAGAGAGAGAGAGAGAGAGAGAGAGAGAAAGAATGTTCCATTAAAAACTAGAAAAGTTGCCAGGTAGAGGTGATGAACTCTTCTAACCGCAGCACTAGGGAGGCAGTGGCAAGGGGATCTCAGCCTGGTCTACAACAGGAGTTCCAGGACAGCCAGGGCTGTTACACAGAGAAACCCTGTCTCAGGAAACAAAGCAAACAAAAAGCCCTAGAAAGTTTACTGACTGCTAAGTTTGCACCGCTCTACACACATCGGAACAAAGCCCGCGCTTTGCTCTGTTCTCATTTCGCTCCGTTCTTCCCGTCCCTAGTACTTTTCAAGAGGCATCACTGAAAAGCCTGTGGGTCATCCAATGTAATACAACCATTTGGGCCACACCCTAAGTAGGGTTCAGACTGAAGAGTAAAGACAATAAAAAAAAGTGTTATATATTTTTAAAATAATGATGTCAGGCAGTTAAAATATCGCCTTAAATGCAACCCATTCATTCAACAAGTTACATGCTCATGATATACTTTCAAATGGTAGAACCACTCTTCCCTCTTTCTCTTCCTATCTCTTAGCCTTGTATACAGTAAACACACACTGAGCTACATCCCAAGCCAAGTATTGAATCAACCCAAATATCCATCAGCTGATAAATGACTAAAGAAAGGTAGTGCAGATTCACAATAAAAATACCATTTAGCCATTTTTTAAAAATTTTATAAAGTCCTGACATTTGCAATAGGAATAAAAATGTAGAATTAAGGATAGTTACAGACATGGTGCTGGGAACAAAACTAAAATTCTCATTAAGACTGTAAATGCTGCCCTGCAGTGGTGGCACATACCTTTAATTCCAGCACTCAGGAGGCAGAGGCAGACAAATCTCTGTGAGTTCGAGGCCAGCCTGGTCTACAAGAGCTAGTTCCAGGACAGGCTCCAAAGCTACAGAGAAACCCTGTCTCGAAAAACCAAAAGTGTAAATGCTAGTAACCACTGAGCCGTCTCTCCAACCCTTAACTATAGTATTTTTAAATTGCAAAATATTTTAAACTCATTAGATTAAAAAAAAAGAAATATAAAGTAGAAAATATCTCTGGAAGGATATTTAAAATGGTATAGAAATGGTAAGTGTTTGAGTAGCTATGTTTGAGATCTCAGATTATTTTAAATTTTTTTCTTTTAGAACATGAACATCTTAAATATAAAATTAAAAATAAAGTCCTAAACGTGGTTCAAGGTCAGAGCAGAGTCTCATATGCCTCTGGCTGGCCTCAAACTACTGAAGGATGAACTTAAACTTCTAATTCTCTTGCCTTCACCGCCCGAGGACAGGCATGCTCTAACCAAGCCTGGCTTATGCAGTGTTGAGGACTGAACCAGTGTTTTATGTATGTTAGGCAAGTACTCTATCAACTGCATCTCTGGTCCCAGAGTATCTTTTTTAAACTCCAGAGTATATGAAGGGGAAGAGAGAGGGGAGGGAGAGGAAGAGAGGGAGGGAGAGAGGGAGGGAGGGAGGGAGGGAGGGAGGGAGGGAGGGAGGAAGGGAGGGAGGGAGGGAGGGAGGGAGATCTAAAAGTTGGCAATCACAGTAACATATAAGCATCGCCAATTCCCACATGCTGCTGAATTTGGTCATTGCAATCATCACCTATACGAGACAGTAATCCTTCAATTAGCTGAAGGAGCAGTCACAAACACTTTTCCCAAAAGCCTAGAAAATGTACACTTTAGGGGCTTGAACTGTACCGTTTGCTGTACACCTCAATAAATACGCAACACTAAAAAACAATGAAAGAAAAGATCTCATTTCCACTCCAATTTAAGACTTCCATGGAACGATACCATTCACGGGGTTCTAAAAAAGAACTCTTAACTTTCTGTGTGTGAGACGAGGTCTCCCAGTGCGAACTTGAGGCCATCCTCCTGCCTCAGCTTTCCAGTGATGAGATTACAGACATAAACCACCACAAACCAGCTCTTTTCAAGGAAGTTTTATAAATATCTCGATTCCTCCTAGTTGCAAATATCTAGCTCGAAACATTCTTCAGTCCGCAACCATGCTATTAACGTCTTATCTCTAAAACAATTCTCACCGGGTCCAAAAACAACAGAGAGTGAGCCCAACTGGAGAAGATTTATTTTGCTGACAGCTTATTATACTTGGTCCAGCTTCCTTCCATCCTTCAACTCATACACTTCCCACTGCTAGCCCACATTAGCTATTTAAACTGACAAATATTTTAAGAGCTATATATAGTTTAGCTCAATAAACTTGTCTCATCTGTTGGACCATAAAGATTCCAGAAGTCAATTAAAGTACCAATTTTTAAGGACAAGCGAGCTGATTTCACATTTCCTGTCAAGTATACACAAGGAAGCAATTAAAATGACTTCTTCTCATTCGTAGCTAAGGGACAAGAATTGGATTTTTATTGGCCTAATTAATCTAGTCTTTACGCTGCCCTGGCATGCACCTCCCTCTCTCTCCATTTTATTCCATTCCAAGGTTTTAGTCTCTAAGTTTTATCATGTATGCCTTCTTACGACTTCCTGTCTTTACTCGGGAGTGCTCTAATTTGGGAAGTAATTCTGGAAGCAGATTAAACAGCTCAGATTTTTAAGACCAAACTGCAGCAAAACTCTACAACCTGTAACAGAGGCCGTATTTCTTTTTTCTCCTATGGAGTTAACAAAAATCTACCCCATAATAAACAAGCTCTTTAAACTATGTACAGACATTATCTTGTTCATCTTTACAACATTTCTATCGGGAAGTTGACCGGTCACAGCGTCTAACTGCGAAGATCCTGTCCTTTTTAAGATCCTCCAAGCAACTTTCTTAGAGTCTAATGTCACTTGATATACTACTAAAGCAGACGGCCTGTAAGATGCAACTCCATCTTAATAATTCAAGGAAGCAGAGCAAGTGGATCGGTAGCCCTCCCTCACCTACAGAACACTCTCAAGTACAGCAAGCTTCCACAGAGCTTAATCCTCTCGCCTTTCTCTGTGGCCAAACAAATCCAGGAAAGAAAGTTCTAGCTCCCTTTTAAAGAAGACCCTGTTTTTGTAAATTGCATCTACATAGCTAGACGGCTAATCTGGGGGTGGGGATGATCAGGCCCTCTGACACACACACACACACACACACACACACACACACACACACACACACACCTCAGTCTCTCAGGAATGCAGGGCAAGCTGCAAAAAGGCTCCCTGACAGACACAGGATCTCACAACAATCTGAGTAGTGACGCAGACAGGCGATGACGGGAATCCAGCTGTGCTGTGCAGCTGGAAAGTATAAAGAGGCAGAAGTGCAGAACATCGGTCGTCTTAAGTTTCTGTCTTACAGAGCGGTCTTTGCGAAGATGTTGTTTATGTCGATACACGAGACCGTTTATTCCTGCTACGTCTAGATGACAGAAACGTCTAAAGTTTATCAGTCTTGTTTCTAGCAAGACAAACATTTGTAGATACAGTAATATGAAACACAGACCAAGAAATAGCTGACAGTCCTCAGTAATTTTTAAGACTATGAAGGGGATCCTAAAAGTAAAAAGATTGGCGACAGGTATCCAGCCAACTCGTTGGTCACTGCGGACATCACAGAATATGAAGGAATCAGACCATCACTCCTCTTTTAAAAACAGAGAGCCACCTATGAAGAAGTGATCTTTCTACAAAAGCAATGACTGAAACTGAGCTTAAACAAGCTTAAATCTAACCTACAATTTACAGGAAATAACAAATTCCAAGGGCTGCATTAAACTTTAAGATAAACACTACAGAGCAAATGACCAGCTCTATGCAACAAACAAATTGCAACGGCAGACAGACAGACAGACAAACCTGCAGTATACAGACATTATTTGGTCAATACATAAAACCACAAGACACACATGGAAATTTAAACTCTGGGTTGGTCCATCGCAAGGAATTATTTATATATAATAGTGATATAATGCTTATCATTAAAAAAAATCAGTATATTGTAATGATATTTTGTTTGTGCTCTAACAAAGAAAGCTTGCCTGAAGATCAAGGGGTCGAGCTAGCCACAAGTTAACCATAGAGGTCAGGCAGTGATGACACACACCTTTGATCCCAGAATTTGGGATCTCATGCCTTTGATCCCAGCACTTGGGAGGCACAGGCCTTTAATCCTAGCGCGAGGGAGGTGGAGACAGGAAGTGATATAACTGGGCAGAGAGAAGAATATAAGGCTGGAGGAGATAGGAATTCAGGACCTTCCGGTCTGAGGATTTGGTAGAGGTAAGAAGTCTCTCTTGTTTCTGGCTCCTTCTCTGATCTTTCAGCATTTACCCCAATATCTGACTCCGGGATTTTATTAATAACATCAATTAATTTGTGCTACAGTATATGTCTTTCATAAATTCATACTTTTACAGGTGAAATGTTGGGAAATCTCACAATAATGGGGTTGGCGAAAATGGGTGAAACAAGATTGGTCAGAAATGGATAATTACTAAAGATAAACTGGCATATCTACATATAGGTTTCTTCACACTTGTTTTCTCTTTGATTTTTCTCAGTAAAAGTGTGGGACGTTTTGAATGGTTCCAGCAACCAGAAAATTGATTTCCTTAGAGTAAGTAGACAGAATTCAGCTTCAAGCCTGTGGCATTGAAGCCAGTGGAGGTTCAGACAGGAGCCACTTCTGCTTCCAGGGCACCTGGAACGTTCTGTGTTGCCCTTCCCCCACCCCACCCCACCTCCCTCCCACTCACTCGCAACACCTGACGGGAAAGGGAGACGAGAGAACAGGGGGGAGGTCGGGGCTGAACAACCAGGACAGCGCTACAGACTGCACTGCTCACTAAAGAGACACGGGCAAAACCCATACACTGAAACTGTTATAAACATTATTTATACGTAAATAAACAGCTATTCCTTTCTCCTTTTTTTTTTTTTTTTTTTTTTGGTTTTTCGAGACAGGGTTTCTCTGTGGTTTTGGAGCCTGTCCTGGAACTAGCTCTTGTAGACCAGGCTGGTCTCGAACTCACAGAGATCCACCTGCCTCTGCCTCCCAAGTGCTGGGATTAAAGGCGTGCGCCACCACCGCCCGGCTCCTTTCTCCTTTTTTACTAGGCTGCCACTAAAGGAAAAATGTCAACCGCTTTAACCTAAGAGTGCACAAGACGGCAAAAATACGTGTTTGAAATAAGACAGTATTAATCACGTTTTCTTGTTACTTAAACCACAGCACCTTTTTTGGGGGGGTGGGTTCCCGTTTATTTTTAAAATCATAAAGTTTTTATTTTTATGTGTATGAATGTTTTGCCTGCATGCATATCTGTGCATCCCATGTGTGTCTGGTGTCAGAGGCCAGAAGAGAACCTGGATCCCCAGAACTGACTGACAGACAGCCGTGAGCTGCCACGTGGGTGCTGGGAACTGAACCCAGGTCCTCTGCAAGCGCAGCCAGTGCTCTTTGCCACTGAGCCACCTCTCCAGCCCCTGTTGGTGCTTTCTTTTAAACCGTGTTCCCAAGGATTATCATGAAGTCAGGTAATACAAGCTTCAAAAACCAAACCATCCGATCTTTTTCCTGAACCAAAAAAAGACCACATAAGCAATGTATAACCTTATGTGTTATTATGACTAATTTCTCAAAGGCCAAAACAAATGGCCACTGAAATTTTTCATAGGAAAAAGTATCATTTTTTTATCATTATCTTTAAATTTTATCATTAACTCTCGGTCAATTACTTCCTTTAAGATAAACACATTAACTAATCATCATCATCATCATCATCGGGCTCACCGCAACAGCAAATATTACGTGGGGAGGAATTTGCATAATATTACATGGGGGTCAATCTGCATGATACCAAAGTAACGGCAACGACTGTAACTGATTTGTTCTGATGTCCACACAAACCGTTGGCAGATATATCCTAATATTCAATATTAAAGCTGTAGCTCACAATTTTCAAAAAGAGATAACTTCTTTCACTACACGTTTTAAGTCTATTCTCAACATTTTGATTTGGGAGAACTGTGGGAGAAAAAAAATAAATATAAATAAACTCATTTCTCCACCTGGGTATATATCCTCTTCCTTGAAAATTCTTCTTACTCTCACATGGGCAAACAAATGCTGAAGGTACTCTCAAGAAAAGACCTGCCGGGCGGTGGCGGCGCACGCCTTTAATCCCAGCACTCGGGAGGCAGAGGCAGGAGGATCTCTGTGAGTTCGAGGCCAGCCTGGTCTACAAGAGCTAGTTCCGGGACAGGCACCAAAGCTACAGAGAAACCCTGTCTCGAAAAACCAAAAAAAAAAAAAAAAAAAAAGAAAGAAAAAAAGAAAAGAAAAGACCTAACCCTCAATACTTTAAGCCTCAAAGTTAGCCAGCCTACAAAGTAAACGCGCTTGTGTTCACGGCTTCAGCTGTAATCCAGAAAAGGCAAAGTGATGTAGGGAAAGTAGCGAAAATACGCATCTCTGGCTTCAACTGCGGCACTAGCAAAAACAAACAGACGCAAACCAAAGGATCGGGATCAATTTCCCCTAGCCGCATGCTGCAGCTCGCTCTGCACTTTATCTGTCTTGACCCTTGTCTGGTGTCTCTCTCTGCACACAGGCCTCACTCCGGGGACGCGGACCTTTCCGAGACACTGCATACAGAGGGTCATTCCCTTCCCTGAAGCCTGTTCTGTACTTTCTACTGGGACTTTCCCCTCGGCGCCTTCCTTGAATTTCTACAGGACTGGTGCGGTCCCCAAATTCAGGCCTCGGTGCAAAAGCATTGTTCCAGAAGAGGTTTCCCTCACAGTCCCAACACGGGATGGTCACTCTGCAGCCATCTCTCTTAGCCATGTCCTTGTGGAGGCCTTCTCCACAGGACTACGACCAGATTTCCTATCTGCTTTATCAACACGCACCCTTCTATATCAGAATCAGTTTAAACTTACACTAACACACACACAAATACACACGCACACACGCACCCCTAATTTTTTTCTATAAAACTGCAAGCACACATCTGTGAGTTCGAGGCCAGCCTGGTCTACAAGAGCTAGTTCCAGGACAGGCTCCAAAGCTACAGAGAGACCCTGTCTCGAAAAAAAAAAACAAAAAACAAAAAACAAAACAAAAAAACAAAAACAAAAAACCAAAAACTGCAAGCACATAGGCTAGAAAAGAAGATAAAATGTGCCCTCATTTATATATAACTAGTTTCAGTTTTAAGTTTCATTTGTTTTCTTTATTTATTTTTTGCTTTATGTGCATTGGTATTTTTGCCATGGGTATCAGATCCCCTAGAACTGGAATTACAGACAGTTGTGAGCTGCCATGTGGGTGCTGGGAATTGAACCCAGGTCCTCTGGAAGAACAGTCAAGGCAGAGAGAGCCATCTCTCCAGCCCTTAAGTTTCATTTATTTACTAACTCTACATTGCGGACATAGTTCATCTAAACACAGCAATGCATAATCCCTAAAGAGAACTTTAATTCAAAACACATACTAAACCACCATCGCCACTAAAACTGTGACCAATACTTCCTTGATACTGTGAAATATACCCAGTTAGGAGCTGTAGAGATGACTCAATGGTTAAGAGCACTGGCTGCTCTTCCAGAGGACCTGGGTTCGACTCCCAGCACCCATATGGAGGTTCCTAACCGTCTGTAACTCCAGTTCCAGGGGACTCTGACCTCTGAGACGATGCACACACATGGTGCAGACATATATGTGTGCAAAACACCCAAACAACTAAAATAAACAATTCTTTAAAAAAAAAAACGAACAAGAGGATAATTTTTTTCAACTACTCTGGCCATTGCTACATGAGCCAATTTAATCCTATTTCTGTCCCTGTCCACACAGAACTGGGGGGTGGGGGAGCTAGTCCTTTGCCTGCCCCCTGTTCCCATCAGCATCACTCTGACTGTTCTTGACCATGGCAGCACTCCCTCAGGTGGCATCAGAGATCAATCTTCCTGTGCCCCTGTCCCTCAAGGACCCCAGCAGCTGAAGGACCCCTTAAGGAGCTGAGTGTGGGCCCCTCACTGACAGGCCCAATGGTGACCTCTTCTCAGAGGTCTGCATTTCGGCCCTCAGGCCTCTGCACAAGCCTCTAAATGTTTCCGTAGTTTAACTTCGTCCCCAGTAAACATGCAGAGACTTTGACGGTGGTTTGCACTACTAAAAGCTGAAACTGTGTCCTCCAGCTACCCGTCCATGGGCCAGGAAGGTACGGTTCATCTTTCCTGTTACAGAGTTAATAATCCTATGAATTAAACTCCCTGTTAATAAGAGGAATTATTAAAAACTGAGGCTATTCTCTGGCTCAATAGTAAGGATATATTCACATAGTGCTAAACAATTAAATCCTTCTGATGTAGGTTTGATCTCTGAGGGCTGAAAAGAAGAGCTATGAGCAAGCAGAATATCATGTATCAGTCTTCTGGGTTTTCAGACAAGCTCCTCAGAAACAGAGAGCATTAGAACTTCTAAAACCTGGGGTCCTAGATTGGAGCTCCACCTCCGTGAGGCCTTGGAAACATCCCCAGCGTGGAAACAGAAAAAAAGAAAGAAGGAAAACATCAACTGAGCCATCAGGCAAATAAATAATATCATCAAAAACCTGACAGCGTAAGAAGCATGAGGGTGTCGGGTGTGCTCGGGTTTCCTGCAAAAGGTAACAGCCATCCGCTCTGCAGCTCAACTCCAGGAGGACCAGAGGAGACAGACCAGAGCCCGCCATGGACTTCTGAAATGGGGAATTCAGGATGACGTCTCTCCTCGGGGTCTTGCCGTTACAGCTGTGCACGGGACAGTAGCATCCTCTCCCTGAAGCTGGCCTCAAGATTAGCAACTGACTATGTACAAAGCACACAGGACAGAGGCAGGTCCGTGAGGCACACAGGATCAGCTACGCCGAATAACGACTACTCATCCATGATCAAAATGATAGTCCATGATCCACCTGGAGTGTGAGTGATTTCTTTATTTAAATCGTTGTCTTTGAAATTATCAAAGATAATAACTCAAGGCAATTATAATCTTTCCTACGTACTCCACCCAGTTGAGGGTATTAGCGGGCAATTAAAGACCCAAGACTGGGAGAATGTCAATAAACGGCAGTCAGCTACAGGGTGCTAATGTTGTCACACACAGTGTCCCCAAGTGGGGTATGACCACCACCTCTGGAACAATCCCCTCATTCTCTCTTTCCTCCCTCTCTTCTGGTCACCAAAGCCCGACAGCTGGGCTCACACCACCTCAGGGACTCATGTTGGTCAAGAGCTCCTGCAACCGGGCAGGTACCTTCAACTGAAATCCTAAGTCATTTTTATGTTTGTTTCTCTGTGCTGCACCTCTAATTTCACCTGCATTATGTCCTAGTGCAACTTCTATCTCAGTCATGCTTGTGACAAGCCTCTGGCCGTCCCGCTCTTCGGGCCTCAAACTCGCTTCCTTGCCTGACCTTTTCTCATTGTTCCTTCAGGAAGCCCCTCGCTCTTCACAAGAGTCTCAGAATCAAGCAATTGCTGGCCAAGCAATGAATGCAAAAATCACCCGACTCGCCAGTAGGTTTGGATGCAAAGCAGAATTAGATACAACTCCAAGGAGACACTGGAGAAGAACAGGAGCTGAGCACGAAGGAATCACACACAGTGGACTGAGGGCCAAACCATGGCCATCGACCGATCCTGCCAGATGAAGCTGAACATTCTTATCCTCCAGGGACTTGGTCATGTTTAAAGTGGGGGTCTGGTATGAGATTACCGGTTGCACAGGAACTAACTGGTTTGTTCGGTAACAAAATATAAAACCTTAAAAAATAAATAAAAGAAAGAAAGAAAGAAGGGCTGGAGAGATGGCTCAGAGGTTAAGAGCATTGCCTGCTCTTCCAAAGGTCCTGAGTTCAATACCCAGCAACCACATGGTGGCTCACAACCATCTGTAATGAGGTCTGGTGCCCTCTTCTGGCCTGCAGGCATACACACAGACAGAATATTGTATACATAATAAATAAATATTTAAAAAAAAAAGAAAGAAAGAAAGAAAGAAAAAGAAATGTCACAAATTATATGCGCCCCACCACAAAAATTCCTGGGCTAGCCAAACCTCAGGAATCTCCTAGCCTACGTTTCTGCATTAACACGTCAGATTTGATTGTATGCATCCTTTATCTTTTATTTTCATTTTGTTAAGACAAGCCCTTACGTGTAGCCCTGGCTGTCCTGTAACTCAGTATGTTCCTCAGGCTGACCTTGAACTCAGAGATCCGCTCTCTGACATCCTCCTTTGGTCTCGGCACATGAGTGTGCACACATGCACACTCACACACGTGTGCACCCTCACATATACATCATGTGAGACAAAGTAAGTGTCATTCCTAATACCGTGGGTTGGGAAAGCACCCAAGTTCCTCCAGAGCCCGAAAGAGAAACAAAGGACAGGAAGGAAGACGTGGAGAAGCTGCCCAGGAAGTGAGAAAGATTCCAAGGTGATGTTTGTCCTTTAAGAGTTGGATTCTGGGGTTCAATTCCCAGCACACACATGGTGGTTCACAACCATCCATAATGAGATCTGGTCTCCTCCTCCTCTTCTTCTTCTTCTTCTTTTTTTTTTTAAAGTTGAATTCCAAGAAGAATGGGAAGCAGCTAAAAATGCAACAGAGACCTGACTTTCACAGTCCATCAAAGTCCAAACTCAAGAAACGGCAGGAAGCTGTAAACTTCCGAGAGACTTACATCCAGATCACATTCTGACAACTTAAAAAAAAAAAAAACTGTATTAGACGTATTCATTCATTCATTTGTGTGGCAGAGGAGTGGAGAGTGTACACCATGGTGTATACATGGAAGTCAAAAGACAAGCTTCAAGATTTGGTTCTCTCCTTCTATCACATGGTCTTAGGGAGCAAACTCGGGCTTTCAGACTTGGCAACAGGGGCTGTACCCTCTGAACCATCTCACTGGCCCAGATCCAGGACATTTTATACCAGCACTGCCTCTTCACTTCACCTCTACTTCATTCTGCCCACCCCCTTCATTACAAAGGTACATTTGTGTTGGATTCTATCTTTCTATCTTAGTTAATCTCTCTCTCTCTCTCTCTCTCTCTCTCCTCTCTGCCTCCCTCCCCCCTCTAGTCTTTCAAGACAGTTTCTTTGTGTAGCCTTGGCTGTCCTGGAACCAGGTCTCACACTCAAACTCACAGAGATCCGCCTGCCTCTGCCTCCTGAGTGCTGGGATTAAAGGTGTGCGCCACCACCTCCCCAACCAAGCTGCTTTATAACTCGGAAATTTGAAATTCTTTCTTTTACTGTCTATCTATTATTCTACACTACTTCATACAGTTCGTTACTCTTCAGGAGATTTACCTGTTCCGGAACAAAGAATCACCCTTGTAAGGATTTCACATCAGACAGGAAACCTCTTTCCTTTCCAGAAATTATCAGGAGTTGTTGTCTAAACAGGTATGGACAGAGGAAGGAAGTGCCCTGCCAACAGCGCTCACAATGAACAACAGGATCAGCTGGATTCCTTGGCCTGCCACTGGGATCCATCCCAAGCTGAGCTGGTCATTCCTCACGAACTGCTCTCCACTGCGTCCCACCAGATTCTCCACACGTCAAGACAGATCCAGGGTGTTTCCAACAATGACAACCCACGTGCGAGCGCTGCCTCCAAACCGATCTGAAGTCAAGACCAGGCTCTGCCAGGACAGCCCTTGGCCAAGACCCAACTTCTTTGAGGCTCGAATTCCTTGTCTTGTACGATGGAAAAACCCACCTTGGGAATCAACATGAAGAGGTAACGTGGGGAAGGCCCGGCTCTAAATTTACAGACAATGATTTATGAATGCAGAAGCTACTGTCTCGCTGCTCTGGAAGAGAGGTGAGCATTCTGAACCACAGAGTCATCTACCTGTCCAGCCCCCGCACTGCATTTTAAAATGACAAATCTTAGGATGTGTCTTCTATTCATATCCTCAAGCATCATCTTCTGAATGTTAATTCCGTTCTTCGCAACAGAGATTTACATCCTCCTTTAATACTAAAATATTCTTGTATCCCCAAAATAAAAAAAATGAATTCGCATATTATAAGGCAATTTCTCAAAGAAATACAAGCTTGTTTACAGGCCTCTAAGTTTACTCTTGAATTATAGATTAGCAGACATTAGACATCGGTTTCCACTCTATTTCACAAACTCAATTCTTTTGTCAGGAATCCTATACACTTAACCTTCTCGTATTTATTACAGATCTGAAAACAAACTGATCTACAACATAAACCTTCAGATCCATGCATCCCAGCAAAACCCTAACAAAACAATGACTTTCAAAACCTAAGGGTCCTACTTCTTGACATTCAATGCAAAACAACGCTGCTTGAAATGCTGGGCTTGGAGTGCTTGCCATGATCCTAGTACTGTGGAGGCAGAGGCAAGAGGATCTCTGTGGGTTCAAGGCCAGTGCCGTGCCAGCTAGGGCTACCTAGAGACCCTGCTATTTCTGGAAAAGAGAGGGAGGGAGAGAGGGATGGAAGACAGGAAGAAGGAAGGCCAAGAAATTATTTGAATATAATATTTGATTTCTAAAAACATCAAAGCGCAATCAATTAGCATCAAGCCACATGTTAAAATATGAACGTTTGAAATGTATAGTTTTGCCACTATTAGAAACTGGGTGTTCTAACAGATCTCACATGTATAGGGGGTGAGCTAAAGACCTGAGACCGATCCAAGAGCAGTCCATGTCATGGCTCTAATACACCTGACCTGTCTGAGAAAAGCTGCAAGTTCCCTCTTCTCCACGTATGTAAGAATCAACTGCTACTCCCCCAAGTCAAGAGTCTAAGGAGGAAAACAATCCTGCACCGAATGCAAGTTCTAATAAGAAGGCTGGAAAAGCATTAGAGAGTGTGCACTGCCCGTTACTGAAGGGATCAATAACTGTATGTGTCCTTTCCCTTGGGTGACAGTTAGGTTCTAGTTATATATAAATATCAGGTATTTTTCCTATGGTCTAGGCTGTGGACAAAGGCAGGACAAGGAGCGAAGTGGATGCATTTTGCACTAAACACATGGCATTCTATAAATATTTAAAGTGATATAAATTTCCGGGGAGATCAAGTTATCTCTGTCTAAGTAGCTATAAAAAATTTACAAGCCGGGCGGTGGTGGCACACGCCTTTAATCCCAGCACTCAGGAGGCTGAGGAAGGCGGATCTCTGTGAGTTCGAGGCCAGCCTGGTGGTCTACAGAGCTAGTTCCAGGACAGGATCCAGAGCTACTGAGAAACCCTGTCTCGAAAAAACAAAAATAAAATAATAATAATAATAAAATAAATTAAAGAAAAAACAATGATTACCATCCTTGTATCAAGTCCCCTAAACAACAAGCATGTCATTTCGTTTTTTCCCCAAAGATTGATTGATTGATTGATTTATACAGTATCCTGCCTGTAGGCCAGAAGAGGGTACCAGATCTCATCATAAGTGGTTGTGAGCCACCACATGCTTGCTGGGAATTGAACTCAGGACCTCTGGAAGAGCAGTCAGTGCTCTTAACTGCTGAGCCATCTCTCCAGCCCCCTCAATGTAATTTCTATAAGCAACATGTGAACATTTTTTACAAGCTTTTGGTTTTATTGAGACAGTGTCTTCCTGTAGAGGTCAGGCAGGTCTTAAACCCCCATCCTCTGGCCTTTGCTTCCTAAGTATGTCTGGCTTACCCACATCCATCTGTTGGAATCACGTAACAATTCTGCTAGCTAACTAGTATTAGCTTCATTTGAGAACCAGTACACTAGACACTGTTCAAGTCACTTCTTCTCCAACTTCCGGCGCACACACAGAACCCCTCCAGAACATGTTAAAACACAGTCTCGGGTAACTCCCTCTACCCAGGTGGGTCTGGGAAGTCGGCACTGAAAATAACAGGTGATGGAGGTGGGTCTTGTATCTTATCTGTTGCTTTTATTGGCTAACTAATAAAAAAACTGCCTGGGCCCTCATAGGACAGAAAATTAGGTAGGCGGAGTAGACAGAAGAGGATTCTGGGAGAAGGAAGCTGAGTCAAGGAGTTGCCATGATGCCTGCACTCCAGAGAGATGCAGGCTAGAATCTCCCCGGTAAGCACACCATGGGGTGTTGCACAGATTGTCAGAAATGGGCTAGTCCAGGTGTGGGAGCTAGCCAATAAGGGGTTGGAGCTAGTGGGCCAGGCAGTGTTTAAAAGTATACAGTTTCCGTGTAATTATTTCAGGGCTTAAGCTGGGCCATGCGGGCGGCCGGGTACAGGGGCACAGCCAGGCCGCTCCTTATTACAACAAACAGGTAAGTGTCACCCAGGTGGTCTGTCCCCCACCCAAGCCACACTTTTTTAAAGGTATCGCTTTTTAGTCAATGACCTTCAAGCAACCTAAAACTCCATTGTCTTCTCACACAGATCAATACTCTCAAGTGGTTCTGCAATCAGGCTCTGCAGGGCTCCAGGAAAGGCACAAAAAAAAAAAAAAAAAAAAAAAAACAAATAATGTAAAGAATTGTATTCCATTAAATACCTCTAACACCAAGTTCTAGTGTGAACTATTGGTGGCAGGTGCCCAGGTTTCAAAAAAAAAAAAAAAGTAGAACTAAGGAGTCCTTCGTTATTTCTTTTCTGTGAAACACAGGAAAGATGGATATGAAATTACTTAAAAGTTATTACCTTGTCACAGTTTGAATACCACCACACTTCACTGAGGGGAGGACTGAAACCTAGCCAACCACAGGTCCCAGAACATAAAGAACACTCCAGATAAAAACAGGAAAGCACTTCCAGACCACAGCCTCGGCATACGGTGAAAGAACGGAATTGCCCACTCTCCTTTCTTTTCTGTTGGGAGTCAAGTCGAGGGCTTCGTGCATGCTAACATCCTAACGGTGAACAGTAGACTAGGTCCCTAGTCCCATAGGGTATGCATTTAAAAAGATGTGTATTATGGGATGTGGGGCTCTCCATTCTTAAAGGAGGTAAAAGGACCCCGAGAAAAATGCAAGTACCGATATTTACCAACAATTTAAAACGTAGAAAACATTTTGTACCAGCCCCCCAGGTAGATGAAGAAATGCTGCTTGGTATTCCCATTGTGTTCCAGACTGTCTACCTTTCTGGGTGATGAATCAGGAGAGACAGTACCAATGACTCAGAGATGGGGAGTATCTGACATGTGGATGGGGGGTAGTATAAACACTCAGGTCTCTTAGAACACTGGACTTGCTGTAGACTAAGCACCACATCCTAATCTCCCCGGATTTCTAGGGTTTACTGGGAAGAACATGCCCCATGCACCGTTCAGCAAATATGCTGAGCTAACTGCTGCCTCGCCAGTGCTCCCAGGGAAGTGAGTGCTCTCTATAGCAAATAATCCTCCAGCCTCACCCTGGAAGGCCTGGGTTCAAATTATTCAGTAGGAACACCATCTCGAGAAGAAGGAAAGTATCATTTAGGTCGTAGTAAAGTATACACTTTTGAATTGCTAACCAAAAAATAAATTCCTATTTTTCATTTTGCTAGCACTCCGGTGTTAAAAAATCTCCTGAAGCAAACTAGAGAGGTTCCAAGAGCAATCTCTGAGCCTACAAATTTGGCTCAGTTTCTATTCAATTCCAAACCATTACAGGCTTCCTCTTTCAAATGTCTAATTATCAAAAACAACTTTAATAAAACATAAAGGGAAAAAGCTAAGAAAATATGCTACAAAATGCAAGGTTAATTCTTTAAAAAATCTGTTTTTCTTCCATGAACACATATCACAAGAACACTAAAATACTACGCTATAGCTTCTGTGCCATCTTTTTTAGTCAGTATGTAGTAATTGTCATGTTTATAGCTATATAGTCGCGAATCATTTAATCTCTAAGCCTCTACGTTCTACTCTGGTAACAGGGATAGAGTAGTTACATAACAGGGCTGCAATGACCTTTAAGTACTTCAGCCAACCCTTATGCAAGTAGAACTTTTAACTATCTGTTGGCTTTTAGCATAAACCAAGTTTTCATGGCTGCCTAACGAAGCACTCCTGTTTCCTGTGGCAACTGTCTTCAGGCAGTAGCTCTTGTAAATAGAGCCGACACACCACTGTCTCAGAAGTTCCCCATGCCACCGCCGCCTCTGAAGAGGTGGACCGCTTAGGGATGAAGCTAACTCACCGATCTCACCACGCTTCCTTAGCATACTCGCGAGAATCTGCGGACAATGCCTGTGTTCTAGTCCCTTCTGGGTGCTCAGACTGTGACCCAGTGGTCCTTAACCCCGACTCACATGAGAATTACATGGGGAGTTTATAAAAATATTAAAGCCTGGGCTTCATCCCAAACCCATTAAATCACATGGGAGTGGGAGGAGGGCAGGAAGGGCCAAGAATCGGCGGGCGGGGGGGGGGGGGGCATTTATTTTAAGTTCTGCACATGGTATCAACAGGCTGCCAGAGTTAAGAACCACTACCCTTTGGCCCTTCAAACACTGCATTTGTGTGCAAACGCGCATGAGATTTGGCGGATGGATAGGTGGGTATGAAAGTAAGACAGACTCAACCCAAGAGTCTCAGCCTCATTGGCTTCCAGCTCAACTGTCTCTTCCCTTTAAACATAGAGCATGCCAACACGGAACCAGCAGCAGGCTGCGTGAACATGCGCTCACACTGCTAAATCGGGGCTGTTCTTCCACTTCTTCCTAGACCCCAGCCTTGCTCTCTCCAAATCTGTACAGCTTTCTTCTTGTTTTGCCCACTCCGCCGCTTCGACAATGCAGTGGACACAGGCATGTAATGATCATTTGGCGCATTTGAAGAACACAAAGACTAGTAGCAGGTAGCATGCCATGTTCTAATTATTCAATAAGAGCGAGATACTACAACACGGGAAAGGTAGAAAACGCCAAAAGTCAGGGAAATTAAAACAAAACAAGAAACTAATGAATGAAAGCCAGAGTTTATCTCATTAAAAGGTGTCTGGAAATTTGGACTTTTATACTCAGCTCCCCACAGTCCCTGCCTGGTATGCTATCCCCTCCTGGGAAGTTTTAGCTTTTAACCCATTTCCTCTCTAAACTATCTCATAATTGCTACTGGGATGTTTGGCTGGAGTCAGGTGCCGTTGCAGCAATATAAGCAACACACAAGAATAATACCATCAGTTGGTAAAAGGCAGAATGAATACATCATATGGGTGTTTGATGTGTGCATTTGGGGGGATGGGAGGATACTGTTTCACCATGTATTCCTAGCTGGGCTCCAACCACACAGATCTATCTGCCTTCCTCTGCCTCGGCCTCTGCAGTGGGGTGGAAGGCATGTTCCACCACCGCCTATAATACCTACTGCTTGAAGGAACAAAGATTGTCAGCCACTGAACTAGGCCCTCTAAGCACATTCCAGGAAAATCTGGAATAAACTCGTTTGGGAATACTGCGTGAATGAATGCAAGTCTCATTCAACAGCACATCTTTGTTTCCCTACTGGCAGAATGGGCAATACCTAAAAGTTTATAGAATACGACCTCCTAAAAAACAGGAGTGCTAAGCGATGCAACACACCAACCCTTTCGGCGAGTGCCTCTCATTATTCAAAACTGGAAGAAATGGCTTGCAGTTCTAAAACAGCAACAGCCTAAGAGATATGAAAATGGTTCAGCTTCAAGGTTCTGCAATATATATTCTCCAACTGTTTAAACCATATTTTTAAAAAAAGCCATTCTGAAATTCCAACAGTAAGGGAAGGAGACACTTGAGAAGTATGTCAGCTAATTAGATACTGTGGTAAAATATGACTTTGTTTTGTTGGGTCCTACAGCTTGAAACAGAGCCATGGTTACCACTAAAAGAAAGCAATCCTCAATTCCCTATTCAATAAAAAAAAAAAAAAAAGGTTCAAATTCCACAGACTAAGGAAGAAAAAATGGTACCCTGGGTTGTTTGTTTTTAAGGAAGATTAAATTTAGGAGTTGCCAACACCCAAACGAAAAACATTCCAGAGTATTCGACTCAATTGCAGTGGGGAGCCATCTACATTCTCGGCACTGTGTTCCCTCACTCAAGAGGAGGACCCACTAACAAAGGATGTTTCTCAGGCTCTCACAAGATACACCCTACTTATTTTCCCGGGGTTCTTCTTCTTCTTTTTTTTTTTTAAGCAATTAAAAAAAAATAATTTTAGCCCAAGCAGCCAGACCAAAAATATGAAGTTTAACATCTGCCAACATAGTTCCCAAAATAAGACCCTTGTCAGATGAACCCTGAAAATGGAGCAAAAAATGACAAGTTCTATTATTTGGACCATAAGTTGCTTTTTAAAAATAACGCTGAGGAATGCAGACTTTCCAAAGCTTTGTCTTCAATTCCCCTTAATCTTCATATTTTTACATTAAAAAAAAGGAACCTGGAAATTTGATTACCATTCTTATGAATTCCTTTGAAAGCAGCTTTAATGAATAACAGATATCTTGTACAAGTAGTAAACCACAAAGGACAGTTGTTCTGCCTGATAAAAATCTCTGAAACATTCCCATAAAAATACAAAAATAGACCCTACAGAGACACACTCCGATTTTCTAGTTATGGAAATCACATTAGTACTTAAAATTATAATTCTAATATACTCCTTACTACAAATCACTTAAACCACAATTATTAATAAATTAGTGGGCACTGGGGTGGAGATGGTCTCACAAACGCATAACCCTGACTGGTCTCAAATGCTCCATCTTCCTGCCTCAGCCTCACAAGGATGTGATTATGCTTTTGAGCCATGATGCCTGGCTTTTAACGTGCTTTTGCGTTCTGTTCTGTTTAAGCAGTGCTGGCGATCAAACACCGGGCCTTAACACATTCTAAGCGAACGCTCTACCACTGAGCTACACTCCCAGCCCACAGTTAGTAAATATTTTAACAATCATTTAATGGTCAGGAATAAAAAAGTTGTGGGTGGTGAACAAAAACTAAAAAGCCACTGAGTAAGATGTGGCTCCTCGGGTGAAGCGCAGTGGTCAAACCACTTCCCCCCACAACGGTTTGGGGCAGCTGACTTCCAGGTGGATAGAAGTGCGAGAAGCCACTTCGGTAAAAATCTTTACACAGACCCTAAGAGAACGTCCCTGCTGCCTGAAGAAATGTTTTTGTGAAATAGCAAAAATAACCCCAAACAAAAGAGCACACCTCCCACAAATGCTTGCCCAATTATTAAATACCGCAAGAAATCCCTGAGCCTCCAGAACCGAGATTGCTACAGCATCCCTGCTTGGGTGGGGGTGAGGGGGTGGGGTGATGTAGGCTACACAGCAGACTTTTATTTGGACACACTCATCTCGAGTTTACTGCGAGATAAACGCTGCCTTAGATATTGCTAGGGCTACGCTTTCTTTACAGGTGCTCTCCTGCAAACACTGCTAGGGAAGTGGAGATAAAACAACCTGATAGCCGGAGACGGACACGTGGGAAAGCAGAATACGTCATCACCTCCACGAATCGATTTTCCCTAACTGATCACCCCCACACGGAAAAGTCTAGGCTGGCAAACCTTGGGGACACAAACTGTCTATCACTCTAAAGTAGGAAACCGGTTCCCAGGGCGCAAAAAAGCACGTGTCCTCATCTGGGTCGGAGAAACTTCCCAGAAATCTTTCGCTCAAAGTAAAACTCCATCCCGGCTGAAAGGGAGTGCAAGGGACCTCCGGGCCCCGGGTCGAGGGAGCTCCCTGGTGGAAGACACCGGAGGCGGCCCCGATCCCCGAACCCTCCCCGCCCCGCCCCGTCCGGCTCACCTCCGCGGCGGGGATGTTGACCACGCCGGTGGAGCGCCGCTTCTCCCGCAGCTTCCTCTTCTCGATCTGCCCCTTGCCTTTCCTGGCGCTGGGCCCCGAGCTGCGGCCCTTCTCCGGGGCGCCGTCCGGTTCTTCCTCGTCGCCCCGGGACGCGGGCGCCCCCGCGACTGCAGCGGCGGTCGAGCATTCCTCCTCCGGCCGCCGGGAGCCGGGAGCCGAGCGGGGCAGCGCCGAGGGACCCAGAGCGCAGTTCAGGGCGGTGGGCCCGGGGACAGCAGGTGCGGCCGCGCCCGCGGGGCCGTGGTTGAGCTCGGAGGTCCCGGCGACCGCGGTTGGGGACAGTGATCCCGCAGGAGACTTAGCGGCAGGATCGCCGCCGCCGCCCGAACCCGGGCCCGCGGGGTTCTGCTTCGCGCGCATCTTCTCGCGCTTCGCCTTCCACTCCTCCAGGAAGTCCGTGGTGCTGCCGCCGCTCCGGTAGCCGCCGGTCGCCATGTTCCCAGAGGGGCCGGCGGGGGCGCCCCTCTCGCCGCGCGTCCCGACTCCCGCCGCCGCCTGCCGCCTGCCCTGGGAGCAAGAATGCAAGGGGGACGGCGCGCAGCGCGACCCAGGCTCTGCAAGGGAAGCACACGGGCCGGGTGAGGGGGCGCGGCGTCAGGTCCCCGGGCAACCGCAGAACAGCCATGGGCTCCCCCCTCGGCGTCCCCGCGAGTCCCCAGCAAGTTCGCAAGGCTCACCTCCGCCGTGCACCCCGAGATCCCTGACACCGGGGAAGCAGTGAGAGGCGAGCCCCACCCTCACCACCCTCCCCTCTCCCCCGTCCCATCCCGGTGGGCGACCGCGCACCGGGACACCCGCGCCGCTGCCACCTGTATGCCGAGCTCCCCGCGACTCCTCTCCGCTGGCGCGGGCTCATGCTCCCGCTCCACGGACGCCTCCATTCCGGGACGGGGCATGGAGCCCCCTAGCCGGCTGGAACAGGCGAAGTGGGTCCAGCGGAGAACGGGACCGGGGCACGAGTCCCGCGCGGGAGACCCGGGGAGCCCCTTCCTTACCTCCGAGAAGTTTAGGTGGGACGAGGCGCGGGGCGGGGAGGAGGGTTGTCCAGGTGAGCCAGAGCGCTCAGGACGCGCACGACCAGCCACGGCAAACTCGCCCGCTGGAGCTCGGGGGCAGTCCCTGGCCGGAGGGAGGGAGAGAGGGTGGGAGGGAGAGAGCGAGGGGCGGAGGGGGGGGGGCGGGAGTCGAGCAGGGCCGAAGCGGGGCGGAAAGGACCGAGTCCCTGCCTGAAAGTGGGAGGGGGAGGGAGTGCCGCCGAAGCCCCGCCCTCCGCGCCCAGGTACGCGGCGCCCCGCCTATCCCGCCGCGGCGTCTCCTCCCTCTAGGGGCGCCAGTGGCTGGGACACCTCATTCTTCCAACTCTTGACATTCTGGGGCGGGGATCGGTCGCTCCACGCCCCTCTCCTCGCTCCACTTCCCCGCCTCTCAGGTCTCCCACCACTCTTCCTTTTAAGTCCAAGACCGTATTATTCTAGGGAAAGTTGTGACTTGATGAAGGCAAGTGCTACCAGCTAGTGATGATTCAGGACCTGGCTCGCCAGGGTGGGGAAATACCCATGCGTCCCTTTCCCTCGCCTCTGCCCACCGCGTTTGGGATGAAAGGGGTGGCGAGGAGGACACTGAGAAACCCAGCAAGCCTCTTCAAAACAGCGAGTGTCGTGGGTAGGGAGTTAGCTAAAAGAAGCTAAAATTAATGATTTATCAAGACTTTGTTGTTCTCTCAAGCTTTTAAGCCTTTGCACACTTTTACTGTATTTTGCAGTTCATCCCGTTTTCACGCAGTCTCTACACCGCTTATGGACGGTTTTAGCAGCAAATCTCCCACTAACGTCGTAAAGCTGGATAGTCTCCGTTTTTTTCATCCCTACTATGCTCAGGAGTCCATCCTCACACGCGGGTCTTCTATGGTCTCTAGATCCGGGGTGAATGGGCCCCCGCTGATCTCTCACCTCCCTGTAAAGGCAGAGTGCATCATTGTCAGAGGCTGTGAAACCATGCCTTCATGTCCTAAAAAGTAAGAGCCGTGAGTCACACACAGGCTGACCCAACAAATCTTTCTCATTTTGCTCAGGTGGCACAGTGTGGGCAAGGAGGCTACAGGCACCTACTAGAGCAATGGGAACAGGCGACAATGACTCACAGGCTTTGCATTTCTCAGAAGCAGTTTTGGTCTTTGGCCTGCCGGTTGGAACGGCAGAAACGCTTAGAAAGTTACTTGGTAAAAGGTCTCACCTGAGCGACTTTAAAACATACTGATCATAAGCGTAGCTGGAACAAACCGAATTGTGGTTTTGTTTTGGGGGTTTTTAAGAGGCAAGATGAACCTGGAGGTGGCGGCGCAGGCCTTTAATCCCGGGACTCTGGAGGTAGATCGCCACAGGCAGATCTCTGTGAGTTCGAGGTCAGCCTGGTTTTACGGAGGGAGCTCTAGGACAGCCAGGACTACACAGAGAAACTCTGTCTCAAAAAATAAGACAAAACAAAAGAGGCAAAATGGAGCCTGACTCTAAACTTTCATATTCAGGCATTGATCTCCTGGAGGGGCTGCAGACCATGCTGGGAAGAGGACATGCTCAGTTGGAGTGCCCAGACCTAATTTATCGCACAGATTTTTAGCGTGTGTTTAAATTCTCTGAAATTCTGTAGCTTTCTTTACTACAAGATCAGCAATAGTAACATATGTTTTAAAGCTGTTTTAAGAGTTGACTCTGACTGTAGTATGCTTGATTCAAGGGCCACTCCTGTTACTATAATATCAAACTGCCCTGGGGTTCTGATTGGGGGGACAGAAAGGAGGAGGAAGAAGAGGAAGAGGAGAAGAAACAAAGAAGAGGATGGGATTGAAGAGGAAGAAGAAGAAAGAAGGAGGAGGGGAGGAGAGGGAGAAGGAGGAGTAAGAGGAGGAGGAGGAGGAAATGAATACGTTAACTTGAAAACAATAGACCTTAAATGAACAAGGGTAACATTTATGAAAATAAATTTATCACCCCCCTCCATCTCTTAGTATTAATCGACTCTGAGTCAGGAATGTTGGCTGGCTTGGCTTTGGGTAAGTTGCTTAACTTTTGTGCCTCTGTTTACCTGCATATAAAATGGGGATAATGATACTTCCTACATGTTAAGAGCATTGTGAAAGTGCCTCAGGTCCATAGATAAAAGGTAATACGTGAGAACCAGAGCAGTTACTAGTCTATAAAGTGCCCAGGGAATCATGGATGAAAGAGATTATTAAGGTACAAAGCCCTCTGTTTTGTTATTGTTATCGCTTATTATACCTTTTGTCTTGACTTTACCATTCTCAGTATTCCCAAAGGTAGATTGCACAACCAGGCTTCTTCCAACATTATAGTGAGGTATTTAAGCTGAGTCAAGCCTGCCCTGAAAGATATATCATCTTTATTTGCATATCATCTTTATGTATAGACTTCTGATGAAATAATCCTCAAAGATGTGGGGCTCAGTTTCTCAGCCTCTACACTATTGACATTTGGGGCTGGGTGGATCTTTGTTCTGGGGTTTGCTTCATTCATTGGAATAGGCTTAGCATCATCTTGGACTTCAACCTTCCAGATGCCAGAAGCATCCACGAAACCTTTTGTGGCATTGCCAAGTGTTCCTGGGTCAACAGTAAAACTCTCAGAGTTGGCCTGACATAGCTCATTTCAGTGATCCATTTGTACTTAATAATAAAGGAAAATATGCTAATGCTAACAAAAGCAAGATTTTATTTGAATGTGTCAGAGTGAGAATAATTATAAACACTAACCCTCACTTATATCTTCTAGACAGTATTATGAACTAGCGTGTTTTTTATTTTATTAAATTAATTTATTTTCTTTAAACCGATCTTTTCTCATTTTACATACCAATTCCCGTCCCACTCCCTCCCCTCCTCCCACTCCCCCCTCCATCCACTCATCGGTGAGGGTAAAGCCAGCCTCCCATACAAGTCAACAAAGTCTGACACTTGACTTTGAGGCAGGACCAAGGCCCTCTCCTCTATATTTCGGCTGAGCAAGATATCCCTCCAAAAAGAATGGGCTCCAAAAAGCCAGTTCAAGCACTAGGGATAACTCCTAGTCTCACAGCCAGTGGCCACAAAGACTGCCCCAACCACACATCTGTCACCCACATTCAGAGGGCCTGAACTAGCATATCTGTATGTGTTGAAATAATGAATAATATATTGGAAAAATATTCATTTTTATTCCAATGCAAATATTTCTAGAGCATATAGCTTACCCTCAAATTAAAATAATAGACAAAACTGGTGTAAAAGTTAACTATTTCCATTCTATAAGGATCATAACAAAGGTCAGCAAGCTCTCGTTACCCTCCCCACCACCCATACAGTCCTAACAATGACCTCCCAACTGTTTCTGATAATATAGATTTCGTGTTTATTGTTTAAATATTCTTACCTTGTTTTCTACATTTCTGTTTGCCCATGTTTGGTGAGAGATAGTTCTCTTATGCTAGCTATGCATACATTTTTCTTACCCATAGACTGTATCTATATCTTGATTCTAAATAAATATACACTCTGGGTTTTTTCAGAGCTATGATAACACATTGTAACCCGGGATTGTATGGTGCACTCTGATTCCATTTTTTTCATTTTTACAACTGTATTTCCTTGCTATAAAAATATTCCTTTGCAGCTCAACCTTGCTTTTATTTTCTTTTTACAATTACTGGTGTATTTTATTTCTCCATACTGTTTATAACTTGGCACCTGTTGCAGGGGGCCGCTTGTTTGTCCTGGCCGCCCAGAACCAAAATAACCACACAGAAACTGTATTCATTAAATCACTGCTTGGCCCTTTAGCTCTAACTTCTTATTGGCTAACTCTTTTTTTTTTTCTTTTCTTTTTTTTAATTTATTTATTTATTTATTTAAGATTTCTGTCTTTTCCCCACCGCAGCCTCCCATTTCCCTCCCCCTCCCCCAGTCAAGTCCCCCTCCCTCTTCAGCCCAAAGAGCTATCAGGGTTCCCTGCCCTGTGGGAAGTCCATGGACCACCCACCTCCATCCTGGTCTAGTAAGGTGAGCATCCAAACTGCCTAGGCTCCCACAAAGCCAATACGTGCAGCAGGATCAAAAACCCATTGCCATTGTTCTAGAGATCTCAGTAGTCCTCATTGTCTCTATGTTTTTCCCAAGACTGTTTTATCCCAGGCTTTTTCAAACCCAGGTCAGCTGGCCTTGGTGAGTTCCCGGTAGAAAATCCCCATTGTCTCGGTGTGTGGGTGCACCCCTCGCATTCCTGAGTTCCTTGCTCGTGCTCTCTCTCCTTCTTCTCCTGATTTGGACCTTGAGATTACTGTTCGGTGCTCCAATGTGGGTCTCTGTCTCTGTCTCCTTTCATCGCCTGATGAAGGTTAATATTCAGGAGGATGCCTATATGTTTTTCTTTGGGTTCTCCTTCTTTTTTTTTTTTTTTTTTTTTTTTTTTTGGTTTTTCGAGACAGGGTTTTTCTGTGGTTTTGGAGCCTGTCCTGGAACTAGCTCTTGTAGACCAGGCTGGTCTCGAACTCACAGAGATCCGCCTGCCTCTGCCTCCCGAGTGCTGGGATTAAAGGCGTGCGCCACCACCGCCCGGCTGGGTTCTCCTTCTTATTTAGCTTCTCTAAGATCACGTATTAGAGGCTCAATGTCCTTTGTTTATGTCTAGAAACCAAATATGAGTGAGTACATCCCATGTTCCTCTTTTTGGGTCTGGCTTACCTCACTCAGGATAGTGTTCTCTATTTCCATCCATTTGCCTGCAAACTTCAAGAAGTCCTTGTTTTTTATTGCTGAGTAGTACTCTAATATGTATATATTCCATACTTTCTTCATCCATTCTTCAATTGAAGGGCATCTAGGTTGTTTCCATATTCTGGCTATTACAAACAGTGCTGCTATAAACATAGTAGAGCATATACTTTTGTTGTATGATAAGGGCTCTCTTGGGTATATTCCCAAGAGTGGTATTGCTGGATCCAGGGGTAGGTTGATCCCGAATTTCCTGAGAAACCTCCACACTGCTTTCCAAAGTGGTTGCACAAGTTTGCATTCCCACCAGCAATGGATGAGTGTACCCCTTTCTCCACACCCTCTCCAGCAAAGGCTATCATTGGTGTTTTTTATTTTCACCATTCTGACAGGTGTAAGATGGTATCTTAAAGTTGTCTTGATTTGCATTTCCCTGATCGCTAAGGAAGTTGAGCATGACCTTAGGTGTCTTTTGGCCATTTGAACTTCTTCTGTTGAGAGATCTCTGTTCAGCTCAGTGCCCCATTTTATAAATGGGTTGATTAGATTGGCTAACTCTTTTTTTTTTTTAAAGATTTATTTATTATGTATACAGTATTCTGTCTCCATATATGCCCGCACGCCAGAGGAGGGCGCCAGATCTCATTACAGATGGTTGTGAGCCACCATGTGGTTGCTGGGAATTGAACTCAGGACCTCTGGAAGAGCAGCCAGTGCTCTTAACCTCTGAGCCATCTCTCCAGCCCGATTGGCTAACTCTTGCATCTTACTTTAACCCATCTCCATTAGTCTGTGCATCACCACAAGGTCATGGCCTACCAGCAAAGTTTCATCACATCTCCTGTGGCGGATCCATGGCGTTTCTCTGATTCCACCCTTCTTTCTCCTAGCTTTCAGTTCCGTCTCTCCACCTACCTAAGTTCTGCCCTATCAACAGGCCAAGGCAGTTTTTTTATTCATTAACCAAGAAAAGCAACACACAGACAGAAGGACCTCCCATACCAAATACCCATGTTTTTCTGTTTCCGGTACAGTTTAGCAGATCAGCTAAGTTAATTGACTTTGTTTTGCTTTCTCTTGGGAGGCGTGTTTCTTGGGTCTTAGTTTGGGCCTGCAGTCCTGGAATCGGAGAGTCAGAGTGCTCATGATTCAACTTCTGCAAGAGAAGTTTCAAGCGGTCTCCTTAAGGAGTTGCATAAGCCCACTTCCTTGCTAGAAGTCCTGCAGACTTCACTTGATTTTATTTCTCTGTTTTGTTTTCTATTTTTGAATGTTTGTTTGTTTCTGTTTCTGGGTTTTTTGTTTGTTTGTTTTAGACAGCATTTCTCTGTGTAGCCCTGGCTGTCCTGAAACTCATTTTTATAGACCAGGCTGACCTCGAACTCACAGAGATCCACTTGCCTCTGCCCCCCAAGTGCTAGGACTGCCGGCATGCGCCACCACTTGGTTTTCAACTAACCTGGTTT
The DNA here is from genome assembly GCA_963919715.1 of Microtus obscurus. Classification (NCBI taxonomy): domain Eukaryota; kingdom Metazoa; phylum Chordata; class Mammalia; order Rodentia; family Cricetidae; genus Microtus; species Microtus obscurus. Next base: position 19,103,293 of record CAWTZC010002528.1, read on the forward strand.
CCACACCCATGGGTTGCTTTTTTGTCAGAGATGTATACTGCAGCTTCCAGTTTCATCTCTGCGTGTATAATGTAGGTATGCGTGTGCACACGTAGTCAGGTCTGTGAATGTGTGCACAGATGTACCGTAGCTCACACATGTAGAAGTCAAAGGGCAACCTCAGGTGTCAGTCCATGCCTTACACCTTGTTTGAGACAGGCTCTCTTCATCATTCATCACTTGGACACCCTCCTCGCTGGCCCTTGATCGTCCCTTTCTTTTCCTCCATGAGGAACCCTCATTTTCCAGCCGCCACATCTGGCGTCATGTGTTCTAGGGATTCCAACTGAGGTCCTCATGCTTCTTCAGTGCGTTACCCACTGAGCCATCATCCCAACCCTGGGTTCCAGTTCCTGAACTTCCCTTCGGGCGCCTGCAAGACAAAACCCATCAATCCTGTTGCCGGTATCTCCTGCTCGGCATTAGAATTCCCCTTGCTCTACTGAAGTCCGCTTTCCATTCTCTCATCATCCAAAACGGTCCTTCTGCTCCTCATTTGCCTTTACTGTTCTCGCATCTTTCTTTTGTTTTATGAACAACACTAGAGGAGACAAAGGTGAATGCGTATGATTAATCTGTTATGATTATAGGACCACAGGAAATCCAGTTCACCTACTTCAGATCCTTTGAAATCTCCACTGTAAGTCTAGGTCAGCAAACATCCTTCTTACTCATTGAATTACATCATACATTCATACTGATTGGTGACAATTCATACTATGACAAAGAGCAAAATCTTTTTATTTCACACATACGTACCAGACACACACACACACACACACACACACACCTATTCACCTCAGAAAGCTAATGCACAGACCAAAGTAGAGATTTCACCTAAAGTCCAACTTGATGAACCAATGAGTTTTGAATGGCGTTATTAACAGGAGTATGAGCCAGGAGTTAGTTACAGGAGCAGGGATAACTCAGAAAAGCAGCTGCATCACCAAACAGGACAAAACAATAGCAAAAAAACAAACAAAACCCATCCAAACACTGGTGAAGAGTCAGAAAAGCTGTACCCATGGAGCTAACTCCTTAGCACGTAAGTAGCTCAACAGTCCCAGAATCTCTCCCCTCCGCAGCTTCCTCTATTTTAGGGTAGGTAGACTATCAGTGTTAATTTCCCCTTCCCATGCCATTTAATATAACTGCAAGCTCAATGAAGAAGAGCCAGAAGGTCTTTGGTGCTGTACCCTCCCAGACCCTCTTAAAGAATAGCGTTTCCTAGACTCCAAGACCCAACCTTGTCAGTGGTGTACTTCTGAGTTCTCATGTGCACTGTCAAGAGTCCTGAAAGAATTGTCCTAGTCACTGTCATCACCTCTGCTCTTGTCACTCGTCTGATAATTTCCCGATGCTCGTTCCTTCTTCACGCCCCACTGATGGACTCACGACTTGTCAAAATTATCAACAGGCTTCATGTTGACAAACCCAGCACTTACATCATCTTTTTGTTTTTTTAAATCCTACTTAAGGGGGCTGGAGAGAGAGCTCAGCAGCTAAGAGCACTGGCTGCTCTTCCAGAGGACCCAGGTTCAATTCCCAGCACTTACATATCAGCTCACAACTGCCTGTAACTCCAATTCCAGGTGACCCAACACCCTCACACAGACATACATGCAGGCAAAACACCAAGGCACATAAAATAGAGTAAGATTTTTTTAAAAAAAAATCCTACTTAAGCCGTTTTTATTATTTAGGATAATGACTTTTTCATTATTTCAATTTTCCTTTTTTATAATTTAGTGGCCAAAAAGCATTTTTATTTTCCCACCAAGTTCACCAATGCATCTTCTTGGTCTCTTTTACCCAGTTCCTTGCTGCTGAGCCTCGAGAAACTCGAGTCATGGCAGAGCATAGTTATTGTTCTTGTTCCCGTTTTTCCCTCAGGCAATATTGTCCCTAGATGATTCCGTGGAATCTCGCGGTTTTAGAAACCACTGCCAAATTAATGCCTTAACGTAACCTTTTCCTCCCTAAATTCCAGGCTTTCGTGTTCCATTTCCCTGGGTGACAATTCCGTGCAGCTGTCCAATCACCCTCTCAACAAGACTCTCCAGCCGCTTCTCCAGCCAATCCACTCCCCTCCTGTTTCTCCCCCAATATTGATAGAGTTGCCATCAATGCAGTTGTTCAGACCACAAAGGCTTCCTTAGTTCTTGCCTTTCCCTGAGCACACAAAGTCACTGCACCATCCTCTCAGCCACCATTGTATTATCATTATTGGGAATAATCTGTGTTTTTTTTGTGTATCTCCTCTTGCTTGTCGATGTCACCTTTCTGTCTCCAAACACCAGTAATTTCCAATAAACACTAGGTATCCACTAGAAAGTAAATTATTAAGCTGGGCAATGGTGGCGCACGCCTTTAATCCCAGCACTCGGGAGGCAGAGGCAAGCGGATCTCTGTGAGTTCGAGACCAGCCTGGTCTACAGAGCTAGTTCTAGGACAGGCTTCAAAGCCACAGAGAAACCCTGTCTCGAAAAACCAAAAAAAAAAAAAAAAAGTAAATATTAAATATATAATCTAAGTTCTGTTGGACAGTTGGATAGCTCTACAACTCAAATAAAAAAGTACGTCCCATTGTTTGGCAGAGAATCTGTATGAATTCATAGGAAATTGTTTAGACTGTCAAATTATGACATTGCGGAGTTCAGTAACATACAGTTTTCATACTGAGTTATCCATCTATTGTTAGACACTGAGTATATACTGCTGTTATGATAATAGACGTCTGCCTCTGATTACAGAAAACTTAGCTTAAGCACCCCACCTCCAAAGATGAGAAAGAAGGGTTGTGGTCAAGAACAGGAACCTAAATATACTCCTCCACATCATGCTCAGGCATTTTCCAGTCATGTGACCGTGCAGAGAGCATTTAAGCTCTTGGTCAAGTTATTTATCCCATAGATTGGGAATAGTAAATGAAATTCAGCCTCTGGATTTTGCTATTGATGTAACCACTGAATACACACACAAGTCACAACAGACACACACACACACACACACGTCAAGATGCTTGTCAGTGAAAACCAAATTTCAGTAAAGCGGAAAGAGGGCCCCCCACCTTGTAATTCCTCAGCCAAAATAAAAAAAAATACAGAGGAATAAGAGACAGCTGGAAAAGACGCACATAGTGTCTTAAGATATACTTTCCACAGACAAAAAAGTCAGTCATGACAAAATGAGAAAATAGCAGGACGGGAAGTAAGAATTCAGTGGCCTGGGGGCTGGAGAGATGGCTCAGTGGTTAAGAGCATTGTCTGATCTTCCAAAGGTTCTGAGTTCAATTCCCAGCAACCACATGGTGGCTTACAACCATCTCTAATGAGATCTGGTGCCCTCTTTGGGCCTGCAGACATATAGACAGAATATTGTATATATAATAAATAAATAAATACTTTTTTAAAAAAGAATTCAGTGGCCTATCATAAAGGGAAAATTATCCAGAACATTGGAAGTAGTATGAGAACTTATTAAGAAAAAAAGACAGCCGGGCGGTGGTGGCGCACGCCTTTAATCCCAGCACTCGGGAGGCAGAGGCAGGCGGATCTCTGTGAGTTAGAGACCAGCCTGGTCTACAGAGCTAGTTCCAGGACAGGCTCCAAAGCCACAGAGAAACCCTGTCTCGAAAAACCAAAAAAAAAAAGAAAAAAAAAAAAGAAAAAAAGACAACCGTGAATATGAATATTCCATTCAGAGCATTCAAATCAGCAGGAAAAGATGATCAGAAGAAAACGCCAAATTCACCAGAAGGTATCATCTTCCACTTACTGTACTGGCACCATTCGGGACTAAAAAGGCCAACTGTGGTGTCGGAGGAACTGGTGAGTGCTGAGCTGTAACTGATCCAGTGATGTTGGGGGAAACCTTGGCAGTATCTGGTGAAGATGTAATTTCCCGCAACACGATATTAGTTTTTAAGCATCTACCCTAGAGAATCCTAGCGTCCCCACAAGGACTCCTGGGTGTGCTTCGTAGCACTGGCAGCAAATGAAATGGTGGGGAAACTACCTATATTCCACGGTCAGGTGGATTTAGAGGTGACCGTGTTTTTCTCCTAGCACTAAGCAGTCTACAACAGGAGGATGGTGAGTTTGAGGGTGAGCCCAGACTACATAGCAACACCCTGTTTCAAAGTAGCTAAAGAGAAGTACAACAAATCATAGTTTTGCTGGGCAGTGCTGTGCATGTCTTTAATCCCAGCACTCGAGGGGCAGGGGCAGGCGGGTCTCTCTGAGTTCCAGGTCAGCCTAGTCTGCAGAGCGAGTTCCAGGACAGCCAGAATGCAGAGAAACCCTCTCAGAAAACCAAATAATAATAATAGTAGCAACAATAATAATAAGTAAATTAAAGTTTCATTCTAACATAATAGGATGGTTTTTATAGCACCTCAGAATTTTAAAAATCAGAAAACAATTGTCTGGCTCAGAGTAGTTGTGTGCACCCTTAAGCCTATCATTTTGTAGGCAGTGGCAGGTGGATATCTCTAGTTCAAGGGCAAGTTAGCCTGCATATAGTTCCTGGCCAGCCAGGGATACACAGTGAGACTCTATAGAGAAAAAGAAAAACAAGGTAGTTTTCACAAGCTGGAGTGGTGGCTCAGCAGTTAAGAGGACACACTGTCCTTTCGGGGGCTATAGTTTGGTTCCCAGCACCTATATCAGGTGGCTCACAGCTGTCTGTCATTTGCACTCTAGGGCATCTGATACCCTCTTCTGCACCCCGAGAGCAACTGCATTCACCTCCATTTATCCACACTCAGTCACACGCATACACTTAATTAAAATTAACAGACAGCAAAGGCATTCACTTATGTAAATTTCTAAAACGTACCCATAACAGATGCCGTTGGCAGATCGGTACTTTTGTAACAAGAATACAAATACGTCAAAGTGAGTTTATTAATTACTGCTCAGAACAGATGGAGAGAGAAATACATGAGTGGCAGAGCAGTGCTTGGGCTTCAGTTTTTCCTGAGTGCTATGCTGGGGAACGAATGTGGAGCTTTGCACACGCTAGACAGGGACACTGACACTGCTCCAGCCCAGCCTTGCGATGCTCTCGCACGGTTTCGTTTTTTTTTTTTTTTTTTTTTTTTGAGACAGGGTTTCTCTGTAGCTTTGGTGACCGTCCCGGAACTAGCTCTTGTAGACCAGGCTGGCCTCGAACTCCCAGAGATCCGCCTGCCTCTGCCTCCCGAGTGCTGGGATTAAAGGCGTGCGCCACCACCGCCCGGCGGTTTCGGGGTTTTACAATGAAATATATCTAACATGAATGTTATGACCTGTTGAATCTGAGTATGCGCATATAAGCTATTATATGATTTTATGTGTGTGTGTGTGTGTGTGTGTGTGTAGTGGACTCTAAAATATAAAAATAGAAACAGAAATGGACTAGAATCTGAAATAAAATTTAAAGAAAAATGTCTGGACTTACAACAATTTTTTCACAAGGAAAGTTTGATTTTAAAAAGATTGTAACCTTAACAAACTTAAATATACCCCAAGTTGTCATGAGGCAACCTTAGCGCCCCCCCCCATCCCCAACACCCCTTGACAAGTAAAATCTCCACATAATCGGATCTCTGTGATTTCGAGGTCAGCCTGGTCTACAAGAGCTAGTTCCAGGAGAGGTTCCAAAGCTACAGAGAAACCCTGTGTCGAAAAACAAAACAAAACAAAGCAAAACAAACAGAAAGAAAGAAAGAAAGAAAGAAAGAAAGAAAGAAAGAAAGAAAGAAAGAAAGAAAGAACGAACATAGTGAAGCCATGAGTCCTGGAAATGTTGGAACTGGCTTGTGGCTTGGAACAAAACAAGAGCACAGAAACCAGACCCGTTCAAAGTCCCTGTCCCCTTTAGCATCCCTGATCCTTCCCCTGATGTCACCGATCTTGCAACGAATATCTAGAAACAGATCTCAGAGCTGATTCTTGGCCCTTTGCCTGGACAGGCACAGAGCTGGATGGAACTTCCGGTGTCTTTTTTAGGAGACTCGATTCCCATCCTTCATTTGTGTGCCGATGCCATTGCCGCTGAGGAACTCTTCCAACTTTTCTAAAGCGTTTCTGAAATCTTTTCATTTTTTGAAACGTGACAAAGCATGTTCTCTTTTTTACAGCCGTGCAAAAGCATCTTTATCAAGGAAAACTGAGCAGATATCCACACGGAAGGAGCCCCTAAAAACTCCTGGTTGGGTTACCTGCTGAGGGCGCTCCTCACGCTGCCCCAGGCTTCCTATCCTCTCCAAAGAGGTTGGGCCCTGGCGACAATTCTACGAGAAGTCCCGTCTACCGCTGCAGAAGCCACCAGCCTCATGAGGGCCCAGTCCCGGCTTCAGCCTTTCAGAGAAACGTTTCCTAAAAAGAGGTCAGAGTAGAAGAAAGACACACGGTGTCTCGCCTTTCCACGGGACAGATCTTCATATCTCTGATGGACCCTCAGTAGCAGATGGGCGGGAAATGTGTTTATAACACTTCAGGACTCATCCCGCTTTTGTGAAACTGGGAATAGTTTTTGGTCCTGAGAACTAGGGCAAATCTTCTCATCCTTGGTGCTACCGAGTATTATGGATGCTGCTGAAGGAGTCCAAGTGTTGCTATGGACCAACCAGCATCTTAAAAATATGAGTGGCAGCCGGGCGGTGGTGGCGCACGCCTTTAATCCCAGCACTCGGGAGGCAGAGGCAGGCGGATCTCTGGGAGTTCGAGGCCAGCCTGGTCTACAAGAGCTAGTGCCAGGACAGGCACCAAAGCTAACAGAGAAACCCTGTCTCGAAAAACCAAAAAAAAAAAAAAAAAAAAAAAAAAAAAAAAAATATGAGTGGCATATGCAGTTCCCTTTCAGGGAGTACTTTCTCTGGCCGGAATCCCAGTGGAATTCTCACCAGCTGCAAACAGAGATCTTAACTACCTAAAAACCTCACCAAACCTGTTCCACTATTCCGTCTACTCAGCTACACTTCAAATTAAATAATCAATTCATCATCCTTTTGGACACACACACTCACACACAATCTTCAAAGCCATCGACTTCACCAAGGTATATGCCTTTGAAGCATACAATAGGAAGCTTGACTCATGAAGTCACTTCTTGTTGCGTCATGTTGTGCTGACCAGCATGAATCCATGCTTATCACTGTTTTCTGAAATCAGTCAACTAGATGGCACCAAAGCCATAACCCATCCGGAGAACTCAAATCATTTTCTACTCCTCTTGTGCTGTTGAGCAGAATTAAAAGTTGGCTTTTATTGTTTGACATGCTGGAATTAAAACGGCTAAAGATGATATTTAATATAATAATCATAACAGGCATTGTTTAGGATGAGCTGAGCACAGTGATGCCCATTTTATACACGGTGCCTAATTTAACTCTTTAGAGTCCCAGGAGTGAATCACTATTACTTGCAACAAATCAGGAAAAGTAGGTAGAGAAAGATTAATGAAGGCTGATGAGAAGCCAAGGACAATGGCACTAGGTTTCCATCCTAATACATGAACTGGCTTTGTGGGAGCCTAGCCTGTTTGGATGCTCACCTTCCTGGTCCTGGATAGAAGAGGAAGGACCTTGAACTTCCCGCAGGGCAGGGAATCTGGACTGCTCTTCATTCTCGAGAGGGAGGGGGAATGGAGTGGGGGGAGGGGGGAGGGGAGTAGGGGGAGGGGGCAATGTGTGGAAGGAGGGGGAGGGAAATGGGAAATGGGGAGGAGGTGTAGTTTTTTTTTCAACAACTAAAAAAAAATAAACAAAACAAAAAATAAAAAATATAAAAAAAAAGAGTTAGGGCATGTTATCCAAAATATTTTGGCATGCCTGTCTAATTCCAGAATCCATCCTTAGTTTATACACCAGAGGGTTAATTTTTCAGCAAAAGTAAGAGTGCAAATAGTTCACTTTGTGTGCATTTTTTGAGGTTTTATTTGGTTTTCATCAAAATTATAGGACTTCATATTCAACCAATGACTAAGAATCGCTAGACTAAACCAACCACGCTCTTTTGGCTCATCTAAGACTGGCTTTGCATGGTCATGCCTGACACACAGTAGGTGCTATTTGTCAGACAGCACATAGTCAGGTTGGCCTCTGAAGCACATTTTCTGCTGGGTTTTTTCTTGGGAGTGGGGACATATTCTCAGCTTTGGGAATGAGTCTGTGAGTGAATTCGATAGGCTAACAAGACTGGCCCATCCCTGCTACTGAGGGACATCCTTCACAAGTCGTCTGTTTCTGATCATGTTTGGTCTGATATCTTTCAGGTGAGTTTTCTCATTTCTGAAAAGGTCAATTGTTTTGAATTTTTTCCTTTTTTTTTTTTTTTGAGGCAGGGTTTCTCTGCTATAACAACTCTGGTTATCCTGGAACTTGCTCTGGAGACCAGGTTGGCCTTGAACTCACAGAGATCCACCTGCCTCTGCCTCCCAGAGTGCTGGGATTAAAAGCATGTGCCACCACTCAGCCTGAAATTTAAATTTTTTATGTAATAAAAATTTTGATCATATTTTTTCCTTTCCCCAACTCCTCCCATACCTTCCCACGCCCCTATCCACCCAACTTCATGCTCTCTCTTTCTCTCTCTCTCTCAAACACACACACACACACACACACACACACACACACACGGGGGGGGGGTATTTAAGAAAAGGAAATCAATAAGACAAAAACCAGCAAAAAGCCAGACAGTATACGTACACATAGACACATAAATATGGGATCCATTTTGTGTTGGCCATCTACTCCTGGGCCTGCCCCTGAGTGTGGTCCATACACCCAGTGATGTTCCACTGGGTAAAGTTTGATTTTCCCGTTCTCAGCAGGTAGCAGTTGGAAACACCTTCTTGGTTAGGGATGGAACTTTATGTCCACTTCCCTCTCTCTATGCTGGGATTTTGTCAGGTTTAGCCCTGAGCAGGACCTGGACATGCTGCCACAGTCTCTGAGTTCATACTTGCAGAGTTTTTGCTGTATCTGGAAGACATGGCTTCCTTGGCTCTGGCGCCCTCCGTACATTCTGCTTCCTCTCCCTCTCCCCTGAGCCTTGAGAGGAGAGGCTCAACTTTGTGACTCTCTCAGAGCATTTTCTCTGTGCGGGGATGTCTGTGTGCTTGTGTGCATGTGGTGTGTGTGTGTGTGTGTGTGTGTGTGTGTGTGTGTGCACTTAAGTCTACCCATGTAAATGTTAGAAATTGATGTTTGGTGTTTCTCTACTTTTTTGGGGGGTGGGGGCGGGTGACCACAGGTTCTCTTATCGAACCTGGAGTTCACTGTTTCAGCTTCTCTGGTCAGCGAGCCCCAGGCCCTGAGTACTGCAGTTACAGGCATGCATCATCATGCCTGGGCTCTACTCGAATACTGGGGACCAGGACTCGACTCCTCTTGTTTGTGCAGGAACCACACCTACTAAGCCGTCTCCCCACCCCGTTCCATTTTCAAAGCCCGTGAAAGGAGGTCTGTCTCCTTCATCTTCCAACCAAAATTGCTTCGAGTTTTAAGACAATATGTGAGCCACTTGAAGCAAAGGAGTGTGGCCCTTTGCTCAAGGAATTGTCTTACCAAGGTTTGTCTATGACTTGTCAGTGTATTACCACAACTTAGCGATAAGTCTGATTGGTCGGTCAGGATTCACCAGTCCCTGCAACTTCTGTCTCACACACAATAGAATGCAGTTCCCACTGAGCAAGGCCAAGCTGTGGGTTTCCTAAGGTGGGAACAGGGGAACAGAACAATAGGGGAATAACTGACAGTTAACATCAGCTTCTGTTTTGTAAGGATTAAGGCAGGGACTTCCTTATTGCTCTGACTCAGGTAGGCTGAATCTTTGAATCTTCAGGAAAAACTGGTCTGTTTTGGGATCTGCTTCCTGCAAGTCTCTCGGCTTGATTTGGGGGCCATTCAGCACGAATGACAAATGCTTTGATTTGGTTTGACCTGTTCAAAGGCCCCGGCTTTAGAGGCTGCCCTGAGAATTTGTGCTCAAGCCCAGTCGTCATAGGCAAGTAGACACAGAAGTGACAGCTCCACCCTCCCAGAGATGGCGGTTGTGGAAACAAATGTGTAAACAAGGGCAGGTGTGTAAAGAACAGCCAAGTTAAAAGACCTGTAAAGGCAGGGGAGCTGAGGGTTCTCTACAAAAATAAGAACACACAAGAGGTACTTCACTGGGAACGAAAGTCTACCCAGAATAGGGACAGTGGTGCCCTTAAAAAGCTGGCACTGAGGATGGGATGAAGCCATAAGCTCCCAGGGCAAGGGCCAGGGATGGGAGACCTTCCCATCGCCACTAGAAAGCTCTGCTTTGTAGCTTTACCTCTTGGGCTTTTTCTACATATTAATTCTTCCTCAAAAGCCTCTATTTTCTTCAATTCCTTCTCTAAACCGGCTGGGGTTTTGTTTTGTTTTAGGCTTGTTGTTATTGTTGTTTTCTTTTGTTTGCTCTGAGACAGGCTCTCTTTATGTGATCCTGGCTCTCCTGGAACTCACTATGTCCACCAGGTAGGCCTTGAATTTACAGAGATCCACCTGCCTCTGCCTCCCAAGGGCAGAAATTAGAGGTGTAACCCACCATGCCCTGCTAAGTCAGCAATTTTTTAAAAAATGATCTATTTTTATTTTATGTGCATTAGTATTTTGCCTGCATGTATGTCTGTGTAAGGGTGTTAAATCCCCTAGAACTGGAGTTACAGACAGTTGTGAGCTGCCATGTAGGTGCTGGGAATTGAACCTGGTCCTCTAGAAGAACAGTCAGAGCTCTTAACTGCTGAGCCATCTCTCTAGCCCCTTAAACCAGACATTTTTAACATTAGTTTTGAATGTATAGTGCATGTATGTTGCCTAATATTCAAAGCTACTGGGGAAAGTGGGGGTAAGGGGATTCCCCTTCTGATGGCTGGTTAGATTTTTCTGTTGTCTCACCTGAGGCACCCAGTGAGTCACTTTCCCACGTATCTCCCCAGAGACTCTCAGGATGGGCCCACATGCGCAAACTCAGAATTCATGTGTGCATTTACATACTTTGTGCATACGTTTTTACACAAAGAATAGATCGACAATGAACCTTGCTTTTTTTTTTTTCCACCTTAGTTTATATTCTGGGGCTCTTTCATCTTGATTCATTCTGTATTCATTCAATAAGTTCTTTTGTAGTACAGCCACATGCTAGAGATTCATAGGTACTGAAGATTCAGTATTGGACAAAATCCTCAAAATGTCTGCTTGCACAGAGATTACATCCCAACAGAGGGGTGCAGGGAGACAAAGGATAAACTGTTGAAGCCCTCGGTGGTGGCGCACCCCTTTAATCCCAGCACTCAGGAGGCAGATGGGGCTCTGTTATTCTGAGGCCAGCATAGTCTACTGAGCAAGTTCCAGGATAGACTCCAAAGCCACACAGAGAAACCCTGTCTCAAAAATCAAAAAGATAAACTATGAAATATGTGGACAAATATCAAGTGGTGACGAGGGAATTTTAGGGATAAAAATTTCACTTTATTTCTCCAAACAGCTCATTGATTAATTAATGAAGGACCCCGATCAGTAATACAACTGTCAAGCATCAAAAATAAGAAGGGATGCAAGGCCGGGCGATGGTGGCGCACGCCTTTAATCCCAGCACTCGGGAGGCAGAGGCAGGCGGATCTCTGGGAGTTCGAGACCAGCCTGGTCTACAGAGCTAGTTCCAGGACAGGCTCCAAAGCCACAGAGAAACCCTGTCTCGAAAAACCAAAAAAAAAAAAAAAAAAAAAAAAAAGGGATGCAATACCTATGTTGTCCAGTAGCATGCTAACCTCACGGCCCTTAACTGGCCCCAAACTGCTCAAATCGAACCTACCAATACTCAAAGTACTCTGTCAAGAAAAACTGCCCCAAGATTGTGCAAAGACTTTCGTTTTCATCCCCCACCCCAATGCCCTAAAAATAATAGATGTCAAACAATCTGTTGAGTGAGTGATTGTTAGGTAATAGCCTACCCAGTGTGGTTTTCTATCAGCGAAATGTGGCAACATCTGTGGAGTAAATGACGGGTTTTAGGCAGTCTGGCATACACGTCCAGGTTTTTTTTTTTTAATTTTTTTTAGTTCATGAATGTGGATAGTTTCCAAATGCCCTATTACTACCAAAATATCATGTTTATAAATTGCCGAAAATTGGATTTACGCTGAAACTCTATCAACCATTATGGTTAAAATTTATTCTGTCCCCTGCAATTTCCTTTTTTTTCCCCCTCTGAAAACATCGCAAAGGCAAGACACACTTCTGAATCTGTTATTTATTAACAGCACACATGCTGAGCTAAGGACATTTCTAATGCCCCCAAATCGCTGACTTTCAGATGTTTTGGTCTCTGTTTGACTCGTGTTTGAAGTCTCAGGGGCGGGGTAAAGAACTGCACGCATGTGACATCGTACGCTACACGTGACAGGACAAGACAGAAAAGTTTAATTGTCTGGAAAAGATTATTCCAAACCAGCCCTTGCAGTTTAATTCCCCAACTTGTAGGTGGTTATTATATATGACCCCTCACAAATAAAAGGGGTTCATCCTACAAATAATAGTGAATCCTCTGAGGCTGGAGAGATGGCTTAGCAGTTAAGAGCACTTACTGCTCTTCCCGAGGACCCAGGTTCAAATCCCAGCACCCACATGGCAGCTCACAACTGTCTGAAAATCCAGTTCCAGGGGATCTGACACCTTCACACCAATGCACATAAAATAAAGCTAAAAAAAAAAAACCATAAAAAATTAAAAAAAATAGTGACTCCTCTGTTCTATTGGGTGACAATAATCAACATTAAATAAATGGACTGGATGATTTCAGTTTAGAATTCTACCTTACCTATCCGCGAAGGTGAATCAGTAGGATTCAACTATTGCCATCTGACTAAAACGAAATGTTTCTCAATACCTGCTCTTTTTCCTTAGAAAACAAGAGAGTCTTCATATTTATTTTCTTCACATCTTCAACGATTTAAGATGGCAACACCGTCAAGAAATGAGAAGACGCAACACAGCGGAGCTTCATGCATGGTGCGTCCTGTTGACAATGGCTGGCCATCAGTATTCACTCCGAGAAAATGCTTACCTTCTCCATTAAGAAGAACCTGAGAAGCAGAGAAGACCGGAAGATCACCAGACCTTAGCAAACACAGGGCTCGCCATCAGCGGCAAACAAGTTTCAGGACAGCTTTGTCTTGACTGGTGTATCGCTGTTCTTTTTTTTTTTTTTTTTTGGTTTTTTCGAGACAGGGTTTCTTTGTAGCTTTTGGTGCCTGTCCTGGAACTAGCTCTTGTAGACCAGGCTGGCCTCGAACTCACAGAAATCCGCCTGCCTCTGCCTCCCGAGTGCTGGGATTAAAGGCGTGCGCCACCACCGCCCGGCTGTTTCACTGTTCTTATTTTGTTTCAGTGTGCGTGCGTGCGTGCGTGCGTGCGTGCGTGCGTGCGTGTGTGTGTGTGTGTGTGTGTGTGTGTGTGTGCAGGTGCACGTTAATATGAACGTGTGTGGCCGTCCGAATTCCACTTCAGGTGTCTTTACTTGCCGCTCACGTTAATCACCAAGCCTGGAGCTGGTTAACGTGACTAGACCAGGCCCTGGCGGATGACCCCCACGGATCCTTCAGGCTCCGCTTCCCAGTGCCGAAATCACAAGTGTGTATCACTCACTACACCTAGCTTTTACAGGAGTGCTTAGGATCTGAACTCAGGTCCTTGTACCAGCTGAGTCATCCCCCACCCCCAAACTTAGGTTTCAGTTTTGCATTAACATTCTGAATCCTTCTCAAGGGTCAAGCACGTGCTAGGTCTTTAAGTCTGCCCCTGACGCTGTCTCCTAGGCTTTTCGCCCAGCTGCCGCAAAGACTATCTGCAGATACCGCTTGGTTCCTACAGTTCTTTTAGAAATAAATTATAGCCCCGTGAGCCGGGCGATGGTGGCGCATGCCTTTAATCCCAGCACTAGGGAGGCAGAGGCAGGCGGATCTCTGTGATCTGTGAGTTCGAGACCAGCCTGGTCCTCAGAGCTAGTTCCAGGACAGGCTCCAAAGCCACAGAGAAACCCTGTCTCGAAAAAAACAAAACAAAACAACAACAAAATATATATATATATAGCCCCGTGATAAGGCTCTCGGTGCTTAAAGAAACAAGATGTCCATGTTCCAGTCAACATCCGGCAACAGCACTCAGAATGAAGCACGAATAATAGGGTTTTGTGTTTGTTTTTGGGTTTTTTTTGGTGTGCATGTGTGTGCTTGTGTGTGTGTGTGTGTGCGCACTTCTAGATGGATCAGAGGTTACTCTCTCACTTTTTGTAAGGCAATGGCCAGTGTTCTGGGCTCCTTGTGGTTGCCGGGGAGGGCTGTGTATTCAGCGTCTGTCTGGTGGTGAAGATTCAGTGAAAGGAAATGGGAAAGTGAGAAAGAAGCCATGGCAGCAATTAAAGGCTCAGGCTGAAGAACCCTCACCAACTACAGCAGCAGATTCAGCGATCTGCCAGCTCAGACGGACTGCCTCCCCTTTCTCTCTCTCTCTCTCTCTCTCTCTCTCTCTCTCTCTCTCTCTCTCTCTCTCTCTCTCTCTCTCTCTCTTGTGTTTCTTCCTAGCTCATGTTCCATGGTATGCGTTGCACTAAAACTTCAGAAGAAAGATGATCCGAATGACTTTATGGTCACAATTCAGTATCGGTTTCCTCCAGAGGGAGATCCTTAACACAAGTTCCAGCTACTCTATGGGTCAGAGGTATCAACTATTTATGTGATAAGAAATACATTTTATAAGTTATCTTATGCATATGGTCTTGATAATGCTTACCTTAACTATATGTTGTGCATTATATTTTTTTTCTACCATTAATCAATCCTAGACGCCCCCATGCCACCATACCCAGTTACAAAATTGACAGTCGTGATGTGCCCAGTGGATTTCCTAACTCTCTGAATTGTGAAACACTTGATCGTTATCTCTCAGACTAATATGCACGCATATTAAAGAGCTGAGGGATCCTGTTTAATATGTAAAGCCTGGGCTGGAGCGTCTCAGGGGTAAAACTCAGGTTGAGCAAACACCGGGCCTTGCCTTCCACCCCCAGCAGAAACCAAATAGCCACAATCAAATCCCCACCGCCTTTCTATCCCTCACAGTTGATGACATCCCTCTTGTCCAAACCCGATTGTCTTCTCTGAAAACTGTTTCTCTCCCCCAAAGTATGTTAAACCTAAGGTATCGCCATGTGAACAATACACTACAGAGAAGGGAAAAAAAAAAAAAAACAAAAAAAACCAACAACAATACTGGCAATGAAGTAGACAAACCACCAACCATGCATAAGATGTCCTCGAGTCTGGGCATGTAGGAAAACCTCGAAAAAGAAGTACTACTTAAAACTGATGAAACTTGTATTGCTATCACTGTGTATCTAGTCAGAATCCCAAGGGTCACACTGGCTGCTCCCCTAAAACTCTCAGATCTTATCTGCTGCTGCCTTATCTCCCAGTTTGAAAATTCTTATCTGTTCCAGCCAGGGTAGACCCTTTGATGTGTAAGTGGCCTTCTACATAAAAGTTAAAAAAAAAAATTGAGAATGGGCCATAAGAGGTTGAGTCTATAGTAGCTCCCCACACCCCCATCTCCCCAAACCTTCTACTTCCCTCCCCGTTTAAACTTTTCCCTCCATAGTATATTTCCTTGTGATTTTCATTTTATCTGTGTTCTACTATCCCCTCTCCACACAATGCCCTTTCTACTTTCTTTGTACAAGAAGAGAGACTGAAGCTAGATTGTGCTGATTCCAGAAACAATGTACCAATAAACAAAACTCTAAGACCTAGGTGTGGGATGTCTCTGCAGGAGTTGGTCAGGGAGGCCTCAGATGCCCCCCATAAGCAATACAGGCTCTTACTTGTCCATCAGAATTAAAGAATTGCTGAAGAGAACACATCCTTAGGTTGTGAGATATAGAGAAAGTGAGGTGGAACTGAGCTGGAACATCCAACCTGTTGGCTAGTGGTCAAAGTCAAGGAAGGTGCTATATAGGCTTCTGCAGGATAAAAGACACCCCTGGGGGCTGGAGAGGTGGCTCAGTGGTTAAGAGCATTGCCTGCTCTTCCAAAGGTCCTGAGTTCAATTCCCAGCAACCACATGGTGGCTCACAACCATCTGTAATGAGGCCTGCAGGAAGAATACTGTATACATAATAAACAAACAAATAAATATTAAAAAAAAGACACCCCTGGGCTTACCTCTCTGTGAACTCTATGAGGTCTGTTCCACAGAAGGGAACCCATGCCTGGAATTGCAAGCCTATTTAACAACCATGTCTGAGGAGGTTATGAGGCCCAAGTGGGGTAACTAAATTCACAAAGCATCGAACTGTTCTCTAAATATGTATTTTATCAACTAACTACTTCCTAAATATGTATGTTGATATGCACAGACCAAAACTGCTCTCAGCTTCCTTCAGAATCAGGGGCTATGCCAGATGCTAAGAATAACTGAAAGCTTAAGACTTAGCCGTAAACAAGATGTTTACATTACTGCTTCTAAGGCTCAGGGAATATTACAGACGAGGGAACAAGACACCATGTAAGAGTTGGAAGAGAGGGTTAAGGGCTGTGAAATGCTATCTTTTAGCCTTGACAAAACCTTTGCTGTTGTTGGTTGTTTTGGCTCTTTGTTCTTTATTCTTTGGGGGCCCCACCACCCAGCTCCCACATACTCACACACATAGAATATTATTCTTTCTTATGAATGCCCGGCCTTAGCTTGGCTTGTTTCTTGTCAGCTTTTCTTAACTTATCTGTCTATCTTTTGCCTCTGGGCTTTTACCTTTCTCTATTTCTGTATATCTTTTTGTTCCTTCTACTCCATGTCTGGCTGTGTGGTTGGGTGGCTGGCCCCTTCCTTTCTCACTCCTTGCTTCTCCTTCCCAGGTTTCTCTTCCTATTTATTCTCTCTGCCTGCCAGCCTGCCTATCCTTGCTCCTGCCTTGCTATTGACCAGTCAGCTCTTTATCAAGGCAATCAGACATTTTAGACAGGCAGAGTAACACAGCTTCACAGAGTTAAACAAATCCAACATGAAAGATGCAACACATCTATCTCTGAATCATTAAACAATTATTCTCCAGCATAAACAAATGTAACACATCTTAAAATAATATCCTACAACACATTGCAATCGTGAACTGATCATCGTGTTTATCTTTCCTCATCTTTGTTTCCTTGTCAGGGTTGGGTAACAGACACAGAATTGCATTCTGTAGTGGCTTTTCCTTTTGCCTCTTCTGCCCTGGAAACAACACATATACTTTAAGACTCAACCCAAACATTGATATCCAAATACAGTCTTTCTCTGATGCTCTTCATGTCCACTGCCCAAGGACCTGTGCTGCTCTCTGTACTTGGCCTATAGCATATTTTATCATTGCTAACATTTCTTCACTATGAGCCATACATATATGTTGTCATTCCCTCTGGCATATAGTGTTGAACCTGATACACAAGAAGGCCCTTAGCAAATGTTTGCCAAGTGTATCCGTAAGTCATGGGGATATGAAAAAGAGCCTTAATAAATATAGGAGATGTAAAGGTCATGAACTATATATCACTTCAAGTTTGAAGAGCAAGTCATGGCCAAAGGAGAAAGAATCTTGGTCTCTCGTGTTCTTCAGACCCCAGAGTAAGTTTAATGGTGAGGTGTAGGGCCCCAGTTCAAGAAGGAATCAGCTAATTGTTCTCTTTGTAAATTGTTCTTTGAATTCATCTAAGGCCAACATAGATCTTTTTTCTTTTTCACTGTCCTTTTTCTGTCTGCTAGTATCTATTAGAGGGCCAGCATATTTTTTTTAATTTATTTATTTATTTAAGATTTCTGTCTTTAGAGGGCCAGCATCTTGTAGGTATTAATACACACTGATTTACAAATGTTGAAAAGAGAAATGTACTTTAGAAAATTTCAATTTTTTTTAACCTGGGGTTTACTTCTTCCAAACCTGAATAAACAGGGAAATCAGGGAAATTCAAACCCAGTCTCTAAAGCACTGATCCACTGTCTCCTAATGTTATTACAAGATAAATATCACTGGGTGATAGTGGCCCCTCCCTTTAATGGCACTCTGGAGGCAGAGGCAGGTGGATCTCTGAGTTCAAGGCCAGCCTGGTTTACAGAGCGAGTTCTAGGACAGCCAAGGCTACAAAGAGAAACCCTGTCTCAGAGAAAAGAACAAAGCAAAATAACAACAAAAATGCCAAATTAAGCATCACAGCAAATGAACAAAGTGATATTTAAAAGACAGTAAGTGAAAAAAAAAGCAATAGGCTTGCAGTAGAAGGGAGGCGGGGCTGAATCTTGCTCTGCTGTGATACTACTTTTCGTGTGTAACATAATCCTCTGAGTTTTGAATGATTTGACCAATAAGAGAGCACTGGACACCTATTTAAGAAGTCAAGGATGGGTCAAAAAAGACAAATATTTACACAAAACTGTAAAAATTTGCCATTGTATTCTAAAGATGTCTGAGTGTTAACACAATTTCCTACATATGGACCTAACTGCAGAAAGTAAGGTGAGATGCAGGGAGGTGTGACTGGAAGGGATGGTTTATGCACCGCATCTTCCTGCTCTGAAAAACTCCAGGAAATGAAGCCAGCCCTGAGCATCCTCAGCATCAGTATTCGCCAGAGATGCCACAGCACACTAGTTAAGGTAGAATCCTTTTAAGAGTGTGAAGTTTTAACTTACAAATAAACTTAAAGAGATTTATACCATATAGCATATTGTTTTTTTTTTTTTTAAGATTTATTATGTATAGTGTTCAGCCTCCATGTATGCCTGCAGGCCACAAGAGGGCACCAGATGGTTGTGAGCCACCACGTGGTTGCGGGGAATTGAACTCAGGTCCTCTGGAAGAGCAGTCAGTGCTCTTAACCTCTGAGCCATCTCTCCAGCCCTAGCATGTTGTTTTGAAGAAAATATATTTACTGTGGAATGACTAAGTAGAGACAGTTACCATGGGTAAAGTAAACTTGTCATGGGGTAGGGGCAGAAATACTTCAAATCGCCTGTCTTAGCAATTTTCAAGAATTCAATCCGTTGTCCTCACACAAGGAATCCTGTGAACTTATTCTGCCTATCTAGCTGAATTTTATGTCTTTTGACTAACATCTTATTTTTTGTTGCTGTTGTTTTCAAGAAGGGTCTCACTGGGAAAAATAAAAAAATAAAAGAGAAGGGTCTCACTATGTAGCACTGACTGCCCTCGAACTCATATAGACCAGGCTGGCCTTGAACTCATAGAGCTCTGCTTGCCTCTGCCCTCCAAGTGCTGGGATTAAAGATGTGCACCACTACAGCTTGACGTACATTTCAACTCCAAGATGATAGGCCCTCAATCAGAATGCTCTTCGGGGATGTCTTTCGAACAGTAAGAAAAGACCAAGCAAGTGTATTTACTAAGATATACCCAGAACTTGGAGGAGAGATATAAACAAAACATGAACTACAAACAACCAAATGCGATAGTTTTTCAGCATCGGAGAAATGTTCACCTAGAAAGACACAGCGGGAGGTCAGAAAGAAGGATGGATTGGAGGATGGGCTCACAGCCGTCAATCTGATGAACGGAAAGGACAACATCTGTGGTCACAGGCGAGGTGCTTGTCTGGACCTCGAAATGATAGAAATTGATCCGCCACCTTGTGACACCTCACTGGCCAAGAATGCGTTTTCCCCCGAGGCTCCCGGGCTTTGAGGCTTTGAAGCCACATGAAGCGTTTCATTGTCTTGTGATTCATAATGCTGGCACAGCAAACATCACATGCAATTAGAGAGCGGGGCCTGTTTCCCTACATCAGAGACACGGAGGAGCATGAGGGTAGGCGAACCAGGTGGCTGCCACCCAGAGGTGCCTTCTGCAAGCATTTGCTTTCATGACAAAGGAGGCAATCGGTATAGCAGAGTTATAATGCCACTTTTTGATCTTACACAGAATGAGTTCCCACCCAGAAGCTAGTTTAGTGTACTTTAAATCTCACTTGTTAAAATAGGCCTAATATTTACTACACTGATCACTGAAAACATCTACCACATGGAAGAAGACAAAACTATGTTTAACAGTGTTCATAGAATTTGGGGACTTGAGGATAGATAATATTTACTACTTAGGATGAGGCCATTAAGTCTTTTTTACTTCATCGGAGGTACTTGAGCAGTAACGATTACTTACCAACCCGATCTCTTTTTTTCTAATTTATTTGTTGTATGTGCATTGCTGTTTTGCCTGCATGTATGTCTGTGTGAGGGTGTCAGATCCCCTGAACTGGAGTTACAAACAGTTGTGGAGCTGGTACGTGGGTGCTGAAAATTGAACTCAGGACCTCTAGAGGAGCAGCCCGAGCTCTTAACCACTGAGCCATCTCTCCAGCCCTGACAACTTCATCTTATGACTTCATTTTTGTTTTCTTTAGTAGAGAGAGACTATTTTCTCAAAGACGGGATTAAAAAGAACAGAAATATGACATATTTCTGAGAAGACAAAACGGGCAGAGTTTCCTCATCCTACTGACGATAACCCCAAACCCAATGTCATCTACACAACAAACTAAATAGACTCAGAAAGAGCAGTGGTGGTGGTGGGGGGAATGGGACGGGTAGACCAGTTGGACTGTGGGACTCAAAGGCTATCAGAGCAGCAAAGTCCGCAAGTTTCCTTCTTGCTTCATGGATCTCAGATTGTAGAGACGTCCTTTGGCGCCGACCATACATTTCAAACAAAGAAACAAACAAAAAGACTGCTTTTCCCAACTGCAGGAGTAGGAGAGGAACAGCCTAGAAAGGCAGACACACCTTGGAAAGCATGAAGCACCACAGGGGGGACAAAGTGTCTCTACTCCTATCAGACAAGGAAGAGCCAAATGGAAACTGAAATTCCGTCTTCCTCAGGCTAACCTGCAGTACCTCAGAGCTCCCAATAGCATGGGATAAGAGAAATCTAGGCTGGGGGTTAGGACCTGCTTTTCCCTTTTGGTAGCAGTGAGCTCCCTCCACGCTGGAATCCGGAGGTACCTGCCCCTCCCACTATGGTGGTTTTCCAGAAGGCCTGCTGGGGCAGGGCAAGCTCCTCAGTACTGCCTAGAGAAACAAGACCTAAGAGGAGGACTTGCAGCTTTGAACTATTTCCCAGAGGCTGCACCCCACCTGCCAGGTGAGGGCTGGCAGCTGTTGGCTCGCTCTTTCTTTTCTATTCCGATCCGGGTCTTCCTGGTTCTTGGTATGACTGATAATTGTGTTGTTGTTGGAGTGAGGGCATTTGGAGTATTGGGTTGTTTTAGCTAGCTTCACTGATACTGTACTAGAAAGATGGGTCATGACATACAATTCAATGAACTGTTACAGACATATTTGAAACAAACAAACATTGCTAGAAACAAAGTTTTGGGGAAAAAATAAAAGCTATGAGAAAGAATCAAATGGAAATTTTAGAACAAGGTAAGAGAGAGTCCTCAGATGAACTCATCTTCTAACAGGTGAATGCAAAACACAAAAGTATCAGTTGGGGGGGGAGGGGCTGAAGAGATAGCTCAGAGCTTAAGAGCATTGCCTGCTTTTCCAAAGGTCCTGAGTTCAATTCCCAGCAACCACATGGTGGCTCACAACCATCTGTAATGGGGTCTGGTGCCCTCTTCTGGCCTGCAGGCATACACACAGATGAATAAATAAATATTTAAAAAACAGAAACAAAACAACAACAACAAAAAAGAATCAGCCGGGCAGTGGTGGCACATACCTTTAATTCCAGAACTTGGGAGGCAGAGGCAGGCAAACCTCTGTGAGTTCGAGGCCAGCCTGGTCTACAAGAGAGTGTGAGTGCCAAGACAGACTCCAAAGCTACACAGTGAAACCTTGTCTAAAACAACAACAACAACAACAAAAACCCAAGCCAAACAAAACAACAAAGAAAGCGAACATGCCTAACCCACAGGCTACACAACCGATTTGAACAAGCAATGCTGGTCCACAAAGAAGACAGGTTTCTAAAAGTGAATGCGGTTCTGACCCCGGCAATGTGCATTGACCATACAGCATACGTCAGCAACCCACGGGGGCAGAGACACACTGTAATAGAACTCAGACATGGCCTGCTTCTCAATCCAATTCCTGATTTGTCTCCTCCTTTTTGTTCTGTTTTGCTGCATTTCTGAGTTATGTTGTATTATTTCAACACCCTTTGTTTTTATATATATTCCTCTTCTTGCTTCTATCTAATTTTCTTCCATATTTTTTTTATGAATATGATTTTGTTTTGGTGCCAGTGCTGCCCCAATGGTTTGTTCTCTCCTGGGAACTGAGTCCTCAAGAAAAATCCAGTCACTCAGAAAATGCCTACAAATTCTAGAAAAGAGATGCAAAACAACAGAAGGACAAATCACAATTTTTATGCACATAAAAATATGAAAAATAAGTCAACATGACTTTTCAACAGTTCATGACTCTTCAATATCCAAAACTATAGAATGATTCAAATGTTATATGAAAACTTTCAACATCTAGATTTAAAAATGATCATTGACCTTAATTAAGATGATTCAGGTAAACAGTTGCATTAAATAAAGAAGTCAATTCAAGACTTGGATGAGAAATTCAACAGAGAAATACATATTCTAGGTGAAAAAAAATCACACATACACACAAGTGAAACTGAAAAGCCCAATAAACAAAAACTCAACAGACAGACAAAAACAATATGAGGGAACGAAGACAAGGGTCACGAATTCTTCATGTAGTAATAGGGAAAAGAAGCACGACTAGCGACTAGTCCATTCATGACTTCTGGCTCACATTTAAGAGACTGGACCTGCAAATGCAGATCTGTTACAGAGGAGGGAACTAACATACAGGGTAAAGGCATAGAAAATACACTCAATGAAATTACAATACAGAACTTCGTGGCTGAAGGGAAGTAACGGGCAACCAAGTGCGAGAGGCAGTTAGAGCACAGGCAGGCATGGCCAGAGAAGTCAAGTCCCCTTTATGCATCATCTGATGCTAAATGCCGACAGAGAAGAGCAACAGAGGAAGCAGGCTGCATCAGAAGCGCCGAGATACCTCAAAGGGATTTACCATCATAGAAGTAGACGTCATTACAAGAATACAGGAGGCCACAGAGCCATGCACTTTAAGATCAGAAGGAAAATAATTATTAATGAAGATTAATATATACAGTATTAGTCTTCAAAACTAAAGGATAAAAAAAGACCTTCCATGTTAAGTGTAGAGTAGAACAATCATGTGTGCTGTGCAATGTAACTGTGCACACATGGGATAAGCAAATGTAAAAAGTATACGTGTATCAGAGATGTAAGTTCATATCTACAGTTAACTCCTCTAGTCCCAGCCTTTCATTTTTATCAGTTAGGAGACAAAGGAAGAGGGAAACTGTGACCTATGGAAGAGGCTGAGGTCGTTGGCAGTGGTTCAAGAACAGAGCAAGCACACTTTATCCCTAGGCCCACGGGCTCTTTCTTTTCATTACTAGTCACGGTGTCTTGTATTTTTATTGATTTCTCAAGATTTTCAGCTTGTGTCTCCTTAAGCGTTTAGTGATTTGCCAAGCAACGCTGGCTGTTGTCCGTTGTGTAAAGCACGCTTTTATCCAACTTGCTTGTCAGGTGCGTAGAAAGAGCAGGCCCCATTGAGAACAGTGGTCTCGAGCAGGGCTTTTTACAGGTGGAAGCAATGTAGACAAGAGGGACTCTTAAATCGCCTTGGGCAAGCACAGACTGGGAAAAGCCTGTTGGCACCACCTAGTGGCGTAACTGAGAGGTAAGCCCCTCCGTAGTCGTCAAACATTCATCCCGGCTCTCAGGCACTTTACTTCATCCCGGCTCTCAGGCACTTTACTTCATCCCGGCTCTCAGGCACTTTACTTCATCCCGGCTCTCAGGCACTTTACTTCAGTAGAGTTGTAGGTTTTAAAACATGCTTTTTCTAACGAAGGGACTGACTTTTGGTTTAACTATAACCTTATCTCTCTTCATTAAAATATTTCTTCTTTCCTGAATAAGAAATTAATTGTAGTCAT
Source organism: Microtus obscurus (assembly GCA_963919715.1). Taxonomy (NCBI): domain Eukaryota; kingdom Metazoa; phylum Chordata; class Mammalia; order Rodentia; family Cricetidae; genus Microtus; species Microtus obscurus. Next base: position 19,127,400 of record CAWTZC010002528.1, read on the forward strand.
AACACAGAGTCTGCAAGATGGCTCAGTAGATAAAAACACTTGCTGAGCAAGCCTGATAGTCGTCTATGTTTGATCTCTGGAATCTGCATAAATATCGAAGGAGAAAACAGACCCCGCAAGGTTGCTTTCTGAACCTCCACATGCATGTGTCGCATGTTCCTCCCATCACACACACACACACACACACACACACACACACACACACACACACACACACAAATAATAAACAAAACAAAAAATTTAAAAATTAAATTTAAACCACTTATTTGTTACACTTAATTCTTAGACCAGAGTAGCATGTATGATTCGTGTAAAATTAATCACTGGGGCCGGGCGATGGTGGCGCACGCCTTTAATCCCAGCACTCGGGAGGCAGAGGCAGGCGGATCTCTGTGAGTTCGAGACCAGCCTGGTCTACAAGAGCTAGTTCCAGGACAGGCTCCAAAGCCACAGAGAAACCCTGTCTCGAAAAACCAAAAATAAAAAAAAAAATTAATCACTGGGTATCATGTACTTAAATCTACTAACAGGTTTAAAAAAAAAAAGAACTCACCTCTTTATTCCAAATTTCTCTACTGAGTTGGGCATTAGTCTGTGAAAACATATTTGTGGTTATATTGACTCTATCTAATATGGAAGGATCTGCAATTAGCACTAAGTGCACAATTTAATACTTTGAAGTGCCGTATGTTTGTACATTTCTCTCAGTGAAATAGCCCTTGCCCTAACATCAAAGAAATTATCTGATCAGAACAAACCTATCGCTCCAGCTATTGAACACTCAAGTACTTAATTATGGGTACGTTCTCACCACCTAACAACTGTGCGTCTCTCATGAGGGGCCACGAAGGGCGTGAATCATAAAATAATTTGTTTGCTCAAGCTGTCATTAACTGTGGGAACTGCTGGTCTTTAAAACCGGCCCACTGATCCCAGCTATTTCCAGACCCGGTATGATGAGTAAGAACTCAAGCGCACACAGACGATCCTGAGCAGACAGGGAGAGGGGACGGAAGCTTGACCAGTCAGCACAGGGAACCGAGATGACAGGCTCCAAAAAGCAGTCGTGGAGGGGAATGGAGCAGGCAAGAGAAGGAAACGAGCAAAAGCTTTAGGAAAACAAGATGGCGCTGTGGCAAAAGGAAGAGCTGGGATGATGTGGGAACAGGCTGGACAGGCGTGACTGACACCTGCCACATTCAAGAGAAGATGAATCCAAGGGGGACCTATTTAAAAATTCCAACCAGAGGCTTCATGATCCCTGAACCATATGGGGAGAGAACTGAATCTTGAAATATGTCCTCTGATCACCACACAGATGCCATAGCAAGCATTGCCCCCCATACGTAAGTAAATTAATGAATTTCAACCTATGAAAATCATTAAGCTTTCAGTCGTCCAATGCTAGAGAGTCATGTGTGTCTCTCTAGATAGACACTATGTCGTTCAATGTAGCCCTGGCTGTCCTGAAACTCTCTATGTATATCAGGCTGGCTTTGAACTCACAGAGATCTACCTGCCTTTGACTTCCCAGTGCTGGGGTCAAAAGTGTGCACTACCATGCCCGGCTCATGACTAAATTTTTAAACAATCAGTCATGTCTTTCAGTGTGGCGACTCAAGAGTTACTACAAAAACGTATGAATACAGCTCTTTCCCAGGGTTCTGGGATCAGAGATGAAGTCGAGTATCATAGTATCATCCATCAATCACACCAGGAATACTAAGTTCTTCGTGTAAATCTTCACCAACAGCTTGAAGGCTTGCCATCTTTACAAAAGAGAGGACAGTGAAACAATCCTCAGGATTATTATTATTATTATTTTAAAATATAATCCTGGCTGCTCTGGAACTCACTATGTGGACCATGCTGTACTTGAACTCAGAGATCTACCTGCCTCTGTCATCCAAGTGCTGGGATTAAAGGTGTGTACCACCATGCCTGGTTATCCTCAGAATTCTTTAGTTTGACAGGTCCAAACTGAACATTAAAGAGAAAATGGGAAAAAGTGGGCTTTGGAGGGTATGCACAGGAGGGCTTTTCCACTGGTTTCTTGGAGCTTCACGAGGCAGGGTGAGCAATACATTGGACACTGTTTAGACCTGGCATTGCAGTGTTTCGTTTTGGTGCTGGGGATCAAATTCAGGGCTGGTGGATGATCAGCAAGAGCTGTCACTGTAGCTAGCCGGCTGCATGGCCTTGCTCCCGTCAGCTCACAAATTCCATTTCTCCCGCTGGAAGGTGGTGATTCTATGGTTTCCTATGGTCACTGAGAGAATTGAACCATATGCTATGCACAGAGTGTTTACCATGCCTGCCTGACAGGAGATACCAAGAACAGTTCCTTCCTTAATCCTCGTGAGTCAACATACCAGACATGCTTACTGAAGCAGTCAGTCCAGGCCTTGGAGTTCTTTCCCACACTTTGGTTTTATATGTTCATTGCTTTGGAAAAAAAAAAAAACCCACAAGTTTTTTTTTCCCCCAAACAGCTTTCATATAAAATTCTTATTAGCCAGAGAATCTATTATTATGCATAATTATAACAAGTGGCTTTTGTGCCAGTGATGCATATTTTTAAATCTAATAATTACACGACAGGGAAACTCACTTGTTCCACGTCGAGTTGAACTTGCAAATTTCTTAGTTTGGAGCCAATGTCATAGAACTTTCTAAAGAGAAAGGGACGATTAAATATGTAAATTACAAAAATAGCACTTTTATCTTTAGGCTCAGTATCTAATATAAAATGGGGGTTCTAAAGATATTTGTATACCAGGACCCAAGAATATATTCCTGCTCCTATTAACATTTGCAAAGATAAAAGTAAATAAACTGTTTTTTTAAAAAGGGGGGAGGGGGTGGAGAGATGGCTCAGTGGTTAAGAGCACAGCCTGTTCTTCCAGAGGACCTGGGTTTAATTCCCAGCAACCACATTGCAGCTGACAACTGTCTGTGACTCCAGGTTTGACACCTTCACACAGACATGCAGGCAGGCAGAACACCGATGCACATAAAAATTTTTTTGCAAAGATGTGTGAGAACAAGTGACAATTACTAATGGTTTTACTCCAGATTCATTACCCTGTCTGGTGTTATTATTGAGACAAGTCCCAAAACATAAAGAGCAAAAAGTGCAAAATGCAAGGATCTATGTAGAATATCACTTCTCACCTTTGGGAGACGAATGACCCTTTCATATCAGATATTCTGCATTATCAGTTATTCACACTGCAATTCATAACAGTAGCAAAATTACAGTTATGAAGTGGCAACGAAATAACGTTATTGTTGGGGGTCACCACGGCGTGAGGAACTGTAATAAAGGGTCACAGCATTAGGAAGTTGAGAACCACTGGTATAGAATATACTTACATTGGTAGTTCCTGCTGACAGACACCCATGCAATACTGTGTTGACGAGTTTAATAAAAATAAAAGAAGCTGGTGTATTGTTAAATGGCAAGCTACATGGCAATATACAAAGAAACAATACAATGTAATTTCTTAAAAACATTTAAAATGTGAAGGACTAGCTTTAGATAAAAATAGTACCTAACTGTGTGTATTGAAAGTATTTATAACTTTGCCATTTAAAATTTATTTCCCTTATTATGTTATGAATGGATATTTGTGTTCTTCTCCTAAATAAATTCTATAAAAAAAATTAGGGGCTGGAGAGGTGGCTCAGAGGTTAAGAGCACCGACTGTTCTTCCAGAAGTCTTGAGTTCAATTCCCAGCAACCACATGGTGGCTCACAACCATCTGTAATGAGATCTGGTGCCCTCTACTGGCCTATAGGATATATGTAGGCAGAATACTGTATACATAATAAATAAATGTTATAAAAAATATGAGTCCTGCCATTTTGGGCACTTTGTGTGTGCTTCCTGTTAGCTAAGCTACTTTTGTCCATTGATACTCACTTAACATTGCTCTGCTTATTCAAACACTCAGTATTGGGCATTGCGGTGGTTTGAATAGGAATCCCCACAGGTTCCTATATTTGCATGCTTAGCCTTAGGAGGTGTGGCATTGTTGGAAGGAGTGTGTCACTGGGAGTGGGCTTTAGGGTTTCAAAATCCTAAGCTAGACCCAGTGCCTTCTCTCTTCCTGTTGCCTGCATCTGGATGTAGAACTCTCAGCTGCCTCTCCAGGATCCTGTCTGCCTGGGTGCCACCATGCCTCCTGCCACGATGGTAATGATCTAAACGTCTAACTGTCAGCCAGCCCCAATGAAATATTTTCCTTCATAGGAGTTGCTGTGGTCACGGTGTCTCTGCAATTTTTTTTTTTTTTTGGTTTTTCGAGACAGGGTTTCTCAGTGGTTTTGGAGCCTGTCCTGGAACTAGCTCTGTAGACCAGGCTGGTCTCGAACTCACAGAGATCCGCCTGCCTCTGCCTCCGGAGTGCTGGGATTAAAGGAGTGCGCCACCACCGCCCGGCTTTGCAATTTTTTTATTAATTTTTTTTCATTTGTTTTACATACAGAGCAGTTTCCCCTCCCTCCTCTCCTCCCATTCCCTCACCCACCTCCCATCTCCCCTCCCACCCCCCCACCCCCCACCCCCCCACCCCCATCCACTCCTCCACAGTTTCTGGTCAGAAAGGGACAGGCCTCTCATGGGCTTGAACATCAAGCCGAGGCAGGACCAAGCTCCTCCTCCTGTATCAAGGCTGTGTAAGGCAACCCAGCAGGGGGAATGGGTTCCCAAAAGCCAGCTCAAGCACCACGGACAGATCCTGATCCCACTGCTAGGAACCCCACAGACAGACGGAACTACACAACTGTCACACACACGCAGAGGGCCCAGGTCGGTCCTAGGCGGGGTCCCTGGCGGTTGGTCTGGAGTCCGAGAGCGCCCAGGAGCTCAGCTCCGCTGTCTCTGTGGGCTCCCCTCTCGTGGCCTTTATGTTCATGTTCAACAGTTTACTCGCGTACAATGCGCTGTGGCCGCATTCACCGTCCACCCCGCTCACTCATCTCTCGCTCATATTCGCTAACCCCTTCTCCCCAGTTAACTCTCCCTCTACCCCCAGTGCCCTTCCCTCGGCCTCTCTTCCGCCCCCTTCTTTCCAGGCCCCATGCAGGCTGTTGCAGCTGCTGTGGGCTCTTGGTTGCAGTAGAACATTATCGCATTTAGTAGAAAGTACCCCAACACGCTTTCCCCCATCATTTCATCCCATAGTCCTTCCATCTCCTCTTCCACCATGTTCCCTGGACCTCAGAAGGGGTGACACAGATGTCGTATATGAGACAAACACTCAGTAGTCGCTTTGATCATTTGTCCACGGCCCGTGAGCTTTTGCTGCAAGAATTTGCTTTTACACGCTGGTTCATTGGCAGACAATCTCTCTGGTCTGTTAAGTGAGGCACACTAAGGCTTCCTGCCTCTGTCTCCCAAGTGCTAAGATTAAAAGCTTGTTATGAGCATGCCCAGTTTTATGCAGCGCTGGGGATGGATCCTGGGGTCTTGAATATGTCAGGCAAGCATGCTATTAATTGCGCTAGACCTCTACGCTCCTGATTTTCTTTTTATAGCACCACAGCCAATATTACATCTGCTACTTGTTAGTGTTAGATCCCTTTGACTAGGATATGAGTTTTGCTACCAAAAGTCATGGCTTTAATTTGCTTACTCACATTAACATTAATGCCTAGACATAGAAGGTGTCTTAACTTGTGTTCCTTATTGCTGTGAAGAGGCCCAATGGCAATGGCGACTCTAGGAAGGAGCTGAGAGGTCTACGTTTGGATTCACAGGCAGCAGGAAGAGAGCATGAGCCACACCGGGCCTGGTTTGAACTTCTGAAACCTCAAAGCCTACCCTCCTTTAACATACTTCCTCTAACAAGGCCACACCTCCTAATAGTGCCACTCCCCATGAGCCTATGGGGGGGGGGGCATTTTTATTCATACCAGCACAGAATGTTTCAATTAAGTAACAGGAGAAGGCAGAAACCAGCAAGGGGCCAGCTGGTGGGGGACTTTGAATACTATGCCCAAATTTGCACATTACTGTCTAGCCCCATCGGTACTCATTTCTGAGTTGATATTCTCCAGAAATTCTTTTCAACCTTTCCCTCTCTAATAGGGACATATTAAAATACTTAACCTAGGAGAAAAACAAAGGAAACCAAGAGATACTCATTAAATCAACAAATATTCATCAAGTACCTATCTTTTGCCAGCTTCTGGAAATACACCAAAGACCACCAGGACTGGTGTATGCTCACAGAGCTCCCTGTGGAACAGGAAGAAGACAGTGAAGCACCAGGGGCAAGTCAAGGGAGAAGAGGCAGGCTGTGTCGGAGGCTGGGATGCTTGGGCAGATACCTGAGAGGTGAGTCAGGCACAAAGGGCAAAGGGAAGCGAACAAAGGTGCTTCAATGGGCTGGACCTCTAGATAACTCTGTCTTCTGGGTGTTTATAAATGAGGTGGCGAGAGACAGTATGGGCATTTGAGGTCATTAAAAAGGGTGTGTGCCTCTGAGGAAAAGACCACTGGTTACACTGGAGACTGTAGGTCTCTTAAAAAGGAGACGAAAGATAAGGAATGTGGGCTCACGTGGCCTGCATGTCCTCAGGGAGCTGACAGGATGCAAGTGGAGCATGAGAAGAGTCTGGCTGAGACTTGCAAACTGGTGGCCAAGTAATGAGGCGGAACCCCTAAAACAAGGACAGGGAAGTGAGGGGGTTTGGTGCCCAAAGAGGCTCTTGAAGATTAACCTGAAGAATTTATCTTGCCGGGTGGTGGTGGCGCACGCCTTTAATCCCAGCACTCGGGAGGCAGAGGCAGGCGGATCTCTGTGAGTTCGAGACCAGCCTGGTCTACAAGAGCTAGTTCCAGGACAGGCTCCAAAGCCACAGAGAAACCCTGTCTCGAAAAACCAAAAAAAAAAAAAAAAAAAAAAATTTATCTTGATCTTGAAGAGGATTTAGAGACAATGAAAATAAAAATGTCAGAAAATAACCTATCGAAAGACAAATTGATTGAGGAAGCACCATAGACAAAGCCTCTGTGTTCATGGAAGCTGCACAAAAAAAAAGACACGTGGAGGGGGGGACACCTGGGCAGGAAAGCTAGCCCACCACGAAGGATGCCCAGAAAAGCATTTTGAATGAAGGCAGAAGGTTTTACATAGTGTGTAAAAGCAGTAAAAGAACCTGGGATTTGGGGGCTGGAGAGATGGCTCAGTGGTTAAGAGCACTGACTGCTCTTCCAGGGGACCCGGGTTCAATTCCCAGCACCCACATGGCAGCTTACAACTGTCTGAAGATCCAGTTGCAGAGGATCTGACACCTTCACACCAATGCATATAAAATAAAATTAAATAAACCATAAAAAATATTAAAAAAAAAGAAGCTGGGATTTCTTCTTTAATTTCCCACCCTTGAGTCTACACTGAAAAGACACTCCAAAGAATTCAACAGATTCTGCCCTCTCTGCAGCTGAGCTTTGCTAGCCCACTAGGTGTATGCGCATGTATGTGGCATAAGATGTGGGAGCATCTGTGTGTGCCTAGGGAGGCCAACAATGAACTTTGGGCACCCTTTTCCGCTGCTCTCCACCTCAGGCTTTTGTGGGTTGAGACAGGTTCTCTTACTGGATTTGATGCTGTCCAGTCTGGCCTGCCAGTGAGCACTGGGGTATCCATCCGTCTCCACCCCCCTGCCCGTGGTGGATATCAGATGCTTGCTTCCATGCCTGGCATTTATGTGGGTGCTGGGGAATCCGAACTCAGCTCCTAATTCCTGTATAGCAAGCACTTTCTTCTCCCCAGTGAGTCTTTCGGGTTTTAAAACATTTCATTTGTTTACCAAACATTTTGTAATGATCAGAATTACTTAAAACACAGTTCCTCCGAGCTTCCCCTTGGCGTCTCACGAGCAGCTTAGCTAAACCACCCACAGGCTGTGGAATAAATAACAGCAACAATAATAAATTGTAACAGCAGTGAATTAGAAAGCAGCCAGTATTTGTTACACGAAGGAATAGTTTGCTGGTTATTTATTTTAATAAAGTGGAGCAGACTCCGGGCTTTGTGATGATAATGTTCTTCCTATTGTTTTTAATTCTACTGTGCTTTCCCGACCAGCTAAGGGAAAAAGGGAGTGGGGAAGGCGCTCACCACAGGTATCAAGGGAATGTCTCAGGATCTACAGTTCAGCCTTTCTAGGCCTGAGGCTACCACACTGAAAACACTGGAATGTGAAAATCACCCGTTTTGTGTGTTCCGGGAAACAATATTTTCGAGCTACCGCCTTAAATAACCATCTCCAAACCCCCTCAGTTACTCCCCTTTCCTTCTTTTATGTTCTTCTCTGAGTTACATCTAAACGTCTACACAGTAGTGCTATTTGTACCTGATAGCCACTTCAATGGACTGCTAATTTGGAAATTTAACACAGTAAACTTATGAACAGAATACGCTCAGTTCTCTATGCGTTTACTCCACAAGGACGTTAGCAGTCAGTCCCTTGAGGCTGACCGCCTCTGTATAGGGTAGAGCTTGTTTCTTTATCATTCTCCAACGCCTCTCCACCCGCCCACAGTCATTCTGTTCTTAGCCAACAGCTGACCCAAAGATGACTCACGTCTTCCACGGACACGCCTTTTACTTTGCCTTGCACCCATCCTGCAATACAGAACACCTTTTACTCTGTGCTAACTCTCTCTGCCAAAATAAAGTATTTAGTTAAAACACACACACATGCACAGAAAATAAAAGGAAAATATTACCAACAAAGTGATTCCTATTCTTCTCTTTTTCCTGTTTTTAAATAAATGGAGGAAACTTTTTTATGGCCTATCATGTGACCGCTGATATATGTGTACATTGAATAATGTTTAAATCAGTGTAAAGAGACTTATCTTCCCAAACACTGTCTACTTCCTTATAGTTAAAACACTTGTGCCAGTAATGTGAACTCTGTAGGGCGTTGTTATCTGCACCTGTCCTACTGTAGGCATTTAATATGGCCTTCACCATACTGAGGGAGTTTTCTATAACCTCAGTCTGCTCAAAGTTCTAGACTGTGAATGGTCTCTGCATTACATTAAGTGCTCTTTCTTTAAAAAATTATTTATTTATTATGTAAACAATAGTTTATCTGTATGTATGTCTGCAGGCCAGAAGAGGACACCAGACCTCATTACAGATGGTTGTGAGCCACCATGTGGTTGCTGGGAATTGAACTCAGAACCTTTGGAAGAGCAGGCAATGCTCTTAACCACTAAGCCATCTCTCCAGCCCTCTTTTAAAAATTTTTTAAAAGGTTTATTTTATTCGATGTGTATGTCTTGCCTGCATGTATGTCTGTGCAGCATGTGTGTGCCTGGTACTGCAGGGGCCAGAAGAGTGTGTCGGATCCCCTGGAAGTGGAGTTAAGGATGGTTGTGAGCCACCATGTGGAAGCCAAACCTGGATCCTCTGTAAGAACAAGTGCTTTTAACCACTGAGCCAGTCCATTAATACTTTTTCTGCATCTACGGATATGTTGACATAGCTGTTCTCCCTTTATTATGTCAACACAGCAAACTGTTGCTTTCACACGTAAACCAACCTTTCAGCCCTGGTATAAACCGCACTTGATCATCACTTAGGCTGATTTCTCATTTTTTACTTATTGACTTGCTAATGGGGCCAATCATCTCTGCACTCATCTTTCTGAGGGATATGGACCCCACAGAAGCCAGCATCTTGCTGCCTGAAGACTTTCTGTAAAACTTGTCCATTTTTTTTGGTAGAATACACTATGGAAATTATCTAGGTCTTAATTATTTATTCTTGAGTCACATCTATTTTAAAGACTGACCAAAAGGTATATACGGTGCTAAAAGGATTTTAGAAATCTATTTGTGCAGTTTAATTCAGGATTCTACTTGGCAAAACGAGAACTAGGTGTGGAATTTGAAAGACAGAAATAAACAACAGGTAATACACTGACCGCCTTTGTGGTTATAGCTGGAGACACAGTCGCTGAGCTGGTCCCTTCTAATCTACTCAACTTCGTGTACACTCCCTAGCTGCAGAACATGGAGACCAGCCGTAACCCAAACTCACCATTGGATGAAGTACCACACTTTCCAACCAATCTAGGCTCTTTGGAAAGTTAACATTGGTAGCTGAGAATGCCTGGCTGTGTGCTTCCCCGACAAACTCACTTGGCAAACTGTATTTATTTGTATATGTATATATTTGGCATTGAAACGGCGGGCTCATGACTTCAGTGCAGGGCTACTCTGTATGGTCAGATCCTGCTTCAGTTTCTCTCCCACTTGTGAAAAGTATTATCACTACAACAAATTCCTTATTCCGCAGGTGAGTTCAGCTTCCCTGATTAAATCCGATGCGAGTAAAATTCCATGTCTTGTGGTTCTTTTCCTGCCTTCTTTTCTGTTTTGAGTCTGGCATAATCTCTTTGTATGTCCTGTACACCTGTATAAAATGTGTAAGAATGCTAGACTGACAAATGAAGATGGTGCTATTTCTTCCAGGATGATGATGATGACAATGATTATTATTTATTGTCTTTCTGGCAGGGAGAAAGGGCATGGTTGAACCATCTTACTACTGTTGAGGACTAAGCTAACTTCAGACATTAATGACAGCTTATTTTATTTCAGGTTTGGGCGTTTCTTTTTTCTTTATTTATTATGTATACAATATTCTGTCTGTGTATATGCCTGCAGGCCAGAAGAGGGCACCAGACCTCATTACAGATGGTTGTGAGCCACCATGAGGTTGCTGGGAATTGAACTCAGGACCTTTGGAAGAGCAAGGCAATGCTCTTAACCACTGAGCCATCTCTCCAGCCCCTGGGTGTTTCTTCTAATACGTAGCCTCTGGGATCCAGACTCAGAGTTCCTTACTGTAGACAGATGTTTTGAATCTCCTGCCTAGTTCAGTTTATCAGGCTTCCCCAACCTTTATCAGTTGGCAAAGGTCTTTGGGAAAGCAGTGCCGAAATGCTGGTCTCTTTGGGATCTCCTCTCTCTAGGCAAATCACGAGCACAAGAACGTTAAGCTAAATTTTCTTGTTCTCATCCACACCTCAACTTCTGACTTGAAACTGGTCTTGCGGGGTTCCATATTACTATAGTTAGTGATCAATTCCGAGTTCTAGTTACAGTAACAATCGCTGATCCTTGGCGTCATTTTCTTACTCCTTAGGGTGCCAATCTATTTCCCCCAGTCTCTTTGGTGAACCTTTAATTCTAAACAGGTTGCTCCTCTTCCTGCTACCTAACAGTGGCTAACAGACATTCTAGGGTTGCAACCTTATTCTCAATTGAATCTCCTCCCTTCAGAATTTCAGTCTGGGTCTCATAATCTTACAAACACGCACGCACACACACACACACACACACACACACACACACACACATGCACACGTTCAGGTTCCCAAATTTAAGCTACAATTTGAATTTATGTTTTGAATTCAACATAGGGTTTTGTCACTTAATAAACACACAAATATGTGCCTCAAATTTAACATGTTCAAAACTCTTCCCCAGAGTAGTGTATTGACCAACCTGTACTCAGCTCTAGGAGACACAAAAAAAAAAAAAAAAAAAAAAAAAGTCTCATGTCCTGGAACTTAATATGTTAGATACAGCACGATAATACAAAATATTTCCTTATTCTGGAGACTTCTGTCACAGGTAGAACTTCTCCTTAACTGTCTGAAGGAAGTCACCTGAAGTGAGAGAGAGAAGGGGGACGGGAGGCTGAGGTGACACTCAGGAGATGGGAGCCTAACAAAGGTCAGAATGCCCCCCTCCCCCCAGTATCCACCTCCCACTGCAGCCTCACCTGTGAGCTGAGTCCTCCCACCCCCACCCCCAGAAGCTATCAGCTGTGGAGACTACAGCTCAGTCTCACCATTGCACTTCTTAAGAGTTCTGGTGATGGCTTCCCTTCTAGGCTGTTGCCTCGTTTGGGGGGTGGGGGTGCGGTGGTCACAGAAGTCTTCCATGTCCCTCCTCAACTGTGCATCTGCAATCATCGATATCATGGCAAAAGTTAACTCCTTGCTTTTCAGTCAGTGTTTTCTCTCTAACTCTCAGTTCTACTTCAGCTCAAATTATTTAGATTTGAAACCCAAGGTCAGCAGTTCTTAAATTTTAGCTTGTGACAGAATCCTTTGGGAGAACCTGTTGAAGACAGTTAGGTTGTCTTCCCTTTCTCATGCAAATACAATGGCAATACAGAATACAATCAGCAGTGATCCGGTGCCCTGTTATTTGGATCTGCCATTGTATTCCTGACAAATTCCTATGTAATGCTGATACTGTTAGTCTCTGAATACCTAGTAGAGAATTACTAATCTAGACTCATATGCTGATAAGACCTTTTAAAATATACCCTCACCTCAATCCAAGGTGGTTATCTCGGGTGCCTTGCACTGATGAGAAAGATAGTCTAACAAACCCAAAGCAGCAGCTCGGATGTCCTTGCTGGAGGTCAGGTCTGGCAGCAGTTCTGGTTTCTTGTTATCACAGACATTTGCTGGAAGCCACGTGACCGAAACTGAGCAGCACCTGGTTGGGAAAACTGGAATGCCAACTTATCTCCCTCCCCAGTCTCTGCCACAAGCCCTTAAAAGCCTCTGCCTAGCATCTCAATGGCACCCACTCCCTGGAGACTGCTCCTGCCTGCCACACGGGAGCACAGCCGCCCCCCTCTCTTAAGTTCCTGCCTAAGAATTTAATAAACTTCCTAAAACTCACTCAAGTTTCATTCTTGAGATTTTTGAGGAGAAAAGAAGCCTACAGTCACTGATCAGAGTGCCTTCCTGGCAGGCGAGTTTTCCAGAAACAGCCCTATCTTCTGCCACTAAACTCGGCAATCCTCGGAAATCCATCCCTAAACCATGGAAAGAAAGAAGGAACATTAACATTCTAGATTAGAAATAAGGAATATTCTAGATTAGAACGGGGCGCTGTTCCCCAGGATGGTGCTTTTAAGACAATGCAGGAAGCCTGAAATCTTACAGGAAAGGAAACAGTTGTGTTGAATTGTTCAATGCTCAGTCTGCAAGAGACCTTAGTTCTAGGTTACTGCCTCTGCACTGAAGTTTTAAGGGTTTTCTCTTAGTTTAGAAAACCTGGTTACTGCCTCTGCACTGAAGTTTTAAGGGTTTTCTCTTAGTTTAGAAAACCTTTCCTCAGATGACAAGGTTTTCCTCTTGTCTCATCAAATGGACGGGACGCTGTTTAGCTGTCTATCTGGAACGAAAAGACCCTGTTCTGTCGCTCTGGCACTGACTGGATTTGTCTGGCAGTCCTTTGGGAAGGCTGTGAGAGTACAGAATGCATGACGCTTTAAACGATTGCCCATGAGTCAGCATTTGATATCCACATCACCCAGTCTCCTGTTGGCGATTAACACCGCACACCTACACTTTAAGCCCTTGTACCTTAAATTTTGGAACTCTCTGCTTCCATTCTGAAGAGACAAGTGACATTAGTATCCAGCAGGTTTCAAACTATGGTACCTGGACTAGCAGCATCAGCAAAACCTAAGGACTTGATAGAAAAGGAAAACCCAAATCAGGGCTTGAATTGTGACCAAACAGGTTTGCTGGCAGCTTAAACTGCTCCTACTAGAAAGGAAGGGGTACGATAACCACTCCTGCGGAAAGGTGACCACTACATACACGGGGGACAGTGCTACCATTTCTGTTGGAATTGTGTCATACACTCATGGAAACATGCTAGTCCAGATTTGCAGAGCAGGAATACATGATCTGCACATACTGATAAAAATCGCACACAAGCAGCTAAGAAAGTGGCTAAGAGTACCTGCTGTGCCAGCAGGAGGACCTGAGTTTGAATCCCCCATCCCCTGTTGGGGATTATTATTTTCAGGCGGGACTTTTGTTTACACTTCATTGTTGACCTCTGTGAAGCTGTGTTACGGTGCCTGTCTAAAACACCTGATGAGGCCGGGCGGTGGTGGCGCATGCCTTTAATCCCAGCACTCGGGAGGCAGAGGCAGGCGGATCTCTGTGAGTTCAAGACCAGCCTGGTCTACAGAGCTAGTTCCAGGACAGGCTCCAAAGCCACAGAGAAACCCTGTCTCGAAAAAAACCAAAAAAAACCAAAAAAACAAAAACAAAACAAACAAACAAAAAAACACCTGATGGTCCCAATAAAGAGATGAACGGCCAACAGCGAGGCAGGAGCAAGGATAGGCAGGGCTCCAGGCAGAGAGTGTAAATAGAAGGAGATATACGGGAGGAGAGGGCATCAGGGGCCAGCCACCCAGCTACACAGCAAGCTATGGAGTGAGAAGTAAAGAATGGTATACAGAAAGATAAAAGCTCAGAGGTAAAAGATAGTTGGGATAATTTAAGAAATGTTGGCAAGAAACAAGCCAAGCTAAGGGCAGGCATTCATACCTAGGAATAAGCCTCTGTATGTGATTTATTTGGGAGCTGGGTGGTGCTGTCCCCCCCCCCAAAAAAAAGCAAGAAGAGTAAAACATCACATAACAAGCCCCCATATAAAAAGTTGGACATGACTTCACGCCAGCATCATGAGACAGAAACCCAGTCTCTACGCCCACACTGCAAACTTTTGGTTCAGTGCACTGCAAACTTTTGGTTCAGTGAGACTGTCTCAAAGTGGTGACAAGGGAGGGACAGAAGAAGACACTCACATGATGTCCTGGCCTGGTCTCTGAATGGACACACGTCCACACTCACATGCGCGCAACACTTGCGCAAATCCACACAAAGAAGAAAGCCAATGTGAATTGGGATTATAGGTCAATGTGGAAAAACTAAGAACTGGCAAGTGTTGGGACCAATTGAATCCCTGCCTTCAGCTGCTCTTTCCTGCTAGAACCTTCTAATTAAAGTTACTAGAAGCTGTGCCTAGTTTAGAGGATCAGAGGATGGGATTTTCACCTGTTGGCCATTGACTGCAGTGTATTTAAGCCTCCATGGTACTATTGAAGAGGGGCTTTTGGTACCAGCGTTGGAAGGTCTGTGTGTCGGTCTGTCTCTGCGCGTGTATTCTCAGCCTCCAGCCCCTTGCCCGAAGCTCACGAACTGGGTTCTAGCGCTTAGAGCGCAGACGTGGGGCCGCGGTGCGAGATGAGTGGCCACCACTTCGAAGAAGACACCACTGTCAATGGTCAGAAGAGACACATCGAAGGTTCCGCCACCCAGGTCAAACACAAGGTTGTTCTTCTCTCTCTCCCTCTTATCCAGGCCGTATGCAACGGCAGCTGCTATGGGCTCATTGATGATCCTCATGACATTCAGTCCGGCAATGGTTGCTTGCCGCTGGGCATCACGGAAGTAGGCTGGTACAGTAACAACTGCATGGGTAACCTTCTTTCCCAAATATGCTTCAGCTGTTTCTTTCATCTTAGCAAGAACCATGGCAGAAATTTCTTCTGGGCCAAATGTCTTGGTTTGCCCACCTCCAGTATCAGCTTGAATGTATGGCTTAGTTTTCTTCTCAACCACCTCGAAAGGCAAGAACTTGATGTCCTGCTGCACCGAGGGGTCATTCCAAGTGCATCATTCCGATGAGTCGCTTGGCGTCGACGACTGTGTTCTCGGGATTGGAGGTTAGATGGTTCTTGGCCGCATCGTCTTCGGGAGTGAAGGCCACATACAACGGCGTGATGCGGTTGCCCTGGTCGTTGGCTATGATCTCCACGCGGCCGTTCTTGAACACACCGACGCATGAATAGGTGGTCCCCAAGTCGATGCCGACTACCATGCCCACATCCTCCTCCTTATTCTCCTCCTCGCCCACACCACGCAGAGCAGCAGCAGCAGCAGCGGCAGCGCCGCCTCCACCACAGCGAACTTTATCTTGCCGGCGCTGTGGGCCAGTCGCTCAGCGGTCGCTCAGGAGTCGCGGACGTGCAGCAAACAGGCTATAGCCTTGCAGCGCTGACGTTCTGATCTGGAGTCGGGAGGAGCCGCGAAGCAGGCTCAGCGTAGACCCGGAGCTCCTCTGTGTTGTTTGGCCAGTGTGTTCTTTCATGCCTTTGAAGATTGCAATGTTGTGCAAAAGCTTTACTACACTGACTACATTCATAGGGTTTCTCCCCAGTATTTGTTCTTCATGTCTTCGTTGTCATCTCTGACATGCGATGGCTTTACCACGATGGATATTTTCATCGCGTTTCTCACTGATATCAGTTCCTTCACGTCTTTCAAGATGACTTCCATTTCTTCTAGAACTTTGAGAATGCTCTTCAATATCATCATCTTCCAGATTGTAACAAACATCTTTGAGGTTCCTATAGATCTCCGTCATCACATCCATGAAGAGACTCCTCTGGGAAGGATCCGGCAAAGGCCACTCTTCAGTGAAGTCCAAATACAAATCATCAACAGCAACTGCATTCATTTTTGTGGGAGACTGGAGGAGTAGACACAGAACCTTCACCTTCCTAGGCTCCACAGAGGGTGCGGGCAGACGGAAAGAAGGGCCCGTAGCTCAGCTGTTTCTGAAAAAACAACCAAGTGAGTACGTGGAAGTTCCGTCTCCACTCCTCCAGTCTCCCACAAAAATGAATGCAGTTGCTGTTGATGTTTGTATTTGGACTTCACTGAAGAGTGGCCTTTGCCGGATCCTTCCCAGAGGAGTCTCTTCATGGGTGTGATGACGGAGATCTATAGGAACCTCAAAAGATGTTTGTTACAATCCGGAAGATGATGATATTGAAGGGCAGGGCATTCTCAAAGTTCTAGAAGAAATGGAAGTCATCTTGAAAGGCGTGAAGGAACTGATAACAGTGAGAAACCCGATGAAAATATTCAACGTGGTGAAGCCATCACATGTCAGAGATGACAACCAAGACATGAAAGAATACTGGAGAGAAGCCCTATGAATGCAGTCAGTGTGGCACAGCAGGACTGGCAATGGCACAAACATCATTGGTGTCGGACACCGTGGATAAACTGGCGAGACAAGTCAACGATGCTCTCCAGACTCAGAATGCCCTGAATGTCCACATTAAATTTGGACTTTCGAATTTAAACCAAGAGACTGCCCTATTGTAGGAGCAGGTGGACTTATGGCTAGTACAACAAATGTCTTGTTCACGCTTTTATTCCATTTGTATCGGATTGTAACTGTTTAGCCAAAGGGTTGGTAGAATACCATAGCCCAAATGGGAGGCTGGGTCCAATTGGTAACTGGGGACCCTATTGCTGGCAATCTTAACGCCTGTTGCCACGGGCATTCGTCTCTGAATCCTGTGTAAGATCAGACAACCCATGAGAATGCAGCATATGGTCACTTAGCAAGTCCTTCTGAGCCTGTTGGCCAGTAACTTGAATGTACTCCAATCCAGGTTTGGTTGCAAATACTGCACCAACTATGAAGACTCCCCCGTAGATGAGCAACTTCTACAGAAGAGGGCCCGCCTAAGACAGTGAAGGGGCCTCCCAAAGACGACGGGTAAGGGTTTACTCTTCTGAGATGACCTAAGACAGGAGGGTCTTCTGTTTTATGGGATTTTCACCTGTTGGCCATTGACTGCAGTGTATTTAAGCCTCCATGGTGCTATTAAAGAGGGGCTTTTGGTACCAGTGGTGGAAGGTCTGTGTGTTGGTCTGTCTCTGCGTGTGTATTCTCACCTCCAGCTCCTTGCCCGAAACTCGCGAACTGGGTTCTAGTGCTTAGAGCGCAGACGGGAGTGTGTGTGTGTGTGTGTGTGTGGAAGGGGGGGACGGCCCGCTGTGCGTGGCAGCAGGCAAGCTCTTCTCTACTTGTAATAATCACGCTCTCCCATCTGTGTAGCGCTGGAGGCTGCGTCCTGGGCCTCACACACGCTCAGCACCTCTTCCCTTCTAGCTTCTCATTTCTGGCTAGGCTGCTGGGTCCGCTGGATTAAGTGTCCACTAGGAGGCTCACGCTGGGGTTTCCTAGACTGTTACTCTTACCAACTGGGAACCTACAACTCAACAATCTTATTACAAAACAGCTTTCCAATTTTGAGTTAAGAAGAACAAATCCTTAGGAAAATGTATAGCTAGGTAGACCGTAGGCCAGGTTTTTCTGGAAGCGAGCAGGATTCCAGTGCAAGGGTAGCAGAGATACATCTGAGTCTAGATGTGAGCCTGCTGTCCCTCGCGCCGTTTTCTCACCTCTCGATGACCCTATTGGTCTGACTGCTTCACAGTCCTGAAGACACATGACCTTCAGGCTCTGGTGTCTGCTTTCTCAGTCTGGAAATGATATTTTCTCAGAAACTAGAACAGTTTTTTTTTTTTTTTTGCTCCATTCTCAATGAGGTTGTTTCCTGACTACTTGGCCCATCAATTATAAAATCTCTTATTTTGCTGTTTATTTCCAAAGTTAACCATACTTCTAAAATGGCATATGCTTCTTGTCATTCTGCTTCCCCAGGCAGGGCTTTACTTTTGTCCAATGATGCTTGCATGTATCCTCACCGTGCAGGTGAGTGCTTGGCATGTAGGTATTAACAAGAGATATTAAATGACTGGAACAAAGTCTGCAAAAATCGGCATATTTGTTTTTATTTATCTTTTGCAGCTTTGGGGCCAGACTCTGGGGCTTTGGACATGCTAGGCAAGCAGTCTACTGTTTGGTTACACTCCCAGACCAGCAGTTTCTACCCAATAGCTTATATACATTTAACAGCATTCTTAAAAACCTGGATGCCACGGTGGAGGGTATAAGTCACTGACAAAGCATTTAATGTATGCCAAGTCCTTGATTGGCTCCCCAGAACTGGAAACACACACACAAACACATACACTATAGATGTAAGCCAATTTTTTCTCCCATGAAACTTATGTATCATAACCAAATTATTTAGCTTTCACTTCCCTTAAAGCATTTTATTTGTCTTGACCATGTATGTTTGTGTTTCTTGTTTTTTCTTCCACTGTGGGATCAAGGGATCTAGCTAAGCCAGCTCTACCATCTCCTTCTTAAAATGTCCACGAAGTACCTACTGTGTGTCAGACATTATCCAAGAAGCACCTACTGTGTGTCAGACACTATGCTAAATGTCGAGATTTCCGTTCATACAATACTAAACAAGACAACCTTAAAAGAGAGAGATGTTTAAGGCATGGCACACAGAAAAATACTAAGATATAGAGCTCTACTCTTTCTGCTCTTGTCCTAGTAAAGCAATGATTTGGTATCAAAGATGCAATAAAGCAGACAGTGCAGGGTAAGAATGAGGCGGGCGGGATGTAAGCATCAGACAGAAGAAGAAAGAGCACAGGCTAGGATTCCTAGGCAGGAGGTTACTGTGGGACAGTCTGACTGGAAGACCAACAACCCAGATGACCCCAGGATATTTTAAGCAGCATATGAAACCGAAAGGCAACTAAGCCTTGTGAGAAGCCTAAATTCAAACTATAAACTTATTTAAAATAGGAAATAATAGCAATTTTTTTCTTCTCTCTCTTTTTTTGAGACAGGGCCTCACTGTGTAGTTCTGGCTGGCCTCACTATATGGACAAGGCTAGCCTCGAACTTGCAGAGATCTGCCTGCCTCTGCATCTTGAATGTTGGGACTATAAGGTTTGCACCAACGTGAGCCGTTAGTGATGAAATATTAGTAACACAGGAGAGCCCATACCGTCTGCCGTGCCAGTTGGCATACGGCAGCTATAAAAGCCTGCTACTATTTCTCGTGAGTCTCTGGTGATAGTAAGCAACTGGGGGTCATGAATAAACTCACAGAGGCAGCAGGTCAGTGTCCTTGGAGTCCTTTAGGACAGACGTGGCAGCATGGGCACACTTTTCTCTGCAATAGTGTTTAAGGAAGTCCTTGAAATTCATCTCTTACTAGTCTCAGAGCAAAGATTTAGAGGTTCATGGTATATCGTTTCAAAGTTCTCTTCTAATATATTCTAGTCAAAAACAGTGGCATCAAAACCCCTCATACTACAAGATATTTAACACTGATTTATCATGAGAAAGCTGGGATCTCAGAGCTGACTGAATTCAAAGATCCATTGTGTCAATGGGATGCATGTCATTTTCCCTTTAAGTTTTGCAAAAGTGTTAGACAGATTTTAGAGTTCGGTTCAAATCTGACCTGCTTAAATTGCTTTATTTCTATAATTTATAAACACAGAGGCTAAGTTGTGAGAACTTCAAATGCACGTGTGTTCATGTGTGTGCGCTTGCCTGCGTGTGGCCACAGAACAATCTAAGATGCAATCCTCAAGAATGTCACACACTTCTGTAAAATAGTCTTTCTGGTCTGAAGCTCACCCACTAGCTTAGACTGGCTGGCCACGGATCTTCCTGTCCCCACCTCTCCAGTTCTGAGATGAGGTAAGTGGCGCCATGCCTGGCTTTTGACATGGGGTCTCAAGATGGAACTAAGGCCTTCATGCTTGAGACCAAAGCTTTAGCCACTGACCCATCTTCCTGGCCTCTAAGTGTAATTATTGAGGGACATTAAAGTACTTGTTTCATTGTTGGACAAGGTAGTAACACTCTTAAATCTTATACTACACTGGAGTGTTAAGTGTAACACGCTTATTAAAAAGTATAGGCCAGGTAGATCTGTCCAGGAATGCTCTGTCAGCCTAACAATGGCACAGCAAGCAAAGGGGTCATGTTGCCGTCCAACGCAGTCTTGCAAAGACTCTGGTTTTGAATACAACTGGAGGGAGTCTCTCTCTCTCTCTCTCTCTCTCTCTCTCTCTCTCTCTCTCTCGTTTTTTGGAGACAGGGTTTCTCTGTGTGACAGTCCTGGCTGTCCTGGAACTTGCTTTGTTGAGCAGACTGACCTTTAACTCACTGCTGCCTGTCTCTGCCTCTCAAGTCAAGGGATTAGAGTTGTGCACCACTACTGCCTGGCTGCAATCTCTCCTCTCCTTTTATATATTCGGCACATATGGTCACTGAGAGAAAAACTTTTCACTACTATCAAAACTGCCTATTACCCAAGGAATAAGTTAGCTTCAACTGACAGCTGGGGAAACAAATCTCCTTTAGAAGACTCGGGAATATATGTATCCCCCCACCCCCAGGAATGTGCAATTTTTTTTTTACAAGCATGATTCACTACTGGCCATGGTCAGAGTCTGCATCAAGGAATCAACCAGCTGTTTGAGCATCAGAACACATCAATTAACAATACCCCACCTTCCCAATTGGTTTTTTCCTGTATTACAAAAACAAAATCTTGTGCTTCTGGACTTTGGGTCCCCCCCCCCCCCCACGAGTTTAGCACTTTACAATCTGGTTATTTTGTAGGTAAAACAAACAAACATACCATTTGTTCTTTATTCAGGGGAAAAGGAGCTGTCATTTATATAGAAATTAGACGGAGACGCTTTCCAAAGCCAAGATATGGGCTCAGTACTGAAACACAGCAGATTCCACTCTACACCTAGTATTTCTGTGTAGGACTGTTTTTCTGCAAGCTATCCTCAGTACTCAGAAGACACACTCACAGAGCACACACTCAACTGAGCATCACAGAAAAGACCGAGTACCAGCTATCTTTTGTTGTTGCACTAGATTTTCTCTAGGAAGACGGGACTGGTGGATATAAGAGCTCAAAGCCCTTGCCCTGTATTCTAAGGGCAAAGAACACCCACAAAGCTCTATGGCTTTGAGCACATTTTTCTCTTGTACCAGACCCCAGCGAGTTCTGGTATTGGAAGTCATGACTGTCTCAGGGAAGCTAGGGAGACTAAATGGCAAGACAATTTATTTTCTTGTTTATTTGAGTCAAGGTCTCATGTAGAATAGGCTGGTTTCAAACCTGCTGTGTACCTAAGAATGATCTTGAATATTTGATCTTCCAGCCTCTTATGTCCAATTGCTGTGATTACAGGTATATGCCACCATGCCCAGCAATGAAAATAAAACTTTAGGTAAAAGAATAAAGAAGCCTAATGGACGAGCAAAATGCCACTTTACTTCTCATAGGAATATTCCTATGCTTTCCCTCTTGGTTTTCCAGATATCTCTGTATAAAATGTTTTTCTTCTTTTAAAAAGTAAGAGCAATACAGATAATTCTGTGAACACAAATAGGAAAATATTGGAAATCTGGAGAACAGAACTGAGTACTTTGTTAACTACAGGCTTAATTCACGCCCCTACTTAAAGGTTCACGAGAAATTAAAAATGCATCTCAACCACTTTTAGCTCTGCTGGTAGATGAAACTTGGACAAATCTAAGTTGGAAAATAACGGTAAAGGGAAAAACTTTAAATTTCAGTGGAATAATATCTTTGTGCATGTTCTTATGCCTGAGTGTATGACTAAGAAAAAAGCAGAAGCTGAATTTGTAGACACTGCAAATGTTTATGGAAATGAAATCTCATGCTACAAAGCAACTATCTTGAGTCTCAGTTACCATTATTTTTAGCCATTTGCCATAAAAAACTAGTTATCAGATTCTGCATATAGATAGCTTTATGTAAAATACATAAACATTTGTCCAAATTGGTACACAGATTGCATAAATA
Organism: Microtus obscurus; assembly: GCA_963919715.1. NCBI lineage: Eukaryota > Metazoa > Chordata > Mammalia > Rodentia > Cricetidae > Microtus > Microtus obscurus. The sequence goes on from CAWTZC010002528.1 coordinate 19,149,861, forward strand.
TGGCCATCAAGATCGCATTTACAGATGAGCATGTACATTGCTGTGCAAATTATCACAATATTACAATTTCAAAAATTATTCAAACTGGTATCCAAGTAAAGCAATTAGTGAAAAAATACCCATGCAGAATTTAAATATCTCAGAACAAAATTTAAACTGTTTTCATTAAAAGTTCACACATTTAAAATAGGTTTATTCATTTTATTTGTATATGTCAAAATACATTTTTTATTTCCAAAATAGTGGGTTTTGCAACTAGTTTCATGCAGAAACAAGGTCTGCTCAATACTACCAATAAAGTCAATATAGCACAGTAGCTGTTCAATTTTAGATACAAAGAATAAATAACCTAAATACAAAACACTAAAATATTAGAAACATGTATTGAATCATTCTTCACAGGCATCCAAACTTCACAAATAAAAACCACAGCATGCCTAACTGTTGTGCACCCGGAACGCATTGCAGTCACTCAAACTGATCAATTATCTGTGTGTTTTACCTCCTCATTAGACCATGACATAATCTGTATTCAGACCCCACCATTCATACAGTTCAAATATAACCAAAAATAAAATCCTCACACCTATCCTTGTACCTTTAAGATCAAGAATCCTGAGCTTGGTAGTAAGAGTATTAACCTTATATCTTCATAAAACCAATCAAGAGAGAGAGCTTTACAATTCTACTTACCAAACACCCTTCCCCAACCCAAAGTCATCTAAAATAGGCAGTAGAACACAATGACCTTTTAAAATGAAGGGGTACAAATTCACATTTAATATAGTATACAATACACTCAATAATACAGTCAGCTAGTATAAGCTTTACAATGTACAATTTATTCAAATGGCTGAACTGTTCAGTGGTTAAGGAAACAGTTATGTGCCAGGAAGATGTAATATTTTTTGCATGGTTTAATGAAAATATAAAAGTTATTTGTCCAAATAAGTCATTTTCATCACAGACTTGGTTTTGCTTATTTTTTTTCCTTTAAAAAAAGGCCACTGAAATGTATAAAACAGTCTGAACAATGACGATGGTATCAAAGCGGATGCCTCTTCACATGGCGGTAACAGTGCACTTAACATTAATCACAGACTAAGTCTGCAAATGATTTCATAGCACTACTTTGGCTAGCACAACAGTTTTAGACAGCACTCAGATAAATATAGGCATGTGAAATGGGAAGCAATTATCTTATGCAACTTTAATATGTTTGAATACTACCGAATGAAAACAAAAGTCAAAGCACTTTACAGTAGAAAAACTTGTAAAGATAGGGCTCCATAAACCGTGTCACTTTTAAGGTCCTGATATCCCACTGTTAGCAAGGTCTGTTTTAGACACCATTATGGAGTAGCCTACTTTGCATTAGCAGACATCTGAACTAAGAAAATCGTCAAGCATGCCATGTGGTGGTCTAAAAATCAAAACAATACACTTATTTATATATACAGCATCACTCAGTACCTGCTAAAATGAATGTGAAGATTACAGAATCTAACATCTTATACTACAATAAAAAACAAAACAAAGTGACCGATGAAGGCAGAAGATAGGACTTTAAAGCATTCATCTAAGAAATAAATGCATATTGCACCAACAGTGAAAGCAGATGGTCCACCGAGCAATTCAGTTCCAGGTGGGAGGCAACACATCAGCCTAACGCGTGACAAGAAGCTCAGAAGAGCAAGGTTTTTTTCTGTCAATGAGAAGGGTGTGGACACAGAGAGACTCTGCCACATAAAGAGCTAGAAGGAAAAGGTACAAACCCAAACACAGATGTAAAGCAAAAAATTTAAATATTGAGAAACTAGAAACTGTGGCACATCAAAAAAAAACAAAACAAAACAAAAAAACTGTTGAATAACTGTCTTCTGTGAGAGCCGGAAGTTTTGTTGACACAAAAGTATTTATGTACAACTAAGGCTTACTGGTTAAATATCTGAGGCATATCTGGCCTTGAACACTTTCTTTATTTGCTGGAGCTGTAAACAAGTTTTCTCAGTCATTGAAAAAAAAGATTCTTCTCAGCAGCTGCTTTTAACATGAAACAATGGTCTTGATAACCAAGGGGGTGGGGCAGAAAATTTAACGAAACAAAACTCCTAGATAAGAGGGCATTTGGCAGGATGTGGGAAAATGACAGTCTCCAGAGGATCTTTCAGGCGTCCAGTGACTGCCAACACGGTCCACTGGGGAGGATGTGCAAGTCCCGCTGTTGCTTGGTTCTGTCCTCCAGACTACTTGGAAAGTTTGCTTATAACTCTGATCAAGGCCCCATTCTCATCCTTTAGCCTCTGGTTGTCTGCTTTTAAGTCTGGTAACATCTATGAGGAAAAGAGAAAGAAGTTCCCTTTAAATAGAAAAGGCAAAGCCGTGCTCTTCATGAATGTTATGACGTCACCACAAAACAAATGGTCAGGCTTGTCAGTTCTATGTATTTCTAATGTCTACAACATATACTATGAAGGGAAGACATTGTTTGTGAATCTAATTAGTCTAATAAATGATGGAATGAAATTTTATCTCTCAAAATGATCAACTTCTACTACATTACTTGACTTTATGACTCAAGCACACATTAGAGCAGCCGTGAAATGAAGCCTGTTTTTTGTTAGGATAGGATCTTAGAGTAAGTTCTTTTCATAGCTCCTGTCAACACCTAAATCAAGGCCTTTTGCTCTGAAGCCAGACAATGCTACCACTCCACAAATGACTGAACTAGGGAATTGTGAGGACTCATTCTGAATTATTAAAATTCCTTAAGCAACTCATCTATAGGACCAAGTCTGATGACCTAAGACAGTGTCTGATCCCAGAGAGGCACTCATTAAATGAAAATAATCAAGGTAAGTAGAGTAGTTTATGTTTAAAAGAAAGCAATCCAGCCGCCGATTACCGTCCAGCCATGGCCAAGTCCAAGAACCACACCACACACAACCAGTCCCGGAAATGGCACAGAACCGGCATCAAGAAACCCCGGTCACAAAGATACGAATCTCTCAAGGGGGTTGACCCCAAGTTCCTGAGGAACATGCGTTTTGCCAAGAAGCACAACAAGAAAGGCCTGAAGAAGATGCAGGCAAATAATGCAAAGGCCATGAGCGCACGTGCGGAGGCCATCAAGGTCCTGGTGAAGCCCCAGGTGGTGAAGCCCAAGGTGCCAAAGGGCCCCACCCACAAACTCACCCGCCTGGCTTTAATTGCTCACCCCAAGCTTGGGAAGCGGATTAGAAGCTACATGGCCAGGGGTCATAGGCTCCAAAAAACAAAGCCCAAGGTTCAAGCCAAGGCAGAGGCCTCAGCTGCAGCTCAGGCTCCCAAAGGTGCCCAGGCCCCTGTGAAGGCCCCATAAAAAAGGTCGCAGTCTGCCAGTGTGAAGACAGATGGACTGGTGTGAACACCTACACAGTATTTGCAGATGTTCAGGACCTTATGCTGTTTTTACAAATAAACTTGAGGCAAGTTCTGTTAAAAAAAAAAAAAAAAAAAAAAGAAAGCAATCCAATTTTCTGTTGCTATACAGACACACTTAAGGAGAGGGTAGGAATGTTAGAAATTACATTAACTTTGTTTTTTAAAAAAAATTATTTATGTGCATTGGTGTTTCTGCCCGCATGTGTGTTTGTGTGAAGGTGTTGGAACTCCTGGAGTTGCAATTACAGATAAGTGTGAGCTGTCATGTGGGTGCTAGAAATTGAACCCAGGTCCTCTGAAGAGCAGCAGCCCCTTACATTAACTTTCTAAGGGTAACTAAAACTTTATGTACTTTGGCAGGTTGACTACGAAATGAAACATTTTTTATTTTGGACATTAAGAAATGTATTTTCCAGGGCTGGAGAGGTGGCTCAGAGGTTAAGAGCATTGCCTGCTCTTCCAAAGGTCCTGAGTTCAATTCCTAGCAACCACATGGTGGCTCACAACCATCTGTAATGAGGTCTGGTGCCCTCTTCTGGCATGCAGACATACACACAGACAGAATAATGTATATATGATAAATAAATATTAAAAAAGAAAAACCAAGATTAAATAATAAAATAAATTAAAAATATTAAAAAAAATGTATTTTCCAAAATATTTAATTCTCTCTTCCGTTTTCAGAATGTGCCGTGACACTGGAACATTAGAAGAACAAAACTGGAACTTGTAAAACCTTTGGGAAGAGTGAAGTTTACAGGGAGCCACAGTTCCATATGCTCAGTACTCGGAAACACAGCGGAGAGCCGGCAGCTGACACAGACTGTAACAGACAGCGAGTGAGTGAGGATAAAGGACAATGGCTCTGAGCGCAGACAATGCTATTGAAAAAGGCAAAGTAGGCTCGATGTTCAGCTTAAAATGTAATTAGATGGTACTCTGCTTATGAAGGACTACGAATATTACATATACCTAAACTACTTTTGAAGTGAAAGAAATCTGAATTAGCTTGACAAAGGACAGACAAGTCTTTTAATTTCTAAATCATTCCCTAGTTTTACTGTGGCTTATCAGTTGCAATATACAATTAGTAATAATTTTAATGTTCTGAGAATGCATGCACAATTAAACAGTTATATATGTGATAAGCTCAAGACACATGGTATTAATTTGTAGTTGTAAGCTTTTACAAAAACACGCTTACTAACATAAAAACACCTGCCTGGCTCTACCAAGGAGAAATGACGAAACTATAAATTATAGGTTCACAGACTGCAGTTGCCTAGAGAACCCTGAGCGCTTGGCTACCACTCTGGTCAAGGCCCTATTCTCAGTCAGCAGCCTCTCATTTAACTCTCTCAGAGGTTCAATTTGGTTTATTTGGTGCAGGTTCTGCAGGAATCAGAACATAAAAAATAGGAATAAAAAATAAGAAAATACTCAAGAGTACAATAAGAACATAGAGAATCCCAGAAACAACAACAACAAAAATAAAATCTTAAAGGAATACTCCAATGCATTTAAAAGACAAACAATTTACTCCTAGAATTCTACATCAAGCTAAGCAATACATAAACAAAATCCGAGATTTGTTTCTACTTTTCAAACCTACTTAAAAATAATGGTCTGATTAAAAACTAACGCAGTGAAACGTTTAGACCTGAGATTCTAATTTCATGAGCATAATTCTGATGTGATAAAGATATCTTATAAAAGGCAATGTGGTAACGGTTAATCAATTAACTACACCATTTTGTCCCTTCAGAGTTCAACATTCAAAACAAAAAGTTATTACCAAAGATTACTGGAGAATTTGATGCCTCTGTCTGTCACAATCTCAGGTCACATTTTCCTCTGTTAATACTGAAGATGAATGTAGGACCTCTAGGACTGACAAGCTATGTCCCCAGTCTCAGTAACTTTTACTTTTAAAGGAGATTTTACTTTTTCTATCACCTTCTATAGTTTACCATCCAAAATAATAGTGAGCTACATATATAAATGAGCAGAACTAATAAACCTCACTTCTTATATAACTACCTAAATATCAGAAGTACCATACACACTGATTAGCAGTTCCAAACTCATGGCTGCCAGATGAAGTGGTGCACACCTTGCATCCCAGCGCTTAGGAGGCAGACATAGGCGGACCTCTGTGAGTACAGAGCCAGCCTGGTCTACAGATGAGTTTCAGGACCTCTTCTTCTTTTAAAAAAAAAAAAAAGTAAAACAAACAAAGCAACCCACGGTCACAAAGATGGCCCTGTCAACATCAGTGGGTCAGAGACAAAACAAAGAAACATGAGTATCTAAGAGGGAGTTTGCTTGGTAGGGAGGGCTGAAGTAAAAGAAAGGAGCAGACGAGAGTAAGCAGAATGAATTATATATAGGCATAAAAGTCTCAAGAAAGAATTCATAGAAATTATAATAAGAAAATGATCTTGGCCTGGCAAGATGGCTCAGTGGGTAAAAGCGCTTGCCTTTAAGCCTGAGTTTTAGCTTGAGTTCAACCCCCAGGATGCACATGGTGGAAGAAAAGAATAAACTCCCCAAAGTTATCCTCTGTCCTCAGCACTCATGCATGGCACATGTATCCATACAAATATAAACATAAAATAAATAAATGTGAAAACTCTAACAATGCTTCAGGTTAGAACAGTAGAAGAACGGCATTAACAAAATTTAAATCCACACACAGCGCACTTACTTTGAGCTCTTCTTCCATTTCAGATATTCTTCTTTCTAGTGCTCTTCGTTCCTAGATCAATTTAAGGTATCAATAATTATTTAATTATATTCCCATTATCTTATCTATTGTGAACTAGTGATACTTGAGCATTAAAGATAAAACCAAGAGCAGTGAACGCAGACGTGATGGCAGTGTTGTGTAAGCGTTCCAGAACTGGGAAACAAACCGAAGATCTTCTAAGATTACTTCCCATCAGCAATTTCTTTACAGTTCTGTCTTTCTAGTAAGATGGTACACAACATATTCAAACTACTTTTGGTTTTTAGTTCAGATAAAACTTAGGGATAGAGTGAGCCAATATTCAAGACTGAGGACTATATAGAAAAGAACACACACACAATGATGCAATTACACTATGATGATAGGAGCAGAGAAGCAAGAAGCAAACGTGCCTAAGATATGTGCACTTTACAACGTCAAAGGATCCCAGAGAAACTCATTTTCTCTACTCAACAATGTTTACTGTGAATTAGTTATGCAATTTACTTTACAGCTTTAGCTATATAGATTTAGTCCTAGAGTTTGACATTTTGTGTAGCATTAATGCAGTGAATATAGGAGAACAATTACAGCACTTATTCTAAACTGATTTCAAAGAATGGCAGGCAAAGCCAACACACAACATATTACTGCAGTGCATGGTTTTATTTTCCCTTATCTGATCAGCATTTCTAGAGTGTTATGCGGAAAGCAAGCAGCAGTCGTTGATGAACTGTAAAACTGGTTAGGTCATACCGCCCAGAAGATACTGACTCTTGCCGGTCACCTTTCAGATACAAACCATTGACATTTAGTTTAACAACACTGAAACCATTTCAATGACATTCTTTCCCAGATTAACAATTAATGTTAATATTTAGTAATGTAGTACAATTATGGTAAATGTCAATGTGTTTAGAGCAGGTGCTTTTAAAATAGGGATGGAGGCCCACTAATAGACTTTTGAGTACCATGTTAGATTCATGTAATATCAACATGCTTAAAAATTATTATAGACATGTTACTTTATAATAGACCTTCCCTCTAGCAAAGAACACAACCATAACAAATTCACACAAACCAATACACAATTCTAGACTGATATGTAATACTCCCACGAACCTCAATTTTACTAGGTATCTTCAAAATTTTAAGTCAGTTATAGGTAAATACTAGAACATCATATCCAAATGCTTGATCCTACTAGCCCCCCAAAACTGTTAACTGTCAAAATGAAAACCATACATATAAACTTTTAGTACAGTGTCTGCCTTACACAGAGAATGCCGAATAAATGTTAGCACCTCCTAACAATGATCTCTAATGTTAATTAAAGGGTAATCACAGTCTAGTAGATAGGAACGCGTTAGCTACTCTGTAATTTATCTGTATCTGACAAGCGGAAACAAGGTCAGGTGAGAAGAAGAGAATATAAAGGTGTGTGTATCACCAGGCCAGGCACTAAATTAGCAATTACCTATACTTGATAATATATTGATGATTTTACATTCTTCCTGTGCTAAGATTTGTGTAATAAACACTGCCTTTGTAAGAAATATTCTTCAAAAGTGTTGTGAAACAAACTTATTCTATTTATTTTATTCTACTACGTTTTCTGGTATAAGAACTAATCTCAGTAGTTCTACATGTCTTAGGAATAAAATTCAGTATTATATATTATAGGATATATACCAATATGAATAATATGCAGCAGCATTAAATTTAAAAAGATATGTGAATCTCAACTTTTAGCAATTACTAGATACAGCAACCCTTAAAAAGGCCTCCAAATACTATTTTTAAAAATTAGGTGAAATCATATTAGAAGAGGAATTATTGTACAGTACTATAGACATTAACAGACTGCAGTTTATTTTATTGTATTCTGTACCCCACCTTTTTTTTTTGCAAAAAGTCAAATTGGTAATTAAAAAAAAAGTTAGAAAAGAAAAACAATTTCACATCATTTGTTTGATTCCTTGACCTCAATATCGATCACAGTAACCATGATGTATGTTCTTTTCCTCCACACCATGTAAGTCTAGCTACTGCTAAGATGTGTGACATTCTACAGGTTTTCTTCCTACATATGGATCACTGTTACATTCTCAAGTTTTCAGTCTAAACTGTAGATGTACTCCTCCGGCCATGGCCAGATGCTTGAGCAACAATAGCAATTGGAGAGAACTACAGCTAAATTATCACAACCAATGAGAATATTGTAGAAAAGAGAAAACGAAACGATGTAAGGGTTTCCTATATCACATTTCTTCCTGCTTGCAATATCATACTACAGTCTAGAGAAGCAAAACAAAACAAAACCTATCACTGCTTAACCGAACAATAGGAAGGGCAACGATACTGATCCGGTAAGATGGACACTTACCCTTTTCTCCATCTCCAATAGTGACCTATCAGCAAACCTTTCTTGTCTCTGTAAAAGACAAATTAAAAAGCAGTTGTAAGTACAATAATGTTGAGGGAATACAATGTAACTCTCCTTGGTGGATGCTACCAAAAGTAATAATTTTCAGGTGGCATAATACAATTCAGCTGCTTTAATAGGCAAGTTTCAGTAAAGAAATAAAAATAAAAACATGGTATGTGTTAAAATGATAAATAAAAGTGTTTAAGAATGGAATGGTCTTCAGAGCTCTCATTTTATATAGCTTCCTTTTTTCCTTACAGTTCCAGTTTGAGGGTGAAAATGAGCAACTCTGAAAAACACCCTACCCTTCCCTCAGAAGCTGCCTTCCTTTCTGATCCATCAGCAATGGCTAGTCTAGCTGACGGACTCCAGCACTTGGAATAAGGTAGGCTTATCGACAGGTCGAATGGTTTTGTATGAAGCAGGCGGATTGCAGCAGGACACTCAGAGACTTGTTTCTTGGCTACAGAAGAGAATCATAAATCTGTGTATTCACAGTTGCAGAAAGTATCTTTTCTTTCAGACCCAGCCCTAAACACGTTTTCTACTACTGAGCTACATAGATCCTTAACACACCAAGGCACTCTTCTATAAGATATGCAGTGACCTGCACAGAGGCCCATGTCCAGTGAGTAATGTTCCCAGGCAGATCTATACGGGACAGTAACTATCAATTCTCCTGTAGGCAGATCTATACGGGACAGTAACTGACTATCAATTCTCCTGTAGACAGATCTATACGGGACAGTAACTGACTATTAATTCTCCTGTAGGCAGATCTATATGGGACAGTAACTGACTATCAATTCTCCTGTAGACAGCTCTATACGGGACAGTAACTGACGGCTGTCAATTCTCCTCTCCTACAGAGTCTGAGTAAGAGAAGATTAATCAAAACTAACCCAACAGGAAAAATTAGGTGACAAAAGAACATACTGAGCTCAGCAGAGCACACGGCTTAGCTGATCCACCAGGTGAACAGTGAATGGTAACTGCACCGAGAAAATGTCACCAAATCCCTAGAGTAAACCAATGTTCAGTGGACTTGCTATGTGCTCAGTGGCCTCGTCAGTTATGTGCAACCAGAAAGGCATGCCAGTTATTTCGACTCCCCACTACGAAGCATGCTCTTGTCCGCCTTTCTTCTCTATCTTCACAATAACCCTTATCTTTTTTAACACTCTATGGTTCACCTGACTTTGGAATTTAGCACATCATCTGTTGTGCATGGACAAGTGCTTCTAAAACAGCAGTAGTTAGAAATCAGGTAACAGAGCTCAACATGAAAAATGAACTTTTAGAAATAAAAAGTAGGCATAAAAACTGGCTAAGAAAGAAGCAGTCAGTATTATTCAGATGTGAACAGTTCTTTCTAGGTGGAATCTAATAGCTACTAACAAGCTTGTTTTCTTAAGAATCAGCGCAATTCTCAGATCACTCTATAGGATTTCAATTATGAAGTCCCTTATACTCTTTGATCAATTCTTTGTTTTCATTTGTTTGAAATGATGAGGCAAAGGAGGAGGGGATACAGCTATTTCTATTTCCCAAAAAACAGTGTTCCATGGGAAAAGACCTTGGGAGACAATTCCAAGTTCCTAGGTACAAAATTCTGAGCTTTGTCATCACTAAGATGTCCCGCAGAAAGCCATTATGAAGGGATAAACATTATCACCCTCCAGCACTATTACATCAAAGTACTTGTGTGTGTAAGACACAGAGACATGGAAGAGAGAGACAGACACATAGACACAGGTATGAGCACCCTCTGAGGTCAGAACAGGGTGTCAGATCTCCTAGAGCTGGAGTTACAGGCAGTCGTGAGACATTTGGGCATTGGGAACTTGAGTCCTCTAGATTAGCAGGAAGAACCCAATTGCTGAGCCAGGCCCACATTTCACTTTTACTTGAACAACTGGAACTGTTCATAATACAAATTACTCTTTAAATTTAAAAAACCATATATATAAATATATTTATAAAATACATATATAATATACATGGTGTATGTGTGTGTGTTTTCCTTACATGTATGTCTGTGTACCATGTGCCCATGGAGATCAGATGCCCGTGGACTGGAGTTATAGACCATTGTAAGTCACCTTGTGGATGCTAGGAATCAAACCTGATTCCTTTGGAAGAGCAGCCAGTGCTCCTAACCACTGAGCCATCTCTCCATGGGGGAGGCTGCAGATATAGCTCAGTCTTGCATGTGCAAACTTTAGGGTTTGATTTTCCATATCACAAAAAACCCTTGAATTCTTTCCATATGATTATACTTCTGTATTTTTATATTACAAAAACCAGCATTTAGTTAACTGTTATTTATGTTGATGCTCTTTTATTACTAAATAAAGCATTAGGATTAACCAAACATACATTCAGAAGTAATATTCCAGAAAAATGTAAGCTTTTAGATATACTAAATCATCTCTGCTAAGCTGAGACTAACAAAGAGAGAAATGTACAAACCTGGGTAGCCTTTTCCAACTGCAACTTTAGATCCGTTAGTTCCATATTTGTATCGTGTAGCTGTGCCTTTAGCTTTTCATTTTCAGCTAAAATTTGTTCATAAAGCTAGAAAAATTAAGGAAGAACAGATTACTTTTGTGGCTTTCCTAAAGCGATCAATGACTACAAGGTTAATGTGGAAAAATTAACGTAGATGTGTGCTATACTCTGACAATATATTTTAATTATTTAAATAGCTTTATAAGTAAATTTGCAAGTTTGAGGTCAGTCTGTGCTAAACAGTAAGCTTCTGTCTAAAGAACAAATGAAAAGATTATAAAACAAAATGTGTCTGAATATATGTGCTTACTTCTTAGATTCCAAATGGCCCTTTCCAGTTCATTCCAGCAACACAAAGCCTGGGTACTTTTCTTTCTAAGACATGGCTATTTACATGCTCCCTACAACTAGTTGTCAGAAACTCATAGTAAAATAAGGCTTTTCAAAGTATTGATTTCAGCTGGAAGTGGTGGCGCACAACTTCAGTCCCAGTACTTGGGAGGCAGAGGCAGGTGGGTCTCTGTGAGTCTGAAGAGAGACTGGTCTACAGAGGAAAAACCAGGTTCTAATTCTTCACGACTAACAGGTCTATTTAGATTGTTCACCTGGTCTTGGTTTAACTTTGGTATATGGTACTTATCTAAAAAAATGTCCATTTCTTTTTGCATTTTCCAGTTTTGTGGCATACAGGCTTTTGTAGTAAGATCTAATGATTCTCTGAATTTCCTCTGTGTCTGTGGTTATGTCCCCCGAAGTCAAGAACAATGGCACTGGGTTTTGATCCTACTGCACGTACTGGCTTTGTGGGAGCCTAGGCTGTTTGGATGCTCACCTTACTAGACCTGGAAGGAAGTGGGAGGTCCTTGGACTTCCCACAGGGCAGGGAACCCTGACTGCTCTTCAGGCTGATGAGGGAGGGGGAGTTGATAGGGGGAGAGGGAGGGGGAGGGAAATGGGAGGCGGTAGCGGGGAGGAGGCAGAAATCTTTAATAAATAAATAAATTAATTAATTAAAAAAAAAAAAAAACCAGGGCAGTCAGGACTACCATACCATAAAACTGTCTTGAAAAACTAACCCCGCTCCTCCCAAAAGAAACAAAATCATCCCAATTTCTATATAAGCAAGTTTTACAGAATAGTACTAAAAGAATATACACAGATACCTTTTTGAAGTCAGTTGAGTCATCCTTTTCTAGCCTGCTACTGTAAGGTTTTCTTTCTTCTGAGTAGCTGTAAGAGCCAGAGCGACCCAGCAAGGAGTCATACCGATCACTCGATGATGTGGAACCGCTGTCATACCTGCAAAGGATGAGTCGAAATCAAAACCTTTATTGCAGGCTCCACAAATTATGTTAGTACACATTGAGTCTAGAACGCCTTGATAGTCCCAAACAGTAATATAGTCTTTTTAACTTGTTATCAGCTTTTGTGATACATAATAAACAGGAAGTTATTCTTAATTTCTGTATCTAAAATCAAGGCTAATTTCATATTATGCTAAATTATTTGGATTTAAACAACCTTTTCATATTTTATCATGTTGTAACACTTTATAACACAATTTACTACAGTCCAACTGATGGCGCCTTTCTGTTTTTTGGTGGTATATAGTAGTGTATAAAATTAGTAGCATCTTAGATTTGATGAAATAATGAATTAATTTCTTAAATGTCGACAATCGGTTTGTCTTAAACAGGAAATGTGTGCTGTCAGTAACTGAAGCCCTTGGTTATTTGGTTCTGAGTTCAGATGACCTCTTCTGATGAGAGCTACTGCTTTACATCTCAAGTCCACAGTGTCATCAGCATAGGAAATTTATTCTATGTCTCACAAGGATCATGGTCAGTAGTTGTCGGCAAGAAAAACAGATCAAGATTAGAATCAAGAATTGAGTGATTCTGAGCTAGATGGCGAGGAAAAAACTATTTCTACTCATGCATTCTCTTTCTTCTTCTTTTCTAAAACAGGTTTCCTGTGTAGTCCTGGCTGTCCTGCAACAAGCTCTGTAGATCAGGTCGTCCTCAAACTCACAGGGATTTGCCTGTAGCTACCTCCCGACTCCTGGGATTAAAGATGTCAGCCACCAATGCCCAGCTTTATCCATTTTCTTTTAGGAGAGAAGGTATTCAATACTTAATTCAATAAATGTCTGGCTGTGTGTGGATTTTTTAAAAATCACTTTCTGATACTAATAGTGAGATGGTCAATGTTGAAATAACTTAGGAAACATGGGAAAGCCTAGGAAAAAGTAACACTACTGTAGAGATTTGGGGAAATTCTTCCTTCAAAGTAATTGACTATAATAGACCAATCAATCTAAAGTGATACTCCTAACATAGCAAACTACTAACAGCCATTATGTCATCTTAATTCATTTTTTTTCTTTTTTAGTTCTTCCAGCCTGGTTTTCTTGGCTGACTTTGAACTTGATCTGTAGACCAGGCTGGCCTTGAACTCAGAGATTCGAATGTCTCTGTTTTCTGAGTCCTGGGATGCAAGGCATATGACATCACTGCTTGAAATCTTAGTTAATTTTTTAAAAAGAATGTGCTTTATAAAATTTTAATTGTGTGTGTGTGCCACAGCACGAACAAGCCAGAGGACAACCTGAGAGAGCTGGCTCTTCCATTCCCTATGTAGGTTCTGTAGAGAGCTGGCTCTTCCATTACCTGAGAGAGCTGGCTCTTCCATTCCCTATGTAGGTTCTGCACATTGTTCAGGTTGCTGCCAGCAAGCACTTCACTTGCTGAGTCATTTTGCCAGTCTAGGTCATCTATAATTTTACAGATTCTTTTATTGCCCAATTAATTCTAAATAACTACAAAATTTATTAAGTATCTAGTAGCACATTCTTTATCAACGGTAAAAATGAGGAAAAAAAATCAGCAAAAAAATTCAACATACCTAGAAACAGAATCCGTCTAGAAAGTAAAAACAAAAGACAAAATGCATATTAAATTTTATTCTTTCATTAAACTATTAATTCAAATTGAGGAAGAAAATCTAATGTAACAATGATATTTACACTATTAGAGAAACTTATTATTCATGCTTTCATTTTAGTATAGTAATTTTTAGGGAAATTGTAGAATACAGAATCACTATATTTTTCCATGTACAAAACCTTACAATTTCATTTTGAAACATGTTCCGTTGAATTCCTGCAAAATTGAGCGTACATAATTTTTTAAATAGAAGTAAAAAGGACTGTGAAAAATATCCATTACTTACTGTCACAGAGAAAGTGACAGAAGAAAGTTTACGACACCTCAAAGCCACCACTTTATTCACCCTTGTTTCTAAAGACTTAGTATGAGTCAGACAAGTGGGTATCATGTTTTCTGTGAATAGTACACACACAGTCAATCTAGAATTCTAAAAACAGCTTTATATTCCTTCTAGATTTAGCAATTAACCTATAAGAAATATAGAAAAGTTGTGGCTACACTGAAGTCCCCATTAAATGGGAATGTTAACCACAAAATGGTTATGAGGACACACAATCATCAATTGGGATGGATGTAAATTTTGGGGAGGATGGCATCTAGTCCCCCTTCTATCACTTCATCTACATTTTTCTGAACTGGTTTGTTAAGACTCTTGACTTTGGATAATTGTACATGTCCTTATAACCGTGTTTCTTCAGAACTGTTTAATCTTTCTCAGACTAATTTACTAATTCTAAAGTTTGTTCAAATTTCCTTTACAATATTAATTTTGCTCTTGCTCGTAGTACTTAATATGCTTATTTTATTGACTTAACTATTCAGTTTTATAGACATTTAACAATTTCAAAAGGATTTAAAATTTAAAGATAGTAAATTCTAAAAAATGTTCAGACAACTAAAATATGTACACGCCTCATTTATTACCAGTGTTGCTCACTGACTCAACAGTCAGAAATCACTCGAGTTCTATTTGTCTTTGAGAATCTCGGTGTTACCATTAACTATTTCTTAAATAAATAAAAACTCCATAAAATTTACTTTCTAAATAATTTTAAACCAAAATTTAAATGATTTAAATTATGTAAAATAGATAGTGTTACATATGTTCACAATGCCATGAGATCTAACACACAACCTCTCTCTTCCTATCCCCTCTAGTGAGCACAGACTTTCTGTTTATGAGTCCGACATTGTTAGATACCTAAATAAAGGGAGCCATACAGTATCTGTCTTTCTGTGTCTTGCTTAGTTCACTTAGCATACCCTTGCTCCCTATTTAAATATTTTACAAAATAAAAATACCCTTTATATCTTTTTAAGTAATAGGTTCATGTAAATGTCTACAGTATATAAACTTCTATGTTTTCCCATCCATTCATCTAACCCCTAGATACGAACTGTAATGTTCTGTCTCTTTAAGAGACAAACCATGCCCACTCCCTTCCTGCTTGCAGCCTCAGCCCCACTCTCTTTCTCTCTTCCTGTCCCCTCTCTTGGAGAGGCAGCCTCTTCCTCCCTCCCTCCCTCCCTCCCTCCCTCCCTCCCTCCCTCCCTCCCTCCCTCCCTCCCTCCTTCTCTCCCTTCCTCCCTCCCTCCCCCCTTCTCCCCCTTTTCTTCCCGTCCATAACCCATCTAATAAATGTCCAATTTTATTCTGTATGGTGTGCCTATCTCTGTGCCTCCCACCCGCTGCCTGCCCACACTACTCGCCTGGGACCAGCCAGCAGCCACATGGCTGGGGACCAACCACCTTCGTTTGGGGACCTGCTGTGTGGTCTCAACCCTGCAGGAAGCTGCCAGGGACTTGCAGCAAATCCATTTCACTAACTGCTAACTATTCTGTAACATAACACCCATACAAATACAAGTAATAGGAACTTATGCACATATATTTAGTTTCTCTATTTTCAATGTTTTCTTTTACAAGGAATGCCACAATGTATTTTTTATAGATTTATCTTTACATACTTCATTTATACTTTGGGAATAAATATCTAGAAATGGAAACAATAAATTTAAAAAACCTGAATATTTTCTTAAGGCTTCTGATAAGTACTTTTTAACTAAAATTTTACGATGATGATGAAGTATGTGTGTGGGGGGTACATACTTGAGGACAACCCTTGGGAACTGGTTCTCTCCTTCTGCGATGTTGGCTCTAAGCATCTAACTTAGGTTACCAGGCCCATGTGGCAAGCAAGTTTACCTGCTGAACTGAACTCAGTACTAATGTACTATCTACCTATCTATCTACCTATCAGAGGCATATTTTCTTTAGATCACAACTCTGCCATCTTCAGGAATGAAAGCTCAGTCTATGGCTTCTAGATTTTGCCACTGTTGAGCACCTTTCAGGTCTTTCCCTTGGTCAATATACATTGACACTTCTTGAGTTTTACTTTTTCATTCCTTCCCTTTTCACTTGCTCAACTCTGTGCCCACTTACAGTAGCGTATGGTTTAATTAATTCTGACAGTTACAGATCCCCTCCTGCTATCACCTCTAAAATATTCTCTATGTCCTATTCAAGTCACCCAAACCTGAGCCAAGCATGACTTACACTACCCGCCATGGCACTACAGCTGCAGTAACCATTGTGAATGAACAGACGCAGTGGAGCATGGTTAGGTGACTGAGATGTGTACTCAGTGGGGTAAGGTCATTTACCTGGGTTTCCTTCTTATTGGAACCGTCTTCTGTATCTGACTGCCGGTCCTGCTCATTTTCATCACTCTAAAGCACAAGATCAAATCAAGTTTTAAAATAGACATAGATGTTGAACACTTGATAATTTTGACTTTCTGAATTTAAGATGATTCTGTGTAGAATATACCATGAAACTTTTATATATGTTCAAACTTCAGTATTAATTTTTTTGCCCCTGAGACAGGGTTTTTCTCTGTGTGGCTTTGGAGCCTGTCCTGGAACTTGCTCTATAGACCAGGCTGGCCTTGAATTCACAGAGATTCACCTACCAATGCCTACAGAGGGTTGGGATTAAAGGCATACGTCACCACCACCAGGGTCAATATTAAAAATTTTAAAGGAAATAAAATACACTTGCTTCCCCCCGTCCTTATCATTTATGAATTATGTCCCAACTTTCAAAACTAAGCTACTTTTTTTAAAATTTATTTTTAATATTTTTGGCTGTACTTCAGAAGCTGTAAGTTACAATTCTGATATAAGACTATTTTAAGGTAAATTTCCTAAACCTTTATTTTTTTTGTTTTATGGGTCTTAAGTCCTAGCTGGATATTATATTTGACTTCCCTTAAAACAAAAACCCCAGCCGCATACATCCTTGATTACTCAAGTGAAATACAAGCATTTCATTCATACCAGACAATGTAAAGACATTCAAGTATTCAACGTCATTTAACATGTTCCCATAATCTATGATTCTGTTCTCATGTATCACAGCCCCTTATATATTTTAAGTTGTATATGCCAATACTATCTGTACTACATGTAATCACACTGTTAATATAAGATAAAATGAAGAAAACTAAGCCTCTGAAGTTAAAAGTTTTTAGAAAAAAGTTGACAGGAATATGTTGTTTATGGCAAAAGTAAACTGAAAATAAAATTCTGAAAATTAAAAAAAAAATTATGAGAAGAAAGTTTCCTCCCTTTAGAAAGTGTCATACTCCCCCCCCCACCCCTTATGTGGAAACAGTTTCTCTGTGTAGCTCTGCCTGTCCTGGAACTCACTCTGTAGGTCTGGCTAGCCTCAAACTCAGAGATCCACCTGCCTCTGCCTCCTGAGTGCTGGGATTAAAGGTGTGTGCCATTACAACCTGGCTGTAACCTTCTGTTTTCTCAATGGAGCAGTGTATACAATTTAGAGATTCAAATTTTTTATAGCAATGAAAGTAAATGTATTGCTACATATAATAACACAGATGTACTTCCAAATCAGAACCCAGCCGTACTCAAATGCACTTACTAGCTGACTCTGGAAATAAAACAGAAAGAATATGGAGGCTTTGTATCACCATTTTTATGCTGTCACTAAGCTATACATTTATTAATTATGTTTCTGGATAAACATCATACTTTAATAAAAATGTTTTTTGGATTGAGGTTGTACTTCACCAACAAAGCATTTAATTTATGTACCTAGAATGCATGGTGCCCTAATATGACCCTCAGCTTTGTGAAGAAATTACTAAAAATGTTAAAAACAGAAAAATTACCAAGAGGCTACATATACATACACACACACACACACACACACACACACACACACATTACACTTATTCAGGTTCTCTCTCTCTCTTTCTCTCTCTCTCTCTATATATATAAACATATACACACATTTTAAAATAATTGGATTGATGATTTAAAACATATATCCTCTTAAGGATGTAACAACTTTGAGCAAGTACTTAAGTATACTGTCAAGCATTTTTTAACAGGTTCTCACATCTTGTGTCCAAAAGGAAACTCCAGTAGACCGTCTCTTTTCTCTAGGTCGCCGTCGCTCTCTGATTGATTTGGCTTGTGATTTATCTTCACCTTCTTTTTCGTCTTCTTTTTTCTCTCCCTCTATTATGGATGACATAAACCACATGGTTGCAATTTATCCTGATAATGTTTTTACAAGCATATGTCAAAACAATTCTAGGGCTGGCTAGATGGTTCAGTGGGTAAATACAACTGCTGCCAAGTCAGGGGACGCACATGGTGGAAGAAAGAACAGACTTTGATAAGCTGGCCTTTGACCTGCACAGGTGCCCTATCATCCTCACCTTTACATATACATCCTTGCCCAGGACACACAAAATAAGCAAATGTTAAAAGCATACATTTCAAGCTCCCATTAAGACACATTTTTAATGGTCACGAGAACAAATTATCTCTTCTTTCTTGTTGTTTAAAATAAAAACATTTCCCAAAGACACAAGATTTACAAGCAGAAAACAAGGGAACTGACAGGAAGAACAGGACTCCAGTTATCAATGTGTGACAGCAGGTTACACCCAATGATGCTAATAACACGAAAGGAAATAAGCAAACAGAAACCGATGACGGGCTAGATGGCAGGACCCCTGGAGCAGCTGCTGCTCTACCACTCTATCACAGCCACTTCATTTATTCTAAGGACAAACCTTTTCATCTGAAAAATAGATCTTTCCTTAAAAGCAAATCAATATAAACATGATTTCTGCTTCCTCCTTGCAAACAGCTTCCATACTACAAGAATACAGGGACCTTTGAATGTGCTAGAAATGTAGACACATAAGGAACATGACTAATTATATTGTTTCTGTTCAGTACACCAGTTTAAGAGTTTCTTCTCTAGTTGCACTATTAACTAGGGAAACCTACCCAAAGGATTACTTGAAAAAAAAAAACATGGCTTCTTACCTCTTTCATTTTCTTTCGTTAATCCCCGTGAGTAGGCAGAGGTTATCCCTACAAGACTGTTTGGCCTGTTTAGTTGACTTGAAGCATAGAGTGAACTGCTTACAGTAGAAAGAGAGGAGGATGATGGAGTGGTTGAACTGGAAGTTGATACTGGTCTGTAACGTGTATAAGTCTGTGAAACATTAAAGTTAAAACCCATTGGAAATATTAAGTACACAACATTGACTTCAAGGGACAAGTACTATCCTCATCATGCCAAAGTCACTCAGTTTCTAGCCCAAGCTGCTCACGTATTTCATACACTGTTTATTAGGCCATACATCTCAGCACACTCAGAGCCATAAGAACCACCCATGACACTTGACCCAGCTGTGCTGCCCACAGCATTACCTCATCGTACGTTCTGGAATACTTTTGTTTATATTCATCTTCTCTAGATGTTTCTGACTCCTTCTTTTCTTCTTGTTTCTCTTTATCCTGTTTTTCTTTTTCCTCTTTTTCTTTCTCTTCATTTTCTTGTTCTCTAGTTCTTGTAGAACGACTTCTTCCTATTGTTTTTTCAGCTTCCTGAAGATCAGTTAGCGTTACCCCCTGCACATCAAAAAGCATAAATGGTGATATATATTGAAAGGTCATTTACAAAGAGTACTTTGCAGGCCAATAAATCAAATATGAATATAATTTTAATATATGAAATCACATTCGTTTTATGAAGAGCAACAATGATAGTAACCGGGAAAGTCATAACTGTAAATAAGAAACTGTCTACGTTCATAAAGTTAACAAAATACTAAGAAAGATTGAAAAAATCTGAATATATGTTCCTAATTTCAGAAGAAGAGCCAATCCATATAATCCATTTATATAAAACACTACATATATTAATTTTCACACATTAACTTGAGGTTTGACAACATCTTCAATAAGTAAGCGATGTTTTTGGGTTCGACTATCTAAATGGAAAAAGTAGCTTAAGACCCAGCAAACATAACGCTTTGAAAGGCAAGTAATAGTAAGGTTCAAACAGCTGAATCCAGACTATTGAGTTCCTCCACTCCAAAAACCATCCACCATAATCAGACTGATGAGGAGGAAGTGAGACAGTAACTAGCCTGAGAGACACTGTTCGCAGATTTGTCCGTTTGGTGTTTTCATGTGGAACACCAGGTCTATTCTCCATTCCTCCACCTCCACATTATTTGTGAGACTTTAACAATTATAAGGCATCATATGGCCAGGTGGTGGTGTGTTTGCTTTTAATCTCAGCACTCATAGGTAGAGGTAGGAGGATCTGAGTTCGAGGCTAACCTGGTCTACAGAGTGAGTTCCAGATAGCCAGGGCTACACAGAGAAACTCTTGTCTTGAAAAATCAAAAAAGCATTATATGATTAACTCATTTTAACACCTATGAATACACTAAACCAGAAACCAAATTAGGAACAGAGGATTAAAACAATACTTGAAGAGAGAAAAGACCATAACTAATTAGATGCAATGTGATATCAAAAGTGTAACCTTATATACAAAAGCTATGGAAGGTTAACTCCAGCAACCTTTATCTTTTCTGGTTATTCATACAGCAAAATGAAAATGAAAAGGTTCTGTACTAATTATCTGTATGTTCTTTATATCATACGCATAAATATACCTGTGTTGACCTTCTAGACTGTCTTGCTTGTCTAGATCTGGCTTTTCTTTGGGATTCAGACTCTTCGTCCCTAACGGGAGTGAGGTATGACCTATAGTAACAAATAAAAATTGTCAGTTGGAGATTCAATATTTATAAATATTCACCAATGTTTGTGATTAAAACAAGCAAGCATAGTGTTTAATGTGTTAAAAAAATCTTCAGAAAATGTCTCTGTACCTACTTTGAAATTCATTAATTCAGTGTGACCATTCTTATTTTTTTTTATTTTATGTGTATGGGTGTTTTGCCTTCATGTATGTCTGTATTACTTGCCTGCCTGATGCCCACAGAGGTCACCAGATCCCCCTGGGAATAGAGTTACAGATGACTACCAACAGCCACGTGGTGCTGGGAACCGAGTCTGGGCCCTCTGGAAGAACAAGTGCTCTCAACCACTGAGTAAGCTCTATTTCTTTCTAGACAGGAAGCTAGTTATACTTAATTCAGCATGCAGATTCCTTTCTTGTTTTATTTAATGGTATAGCTTAATTTAAAAAATATTGTAACTTAATTTTCAAAAAGAAACCAGGGAATTGAAGATTATGTCTTGATCTATTGAAAGAGACATAAGCATTTCACTAGCAAAGTGCCAATTCACAGATATGGAGAGGGTGAATCTAAGCTCTACTGAGAAACAACTCATTCCACGTCACTTCTCTAGAGCACCACAAATCCATTTATTAGCACTGTCCACTTAATGGACCACGTTATATCATTTTTTATTATATAAAAACGGAGGGGGCTATCTTTTCTACATCTACAATATTTTTAGGTACATCTTTCTTTCCAAACCTGGTGCGGGAGATCCTTCTGCCTCTGTGTTGATAAAGAAGCTGCCTTGGCCTGTTGATAGGGCAGAACTTAGGTAGGTGGGGAAGACAGAACTGAATGCTGGGAGAAGGAAAGAGTCAGGGAGAATCCATGGAGCTGCCAGAGACAGAAGCTGGCAATTTTACCCAGTAAGCCACAGCCTCATGGTGATACACAGATTAATAGAAATGGGTTAAATTAAGATGTAAGTTAGCCAGTAAGAAGCTAGAACTAATGGGCCAAGCAGCGATTTAATTAATACAGTTTCTGTGTGATTATTTCGGTTCTGGGTGGCCGGGACAAACAAGCGGCCTCTTCCTACACAAACCTGACTTCAAATTCCTTAAACCCTCCCTGTAGGCCTGCTTCTGTTTGTTTTAGCATTTTTAGATGATTTGTGAGGTGTATGCCTTAAAGTCTATTGTAAATGTCAGAGCGATTGTATTGAGATGGAGACACTCCTGTTATTTATTTAAACTCTGAGTACAAATCATATTCTTTGGTTTTGTTTTGGAGACTGTTTCTCTGTGTAGCCCTCCCTGGCTGTCCTGGAACTTACTCTGTAGACCAGGCTAATCTTGAACTCCTGGAGATTCACTTGTGTTTGTCTCCCAATGCTGGGATTAAAGGTGTGAGCCAGCACTGCCTGGCTACAATTGTTCACATTTTGATCAAAGACTGAATAATCTACAAAGGGGATGAAGACTTGCCTCTTGGGGAAGCAGCACTGCTAGGGCCAGTTCAATCATGATCACTTTTGGTCACAGAACCCTCATCTGTCTGGAACCACCAGGAGTTCTATGGAGAGTTAAGATCATCCCTCCTGCTCTGCTCTCCAAAGTCAATCCAAAAGTTCCAATGAACTTTTAAAGGAGCTCCCTGCCAGCTTTAGTACTCCTCTCAATTTGTTATCGTCTATCCTGTAACTGGACATTGTTCATTAAAGCACAACAAGCTCCGGTGCTGACTGTACTTTCATGCCACCTGTATAGCAGCACATCACATATTCAAACTCCTTAGAATCATCCACAGTCCCCCCTTCCACCCCACCCCAAATTCTTTAGAGACTCTAATTCCTTTCAAACACAAAGGAACTTATTATTACTGTCTATACTTTGTTTCTGAAGTCTACCTAAGACTAGAATATATGACTCATTGTTCTTCGCATGCATTTTCCTAGATAAGTAACTGTCAGAGGACAAGTTTATTTCTAATTAGTGACTCTGATTTCAGCAGTCAGGTAAAGTCCAATGGTCTGACTAGGCATGAGAGGACTGATTACAGCAATGGAGAGCAACTTAGAAAAGTTAAGAAATGGCAAATTTCAGAAAGCCAAAATTACACCTCAGCAATTATTCTGAATTAAGCTGTTTTTATGGCCTCTGTGCTGTTTTTATGTCAACTTAACACAAGTCTTAGTTACTTGGAGAGGCAACCTCAACTGAGAAAATGCTCCTACCTGACTGGGTTGTGGGCAAGCTTGTGGTACATTTCCACCATTGATGACTGGTGTGAAATGGTCAAGCTCACTATGGGTGGTGGTGCTGAGTGCTATGAGGAAGCAGGCTGAGCAAACCATGGAGAGCAGGCCAATCAGCAGACTTCCTCCATGGCTTCTGCATCAGCTCCTGCTCCAGGTTTCCAGGTTGCTGTCCTGAGTTCCTGACCTAACTTCCCTGGACAAGTTGTTAGCTGAAATAAACTCTTCTCTTCTTAAGATGCATTTGGCCATGTTGGTTGTCACAGGAACAGAAGCCCTAACTACAACAGCCTGTTCAGGGTAGACCGCAGGCTCATCTGGCTGAGTATCACATCTTGGTCAGGAAGATGTAACTCATGAGTGCTACGTCCCAGAGGACGTCTTTATGCTGTCGAGCAGCACTATGTCTATCATAAGGAGGGTTTCTCCCGTAACCGAGGCATTTCACATAAGAATTCCTTCTTACTGAGTTAATCTCACAAGAATAATCGTTCTGACCTAAATTTATAATCCCAAATTTTATTTTATTTTTTTAAAAATCTTGCTTTCTGCATTTTAGTGTGTTCTTCTAGAAGTGGAGGAGGAAAAAAAACCAATAAACAAAACATTTTCTCTATCAACTCTTCCTTAGCTTGAATTTTTCTTACAATTTTAATTGAGATCCTGTCACACATGCTCTCATCAGCACCACTGATGATATATATACATATGTATATACACTGATGATACATATATACAATATTATATACAATATGTATATACAATATATAGCACCACTATGATGTATACATGAGTACATCTGCGACCTGACACCCTTTCATCTGCTCTGCCACACTAAGCTTGGTATACTCATTCTACCATTGTTTTATAATGTTCATTCTATTTTCCTGGTTTTTACTTACATGTGACAAATACTGCCAATTTTTCCATTAACAACTACACAGAATTTTCTATGCCACAAGATTTAAAAGGAGGAAGAAAAAACTCAATAATCCTGTATTAAAATTTAAGAAATGTTCTAATGTATCATAAGGGTTTAATTTTATAGTCTTCTCTAGGAAAATCACATGTAAAGAATTACAATGTGGTAAACGAAGTAACATGTATTTACTAAAATTTAAATAAAGGACATTTCCCCTGCTTTCCACTTTTTCTTTTAAATATTTATTTATTATGTATACAACATTCTTTCTGTTTGTATGCCTGAAGGCCAGAAGAGGGCACCAGACCTCATTACAGATGGTTGTGAGCCACCATGTGGTTGCTGGGAATTGAACTCAGGACCCTTGGAAGAGCGGGCAATGCTCTTAACCTCTGAGCCATCTCTCCACCCCCCACTTTTTCTTTTTGTGTGGCACTCTACTAAATGTTGCTGCTCCTCAGTCTGGGACTTGAGTTACAGACAGTTGTGAGCTGCCATATGGGTGCTGGGAACTGAACCAGAGTCCCCTCAAAAGAGCAGCCAGTGCTCTTAACCAGTGAGCCATGTCTCCAGACTGGCTTGGAAATTATTATGTAAGCTCAGATTGGCTTTTATCCTAGGTTCTGGGATTATAGGCATGAGCCACCATGTCCATGTCTAGCTCAGAGGTGTGTGTGTATACATACATATACATATATATGTATATGTATATATGTATATATATATTTTTTTTGAGACAGGGCTTCTCTGTAGCTTTGGAGCCTGGCCTGGAACTAGCTCGCCTTGAACTCACAGAGATTCACCTGCCTCTGCCTCCTGAGTGATGGATTAATGGCGTGCGCCACCACCGCCAGGCTACATTTGTCTTTTTATACTTAAAAGACAAATGGGAGA
This sequence comes from Microtus obscurus, assembly GCA_963919715.1. Lineage (NCBI taxonomy): Eukaryota > Metazoa > Chordata > Mammalia > Rodentia > Cricetidae > Microtus > Microtus obscurus. The sequence goes on from CAWTZC010002528.1 coordinate 19,175,069, forward strand.
GCTATGGGAAAATGGTGGACGAGGGTAACTATACTAAAGCAATAGTTATGTGCAAATATGGAATCATTTATAAGACACTCCTATGCATTTAAAATTATGGTAAATTACAAACACTTAACTCTGAAATATTTTCTACCATATTCTACCTATTTGACGTTAGTGTTTCTACTTTTAAACAAAATAATAATAATAATAATAATAATTGTCGGGGGTTCCAAAGATGACTTGTGAGTAAGCATACTTGCTGTCTAAGCATAAGGGCCTCAGCTAAAATCCTTGGTTCTCATATAAAGAGTCTACATTCAGGGATCTGCGGACACCCCAGGTCAGAGTGAAGGGGAACTGGGAAGGCAGGATGAAGCAGTGTGTAACGTGGTGCTCATCTGCACTTTCCCGAATTCGCCTCTCCCATGGAAACAGATGATGTCAGCAGGTCTTCATCTGTAACCCTATTTCTACAGCCAAAGGGTAACTACTGCCAACACCCAGAGACAAAGGAAGAAATTCAGAGAGGGATTGGCTGAGGCCTTGAAGGGAGACAGTACTGCCAGACAGTAAGTACTAAGACGAAGGGTCTGAAAACCAAATGAAAACCTGGAAAACCCGGGTGTGGCAGTCTTTGCAAATTCTCTATGAAGGGCCCTGGCTTTATTTCTATGTCTTTAACTGACAGTCCTACCCAGGTAATGATGGCATTATACTGAAATCACTCTTTTAAAGCTCTTTTTAAAGGCAAAATAGTGATAAGCAGTGTTTAAGAAATACTGCTTTTAGTTGTGATAGAAAAGAGATTAGACACATTTTGTTTCTTATGCCTTAGAATAATCTTTGTCCTAATAATTTTTAAAGTAATTTGGTGTCAGATCCCTTGGAACTGGAGTTACAGACAAGTGTGAGCTGCTGTGTGGGTGCTGGGAATTGAGCCCAGGTTCTCTGGAACAGCAGCCATTACTCTTAGCCACTAAGCCATCTCTCCAGTTCTCAGGATTTAATTTTTAATAGTTAACACCCTTCATTAAAATTAATACTAATTTTGAAAATCACACGTCAATTGTCTCCTGAAAGACCGTCAATAAACCTGATGTAAGAATTAGTCTGAAAGCTGAGTGCTGGAGAACTCCCCAGGAATGCACAAGGCACTGGTTTTAAGCTCCGGCACTGATGGGAATGGGAAGGTGGGAGACACATTCATACTGAGTTCTGAAACAATTGATGATTCGGGCACAGGGAAATTTTCATTACTGGGAATTTTATTTAAAACATAAAATGTTGAAGCAGAAAATATTCTGGAAGTTAAAAAAGTATGTATAGTAACGACCTTTTCATATAAGAAAAAATTCTGACCTAGAAATCATGATTAAGACCTGAGTGTCTATTCACAGTGTAACTCTGTGCATTTGACTCCTAGTGGAGAATAAAAGAGGAAGAAGGAAGCTGGAGGGAGGGAAGACTAGGAAGGCAGGAGGAGGAGGAGGAAAGAGTGAGCCTAGGACTGGCGAAGCCTTGGCTTCATCATTAAGCTACATTGCCAGCCCAATAATGTTAAGGTGAAAAAAAATTAAAAAAATTTCAAATAAATTTTATTTCCTTTGCAAAGAGAACCATAAATTTTGGTGTGTTCTCCTAAGTAACTTTAGGTCTTCATAACACACAAATGTGCGTGTACCAGCACACATAGAAGGCAAATGTCTGGCTTTGCCTTAGATTATCCCAAACATCAGTTCTTTCAGAGATGGGCCAACAAGCCTAACGGCTAAAAGCCGCTAGCTCTGTCATTTTCCTAGGCCGGAGTGGATACACATTATCTCACTTGCTAGCCTACTAGAGACACGGTCATTGCAGTGGCCTCAATGACAATGTCCCCTGAGGATCATCTACTGGAATATTTGGCCCTCAGCTGGTGGAGCTATTTGAGGCGGCCTTGGAAGTGTGGCCTTGCTGGAGGAAGTATGTCATTAGGGGTGGGCTCTGAGATTTCAATGTTGCCTGTGGTTCCTGCTGCTACCTCAGCACCCTGTCATCATGGACTCTCACCCTCTGGACCCTCTTCCATAGTGGCCTTGGTCACATTGTTTTATCATAGCGACAGAAAGGAACTAATACACTTACCACATCTCTGGGAATAACAGAACAAAACAAACAAGCAAAGAACACAAATACCAAAAACTGGGCAAGCATATCAGCAGAACTAGTACTGTCAGGACCTTTACACACCTGCGTCTCTCCCTGACCTCTGATGTGGAGGAAACAGTGCCAGCAGTAGTTGTAGTCAGGGTTGTGGTAGAAGCTGCGGCATTTACAACAGTTGGAGCAACAGGAATGGTCACTGCGGTAGGAGCACTGTCCTTTTCTTTCTCAGTACTATCCTCAGCCCACAAACGATCTGAGGCACTATAGCATCATAAGCAGCAACACAAAAAGAGAAAAGGAAAACAGCTAAACAACGAAAGCAATTTCTAGAAGCTGAAACATGTGACAACGGGGATGGATTTTTTAAAAACACAGGATAAAACTTCTTGCAATTAGCAATCAAAAAGCTCAACCAGAGCTGTCAAAGAAAGAAATTTTTATTTTAAGCAATATAATTCAAGACCTTAGGTTTATTTTTTCCCCAGACATGCATAATTGCTGGTTTTGGAAGCAATTTTTGCTTAAGAATAATTTTAATTAGGTAAATAAAAAAATCCAGAGCCCACATTTTTCTACACAACAACGCATGCACATACATAAGCACACAGTAGACCTGAACACAGACTATCTCCGGGACTCACCTGCTCTGTGTGCCTGCGGAGGAAGACCCCGTGGGAATCTTTGCAGCAGTGCTTGTGCTGGAGAGTAGGCTTTTCTGAAGCCCAGCTGCAGAGGTAACTGTTGGTGTTGATGTGGTGCTTGGAACACTAGAACTAATCAAATCATCTTGTCTTCTACCAAAGGAGCAACTAAAGGAAAGAGTCATTTCTATATAGGATGTGTCTGTATGTATATTCTATATTCACTATTGTATACATCACACAATTTCACACACTAGGAAACCAACTGTGTTCCTAATCATCACCACCAGCTCCAGCACCAAGAGTTGCACCTACAACTTGCTAGAGTATAAATTAAATTCACCAATTTGATAGTGTAGAATTTTATGCCTTCTCCAAATGTCTTCAATAACAGTCAATATTGCACATTTTTAGAATATGCTAGACCATATATGATCACGCCAGGTTGGCTCTAACCAAAACGTGGAATGGATTCATTTAAGTAAAATAAAGCATTTGGCATTTGTGAAGAGACGTTTTTAGCCATGGGATAGATCCTTAGGAAATGACCCATGTCTACATTACACGTGCTCACACCTTCTCCTTTCTCAGTTGAGAATGAAGTTCTTTTTTAGTTTAGTTTTCTCTCTCTCTCTCTATTTTTTTTTTTTGCAGCGAACGGAGTTCCTCCTCTCCAAAATAGCAACACCAAGATGGAAATACTTTCATAGCTCTGAGTTCTAGTCCAAATAGCAATGTTCTAGATCATAGACAATGGCTAAATCAATTATGACAGTGATCTATTTCAGCTGACTTATTTAGTCAATCATAAGAAGTTCTTCAGAAGTGTTAGACTCTAAAGGATACTTTGTAACAAATTTAATTAAATATATACACAGAGCACATTCACACCATCTTTAAATATATACTGTGTCTCTAAATTACAATTTAACGCAAAAAATATGGAAGTTAAAAGAAAAGATGTGCACAACTGATATTAAATTGAGGGCTGTTTTTATAAGAACACAGAGAAGCTACTAACAAATGACGTTATTACCTTCTATGATAAGTGGTTCCTTCATTGATTGAACTATTCTTTTTAAGATCATCGTCCCATTTTCTTCTTGTGTAAGAACTACTTGTTCGCAAACTTGAAGAGTCTCTGCAAAAAGAACACCCTTCAGATTCTGGTAGATGCTGCATTAGTGTCTGTCACCTCTTATTTTGCAACTTTCCTTTCTCTGGTCCAGCAACAATGCCTTCCTTATCATTTATGAACACACCAAGCCTGTACACCCTTATCACCCAGGCACTGTGCAACCAGTGTTCTGAGAGGACACTGGAACCCCTGTACCACATAATTACAGTCCTCACCCACTAGCACCACTGGTAATAATAAAGATTCCGCAGGGAACACATAAGATAAGCCCTACCGCACATACCTGTTCTCTTTCTCTTCAATGTCAGATGTACTGGCTAGTCTCCTCGGGATTGTAGGTGCGACATACGCAAGTCTTGTTCCTTTACTATCTTTCTCCTGAAAACAGGAAAAACCACGCATGAAAAATTGTGTGTTGGAAACCTTAAGAAAAGGTTTTTAATAAGGTATACTTATATGGCCACACAATTTACTGTTCAGTATTTTCACAGTTTAGTTCCTGAATTTTAAAACTGATACAATCAATCAGATACTACAAAAGCAATGAAGAACAGCTGGCTCAACCAGTTTTCTTTTCATTTTCCTTAGGTTAAAATTAGAAAATAATTTACTATAACTGTAATAGTCAAAATACATTTATTTGTCAAAATTCATTTGTTTCTTTTGAAGAAATAAGGTTCAAATCTAGCATGACAAGGTGTCATTTATGTTATATAAGCTGTTTGTAACTATAACAATCCATGATTTAAAATACGAAGACACTGAAAAGGAACATTAACTAAATCATATTGCTACAATATGTGGATGAGAGTATGTAGTGTCAGTGATAATGGCACGCTGCCAGTACACTTGGAAAAATGGGCAATAAGTTATATAAAAGCAAAAACATTAAAGTGAGTGAGAAAAATTTCATATTAGAATGCATAACACACGGTAATACTCAGAGAAAGTAAACTGTATTAAAAAAAAAAAACCTAAGAAGTCCAATCACAGAGAATTCAGTAAGAAAACAATTTTGCGTAGCCCATTTGATGCAATATAAATATTGTCTTTCAAAATGTCATTAAAACTGTTTATTAAGACAAAGATACTGACATAAGATCAGAAAGCTGGCATAACAACTGAGGGTGATAGATGAAAGTAATTTGATCATAATCACATGCTAGAAAAAATTTCTATTCCTTAACTCCAGAAAACATATTCAATAGTAAATTAAATAAGTCTATTCATTCCCTAATACACTCTATTACAAGCAGTAGGGTTTGGGGGGTTGGAGAGATGGCTAAGTGGTAATAACACTCGATGTTCTTGCAAAGGTCCTGGGTTTGGTTCCTCACACCCACAGAGCTGCTCTACAATTGTCCCTCCAGTCCCCGGGACTCCCACATCCTCTTTTGTTGTGTGATGCATATACACAGACGCAGCAACACTCATGCAGAGCAAATAAAATAAATCTAAAAAGATTATTGAAAAGAATTTTCAAAAACTTAGTATTCTCCCCAAATTTAAAGTTTTAAGTAAATGCAACTGACCTTCCTAGAACTCACAAGACAGGTGTATTCTACATTATAAAGTTTGTGAATTAAGTTGATACCTAGGGTCTAATGATGCCTCGTAGAAAATGCATCTGATTTGCAGATTTTATGCTCCTGGAAAAGCAGTTCAAAGCAGATTATGAAATAGATTACCTTTTCTTTATTGTCCAAAGAGGATGAGAGTCTTGGACTTGAAGCTGAACGTATTACACCTGCAGTGTCTTTTTCCTTCTGGGCCTCTTTAGCTGCAGTGATTTCCGCCAGTGCACCGTAACTGCCTGTCTTTCTAAGTCCTAACCTCCAGGATGCAGGGGACTCATCTTTTCTTTCTTCTTCTTTGGGAGAAATTTTTGTAGCTGACGTTGGAAACTGTTTTCATTTCATGAAGGACAAAAACAAGAAGTTATCAAAGCGGCCCTCAGTTGGAAACAATCAGCTTACAGACAATGTCTAGGACTTTAAGTGGCAATTTCAGGAGAAAACATTTACTAAGGTTAATTTCTTAAGGCAAAAAATACAAAGATCTAAACCTTAAAGAGTAAACAGACCACCTTTCCGAGGTTAGCGTTACAAAAACACACTACACACTTCATATCACACGGAGAATTATGATGCAGATACAGAAAAAAAAAAAGATGAGCACACGGTAAGGACTTAAACCATGCATCTTTCGAATCAACACTCATACGAAGCTTGTTATATGCTGTAACCCAATATACATTCTTGCACATAGAAATGCCTCACCATGGATTTTTCGCCCTTACTGGGCACCAGCACAATGCCAGTTTTGCGCAAGCCCTGCCTCCATGATGCAGGATCTACTGACTCCACAGGCATGAGAGAAGCAATGAAATCAAACTAAAGCCAATTAAAATAAGACAGGTCAAGAGATATAGATTGAAAGTATGAAAAGAGAAAAGGGACGTTAAAAGAAAAAAAAACACAATACTGTTTTCCTACATTTCAACTTTATAATAAACTAATGCATAGGAACTGTGTGGTGACCTAACCTTTGAAAGACACTAAAACAAATTCCAGCTTCAGAAAGAGGTAATTAGGAAGAATCTAATAAAGAAAATGCCAATCCAGTTAACGGCATAGAGCCATACAGCATGAGTGAACAAGTTACTGCACATAAATTTTGTTTTCAGTGATGTAGACACCCTATATTATTTCAAACATAACTTCAAGTTTACTGCTGAATTTTCCTAATGAACATTAACTACAACATTTTAGTTAAAAACCATTTTTATGCAGAAAACTCTACTTTCAGGGTTTTCCAGCAGTACTAAAAATATATTAGTTATCCTTAAATAGTTCACAGTATCAACTTTACCTTATCAATTTGCAAATTATAATGTTCAATGTACAGAGCGAAGAGTATAACAACTAAATGTAACAAGGTCTTGTCTTTTTATTCATGGTCAAAATTTGCCAAAATCTGTAGGTTAACAATGTTCAGTTATACTGACAGATGCTAGCAGACCTTTAAAATTTTTCTGGTGCATTTTGTGATTAATTTCCATCAACAGTCTAGTTAGTTCACACTTCTCCAAATGCACACTGAATTATTTCAGGACATGAAACAAAGAAACAAGAACTCTAAGGACAAATACAGTAACATGTCCTGGATACAACACAAGCTGTCATGATCTTATTTGTACCTACATACTTAATAATGCAATTCAAGCTGACTTTGACCTGACAATCCTTCTGTCTCAGTCTCTCTAGTGCTGGGATTCTAGAAGTATGCTCACCATGCTTGGCTACAAATAGCTATGTAATTTGGTAGCACACAGAAATGTATGCGCGCACATGCGCGTATACACACACACACACACACACACACACACACACACACACACACACCCCCAAGTCTGAAACTGTGGTGATATTCTATGCAGTGTGCTAGGCATTGGGTGAAATGCTTTTTGATTTGTGTTAAAAGTCTACACTTTGGGCTTTGCAAAACGTTGATCATGAATGAATGAATGGACCTATGCTCCAACAAATTTATTCAAGGGCGATGAAATTGTGTTGTGTCACAAGTGGTATATTAGATATTTTCTCCAAGTATTTAAAAATGTTTAAGCTATTCTTTGCTTGTTTGCTATGTAAAAATAGGCAGTAAACTGACATTGGCTTACCAGACATATTTTATCAACTGCATCTTCTGTAAAATGAATTTTTCCCACCATGACAAAGCAGAAAGACGTACAGCAGAGGCCAACATGTAACAAATGTCTGCTCCTGTCTAGCTCTAAGCAAAGTTCTGTGCATGAGTTATTCTAACGCTTCACATACACAATGAAATACTGCTATTACTCATTTAGACTAGACACAAACAGAGCAAGAATACCAATTTTGAAAATGACATCACTATATTTTAACAGTTGATAAACCTCCATATTAAAGATCAAGGATTTAGATCCAGATGATCCAGATGTTTAAAAGTACCTTTCATTTTGAGCTGGTACATGAAGAAACCTATTGATATTTAACTGTAATTACCTTCTGGAAATTTCCTTCTCTTGTTTTATAACAGGATACCATGTCTCCATTCTTACTCCTCAGACTACTCTGTTTCTCTCTGGTTGACAACCTGATTGTGCTTACTCTTTCAACAGAAGAACTCTAAGAGTTAGCTTCTAGATATCCTTTCTTTTCTTCTGTCAAGGGTTTAAAGTAGCTTTCTATTTCAAGGCAAATATTAAATTTACAAAGCGTATTCTAAAATTTGCGCTTTTCTAGTCCAGTCCAACCTTTAAATTCCTAGTCTTTTCGTTTTATTAAAAGATTTTATTTATTTATTATGTATACAGTATTCTGTCTGCATGTATACCTGTGAGCCAGAAGAGGGCACCAGATCTCATTAAGGATGGTTTGTAAACCACCATATGGTTGCTGTGAATTAAAACACTGGAAGAGCAATCAGGGTTCCCTGACCTGTGGGAAGGCAGAAATCTTTAATAAATAAATAAATAAATTAAAAAAAATAAAACTCTGGAAGAACAGCCAGTTCTCTTAACCACTGAGCCATTTCTCCAGCCCTAAACTTCTAGTTTTAAATTTCTTTTTCTTTCTTTCTTTCTTTCTTTCTTTCTTTCTTTCTTTCTTTCTTTCTTTCTTTCTCTCTCTCTCTCTTTCCTTTTTTTTTTTTTTTTTTTTTGAGACAGGGTTTTTCTGTGTAGCCCTGACTGTCTCAGAAATCACTTTGTAAACCAGGCTGGCCTTGAACTCATAGAGATCTTCCTGCTTCTGCTTCCAGAGTGTTGTGATTACAGGCATGTACCAACATGCCCAGATTCTTAGTCTTAAATTTCTTAATTTAAAAAGTCCCCCTCTTCCTCCCTTCCTCCTTACCTACCTGTCATCTGTGTACATGTGTGTCATGGCATGTGAGGAGGTCAGAGAACAATTTATGGGATTTAGTTTTCTGCTTTTAATGCATGAGTTTCAGAGACTGAACCCAAGTTTCCAGGTTTAATGGCAAACGTCTTTACCACTGAGTCATCTTGCTAGCCCTCAACTTAAATTCTATTTACCTATAGAATGGACCTCTTAAATTGCATTTGGAACTTAAAACTTAACATGTATCAACCAAATGCTTTTCCTTCCAAAATATCAGTTTTCTATTTTAAAGGCTCCAGTGTTATCTCCTCAATGTCCTCTGTTTAAAACTTTGCAGTCATGCTATTTTTCTGTTATTCTCTTCAATCTATAAATTAGGGACCATGTTTCAAAAATTCCCTCTGTCTTTTAAAAGCCCATGGCTATGTCCCTGTTTATAGACTTTATCACCGTGGGCACTCTTTCCTCCTCCTCTCACCACACATTAACTGCCGGAGAAACACTATATAGGGAATGAACTCTTACGGCACTGCTCACATATTTCCTGCGATCCTTACTATTATACAAATTATTATCCCAGAAATCAAGGCATTCCATAACTTACCCTCATTTCCTGTTTTACTCTGTATATAAGTGGATGAAGCCAAAGTGATCACTTCAGTTCCCTATTATATATCATGCCTGGCTGTTCACTGTTTCTTGTCAGTCAAGTTATGCAAGCTTTTTCTCAATGCAAGTGTTGCCTCTCCATCTCTCTCAAATGCTCTGATTACATCCTCAAACCGAATGGACTTTCCCCACCATTACACATCCACCTACACCAGTACACTATACACACCCATCTACACCAGTACACTATACACATCCATCTACACCAGTACACTATACACACCCATCTACACCAGTACACTATACACATCCATCTACACCAGTACACTATACACATCCATCTACACCAGTACACTATACTGGTGTACTGTACGTACCCACAGCACAAGTAGTCTTCATAAAATTATTGCTTTGCTTGACAAACTAGGTATTCAGTGAACCAGAACAATTAATTTTGAGAAAATTCTAAATTTTCACTATCTAGTAAACAAATATAGTTCACACTTCCTTGGTTCTGTGAATTGCAAGAATCCCAATAGTTACTTTGACTAGACAAAGTTCTGTAAGCTTATTTAATTAATTATATTATTAACTATCAATTTAAAGTCAGAAATTAAACTGATGGTTTATGTATTTAATTTCAGTTCTTTGTGTTTTTTTTGGGGGGTGAGGGGGTAAGGGCTGAGGGTAAAACCTAAGCATCACACATGCTAGGAAGAGCTCGCTGCTCAACTGCACCCCTAGACCAAGCTGATAGTTTCAAACATGAGATTCCCAGAGATTATCATGTGGCATTATTCATATGCTTTTGCTCTTTTAGTTTAGGATCAAATCTTAAGGCAAGAAAAATGAACATATCTAATCGTTAGCTAAAATGACCTGGTATACTAAAGGACTATAAAGAGACATTTAATAACATGTTGCTTACTTCCATGTGTGAGCTAGTGAGTGTACACATACAAATCCATAGTCTAGGCTCTGATAGACAAGGCAGAACAGCCCAAGAAAACTTGTATCAATACTAATGCACTTTCAAATTCATTTATAAGTAAATTTGCATTTGTTAAGTCTCTAATTGTTTATAGGCAAAACCTTTAAAAATACTTAAAAACACTAAATGCTAAAGTAGATAAAAGTTTAAATATTATATATAAATTATGCCATACTGTAAGACTCTTCTATCATCAAAAATGTTCAGATTTTGAGTAAGTTATGTCTTTATGTTTTGTACAAATTGGTTATAAAATCTTAAGAATAAAAACTCAAACAATATGATCTTCAAGGTAAGTTACATGAGATTTTTTCAAATATATAAATTATAGATGTGTATGTTTAATTCCGCTTAATTACAGAATCAGGACTAAGATCTGAATTAAGCTTTTTTTCTTTACAGGAATGGTATTTTTCCACTAAGGTTACACAGATACAAAGTACTTTCCATTAGTATATTAGGTGTCAGCTAAGAGGTAAGCTATGTTTGAGAAGAAAAACTGAACACAGGAAGTATACTGTAACTTTTTCTAAATCTTTATGAAAAGAACTGCTTAGTTAAATTATCAAAAACGACATAGCTGATTTCTTGCCTAGATATTAGCAGTGGCATATGGGAACTTGAAATAATCCTACGGTCTTAGTAAACAATAAATCAAAACACCTAAATGAAAGAAACACAAATTTAGTATTCTGGGAAGAAGCACATGACAGATGTAGACATGAAATAGAATACAGATCAGTCGGACTTTGCGATGTTGGTTAATCAGCAATCTGACAAAAATCTAGGAGAATTTAAGAAGCCCTAAGTCCTAGAGCAGTAAGGAAACAATTCACCCCTATAGCGTCTTGATGCTCTAACTACGCACCACTGACACCCACATATTTCCAGCACTGAGAACTGATGTTCTTTCTTCTCTTAGGCTTTTCTTAGGTTGAGTTTTGTTTATTTTCCCCCACTATCTAGACAAAGACTCTACTACAAAGTTATAGTCCTATCAGTCAAGGTTTCAGAAGTTATACTGACTAAGGAGGTTAAAAAAAATTCTTATATATATAATTAGTGAGGATTTAAAATCAGTCCTCAAGTCCCCTCAACCCAAACACTGCCAGATACACAACAGAATGCATCTCAAGACAGAGATACAACAACCAAACACAACATCCAAGTTGTCCAATGTCTACCCAAATCAATAAAAGTTATTACTGAAGCACAATCTGGAAAACCTAGCATAGATTATATTATTATATACTGTGGATTGCATCAACGTTAACTCTCCCATGCATGATTATTTTACTGTGGGAATGGAGGATAACATGTCTGTACCTAGGAGACACAAACTGACATAATCAGGGTAAAGTTAATGGTGACCGCAATATGTACATTTTTAAATGTTCTGGAGAAGGCACAAACAAGTGAGCTCACTAAAGGTAAGTAAGGGCTGCTGAGGACAAACATGAAGAAACCCGAAGGTTAAGGAAAGTACACTGAAAGCTCTTCCTTTGTGCTTAAGAGTGAGTGGCACACCACTAGGAAATAGCTTTGAGCTTTGCTGTAGAATGGAGGGGGCAATAGAAGAAACGAAGCCAACATTTTGGGCTTATCTTTCATCACTGGTCACGCTATGGTCTCTCAATTAATTTTTACATTATTAATTTTATTTATCTTGGTTTTGTTTAGTAAGAAAAACAGTAATTTACCCAAAATAAAAATAAGTAACAAGTGTAGAGGCCTGGTTTTTCTGATATGCAGTTACTGGCATATGACAGTAGCATGTCAGGTACCTTGTATAAATTAGAAACTTAGATTATTGTTTTTGCTCCTTATTTGTGGGCCTTATTTGACATCATGCTGTGCTTTCCAAGGTGAAATTATTATTATATGACTCTAGTTAAAAGAGGCAAAAAAATAAAAACCTGAGTTTCTTGAAAGAAAAGCTTATTGAAAAAAAACTACCATGCTTGTCAATTTTGATACTATAAAAGCTTTTGATTTCCTGCTGTACTTTATTAACTTTATATACTTTATTATCAATATAGTATCAATCAACTTACTATCAATTATAAAAGGCAAAAAAAACCCCTCTATGCCACAGTTCAGAGGAAATTACAAATTAAGAGCAGAAAAATATGGTATGTTTTGAAACAACTATAAACATTGCAAACGATTTTAGCCAGTTTGTGCAAATGGTACATAAACTGAATACATGTATGTTTCATAACAGAGTCTTGGCTTACCTTTTTAATAGGCGATGTAGGGGTACCCTGACTGGAAGACAGTGTAGGCGTCGTTGCAGCTGCAGGAGCTGCTTGTGTGCTGGAAGTGTGAGCATTAGTTACAGAAGCTATTGCTTTTGTCTTATCTATGAAAAACAAACAAACAAAAAATTTAAAGAGTTGAGAGTTTATAGGAACTAGGCTCCTGTAGCTCTTTCCCTATTACTATCAGTTTGTGTATGTGTGTGTGCGCGTGCGCACGTTTGCGCACATGTATGTGTATTTAATGGTTCTGTGAGTGTATGTTCACATGCATGCAGAGACCCAAAGTCAACATCCTGCAGTTTTTCAGTGAACCTGAAGCCTACCAACTGTAGCTAGTCTAGAATCTCCTGTCTGTGCCTCTTGAAGGGGGGCATCCCAAGTAGCCAGCATGTCTGCCTAGCTTTCCTATGGGCTCTGGAGCTCTGAATTCTGGTGCTTAAGTTTTATCTGCTGAGCTGCCTCTCCAGCCCAGCAGGTAGAGTTGAAAGGAGTTTCTAGAATCTGTCTTTATGGATGCGGAACTTTAAATAACATTAACAAACAAGGGCACTTCAGTAACTCTTAAAACTAGAGCAGTGGTTCTCACTCTATGGGTCACAACCACTTAGGAAGTGAAGTACCGTTCAGCAGCAAAATTAGTTATGAAGGAGCAACGAAAATAAAGTTATGGTTTGGGGTTCCTAAGACCATTGAAAATATGTGTTTCATGATGACTGTGATCCACAGGTTGAGAACTGCTGAACTAGAGGGAAAATCTTAAGTAACACTTAAAATTTGAATGCTTAGAAATATTAGTAAAAAAGCCTACAAACAGTCATTAATTTTCTAACAAAGTAACTATTATTAAAGATCATTATTCCAGTAAATCTTAAAAAAATACTTTCGACAACAGTTTATAGTCATATCAATATGGTTAAATGTCCCAGAGAATATGACTTTCATGCTATCAAGAAATCTGAAGTTAAATATGCACAACTTAATTTTTCTTGAAATAATGTACTTAACTTATAGAGTGTCATTTAAAAAAATATCCACTGCTTCTATATTTAAACTGTTGTAAGCACTGGAGATAAACCAACCAAAGAAAGTTTCAAATACTGCATGAAGTTTTCATTCTATGAGAAATAATGAACTCATGTACAACCATTCAAAGTAAACTATGAATATTAAGACCCTGATATTATAACATAGTTGTCATATATTACTTGAGTGTACTACAAGAGTATAGACACGGAGCCAGGAGGTGGTGGCGCACATCCTTAATCCCAGCACTCGGGAGGCAGAGTCAGGTGGATCTTTGTGAGTTTGAGGCCAGCCTGATCTACAAGAGCTAGTTCCAGGACAGGCTTCAAAGCTACAGAGAAACCTTGTCTTGAAAAAAACAGAAGACTATAGATACGAACTAAAAGATTATTGAAAAAAATCTCATGACTGCCTTTTGAGAAGGAAGAAAAGGAAAGCTAAGGTAGATTTTACAGGCACCTGCACATATCTTTATTTTACTAAAAAGAAAATTTGAAGTAATTGAGCTTCAAGAGTTATTACTTCTGAAATCTTAGTAATTAGAATATGAATGTTTATTGTATTACACTTTGCTATATCTTCAAATTTCTCAAACCAATTACTCCATAGCCTCATAGGAAAGTAATCTCAGCAGCCCCTCCGCTCCTTGACCATTTAGGGAGAACTTGGGAAGCTGACAGAGCCAGCCTTCTAGATTACTGAATCACAGGAGCCAGTGGATCCCTGTGTTCTTAAATGTTGAGAAGCTGCTCAAACTCTATCCGTGCCATCCTCTAGGTCCTAGGACACCCTGAGAAGCCTCTGTACCTTCTTCAAATCTAAACACAAATCAGCAAGAAGTGGAGGGGAGCCACCACCTCCTGACAGGCAAAAAACAATAAACTCACAGGTTACCAAGATAGACACAACAGGTAGCAAGCCTGTACAAAAAAAGCTAAAACTGAAGCCTTTCTTACATTATTCCAAACTTCAAGAACAATACAATTAAAATGAATGGATGTTCGTAAGCTTACCGGCCTCCCCTTCGGACTCTGAGTCATCCTCCTCGTCTTCCTCGCTGGAGCAGCTCGACTCATCCTTCTTTCCTTCCTCCTCCTCATCAGCCTTTTCTTGTTCCAGAGACTCAATGCGAGATGCATTTTTCTCCGGTTCAATAATCAATGTTTCTTTGCTGTGAAAGGAAAACAAACTTCAACAGACTGTAAACATCAAAGGTCCAAATACATTATCAGTTTCCCTTAGACACACACCAGCAGCTTCAGTGGCCACGGCATTATTCCATTCCTAGCAGAAACAAACCCTTGCTTCATCAATTACTCACTTCTTAAACGTCTTCTGGGGCTGATTATTTTCCATATTTGCTGTTGACTCGATTAGTGGAGATTTCTTATCCCGTTTTTCACTATGAAGCTTTATCCACAGTTATGCAAGGGAAAGAAGGGTAATATCAATTAGCACAATACAGAGCAAAAAGAGAATGAAGTTATTAAAAATGGCATTTTTAAAAGGATATAAATATGAACTACAAAGAAAAAGCCTGAAAACCAGTTGGTAGTTTAAAACACAACAAACCCCAGGAATTCTAATCAGCAATAAAAAGAAAAAATGTCAGTCCTTCTGTCTTCAGCTCACGGAAGTCAGGATCCACTGTCTACTCATGGTGGTGACTGACAGTAACATATGTAGACTCTATCCCCTATTTATGGCATTCCTTGCCTGTTTGGGGCCTTCTATTATAAACTCAGGTTTATGGTCATACCTTTTAAGCATATTGTCTTAGGAAATTAGAAAAACATGTTTTAAGTATTCATTTTGTAAAAGGCAAGACACAGAAACAGGTAACCAACAATATGGGTGACCCAACCCCACCACCCCTGTATTCTAGCCCATTGGCGTTTTGTGATTACTAAGAGTAACTTTAAAACAGTATAAAATAGCACTACAACACCTCAACTGCTTAAAACTCAAAGCTAAGGCAAATTCATTAATATAAGTAATTTTTAGCAATCAAACATACCAGATTTTGTTTCTTTTGCAACTCTTCTAGATATCCTAAGATGTCTTCATCTGCTACATCAAAGGCTGTCTGGCCCTAGACAGGAAATGAGAAGTAGTAAAAATTCAATAAATCACAAATTGATAAATATAAATAAATCACAATTTTGAATAATCACACACATTTCATGTTCATGCCGGTACACATGCATGTGTGCAAGTACCGATGTGGAGGTTAGAGGGCCCTGTTGGATCTGTCCTCCAAAGTCTCTTACAGGCCTGAAACTCCAAAGTAAGCTACGCTGGGCCAGTGAGCACCAGGGACATAAAAGTTCAGGCTACCCCACCCAGCCTTTTATAGGGTTCAGGGGACTGAACTCAGGTCATAAGACTTGCAAAGGAAGAACTCCAGTGACTAAGCTAACTCTCTATTCTCTGGAAACAGGTATACAAAGAACTCCAATGCTACATGCGAAATTCATGTGTGAGAACAGCGAACACAATACTTTCCCTACATTTTAGTACCAGAATGAGCCAATGTTGTTTTGAGTATATTTATAGCAGTAACTTCACACTACAATTTTAGAAAACTTTTAACAACTGCAAAAGAATAAGCATATCCTAAAGTATCTGCCTACCTTCTTCCCATGTCTCCTAACTAAGGCATGTATTATTAGTTCATTCCCGTTCACTGAAAAATACAATTCCATGGCACGATGTACACATTTTATTAATCTGAATCCACACTGGTCATTTGCTTTTGTTCTCTGCTTACAATAAGAAGCACTACTTGGATGAAGAGCAGGACTGCTCCTGCGGAGGACCCAAGTTCAGTTCCTAGCATTTACATTGGTGACTGCCTGTAACGCCAGTTCTAGGGGATCTGATACCTCTGGCCTGCATTCAAGTGCATATGTTCACAGATACATATACATACAAATAATTAAAATAATAAAAATAAGTCTTTAAAGACACTGTTATGAAGACGCTCTCTCTCTCTGTGTGTGTGTGTATTTGGGGGGCAATTTCCATGTTAAAAGTGAAATTAATGAGTCATATGGTTACTGTAGGTTTTGAAGCCTCTTAATTCGATTTCCTAAAACTTAAATGTTTGTGTGTGTATGCACGCTCGTGTGTGTGCGCTTATGCAGCAACTTCACGCATTGTTTACTGTTAAAAATGAGTTCAAAGGAACACTTGTCGGCATATTTGTGTTCCCTGTGGAACAACACTCAAGGTTTTAAGGTCACCTTTCTCTACCAAACCAAGGGGTGGAAGCTGGAACATCTCGCCTGACCAATTTCAAACTGAAGCAGTAAAAACTAAGAATTAAACTGACTTCAAAAAACAAAACAAACCCCAAACCAAGATCTGTAATAAAATAACTGGTTCAGAATTTTAAGACAGAAATTCAGTTTTGATATATTGTATTCTCTGTACATTTAGTTCTAAAATGTTTGAAGCTCTATATTTTAATGCAATTTGTATTTTTAAGTATCATGCCCTTATGTTCAAATAACTCACTGATTTCTTAAACACTTACTAAACCTTATGAAGAAAATTCCATTATAAATTTTATGAATTGTAATTACATTTTTGCAGTAGTTGAAATTTCTCTTTTTAATAGCTAGAAACTGGTTACTTTACTAACTAACCTTTCTTCTCATTTTCTCCCTTGATTAATGAGTCTGCTTTGCAAATAGCAGTAGAAAGAGAATGAAAACTAAAGTAAAATGTGGGCTATAAGAGAGAAAACATTTCAATGTAAAAAGCACCCCCACCACCTATCAACATGTATCAGAAACACAAGCACGGGCTGCATGCGATCTGCTAGACACGAGAGTCCGGGCATTATGAGACTCGTAGCTATCCTCATGTGCCACCGGCGGCACCAATGGAATGCAAGCGCAGGAAAGCACACAGCTTGGTCAGGTGAAGCAACGGTACACGGCTCAGGACACAGGGATGAGATATTGGAAAGTAGGAACTTGTCAAATCAAAGGAACAAAACAAGCTGCTTGACAAATCAGTTCAATGTACCTACTCATTAGCAGAGCCACAGATCTATCAAGGCCATTGACTCTAACTTCATCATCTCTTCATTTTTTTCTTTCTCACTCATTCTAAATGAATTGCTTTTGCAGACATGATCTCTTTAAACCTTTGGAACTACCGGTGAAGTGGGTTCTAGAAACTGTTGATGATTTTCAGGGTTCAGATGGGAAGTCTGAGTGATAACTGACAGCGTCATGGAGGTGAGGGAAGCAGACGTGGGGATAGAATCCAGGCCTGCACTGCTGCAGCATATGATGTAACTGCACAGTATGAGGTTGAGCAGGATTAGGAGGGGAAAAAATACCTGTGCCATTAGCAGCAGAAATACCTAAACCTGCATGACAGAGATAATAATATGCTCTAACTGTTGTGCATGAACAGAAATTCCAATAAGAAAATTATCATCAATGATATTAAAGAGACAATAGGTACATTCTAGTAATTATTTTAATAAAAAGTAAAATAAAATTTTTATATTTAAAAACAATATTAAGAGTTAAAATAATGTTTTATAGTTTGAAGACAAATTAAAAAGTTGATAAAACATTTTATTGACTTTTAGAACATCATTTTCACATAGAAAGACTTTTATAGACTTTAGAGGATTTGTATGTTTTCTATACTAATATTGTTTTCCACATATTATATTTTCATTTTTAAAAAAAACTTTCAATGTGTGAACATGTGTATACATGTTGGTATGTGTTTGGGCCCTAAATCATGGTTAAGTCATGTAAACACTCATAGTACTTTAAGAGCCTTTACTTGATGTTTTAAAGAAAACAAGTACTCATGAAAGGGGCCCGAAGACATGGCTCAGAGGTTAAGAGCTCTGACTTCTCTAACAGGGGAAAAAAGTTTAATTCCCAGAGCCCACATGGTGACTCACAACCATCTACAGTTCTAGTTCTAGAAGATTCAACTTCTGGCCTTTGTGGGCACTTTACATACACGGTGGAGAGATACATGCAGGCAAAACACCCACACACATTAAATAAAAACAAATCTTAAAAAGTATTAATGAAAGAAGGAAATAACATGATAAAGTCACATAGCAGGTTCACACAATTGCTACAAAAGCATCTGCTCTAATTAAGCCTAAGACAGGCCAAGTACAGAGGTTCTATAATTCTGGCACTACAAAGTCTATGGTAGAAGAATCAAGAGTTTGAGGTCAGCCTGGACTACACAGTGAGTTGTGGATAACCTTGAACTATTATAGAAAGTACTTTTACAAAAATAAAAAGGACCCCAGATTGGTGCTACACGCCTGTAATCCTAGCTGGGAAGGCATAGCCAGGCGGATCTCTTTGAGTTCAAGACCAGCCTGGTCTACACAGTGAGTTCCAGGATAGCCAGGGTTATACAAAGAAACCCTGATTCAATGCCCCCTCCCCGCCCCCCAAAAAATTCTTGCTGCCTGGGTTCTGTCCCAGCATCCACATGGTGGCTTACAGCCATCTGTAATTTAGCCAGTCCCAGCGAAGCCAACAACCTGTTCAGGTATCAGGCATGTAAGTGGTACACAAGCAGATAAAATACTTACACACATAAAAAATTAAGGAAAATATAACAAAGAACAGAGAAGACAGCTTGACTCACATAGGAAATTTATGTAACTATTGAATTTTTAAATAAATAAACCTAAAAAATTATGACTAAATATGGTATAAAAGCATTTAGAGTTGTCTACGTTATTTCTATTAAAATGTTTTTAAAGTCTTGCATTTTAAAAGAAATTTTAGCAGAAATTAAAAAACAAATTGTAGAGAAACAATGGAAAAAAGAAACTAAAAGGAAGAGAGAAAAAAAAGAGAAAACCTTAAAGTGAGGCTTTAGGAAAGTGTTCAGCTTCTCTGAGCACATCCCTAACCCTGCGAACACAACCCCTGAGGTTGGTGAAAGGGTAATGTCAGATAATTGCACATGAAAAGGGCAGGGCATTCTAGACTATGAGAAAAAAGTCACTAACATAATAGAATAAAGAGATATGAGAACAAATCTATAGAAACAAAAGAAGTTGCTATAAAAGTGATAGGAAAATTCAATGTTAGAAACTAAAATGATTTTATTTTCACGTGTAAATATGTATTATAGCTAAGATAATTAATTATAGGCCAAATGCAAAACGAAATTCTTCTCATATAGATTATGTATTACATATGTCCCAGCCAGGGAAACATAGCATGTAATATTCAGAAGTTACATTATCTTTTTGGAAAACTGTTTCAATTAAAAAAAAAAATCTTCCTTTTTAGTCTTTTTTGGAAGTCACTATTACTAAATAAACCAATTATTGATGCTACGCATGTGAGTAGTGAATAAGTGGCCTGTAATAATTCTGGAAGAAAGCTGGAATGCAGGCAGACCAGAGCTCATATAACAGAACACATACTTTAAGCTTTCAACTGTGAGTATGTGAAACCTGTTTACCAACATGGAGCAGGAAACTAACTAGCAAGAATACTGTGTTCACTGACAAAATGACACTATTTGAAAGGGAAAAGTGGCTTTTTTTTTTTTTTTTTTGAGATTAAAACTTTGAAATTTATTCTGTCTGGGTTTCTGGGCACAACAAAGGCTAGCCAGCAGGTCCCTGTGTCTGTCAGTGACCCTGCCTGACCTAGAAGATGCCAAAAGAAGTCATGTCCCCACCGGCGATGGTGGCGCACGCCTTTAATCCCAGCACTCGGGAGGCAGAGGCAGGCGGATCTCTGTGAGTTCGAGACCAGCCTGGTCTACAGAGTTAGTTCCAGGACAGGCTCCAAAGCCACAGAGAAACCCTGTCTTGAAAAACCAAAAAAAAAAAAAAAAAGGGAAAAGTGATCCAAGAAACCAGTTAACTTGATCTCCATGATTTCTTAAAAACATGATGTACAAAGTTTATTTTTTCCCCATTTCCTTTATCCAGTTATGGATCATGAAGTAATTCATTACCCACTGAACAGTTTTCCAGCAATCTCACTTCAGGATCCACTATCACTAACTATTGTGACAGGCTACTACGATTATCATCAGCCAGCTGAGGCAGTGTAAACCTGCAATCTCAGTACATGTGAGGCCATCAGTCTCAATACAAACCTCAGTGACATATAGAACTCGGTCTTATATCAGACACTGTCTCCAAACAAACAAGCCCTAGCCTTAAAGATGATCAGTCAAAAAGAAAGAGAAACACTCTAGTACACTGTTCCGACTTCTACTGACAGCAGTAAACATTTAAACAAACACATAATTTCTTAATATATGAGTACCTAAAAATATAGTAGCTATGCAAGTCTTCAAATGTTCTGTACATGTATGATAAAATGATTACTCAAGGAATCCTACTCCCTTTTCTGCAGAACAGAGCATAAGCACCTCATGTGGAAGCTAAAACAACTTAAACGTGAATAAGTGGACTAATAATGGACAGCAGATAAAGGTCACATCATTCATAATCCTGGATTATATTGTGGTTAGAATTTTGTTTCTAGTGTTAAAAATGTTTAAAAGGCCTACCACTTTGTTGACCATCTCCATATCACACAGATTGTCCACTAAAATTCGACATGCTTCTTCTTTACCCCAATGAGCTGCAGCATGAAGAGGTGTCCAGCCATCATAATCTTTAATATTAACATCATAGCCTGCCTGTATTAAAAGTCTAAAGAAATTACAGTGAATTAGATAATCATTAAAATCTAGAAATTAACAAACATGATAAACAGCCTTCTATCATGCAATTTAAGCACAATTAGCAATTTAATTCTTTTCAGACTTCCAAGTCCTCCTCCTCTTAATTAATTAACTAGGGCAAATGGAAAGTAACTTACAGAAGACACTTGAGTCATTGCCACAATGAGCTTTTAATTAATGCTAATGATCTTAACTCTTACAGTTTGATATGACACTGATTAATTCTTGTTAGTATCACTTGTAAGTGAAAATTTTCACTGAGAAGCCCAGTTTTAAAAGTAAGATTAAGCACAATGGATCAATCTGTGCATAAAGCTTATTTGCTGCTGCAAGAGCTATCTTTAGATGTCCAGATGATACAGCTTCTCAGGCCAAATGTGGCCTAAAAATATATTAGAATCCAAGAAGCTTATTTTGTAATGCTTAGCTGCTTTGTATTTGAGGAAATGGTTTATGGAAGCTTTTTGAACCTTTATGACCTACTACAAAAAATTTCAAAAGAAACTGATACTCTGTTAGGAACAAACAAAGCGAAACACGTATTTCAAGGTACTGAGTCTTCTATTTTGCATCAGTAGAAAGCAGATATTCCAATCACTAATAAGCTATAAAATAGAAATACATTTTTAATACAACGCAAAGAGTAATATAAATTAGCATGCCCTTCTAACTGCAAAGTGACATCGACCTTCATTTTATTCAGAAATTATGTTCACATAATGAACCTGTAAGTTGCACATAGCACAGCCCAACACACAAGCAAACGATGCTTTACATCAGAAATCTAATATACTTTTACCTGACTCTCCAAGATGGTGAGCTTGAGAAGGGCTTCTGTTACCTACAGGAGGTGGTAGTGACAGCTAATGTATAATCACCTATTTGTTTACTGTTAGAAGTGGTGGTTATGTGTAAATGCTCACATCTGTAGTCACTGCACTCAGGTGGCTGGGGCAGGATGACTGCCGCTAGTCTGGGTTAAAGAGCGAGATTGTGGAAAACAAGCCAAAACATAAGAAATATAAACCGGCCTATTAATTAATAATATGTAGCTATAGTGGCTATTTCCAAACCTAGCTCTTAAAACCAAAGCTATCTTAAAAACTTGGTTTAATAAAAAATATTCTCCAGGTCAACTATAGCACTATTGAATCAACACATTAGGGCTCTAATTATTAGAGCTTTGTCCATCCAAATATATTTTGTGGGTTTTGAGACTATCTTACTACATATGACAAGCCAAAGGTGAGGGACTGCAGCATGTGCCACCACGTCTGTTGGCCTGGCTGTCCATCTATATCCATTCATCCCTAATTTTACACACAGGATGTTTTTACAAAAATAATCCTTATTATAATACTCCTATATGGCTCTTATAATTTTGCCTGGCTTTTGTCTGCAGAACTGTATTTAAAAGCAATGATCTAAAGAACAGGCTAACAGATATAAATGTATGATCAGATACATAAATGTATGAACAGATATTCAGTATGATCAGAATTTGTATTAATAGAGGGATAAATAACACTAGACTATTAGATAATAAAAGCATATCCTCATTAGGCAATATGAACTTTAACAACATGAAATTATAAATACTTTTGGGAGTGGGTGTAGAGGGAAGACTTTAGCAGGAAAATACATCTTCAACATAGTTCTCTAAATGTGCCAGGTTCTATGAGGACGCTTAGAAAAAAAAAAAAAAACAAAAATTAAAAGAAGATAAAGAAGAATAAAGAATAAAGAAAAACAAAAGCACCTACACTCAAAGAGCTTTCTGATGGACAGCAAAATGAGACAACAAAACCCAGTGCCCACAGACAGGTTCTATGGAGCTGCAATGACGGCAGAGAAGGAAAGCCTTCAGAATCACACTGAAAGGAGCTGTGCATGGTCACAGGGAGAGAAAGCAGAAGGCCTCGTTTGGAATAGGTTTCTTCTTTTCATTATTTATCTTATTTACCTATTTACATAAGTTCCAAACACACTACAAACCACACCACATACAGAACATGCACACACATACACACACACTAGACCACACCACATACACAATATGCTCACACACACCTACCACATACACAAACACGCACATGCAAAAATACAAAGGGAGAATATTATCCCAAGTTGTACATTACTAATTAGTTTACAATACTACAGATTTTGACAACTCCATGAGAAGTTACATCTACGAATCTTATTTTTAATTTAATACTTATTTCTTCATTTGATTTTGACATTTCATAACACTAGCATTCTTTCTGTAATACAAAGGAAATTTTCTCATGTATGTTTTAACTGCTAGAGTCTTCCACAGAAACTATGTACCATGATTTATTAAGCCATTCTTCTATTCTTATTACAAATTATATTGCCAGCACATAACTTTCTTCTTAAGTGAGATCTATAAGAAACTCCTAGAGGTAGAACTGCTGAGATAAGGAATAATTATTATTGCTTGGTAACATTCACATTACTTATTAATGGAGTTGAAAAATACAGAAAAGCTTTAGATTAGAAAGAAACAGGGAAGGACAAGAAAACAAATTAACCACGTTACTATTCTAAGAGAGACCTACATTATTAAAGGTGAAATTAAAATGGTCAGGAAATCAGGGAAGGGCTCTTTATTGTTTTTATTAACAAGTCTCTCTCTCTCTCTCTCTCTCTCTCTCTCTCTCTCTCACACACACACACACACACACACACACACACACACACACACGAACACTGCCGCAAGGAAACTAGCTGATCAGCATACAGTCTGATGTTTATGAACTAATACTTAATATTATAGTATCAGCAAATTGAATTCTAGCATTTCTATAGTAAAAAGAAAACTATTTACATACTATTTTTATTCTCAACCTCTAGTCAATATGGAACTCTCCGATGACTCTTGTAACTTACCAGCCTGACAGATAAGATATAATGGTTGGCTGATACTTAAATCCATTTTATGAGAAAACTGTAACTGAAACAAACAAACATAAATACCCAGAGAACAGAAATATTAAAAATTTGAGAAAAGAATTTTAGAAATCATCTGTTTTTTACAGTCTGCTTCAAAATAACATTTGCACATGTTTTAAGAAAATGAAACTCTGTGAAAAGTAATACATACTTTAAAACTTCTGTATAGCCTTTGGCAGCTGCCACGTGGAGCGCAGTACCTCCAGATTTTGCATGCCGGACATCACTGATATGGCCACTGTTTAGCCACTGCCTCGCATCTCTGAGCATTATCCGTTCTTCTTCTTTTCGAGCTGCTTCTATATCAACACCTTTTGGGGGAAAAAGTATACTTACATTATTTTCATTTTTCTTACTCAAGAATACTCTTCCCAATTCTACACAGTGAAACAAGATAACAAAAATTAATGTTTAAATGAAAACTAACAGTTACACAACGGTTTTGAAAAAATGGCTGATTATAAAGGAATGTGAAATACAACAGATATTTTATTAGCCTTCTCAGACAAGTATTTAGCTTTTGCCCCACAATATTATTCTGATTGTATTTTGTTTTTTGAGACAGTGTAGCCTTGTGTAGTCTGTAACTAGCTTTGTTGAACTCCTAAGTGCTGGGACAAAGGTGTGCACCACCATATCCAATTTGGTAATCTTTTTATCTTTTCTGGTTACTTCTGTTTTTTTTTTTTTTTTAAATTCAAGCATCCTTTGTACAAAATAAAGTGGACCTTGCTCTGCCACATGGAGGAGAGTCAATCAATGCATCAAGCCCTAAATGCCTTCTTTTTCCTCTCTAAACACTCTTTCTTTTCCAGCATAGCATATTCTCCATACGATGAGGACTGTCTAGTTACAGAGAAAGTCTTTCATTTAAAAGTATTATAAGCACTGTCTTGGCTAAAGTGATAAGAGCAGAACAAAT
The DNA here is from genome assembly GCA_963919715.1 of Microtus obscurus. NCBI lineage: Eukaryota > Metazoa > Chordata > Mammalia > Rodentia > Cricetidae > Microtus > Microtus obscurus. Next base: position 19,200,371 of record CAWTZC010002528.1, read on the forward strand.
ATAAAAATGAATAAGATTTTCTCGTTCCAATCTTCAAAGAGCTCTCTACCATGAGAGAAAGTATTTTTAAATTAGTAAAGATAATGGGGAAATTTCTAAATGATCTTATCTTTTCTTATGGCTTCAATTAATGGTTACTTAATGACATATGACTATTTATAAATTATAAATAAGTAGTGTATTTCAGAAGAATAAGCTTATCAAAAGTAAAGATATTCTTATTTTATAACTTAATCATCTGACAGAATATAGATAAACTTTGTGGTAAAGAAATAGTTCCTGAGAGAGTAAATAAATGATTAAAATATATATATATAACAATATATAACACAACCCTTTTAGTCTCCTTTAGCTAATATATTTTCATAGTCTATATCCATATATACAGCTGTCTGGCTAGGATCTTCCCACTCACCCACCCACCCACCCTCCTTCTCCAGCCAGGCAGACAATGAGTGCCTACATTATGAGACGCGAAGCTGCTTTTATTTATAAGGCAGAAAAAGTTATACCTGAGAAAAAAAATAAAACAGGTCAAAATGATTGAGATTAATGAGGAGAAGCTATTCTACAGGTTGGCAGAGAATAGTCTCTAATTAAAATGATGCCATCACTGTTTAGAAACAAGGGAATGAAAGCTTTCTATAGAGGACAGTGAACTGCGTGACCCAGCCATCTTAATTTAGAAGCATCACTTCTGCTGAAACGTGAGACATGGAATAGCTGTCACAGTATGGAGGCCACTATAGTGACTCAACCAGGAGACAGAGGTCACCTTAACTAGAGTGGTACTAGGAAAGGCAGAGAGGTGGTTCATCCTGATGCTTCACGGTGGATCAATCTCTGCTAATTTGAACACAGATATTAATTTGGATACGGAAGAGAAAATGTCACACACACACACAAAATAGTACAGCATATTTAAAAAAGACATGACTTTATTTTGAATTTATTTATTTGGTAGGGCCAAATAAAATAATGCAGGTTTTACTTTTAAACCTAGTGATTTGTTGGTGCTGACCTTGACCTTGAAGGAAGGTTAATTTGTAGAAACTAGTTCTACTCTTAGGCTTTCCAACTTCCATCAATCATTTTGTAAGTAGTTTCATATGCACAATTGTCCTTCCTCATACAAACCTAGTTAGAGATTAAGATCAGCCAAGTAACAGCCTGAGGAGCAGAAAAAACACTAAAAAAAAAAAAAAATTGCAGTGGAACACCGCCATGTGTATCTCAAACTCAGCAGTAGAAGTTTAGCAACTTCCGGAAACTAGCTGTTGCTGCAGCTACCAAGTATCTGTGGTCATCCAGAACCCTGGCAGTCACTGTCCTTTTACCATACAATACTCTCCGATTAGCTACGATTCTGAGGGGCCATCTCCTAGTCTGTCTTCTGACAGTTCCTATAACTAGTTCACTTCACATTGGACTCTGATCATGAACTGAACTTATCCAATTCTTCCAGTTCAAAACCCCTACCACTGTCAGATGGGAATAGCCCAAATTTGGTCATTATGTCTCTCTAAAATTTGTCAACGGCTGAACTTCTCTCATGAGACAAAGCTAGACGTCTTGTAAGTAGCAGACACGGTCATCTCTCGTCTTCCTCTTCTACCTTCAATGGGTGTGAACATCTAGATGTCCATCCAGGGTCCCAAATGTGCCGTGCTGTTTAAGCAATTATCTCCTACACAGATCATATCTTCATTTTGCCTGCTTGGCAAATTACCGCTTCCCAGGACACAGCTCTTTTTAGAAGTTTTTCTACTTTCACCATCTTAAAGCATTCAGACTCTGACTTTGGTGTTTATCTATCTTTATCCAATTACAAAGCAATCACTCCCAGCAGTCTCCTTGGGATTGAGGCATTCTTCTGGAAGGCTCAGGAGACCCAGGAGGTAAACAAAATGTCACATAGCTAAGAAAGCAGAAACTTACAAGATTCTCAAAAGTCCCTCCTCAGAGAAACCCTCTCTCAAAAAAACAAAACAAAACAAAAATCCCTCGCCAGCCTTACAGAAGGAGACTGACCAACTGGGAAAGGAAAGTTTTAAATTATACAGAGAGCCCCAAGGACACAGCTTAAGTTCACTGTCACTCTTATTAAGACAGGCTTCTCAGTGGGACAGCTGCACTTGAGTCATCCCTGCTCCTGTAAGCGACCCCTCACCCATACACCTGTTGGAAACACCAAGAAAAGCTCACTGGCTCTCCTAGTGAACACTGGTGCAGTTCTGACTTCAGTTTGTCAGGGGCTCCCTCTCTGAAGTAGAAAGGTGTGTTGCATTACCTTGGGGGGAAAAAAAAGGTTCTCACTTCTTTTTTTTTTCTTTTCTTTTAAGACAGGGTTTCTCTGTAGCTTTGGGGCCTGTCCTGGAACTAGCTCTTGTAGACCAGGTTGGCATCTAACTCAGAGATCTGCCTGTCTCTGCCTCCCGAGTGCTGGGATTAAAGGTGTGCGCCACCACGGCCCTACCTCCAAATCTTGCCAAAATAATCCAGGTTTAAGGTATGCTGTAAAGGAAACCTTATGGAAAATTAGAAAAGAAAATCCCTCTCATGTTTTAGGTGCATGAGAATTCTGCCTGCACGAATGTATGTGTACCACCTCTGTGATGGATGCCCAGGGAGGTCAGAAGAAGGTGTTGGGTCCCTTAGAACTGAAGTTACAGCTGACTGTGAATTATCATGTGGGCACTGGGAATGAACCCAGAACCTTGGGAAGGGTAGCCAGTGCTTTTAGCCACTGAATCATCTGTCCAGACCTCTCTTCCTTTATTCTTAAAACAACTTTTAATGCAACTAATATTTAGTTCATAAAAAAAATCTAAAATGAAATAAAACTATCAATAAATTATGTAATTTATGTTAGTAGACCTGTTTTAAAATTCCAGAGCTTTGACAAACTGACTTGTGGTGCTGAGAAATCCCTAATTTATTTGGCTATTAGTATCACAGATTAAGACATAGAACTGAACCCAGATTGGCTGACACTGAACCTCTGACTTGGTACTCACTAGCTGTATTACCATGGGAAGATAATAAATACATGCCACACTTCAGATTACTCATTTGTGACCTCATAGGGTTATTTTGAAGATTAATATATATAAAGTTTTAGAACAGGAATGAATAAAAATGTTAGCAATTAGCACCAGCTCTAAAACTCTGATTCTACTTTTCTTTTATTACCTTATCATCTAAGAGAAATAAAACCTTACTATCTACCTAACAGGTCCTTCAGTCATCTGCTACAGTTCTAACACCTTTAAACAATGCAAATAGAAGATAAAATTGAGTAGGATATATTCAAGTGATTAAACTAAGAACTGTCATAGTAAGTTACAAAAAAAAAAAGTAGCCAAATCTCTCAGTCATAATAAGACAGCAATTTGGTTAACTAAAATTAAAAAAAACTTATCTGTGCCTGGCAGTGGTGGTGCATACCTTTAATCCTATCACTTGGGAAACAGAGGCCTTGGTCTCTGAGTTCAAGGCCAGCTAGGTCTATGGAGTGAGTCCCAGGACAGTCAGGGCTACAAAAAGAAAGTCTGTCTCAAACAAACAAAGAAACAAATTAAGTAAAAAACCAAAAATCTGTAACCTTAGCTTAAGTGCACGCGCGCGCAAGCACACATACACACAAACACAATATAAAGCAAAAATTCTTTTAGCTTCTGCTTAATCATTACTAATTTCAAAGACCATTTCCTTAAGCATAACTATTTACTACTCAAGTGTAGAAAAATACGAAAGTAAAAGGCCAGCACTCAGGAAGCTGAGACAGGAGCATCTAGAATTTAAGGCCAGATTGGGCTACATACCATGCGAGTTACAGGCTGGCAGAACAAGACTCTCTTTTTAAAAAAGAAAAACTCAAAGGACCATTTAACAACAGCATGAGGCTGGAGAGGGCTCAGCTGCTAGGTGGCACTTGGCACGGTGCAATCCCAGCAGGGAAGGCTAAGGAGCCGCTCAGGCTCCACAACCTAGTCAGTCTAGCTAAACTGTGTGCCTGAGTTCAGGACAGCGAAAGACCCTGCCTTAAAATCTGGGAGTGCCTGAGATCCAACACTGAGTTGTGCTCTGCCTTACCTCTGTGGACACAGGTAGAAGTGCCCCTGCATACACATATTTAAAAATAAGAATTCTGATATCACAGTGATGTGAGCAAGGTATGCTGGTATACATCTATAATTTGAGTGCTCAGAGTCTGAGGGAGAAGAAGCTGAATTTGAGGTTAGCCTGCAATACAGGGCAAGAGATTGGAGGTAGGGAGGGATAAATAAAAAAAAAATTATCTCTGCTAAAGATATATTAAAGGTGTTCCATTTATTTTTTTTTTGTCTGGGCGGTGGTAACACACACCTTTAATCCCAGCACTCGGGAGGCAGAGGCTGGCGGATTTCTATGAGTTTGAGACCAGCCTGGTCTACCAGAGCTAGTTCCAGGATAGAGAAACCCTGTTTCGAAAAACCAAAAATAAAACAAAACAAAAAACAAAAACAAGTAGTTTATTTTTATATATGTGTATATCTGTGTAAGTGTATGCTATGTGTGTGGGGAGTGCCCCGGGAGGCAGTTGGAGTTATAGTTAGTTCAGAGCTGCCAGACATGGGTTATGAGAACAGAACCCATGTCTCTAGATGAGTAGCAATTGCCCTTAACCTGCTGAGCCATCTCTCAAGCCCCAAATTCAACCTATCTTGTCACATTCTGGAGTATTACAGTATTATTACTTTTTTCTGCATGAACTTGGTCAGCAACCAAGCTTCAGTTCCTCATCTGTAAAATGGGGTTAGCAGTACTATAAACACCACAGAACAGCTGATGATGAAATCAAAGAATACGCAGGAAGTTCCACACCCATTCTGCACCGACAGGAGTGCAGGGCCTTTGTTTACCACTATCAGTCTCTCTTTTCCTGTGGATTTCTCACCTTGACATCTCCATCAATTCCATCAGTACTATCTGGATGTCATGGAGCATACTATAAGCCTAGGACATTCCAAAGTAAACTATAACAGTCCCAGAACCAATTTCTGCTTCGTCCCATTTTCCCTTGTGAACTATGTAAGCATCACTTCTTCAACTGCAAACTTCAGTGAGTTGCTTTAACTAATATGTCAACTCTATAGTCAGTTTTCAATTGTATCACTTTATCTCCAGTTCCTCAACAAAGTCCCACCCTTTTCCATCTCAAATAACTAAGTTTTGGCTCCTATCATTTTCACTCAGACTACTTAAAGAAATTAAATTAAAAAAAAAAAAAAACGCCTTCTTAAGGAATACATGCTTCCTGCCGTCATACTTTGTTTCACCCCCCCCAACCCCATGATAATACTTTTCATTATAAAAACCTAATTCAACCAAATGAATTCCCCACAGACAGAGCTTCCCATCTCTCCAAAAAAATGTCCTTTGCCATCCGGCTCCAGTCTATCTTTTCAAGACTTACCTTTAACTACTTACATCTTAACTCATTATTTATTGTCCCATAGTCATAAATGCTCGACATAAACTATGGACCCAATTCCTTTACTTGGTACATATCCCCTTTCTGCCCAAGCAAACTGCGTCCAAACACTATCCCTCTGAAACATTTTCTAGCCATGGCAGTTACTCTTAGAATATGCTGTCCTTACAACACATTGTACACATACACACGATGTTGTGATACTCAAACGCTTGCTATTTTTTTCCTAGACTGAAATCATTGAAAAACAAGATTCTCTAATTCTTTTGTTGCTGCTGTATTTAACACTTAGAACATGTCAGTACATTAATCAATAGTAAATAGACTGTTACAAACTGGCCTTGATCACAGCTATACTAGCAACTTCTTTCTTCTTTTTAATGTTTTAAATTTCAGACAAAGCAGAACCCAGGTTGGTCTGGAATCCACGTTCTAGGTTCCTTCCGCTATGGGTCCGCTTGGGTCCCGGCAAAATAGGCTCATAGTACCAAGACCACTTGTACTTATACCTACTGTCCATAGTAACTAATGTTAAATAAACAGCAGCATGAAAACCCTTACTTTATTTACACAATTATCACTATTTGGCAGAAAATTATAGCTTTCCATCTGAATACACATCATGGCAAAATGGACGATAAAGTTATTTTTCTTAATCGCATATGGCAGCACACGTGTAATTCCAGTACTCAGGAGTCGGAGGAGGGACGTGAGCTTGAGGCAGCCCTAGCCACAAGGCAAGGCCCTTATCTCAAAGAAGCAAAACAACAGAAAGGTTATTTATTATGCACCTCTTCTTTCAGATTCCTCAGCTTCTTCTAGAAAATCCACCACCGTGGAAACACCCAGAGCATGGACACCTAAAGCGTTCCCATGTGTTCCTGTTCTATAACCCTCTAAATTGTAGTGCAATTGTCACTACAACCAATTCTGTAATCCCCATCACTACTGAAAAGAGCTCTGTCCCCATTAGCAACCATTCCCTATCACAATGAGGTTCCTCTAACCGTCTATCTCCATGTTGTATCTCCAAATTCACATATTCAACTGTCTATCTAACGGGCAAAACAAACTCAGCATATTTAAATGAACTTCTGATCTTCTTCTGAAACAATTCTCCTCACAATCTTTCTATTTAATGGAAAGAGTTCATTCAACGTTCACTGAAAGACCTTGGACTCTTTTTCTTACATATCCTTTATCTTATCACTCAATACTATTCTTGGTCAAGCTATCAAACTATACTCACAATCCTCTGATGGAGACGTGATGACAAATACTTGTGATCAAAGCATTCAGGAGGCTGAAGCAGGAGGATTGCTGCAAGTTTAAGGTTGGTCTAGGCTACACAGCAAAACCCTGCTTCATTCCCCATTACTACATATATGTACATGACACACAGTCACATTCCTTCTAGTCACTGAATCTACACCCAGTCATGTCTAACTCCATTGTAACTAGATTACCACAATTATTTCCTAAATATTACACTTGGACTCTTCCCTTCAATCTATTCCTGGCATAACAACCAGAAACTTCTAAACATCACATTCCATTCACCCTTTGCCTCGACCCCTCCAACAGCTTCCTAATTTACTAAGGTTAAAAGCCAGATTCTGTAAGACCTGTGGCCTGCTGTTACTGCCCAACTTCATCTAGCAATCTTATTTTTGCCCTGCCATTTTGATCCTGCTAGTCTGCTTACTGCAGTTTTGCCTACATCAGGTGCCTTCTCATTCTTATATTCATTGCTTCCTGTCTAGAATGTTCTTTTCCCAGAGTCACATGACTCACCCTCTCCCCTCATTCAGAGCTCAGCTCAAATGTTCCCATCAGTAGGCATTTATGGCCATCTTATTCAAATCTGCAAGGTGACACATCTATCTTGTATGTCCTTTTGCTTGTTGTTTCAACTCTGAAGTTATTGTATATACTTTTATGTCTCAAGTCTTATGATACATATTCCAAATTTTTAAAACAATGTAGAGAGAGGAATTTTTTCAAATAGAATAATTCTATACATAAAATCATTAAATTCTATACATAAAATCATTAAAACGACTGTTAAAATTTATTCAAATATGATTGTCCTTCAATGGCAACAGATACTTTTATCAGGGAAGTCATGTGTGACATTCTTTCTAAAATAGTTCCAAACAAGTTCCCCTTTTATTGTTTTTTTATATTACCTTGTCGATTAACCTCATTTTGAAGTAGCTCTTCCATTGCTTCCTCCTCTGCAATATCTAAAGGTGTGTCTCCTTCACTGTTGACAGCTCCTACATGTGCTCCTTGACCAATCAGGAACCTGCAAAATCAAAAGAAGGCTAGCTAAAGGAATACTGCTGAAATGAGACGATGTGCACCCAACAGTAAAGTTCTCATGTCAGGACAGCAACAGGGACAAAAATAATAAATGTGCATATTATTTAAACAAAAACCATCACAGAAATTTGAAATTTGTAATTCTTAAATTTTCTACAGACATACTTGCTTTACTAACAAAATGTAAAGTTTTAATATAAATTAGAAAGCCTTTCACAGCATCATTTTGGACTGCCCCCAAGACATCTACTTTTTCCACCTGGACTGGTTTTCTAGCTGAGCTTCATGCTCCCTGTGTCAATTCATGAAAGGTGGGCTTTATTTTGTTGAGCTTGCTTCCCCTGAGAAAGAGTCTCACCATATGACTGGCCTTGAATCCTGAGTCCTGCCTTATCTTCCCAGCTACTACAATTTCAAGTATGTTCAACTATAATGAAGAAAGGTTTTAATAAAAATTATTACTTAATAACAAGCAATAATTTACTGTTAGTAATAATCACCTGGAATAGAATTCACTAGGCTCATGAAAGTCAACTGACTTATTAGACTGATTAAGGGAGGCTAAGAAAGGAGGACTGCTACCAAGTTCAAAACCAGCTTGGGCTACAATGAGACCCTGTATTAAAAAATAAAAATAAAAAAGAATAGAGAGTGAGTTGTGCTGCTCAGCAGTGAGCAGATATTTATCAGAGAGGACTAGAGTTGGCTTCCTAGCATCAATGTCAGGGAGCTCAAAACCACCTCTAACTAGCTAGCTTCAGAAGATCTAATGTCCTCTCCTGGTCTTGAAGGATACCAGTACCCCACACATATTCATACATAGATACAAATAATTAAAAATAAATCTTGACGGCTGAAGAGATGGCTCAGGGTTATGAGCACTGGCTGCTCTTCCAGAAGACCCAAGTTCGATTCCCAGCACCCACATGATGGTTCACAACTCTAGTTCTAGGGGATCTGATGACATCTTCTGGCCTCCAAGGACATGAGACACACATGCAGTACACCAATATAAATGTATGAAAAACACACAAACTAAAAGAATTTTTAAAAGTTTAAAAAATTATATTTTATAACATATTATTTTTAAATTAATAGTAGTTACGAGGATAATCACTATGAGGATACTGATCATATTAAAACAAACAGAATGGCAACTACAATACATCTTGGTTTTCTATTATTTTGGTAAATGGATTATAATGTTTACACTTGTGTACTTTATGCAACTAAAACATGTTTTTCAGAAAATTCTCACAGGAGTCCTAAAACTTGACAAAGGAATCTAGATGCACAAAGATTAATAATTTTCTTCACTTTTATCAAATGCATACCTCTCATAATCATTTACCCATTAACACTCCCCAGACCATTACCCAACTTAAACCTTTGAACAGCTCACTGAAAAAGTATGAATGTCCTTCAATGACTTACCACTGCCTTTTTATTCAATGTCATTCTTCTTGTCACATACTTTATTTGTTTGTTTTCCACATGTAATTGGGCCTTTTTCTCTGTTAGGACAATGTTTTTGTGAGATGTGTCTCTTGTCCTTCTTCATCTGTCTAAGGCACTTTCTCATCGGTTTGATAAGGAGTTGAATGGCCAGTAGCTAGGCAGGAAGAAGACAGGCAGAACTTCTGGGCAGAGATAGGAACTCTGGGAAAGAATCTGAGGCAGGGGATTGGCTAGCCAGATGTTGTGGCAGTGGGTACTGAGGAGGAGGTAAGGAGTCCTGCGGTGGAATGTAGATTGAATGTAGATTGTTAACTGAAGCTTGAAGAGCTAGCTAGGAACAAGCCTACACGTCATTACAAGTGTTTCTGATGAAATGCTAGGGATCAAACCAGGGCCATGAGCATACGAGGCGAGTGTCCTGTCACTCAGCTACAGCCCTAGGACCCTTAGTCAAGTACAAGTCTATAGTGGGGAAGGGGGAAAAAAAAAACACTCATTTTTTTTTGTCTTCCTTTACTATGTTCCTTCTTTCCCTAAAGATAAGCACCATCAACAGCACACAAAAGATTTTTGAGTATCTTTGCTATGAATTTATGTGCATATAAACATATACACACAGCTACCTTCATTCAACAAAATTAACAAAACTACTCTAAGTGAACTAAAATGTAATTCTTCCAAATAACTTAAAAATACATCCATAGGGGGCTGGAGATATGGCTCAGCGGTTAAGAGCACTGACTGCTCTTCCAAAGGTCCTGAGTTCAATTCCCAGCCACCACATGGTGGCTCACAACCACCTGTAATGAGATCTGGTGCCCTCTTCTGGCTTGTAAGAAGGATACTGTATACATAATAAACCTTTAAAAAAAATACACCCATAGTACATTAAGAGCATGTCTTTATTTAATATTACCCCTTTAAAGGACATGCTCTTTCTGCTTTTTCATTATGATTATGATTATTATTTGTTCATCTTACATACCAACCACAGTTTTCTCTCCCTCCCCTTCTCACACTTCCCCCAATCCACTCCTCAGAAAAGGTAAGGGGAGTTAACAAAGCCTGGCACATTAAGTTGTGGCAGGACCAGGCCCCTCCCCCCTGCATCTAGGCTGATGAAGGCATTCCACCACAGGGAATGGGCTCCAAATAGCCAGCTCATGCACTAGGGATTGACCTGGTCCCACTGCCAGGGCTCCCACAAACAGATCAATCCACACAACCATTGCCCACAGTTCGGTCCCATGTAGGCTCCCCAGATGACAGACATGCTCTTAAATGGTCACCTGATGTTATCAATCTTTAAAAAAAAATTGCCAACATGGAGATATAATGCCTTGTTTTTGCTTTATTTGTATTCTTAATTACACAGGAAGCTGACAGTTTCTACTGGTATTTGTACGTTCCTTTTGTGAAATGTGTTTACATATTTTACTTGTATTTTTAAGGCAGCCAATAATTTAAAAATTATGTTGGGCTGTCTACTCTGCTACATACCAGAATTATAATAATAAACATGAATTATCCTTCAGAGAGCTTACATTCTAGTAGGAGTTAGAAATGCAAAACTGGCAGGGTGGTGGTGGTGCACACCTTTAATCCCGCCATCAGGAGGTAGAGGCAGGAGGACTCTGTGAGTTCGAGGCCAGTCTGGTCTACAAGAGCTAGTTTCGGGACAGACTCCAAAGCTATAGAGAAACCCTGTCTCGAAATACCCGCCCCTCCACCCCGAAAAAAAAAAAAAGGAAATGCAAAATTGTCTGTTATCCCAAGGCTGCGGAAAGAAGATGGTAAATTCCAGCTAATCTTGGCTACATAGCAAAGCCCCGTCTTAAGGAAATAAACAGCATTAACAAAAAATAAAACTGTTAAGTCTCGGAATGAAGTGCTATTTAAAGATAAGGTGAATATTCCTTATCCAAAATGCTTGGGACTTAAAGTGTTCTGAATTACATATTTGGGGTTATTTTTTGAATAATTACATATACTTAATAAAGTATCACAACAATGTAAGACTAAACACAACATATAGCCAACATCAATTTATATACTTTTAGTATAACTGTGCTTTGACTTGGCTGGAATATGAGGTTAGGTGTGAACTTTGCACCTGTGTCAGTTTTGTTTTTGTGTGTTTTTTTTTTTAAAGAGTATTTTGGATTTTAGATTTTCAGATTAGGAATGTGGTAATAAAACTGATTGGAAGTCAAGAAAAGATTATCTGTTGAATGTGTAATTTCATTTCAACAAAATGAAGCACACACACACACCAGAGGGACAATGTATTCTAGTAAAAGGGACAGAAAGAATTGTGTCTCGGGGACTGAAGATGCTTTCTTAGAGTAACTGAAAAGACTGATCAGACGCTACATCTCCATACGCGCGACACACACACACACACACACACACGAGACACAGAAACAGAAAGAGAAAGTAGAAAAAGACTATGTGCCACACAGTTAATGGAGACTATGCCTAAGCGGTACATTTAGGAAAGATCTGTATCCGCTGCTTTGGGTACAGATTGGGAAAGATCCTTTAGTTATATAAGTTTTCTGTAGTATGGTTAGCTTTCAAACAAAACATTAACATACCAGTCTAAACCTTAATATTTGAACTTATTCATGGAACTTCTATAAAGAGAGATTATACTTGAATTGAGGTATATAGCTTTAACATATGTAACAGAAAACTAAAAAAAGAATATTTTCTTAAATATTCCAAACAGAGGAGTCTAAGGCGGAAAAGATGTGTGAAACTGCTCTGCGTCAAGACAGTCTGTAAGTCAATCTGGCAGGCAAACCTCAGAGACTACATTCAGAATGCGTCTACTGGGGTGTTAGAAGTCACTCAAAGGACATACAGACTGAAAACAAAGTACACACCTCAGAGCAACTGCCATGGTCAAAGGGTGAGTTTTATGAAGCACAATTTCAAAGAAACACCCATCAAAGCCAAACAATCCAAAAGCACAGAAGCATGACAGATGCCCGAGAAATGAAAGAAAGCCAAGTTCTGCAACTGCTGAAAAAGCTCAAGGTCTAGGAAGTATGCATTCATGCATTCAGCATATACTTGATAAAACTATGTAGTATTCTAGAATTATCATTTATAACTAAATATTTTATAAGGCCATACAAAAGTAAACAGAATCTCACAGCATCAATTTTAATCTATAACTCAAAAGTTGGCTGGGCAGAGACAAGCGCTACTCTTTACGTTCTGAAGAATCTAAGCTCAGCACTCACCTCTAATATCTGGTTGACATTCATTAACTTGCTAACGTCTCTGGTTAGTTCCAACAATAACCACAGTGACCACCCGCCATTTCCCAAGGTTTTTGTGTGCATACTCAAACACTGGTCCTAACAAAGCAAAAGGAAGCCAAGCCAAAGAACAAGACCATGCAGCATTAAGCCAAACTGTAACATTTGTCGGCACAGATAACAGCACTACGAAGAAAAAAATCCTTTAAGCTAAAAATAAACTTGCATTAAAAAGTGTTATGTCTTAACTGGCAAAGAATACATTGAATTAGAAGGACAGAATCTTAGGCTTGAAGAAACCCATGATGTATATTATAAAATTGTATTCTGGTTGCTACTGAACCTTTGCCACTGGTACCCCAAAGGAGAGTAACCAAAATGAACTTCCTAAACTTAAATAAACTTAACCATATAATACTCCCAATTATAAAGGCAAGAAAAGAGGCATAATCTTGTTTGAGCTGAAAATGCAAATTTGAAAAGCTAGACTTATCTTGACTCAAATACTAGCTCTGTCATTTCCTACATGTGATTTTTCTTTGACTTCTTTTCCTCATTTATTAAGACTTATTAATATATCATTCTTCATCGGAATCTAAATTTCATATTTCAGGAAAATAATACAGAATAAGTTACATATTCACCAATTTGAGGCAGCATTCTATAATCAAACTCATATTTCTATAAAAAGGAAAGTTATAATTATGTGGTATAAGTAAAGACTGCACCATTTGTGATCATGTTCTATTTCACTCTAGAACTACACCAAACCTGTGAATCACATTCCCTGGGGTTTCAGGAGCTTGGGATTATACACGAGGCAACTACAGGATAGCAAAATACATTTTCATGTGATTTTAAAGAGCTGAGATTATGTTAAGGACTGAGAACAGTGAAAAGGCACACAGTAAACACCGGGCAAATGACAGCTATTATTGCTACCACTGCAACTACCTTTTACTTTTCCTGCTTACTTTAATGCCTTAGGTCAATGAGTCATGTTTTTTCCTTATTACCACTGCGAATCTCGCTGCCACTGCTCTAGTTTCCTTGTTCCTCTTCCCTGGTCTGTCAAAGACAATCTACCTAACAGAACAGACTAAATATGTACCCCACCAAAGGACAAACTCAGCATGGCACAGAAGTCTCTGCATGCTGTATCTGATACTCTCTCCACAATCTAGTGTTAACCCCTCCCCCGAGCCCCGGTGGGTCATAAAATACAACACAAAGATAAATTATAATAATTTACTCATCCTATATTGAAGATCAAGCGTTTGGATGTTTCTACTGTCTGTAAGTGTATGGCAAGCCACACCTGTAATGCTTTAGTTATGCATTCAAAGCAGATATTTCAAATTAACAAGCAAAGCAATCTCTATGCATAATCTAGTTTTTTCTTCCAATCTTTTAGTTGTCTCACCAACATCTACTTATGTAACAGTGGGACTTGCCTTTGAGTCTTTCTCAAGTATTCATGTTATTACAGCAAAATTTCATTTTTAGCATGTTTCATCTACATGGGACTATCCAAATAAATTACATGATGTAAATAGGGCCTTAGTGGCTAAGAAGACATAACTAATTTTTGAAAAATTAGCAATCTAACTGAGCATGGGGTCTAATCTGAAATGTGGTTGATATACAAGCAACTGATTGTTTATGGGTGAAAACTGATTTTCCCTTTGCTGGCAGGAATCAAGTGCAAATAGCTTCTTGGTTAGGGGTGGGACCCCATGTCCACTTCCCCTCAGGGCTGAGACTCCATCTTGCTTGCACCTATATAGGTCTGAGCATGTCCCATACCCAGGGGATGTTGGATAACACAAACATAAAAATACCTGAATGTTATCTTTATTAACTTTATTCTTTGGCATTTTTTTTTCTTATTAGCTGTTGCTTGCTTGATTTTCACTACTGTGTAGATTTTTGTTTTTGTTTTTGGGGGTAGGGCGGGAGGGGAAATATAAAGATGAAGTTATGAAGTTGTATGGTGTCTTAGTTAGGGTTTCTATTGCTGTGAAGAGACACCATAACCATGGCAACTCTTTTATGGTAAACATTTAATTGGGGCTGGCTTACAGTGTCAGAGGTTTACTCCATTATCATCATGGCAGGATACGACTGTGGTGATATTTTGTTGTGCTCTAATACATAAAGTCTGCCTGAAGATCAGAGGGTGGAGCTAGCCACTAGTTAATCATAGAGGTCTGGAGGTCTGTAGAGACAGACAGGAAGTGATATGGCTCAGCAGGAAGAGGACTATAAGCTAGGAAGAGACATGAGGTTGGCTCTTTTTCGGCTGAGGAGTTAGCAAGGTAAGAGCTGGCTGTGGCTTGCTCTTTTGTCTCTCTGATCTTTCAGCATTTGTCCCAATATCTGGCTCTGAGTTTTTATTATTAATACCAATGAGAACTTGTACAATATATGGCAGCATGCAGGCAGACATGGTACTAGAGACAGAGCTGGAGCTAAGAGTTCTACATCTTGAGCTGCAGGTAGCAGAAGGAGAGTACCAACCTGAGTGTAGTTTGAGCATATATGACCTCAAAGCCTGCCTCTACAGTGACACACTTCCTCCAACAAGGCCATAATCACTCAAACATACGAGTCTATGGGGGCCATGCCTATTCAAATCACTCCAGGTGGGTAGGATCTAGGAGGAGTTGGAGGAAAAGAACATGATCAAATTATATTGTGTAATTTCTAAAAACTAAAACTAAAAATTAAAAAAAAAATACCAATACTGAATTTTAGACAGAGGGACTAAGACAATAAAGGAAGATGTCTAGCTAGTCTAAAGGCTCAGCAAGGAGACCATAATAGTTATAGAAGACTCTAGAAAATGGCCAAAGATAGAGTCAGAAAGTCAGAGTGGTGAATGGCAGACAAATCAGACTCTTGGGGGTCACTGTCTTTCTACCCTGAACACAGTATAAATGCACTGGAGGCTCTGAGTAAGTCTGTGATGTTCCCCAGCTTGAGGAACTATAACAGCATCCTGTCATCTACACCAAGGAAAACAGGTGGAGAGAAGAGACAGTTTGGTGCAGGAACTGTAACAACCCAGTGTAAACCAACAGTGCTCAGTATCAGAGAAAATAAAGGAGATGGTAAAAAGTAGTTAGACAGTGGACATATTTTGCTGTTGAGTCAACAAAAGTTTTTGTGGACTTTGGTAGAGCTTATGGATCAAAGTTATAAAGAGGAAAGGGCAAACCATAACTAAACCACCACAAACATCTTAAAGTTATATCCTTAAATATCCAAGCCCTTAATGACCAAGTGACGAAGATATGAAGCCTTTTTCCATGCACTATAAATAAGACCATGGAAAATGCTATTTAATGCTACAAGCCTTTTGAGATATAAAATCTTTAATACTGCTCCATAAAAGAAGATACATTAGAGTACCAATTAATCAGGCTATATTCTATGAGACTATATATGGCTAACCTAATAGAGGATTAATTTTTTTATATTAGAAAATTTTATGGCTGATGTGGGATTTCCTTCTGTATGCTGTGATTACCATTAATAAATAAAGCAACTGCTTTGGACCTATAGCAGGGCAGAACTTAGGATAGGTGGGGAAAACTAAACTGAATGCTGGGAGAAAGAAAGGGGGAGTCAGGGAGAAATCATGTAGCCCCCCCCCCGCTGCCAGAGACAGCTGAGGGAACTTTAGCCAGTAAGCCACAGCCACGTGGCGATACACAGATTAATAGAAATGGGTTAAATTAATATGTAAGAGTTAGCCAATAAGAAGCTAGAGCTAATAAGCCAAGCAGCGATTTAATTAATACAGTTTCTGTGTGATGATTTCGGGGCTGAGCAGGCGGGAACCAACAAGCAGCCTCCTCCAACATATGGCTACTCAAGATAAAAGCATTCCTTAAGCATTTATAGTGGAAGCTTAAAAGGGGAATATAGCAATGAAAGTAATATACAAAGAACTGTTTCAGCAACTACAACATTAATTAAATCACTCAAAATATTTTTTAAAATAAATACAGTAATTCCTATATTTCCCAAGAATTAAAAAAAGACATCTGCCAAGACTAGAGGTATAATTCTTTAACTAAAACGTTCACTGGTTAATTAAGCAGGACAGGTAAAACTGTGACATACACAGGCATACACATGAAACAAACACACACTTATCTCTATACCCTAATATGAGTGGTCCCCAGAACAGCATGTCATTTTTAAAATATAGATTGGAGGAATATTTTTGCTATTTTGTCACTTATCTATAAAGGGAGGCTTACTTATTTTCACTAATACTTAGATTTAAAAATCCAATTAGGATATTAGTAGAAAAAATTTTATAAATGGCTATTTATTGGGTATAGGAGGAATTACATGATTATTTTACTGAAAAAATTAAATGGTATTTTACCTAAAAAAAATTTAAATGGAAAAGACTCTAAAGCTAAACTCAACCAATGAACGACATAGTACTGTCAACTTGGTAGCATCACTGAGAATAAAGAATTATTCTAGCTGGAATATAAAGGGTGCATGCCTATAATCCTGGGCTGAGGGTGGAGATTCATTAGTTTGAGGTCAGCCTAAGCTACATGTCAAGTACCAGGCCGCACAGGTGATATAATAAAATCTACCGCAAACACAAAACAAAATCATTCAACGAATTCACAAGTCAAATACCCTAAAGACAGAAAGAAAATACCAAAAACAAAACACTGTCGCCAGTATTGGACACTGGGGCGAATGTATGTGCAATACATGACAAAGCTGATTAGCAATGGTGTGTTATTTTGATCCTATAATGTCTGGCCATGAAGAGAGGACTAAAGAATAACACCTCTACTGGATTATGAACGAAGAAATTACCAATCCAGTAGCAATGTACACTCTTGGAACACATTACAAAAGAGTAAGGCTTCTTCAAGAATTACAGTATAATTTGTTAACCAAGAAAAGGCAACTGTCATAGGCTGAAGTACATCAAATGTAAATGTATGAGCTTCAAAAGATGCTTAACTTGAAAAGTAATTAGTATGTTAAAAATCAACACAGAAAAATCAGTAGACCAAAGAAAAAAAATGATTGGAGTATAAGTAGAAAATGAAGACATCAAAGCCTTCTAACCTGTAGATGACTTGGTTCTAAAAATAAAGAGGCCCTAAAGACCCCACCAGAAAACTCTTAGAGGTGATAAAAGCATCAGCAGAACAGTAGGATATAAAAGTCAACATAAAAACCAACAGTTTTACTATATGCCAATAATAAACATTTTGGAAAGAAAGGGGAAAAACATCCATAACTGCCTCCAAAAAAATTAAATAAAACCCACAAACATCTCGGTAATACCATGAACTATATCACACTAAACCTAACAAAGGAAGGGAAAAGATTCTACAATGAAAACTGTACAAAAGTCACGAAGGAAACTGAAAAAGACATCAGAAAATGGAAAGATTTGCCATACTCATAGACTAGAAAAATGTATATATACTACCAAAAAACAATCTACAGATTCTACACAACTCCTCAAAACCCCAAGGTTAAACCATCTTATTCACAAAGAAGCACAAAAGACCTTGATAGTCAAAGCACTGCTGAACAAAAGCACAGTGCTGGAGCTATCAGCATAATCTGTTGCAAATTTTATCACAGAGCCATGGCAGAGCAAGGTACCAGCACGAAACAGACACGGAGATCAGTGGAGTATTAGAGTCAAGTCAAATGTAAACACATGTAGGCACCTGACTTTGGAAAATATGTTAAAAAATACACACTGAAATAGCCTCTTCAACAGACAGTGATGATAATAAAACTGCATAGCCACACACAGAAGAATGAAACCGGATCCCTATGGCTTCCCTGTATTAAGATCAACTGCACAGGATCAAAGAGCTAATCCTCTGAAGTGTTAAAATGAAAATACCAGGGGTAACACCTGAATGGGAACAGGAAAGACTTTCTGAACAAGACTCCAGTCTCACAGGAAATGATGCCAGCAACTAACAAGGGAAATGTCATCAAACTAGAAAGCTTCTGTTTAGTAAAGGAAATATTCAAGTGAAGAGACAGCATATAGTGAGAGAAATAAATTATAGCTTGTATTTTTTACATAAATTAATATCAAGAACACACAAGAACTGAAAAAACTAACATGAGAAGAGCGTTCTTAAAAGATGAAACACAAATGACAGAAAAGATTTAAAGATGTTCATTTTCACTACAAGAAATGCACATCAAAACCACATTGAGATTCTGTCTCATCCCAGTTGTAAAGGTAGTCATTAAAAAAGACCACCAAGTAAATGATGGCAAGGACACAGCAACAGAGAAGCCTGCTCAGAAGTTAAACTAGTGCAGCCACTATGGAAGTCAGAAGGGAACTTTCTCAAAATAGATCTAAAAGTCTATCTCTTATATAACCCTACTATGCCACAAACTTCCGGGCATTTGCACCAAGGATTCTAAGCCAACGGTGCTGGCTAGTTTTATGTCAACTCGACACAAGCTAGGGTCATCTAGGAAGAGGGAACGTTAGTTGAGAAAATGCCTTCATCAGATTAGCCTGCAGGCAACCCTGTGGAACACTTTCTTAATCAGTGATTGATTGGAGAGGGCCCAGCTCACTGTGGATGACATGGTACCACTCCTAGGCAGGTGGTCGTGGGTTGTATAAGAAAGCAGGCTGAACAAGCCATGAGTGAGCAAACCTGTAAGCAGTATTCCTCTAAGGCCTCTGTTTTGGTTCCTATTCCCAGGTTCCCGCCTAGAGTACCTGCCCTGAAGTTCTTCAATCACAGATGTGACCTGAGAGCTGTAAACTGAAATAATCCTTTTCCTTTCCAAGCTGCTTTTGCTCATGATGTTTTATCACAACAGAAACCCTAAGACACTGATATATCAAAAAGACAATGGCACATCAATGCTTACTGTAGTACTACTTACAATAGCCAAATTATTGACCTATTTTTAATTAAGCTCTTAGATGTGAATGTATGTATAAAGCCACAATTCTCGAACTGTAGTAATAATCTTGTGAACAAGAGGAAACATGGCTAAGACTAAAATCTGTAGGTAGGACATTCAGAAGGAAATCTTGAAATGGTCCAAGTGCTTGACGATAATATTAAATAGTTTAATAAATCTGAATGAATGAATGAAGCCATTTTTTAAAACTACATACTATTGTATAGGACAAATGTCCTTGCTGACTAAGTCGTTTTAAATTTTAAATTCTGTTACATATAACTGAAGGCATGACAACTGACTCAGTAGGTTTATGACTCAAAAGAATCTTTGCAAAGAAATTTTATATATATATATCTATGACCATGCTGACGTGTGAGTTTAATCCCAGCGCTAGGGGTGTGGAGCTCGGTAGATCTCTGCACCTTAGGGGTCAGCCAGCTTCATCTATTCACCTAGTTCCAGACCAGTGAGATACCCTACTTCAAAACTACATTAGAAAGCATCTGATAAATAATATCAGAGCTGCCCCCGTCCTCCAAACACATAAACACACATGTGCATGCACATCTGTACTCACAAACACCTACACATATCTACCAAGACTTCTTTAGTGTATAGCAAACAGTTCAGGCCTCAGAAAGAAGAAACAAACCTCTAACAGATTAGTGGCAAACATAAAATAAAGCTGAAGAAATACAAATCTTCGTGTTTCTAGGCCAGGCCATTTTTTATTACACTATATTGTTTCCCCTTAAAACATATATATCCAATTTTCATATACATGCAGAAAATAAAAACCACAGTGAGATTCACAATGAAGGCTTACTAAAAGTTAATTACAATAGTTCCTTCTTGCTGCCAACTATAGTCTGCAAACAGGAGTTGGTTCCCCCCCTTTTAACTCTTTCACATAACTTTATGAAAGTATTTCAAAAGTGCTCTACTTTAGTAGTTCTTGTTCATTTTACTGTGCTTAACATATTCAGTATTTAGTACTTGTTAAAATCTGATATAAGAAAATAGATTATACAATGGTATGCATAGTAATAAAAACTAATTTAACAGAAACATTTTAATATATCTATATTCCCATACTAAATGTTTGAACAAAGTACTCATACATAAAAGGCAGTTGAGAATAGAGTGACTCTCACTACAAGATATACTTCCAGAAAATGATCTTAAGAAAAGCTAATGAGGTCAATTGGAGAATTATGCATCATTCTCCGTTTAGCAACGGAACTCAGTTAAGAACTGTTGCTTTCTGACAATTTCATGATTACACAGTAGACAAGACTGCTAACTACTAACCCTGCATCATTCAGACTATAGCTACACCCAAAAGAAAACAAATGGACAATATATGCATTATTGATTTTAATACAAAATGCAAAAGGCCCCAGCAGTAAGAAACTTAATATTTGGATGCACAAGAATTGCTAGCTTTCTTTCCTGAAAAGAATTTTTAGGAATTAAGGTTGCAGGATTAAACGTTCATAAGGATTTTTATAAAATGTTTTTGATATTAGTATAACACTAAAACACAGAACTGGCTTACTCTGCAATATCAAGATATCCACAGGAAGCGGCTGCATGGAGTGGTATCCAGCCTTCATTGTCAGGTTGATTGATATTTGCTCCATTTTCTACCAGAAACTTCACCATATCAACATTGTCATCAATGCAAGCCTGAAAACAAAATAGAAAGCATGACTAGAAAAAAATTGAATCAACAGTCTGAAAAACAAGTCAACAGATTAAAACTTCTGCTTTATGCATCTTTAAATCTATCCTCTGTAAATTAATCTGTAACAATCATGACTGTACATCCATCAAACAGTACAATGACACTAGATTCCACGAGTCCTCCCTTAAATCCACATAACAGTATGGCAGGCGACTACTCTTTATGCCAACCCAAGCAGGAAAACCAACACAACCCACTAAAATGTAACAAAACAAATCAAGCCACACATGTAGGCACACATCTACAGTCTTAGCCTCAGGAAGATGGAGGCAAGTGAATGCCAACAACTCGAGGCCAGCCTGATTTACACAGTGAGTTCCATAGCAAGGGCCTGCCTCAACAAAACAAAAGACAGATATACTTAGCAAGCAACGTATTATAACTAAGTAATAACACCTTTACTGACTATAGCGGAGATTTCCAAAAGGTGGTCTACTAGGAGATTAGGGAATGGAAAGGATCCAAGACCCTTTTAGGAAATTACCAAATTATTTTCAAAATAACATCAAAAAATTATTTCCCCGTGACTTTGTGACAAGTAACACTTGAAAAGCAAAAGCAATAGTAATAAAGATGTAAACTGTATCAGATCTCAACTCCTGGGTAGTGTTTGTCTAATACGCCACGGCATAAAGCAGGAAGTATACATTAAAGCCCTTTTCTGGATATGATAGGTGTCTTCAGAAGCATTTATACAAGCGGCTTGTTACAACTAGCTACTTTTCTAATGGGCATTACTTTTCCCTAATGACAAGCCACAGCGAGTATATGGTGAATTTGATTTCTGGAAAATTGATTTCTTTAAAATGAACCAAGTCAGTCTATCATTTCAAGAACAGAAATTAACACCAATACTAGACATGCAACTAATACATCACCAATGTGAAATTCAAGTTTTTAAAAGAAAATAGTTTTGATTTTAAAATATTCTTTATGTAGCATGAGAAAAAATTAATGTATTATTACTGTATGCATGTGGGTGTGCACACACACATGTGTGTGGAGGTAAGAGAATAATTCTGTGGAGTCAGTTCTTTCCTTCCGCCTCTATGTGGGCACTAGACAGACCTCAGACCATAAGTCTTGTAGGAAAAGCACTTTACTTGTTTCGATATCTCATAGATCAGAAAAATTTATTTCTAAGTTATTGTAATTTTATTTGATATTTTAAATCCTCATTTCTAACACATGACTCTGTAAATATTAATGTAATCTATAAGAACTCATTGAATCTTCAAAACTTAAGCATAAATAAGGAAACCTGGAGAGGGGACCGAAGAGGTGGCACAGAGGTTAAGAGGGATCCTGTTCTCAGTGAGAAACCAGGCTCAGTTACCAATACCGACACATGGTGGCTCACAACTGCCTGAAACTTCAGTCCAGGAAACCCAATCCCAGAATCCCTCACTGGAAAATGGAGAGATAAGAGCATCATGAATAAAGCCAACCAATGCTACAAAGGAAGATCCTATCCTAAAAAAGCATAAACACAAACAAACAAATACCTAACCAGCTCTCAACCAAAGTATCTGCTTATACTTAGGAAAAGAAACTATCTTCTAAAAAGAAAACAACAAAAAGATTTGAGTGGCAAAACTGATCTGAAACTGAAAGATACAACACACAGCTCCTCTTTTCTGTGCTATCTACAGTAAACATTTTTGCTGACATTTTATTTAACATAATTTCATAGTTGGTTTGTATTCAAAATAACCAGCAAAAGCATATACATCCTGTATTTCATCATGAGATCCCCCCCCCACCCAGTGTTCTGAGCAAAACCATGGGTGTCAAGGTCCCCAATGCTGGTATCTAACATTTTATCTGTTGCTACAGAAAGTAGAGAACATAATTATACAAAAATCAAAACTACATTGAGGGTATCACTAAGCTCTTAGGTTGGAAACTCACCATGTCTAATGGGTTGTAATGTTAACAGTGCACCCCCCCCCCCCAATTAAAAGTCATTTTGTTGCTGTGCTGTTTAAGTAAAATGTCAGATTGCTTAACTAGGATGCAGTTAGCGACGTAAAGAGAAATTTTTAGCTCATCAATCCAAGTTGAGACGTTGACTACTATGGAGTCGACTCAGCATACAAAGTCCAAGTTTGCAACCATCAGCAAAACTGTACCTATGATTAAAAGATAGTTTTTCCAGAGCTGTAGAATCGCATTCCCAGAATATAAGACAAGGCCCTTCATGCAGCTGGGAAAACAAACCCAAATGTTCCTGAATTCTTGAGACGCTGTCACACCCTCAAGTTCACTAAGGCCCCAAAGAGGAGGCTGACAGTCAGTGACAGCATACCACCTGCTTTTGGGTGGTCAAGGATTCCAACAACAGCTACCAGTGTTGCATAGCCAAAGATAAATAATACAAAGGCACTCACTTTTGAGCCAATGAGCTGTTACAAAAGTCTCTCTCCTCAAAGGAGACCACATAGAACAGGGCATACAAACCATATAGTGAAGTACAGTAGAGAGGATGAGCCCCCTGTCAGTAGGGTGTGTGTGTGTGTGTGTGTGTGAGAGAGAGAGAGAGAGTGAGTGTGTATGTTCGGTTATTCCTACAAAAGAGCCTTTTGTAAAGACCATTTCAATGTAAGTGAAAGCAGTTTGGGGATAACTGATGTCAGATAAAACAAGAGTCTTTGTCTAAATGTCTTCTTTCAATTAACTAATTAATGTGTGTGTGAGTGTACACTTGGCAGAGCCCAGAAAAGGGTGTTGGATCCCTTGGAGCTGGAGTTATAAGCTGTCGCGAGATGACTAAAAGGGGTGCTGGAAAACTTTCGTTCTTTGCCAGAGCAGCAAAAATCCCTAACTGTTCGGCAACTCTTCGTTCCTAAGCAATTACAACAAATTAGCTTCACAGATTTTTGGGGGTAAGGAGTGGGAATGGGACAGTGGTATTGGGAACAGATCCCAAGGTCTCATACATTCTAGGCAAGCACTAGCGATGAGCTCCAGGCACCAGCAAATATCACCTTTCTGACAAGGTCTTTTCTGGTCTCCATATAAAACCCACAAACTCCTGCCCTACCATTTTCTCATTTTGCTTAATTGCTCACCATCAATTTATCTTACTGCTAACACAAAGGTTTAATAAAAAGAAAGTTTTTGATAACTTAATACTTTGTATGGTATTTGGCATGTGAAAGGACATGAGTACAGACTTTAAAAGACCTAAAAGGATTTACAAGTTTGAAGAAGTAGCATAAGTGACAGTCTGGACACTAACAGAGTTGTCTCTGATTCCACAAAACATGTACTTTCTCCAGAAGCAGGACAAACGCTGCTAGTAGCATTTCTCTGAAGAAGAAAATCATGAGGGGCAGAGGAAATGGCTCAGCTGGTGAAGTGTTTGCAGCACAAGCATGAAAATCTGAGTCTGGGTCCCCAGGCCTCATATGAAAAGCCAGGCACAGATATGCACCTGAATCCCAGTGCTAGGCAGGAGCCAACAAGATCCCAGGGGGTTAAAGTGATGAGCTCCAGGTCACCAAGATCCTGTCTTATAAGAGCAACATAGAAAACACTGGACATCCGCCTGTGGCTTCAACACACACACACACACACACACACACACACACACACACACACACACACACACACATCGTGGCATTAGTATCTTAGTATTTCCAGTCCAGGGAAGAAGCTGACATTTACATATCACTAAAATTCTCTAACATGTTAAAATTCATATACATCTGCAACTCCCCTTCAACAATTTATAAACCATAGAAGGGTCCAAAGTACTTAGAACATATCCTGATCATAAATTAATAGGTAGCAGTTATTATTAATTTAAACTTGTGGCCTTTTGTGGGCAGTGGTTAAAGGTAAAATAGTTATAAGGGATTTGACGACCACAGCTATGTAATACCAAAACAAAGAAGTGATACAAAACCTGACTGTGTTAGGAAGTACTTTACAGAATGTTATTTAAAAGAAAATGATACTTCATGTTAACTTACTAGAGATATTTCTAAGCATAATAATCATTTTCCTAAAAAAAAAAAAACACTGAGTTCTCTTCACTTTTTGCTAATTGCTCATAGACTCCAAGACAGAATTCTAATTATCATCAATACAAAATATAAGTTTGCTCAACGAATGTTTATAATGCAAATGCAATTATGGTTTCAAAGAAAAGTCAATCATACAGGAGAATTTTTAGAAAAGGATATACTATGCTCCTGCAGTAATAGTGGCTCAGAGTAACAGCAGTGAGAGACAGAAGAAATCAAGGTGGGATTCAAGATGACATTTGAAAATGCACAGTTTTACAGCAGAGGAATTTCATGATCCCATCAGGATCTCAAAATCATCACCAGAAGCATATGGAGAGAAATGGCGATCTTCATCGTAGGCATGGGCGGCACTACAGGAAGAAAATTTAAGTGACTTAAGAAAAAGAAAGCCACACTTTGTAGTGCTGGCTAGCCTGAAACTTCCTACATAGAACAGGCCGGTCTAAACTCAGAGGCCCACCTGCCTCTGCCTCCTGGGATTAAGGGCTTATATTGAAACTTTGAGAAACTATAAGGTTTAATGAAAATTAAGAATAAAGGGCAAAGGAAAGCCACTTATGGGGATAAAAACTAGAGTTTCAAAGTGTAGACAGAGGGGGAAATATGGTGATTTTATTAATTCTGAATAAATGAGCTTAGAAATCTGAATATGTATTTAAATTGCAAACTTTCAGTTTTGGCAATACATATAAACTAGGAAATTACTACACTGAGGTAATTTCTTAAAATAATAAGATCTGAGAAGTGAAATGACATAATTGTATCTTAAACAAATAAAATAATGGGACCTGAAATTGTTGAAAAAATGAAGGAAAGTGATTGTAAAATCATAAATAAGAAGTTTGCTATGGAATAACCCCTTTGTTCACTGTGAATACGTATTACTTTCATTGGTTAATAGAGATGACTAGCCGATGACCAGGCAGGAGTTTTGGTGCAGAGAAAATGCAGGGAAGAAGGGCGGAGTCTCAGGAGTCTCAAGGAGAAGCCATGAGATGCAGAGCAAATAGGGTGGGCAATACATTAGATGAGGTAACTGAGCCTTGGGGCAGCACATAGATGAATAGGAATGGGTTAATTTAAGTTATAAGAGCTAGTTAGTAATAAGCCTAAGTTATTGGCTGAGTCTCTGTGTGGTTATTTGGAAGCGGGCTGGCAGAACAGAAAAGTCCACCAACAGAAGTAAATTATGATCAGCATACTCTGCTTAGAATAAAGACATCTATAGCATTTTATTCAATCAGCAAAGAAAAATATGTTTTAACATGAAAAACTTACAAATGAAAACCCATCACACACCAAAATTAACCCAACCCAAAGTCTATACATCTTAATAAACTTCTATACAGTTAGATTAGCCATTTGAAACAGAATCTCATTTTCCTACAGGAGATATATATCTGAGTTTAAAGTAAAAATAACTGTGCAACAGAGCCTTGTATATAACAAAGAACGTGAAGTAGAACATGGTAAAGATAAAGGGGAGTAGGATCCAGAAGAGTCTTAGTTGCCTTCTTATGAAAATGTTTAGGGGAAAAAAGATGTATTTTTCAAGTTTCTTCATTTGATGAAGGCTACTTGAAAAAATAGCATATAGGAAATATCTATTTTATAATAAATGAGTATCTGAATTTTAAATATGTGTAAGTTTAACTTAATATAATGCAAAAATAGCACAAATATGTAAAATAACTAATGCTAAATCTACTTAGTTCATAAGTTGTAATGTTTTAATATGAATTAATGCTAACACTATCACAAACTTGTATTCTATCTACATCTCAAATTCAAGGTGTAAATTGTTCAAACTGTTCATTTATAAGCCACACATACACTGGCAAGGCATAAAAAATGCTGTTGCTAGAAGAATCAGAAGCTAACACATGCAGCACATTAGGAGACACATGACTTGCAGACTTAAAATACTTGTCTAAATTTGGTCAGTTATTGAGCCATACAAGGTAAGAAACAATGAATCAAATACATTTCTAAAATCTTAACAGGCATGGCTTAAGTTTTTACTGAATGCACATCCAGGCCAATTACCAACAGTAAGTGGCTGTGGGAGACGTCTTCAACCTTTAATTTTAGGTCCAGGCAGAACATTAATTTGAGCTGCAAACTTACTCAACAAACTGGTTCAAGTATGTAAGATTTCTGTTTTTATTGTCTCATGTGTGTGCATAAAAAAAATTGAAGTATGCATAAAGGGGCTACCAAAAAAACAAAACTTCAAGGCAGAGCCCAAAGACAAATTTTGTATTGAACCTGTTTAGCTTGGATAACATTAAACTGTATTCCTAAAATAGGCCAAAACCAATGTATTCAGCATCTATATAGTTTAATTAGGCAAAATCACAACTACAGAAACAATAGTACTTAAAATAAGTTCTAGTACCGTTCTAGTCCTTCCCAAAGTGTTTTTGTTAAATGCACACTCTGGAGGCAGACTGTCTGGGAGTCATCTCCTTGGGAGGACTGCTCACCTGCCGAGACAGAGCTTCTGGAAAGATGATGGTAACAACAGTATCCAGAAAAGTTTACAATGGAGGCCCATGAACTAACAACACAAAGCAGTACCCATCAAATGACTAGGCTACTGTTTTTCTGTAACTACACACTCAGGTGCTAAATCCTTCCCACTTAACTTTTTTCATTTTTAATATTTTTATTCTAAGAGTAAACATTTTCCCCTCTTTAAATTTTAAAAGAATGTTAAATGAAGAAAAACTGTCAAATATTACCTTTACTACACTGTGGTAAGAGTTCCACCTACAAATGGATAACCAAGTTTTAGATGATGCACTAAGATTATCTTGGGGATCCCAAGCCTCCTTCAAACAGCCTTCCATAAGCTTAGTCATGCAAATTAGATAAGATGCAAAAAGCAGAGCAATGGAAAACAGCAGTTGCATATGCACGTAATTATAGCAATTTAGTGTGAAAATTTAATTACCAGCAATAATTAAAATGCTTATGCCTAATCATTAGTACCGGTTATTGGCATATAAAGGACAACATGGAAACATAAACTCTGTATGACTCTTACAAGAAACAAAACTCTAGTGACAGAAACAACAATCTGTGGCTACACTAGGAATCAGTCCATACACTCGTGTGACACACATGTTGACATGTCAGTCTGCCTAAAGAGGAACTGAAATGTCAGTGTCCAAATCATGGTTTCATTCCATTTTAAAGTTCAGCAAGACATTTTAAAAGAGGAATTATAAGTGTGAGTTAGCTAATAAGGACTCCAAGCTGTATTCTTACACAAAGTAACAAGCACCATGGCCTTGCACTAAGAACTGCCCAATAACTAAGTGTGAGAATCTACAGAGGCCATCTACTACCTAATTATGAAAGCAAGGAGCACTTCCACACTGCAGAAGGTTTAAGCTTTCTACTGCCCCACCATGTAAGCAGGTGTATGGAACATATAGCACCCCCCCTTCAAAAAGGATACATCCAAATGATAAAATGACCAGAGTAGTCCAAGACAGATTCAACATAGTTATTAATCCAGAAGGAACCCTTGTTTCAGGAAAGGAAACAGCTTACACCTGTGCTATTATAGTGACAGTGTCTTTTCTTTGACAGTAAAAAAGACACTATATATTTATTAGCTGGGTGAACTAGAGATGGCAAATAAAAGCCACAGAGAAACCCTGTCTTGAAAAACCAAAAAAAAAAAAAAAAAAAAAAAAAAAAGTAATAAACATGCCGGGCGGTGGTGGCGCACGCCTTTAATCCCAGCACTCGGGAGGCAGAGGCAGGCGGATCTCTGTGAGTTCGAGACCAGCCTGGTCTACAAGAGCTAATTCCAGGACAGGCTCCAAAACCACAGAGAAACCCTGTCTCGAAAAACCAAAAAAAAAAAAAAAAAAAGTAATAAACATGACAAAAATTTTGCAAATAATTAAATTTCTACGGAGAAAGTTTAAACACTCCTTAAACACTCACTCAACACTAAGTATTTGAATAAGAACACCTCAAAACTGGAAACAGATATCCAAAGATTAAGACATGTTCAAATCTATTTACAGTTTTTCCCTTTGTGAATAAAAATCTAGAAAGCAGAAGTTAAACCTAAAATTTTAGAGGCTACTTTTTCATTTAGGGACTTAGAAAGAGAACACTTCTTCTGAAGTTTAAAATTCTTAGAACTATGAAATGACTCAAATTCTAGCATCATTCTCTCATTAATAATTTTTACTAATTGCCCACTCTGTACAATCTACCAAGCACTAGAGGGCACAGTCTCCTTGATTTCCTTTGCACAGTGGCTAATCCATAAGTACATAATAAACATTGAGACGGGAATCAAAACACTAACCTCACATACAATTATATTTAGTTATATGTGAGACATGATATCTTATTACAAATTCATAATTTACAGTCTTTATTCTCAACTATGATTCCTAAAAAACAAAATCTGTCTATACATTATATAGTACCTAAAAATGTTATTTCAATGATTTACTTGACAAGGGACTAAAAATCACTTACTTCTGTCTTCCAGATATAAATTTTTAATTATGAAAAAAGAAAAGCAAAGCCTGAGTTTAGCAATCATGATTACAAACTCAGACATAAGAGTTTAGCAAATCAATTTATCAATGAGAAAACAGCGTTAGTTGAAGGGAGGAAATAAAAGTATCTGCAATTTTACTCAAGCAAATGAAAAGAAAAAACAGGTTAGAGAAGAATATGAATACAGTGTGACTGAGGCAAAAGGACCCGAAGTTCAATGCTAATATGGGATACAGAGTATGTTCTAGACCAGGCTGGGTAAGCTATGAAAGCCTGTCTGAGAAAGAGGGCTGGGAATACAGTCTAGCATTCATTAAGTCCTAAGTCAATTCTTAGCACAGCCCAAAATTACGCATCAAGATGCAATTCTTGCCCTTGATCTGACAAATGAAAATAAGTCGGAATGCATACCAAATTATTAATTGACAAAACATCTTTAAGTCACTGAGTTGTTTTGCCAAAGTGTCTTCTAGTGAGGACATTACAGTTCTTATGGCTTTCCAAAAATAAATATATCATTGTTTTTATCATCTAGTTGCTTCTTCAAGGTTCAGCAAGTCAGATAGTAATAGAGAAAGAACATGGTTTCTCCACCAGTTCAACAATTATTGAGAGCCCAAAGTGTTGGCTGCTAGGAATGCAATGGTGAAGAACACAGACTAGATTTCTGCACTCACATACTTTATAGTCCAGTAGGAAGATCAGCGGGCAAACAGCCCTACTAGTCAGCCACACAGACCAGAGGGTGTAGTGGCACACACCTTTAATCCCAGGACTGCAGAGGCAGGTGGATCTCTGTTAGTTCAAGGACACCCTGAGTAAGATTGAAATCCATCTAAAAGAGAAACAGCTCACACAAAGGTGTGATCACAGGCCTTTAATACCAGCACTAGGGAGGTGGAGACAGGAGAGACATGGCTGGGCGGAGAGAGGCATACAAAGGGGGAGAGACAGGAGCACAGTGGAGTGTGGTAGTGTAGAGTCTGAGGTTGGTGGAGAGCATTGCGGGATTGCCCCTGTCTGAATCCTGGTAGAGGGAAGAGCGCTCTAGTGACTTGGTTGCTTTGATTTTCTTATCTTCAGCTCGAACCCCACTATCTGTCTCTGGGTTTTTATTATTCGTGCTACATAAATCTATTCTACAACATAGAGTCTCAGTAGATTTATAAGCATTGCTGCCCATGGTAGCTGATCTAGAGGAACAATGGTAAGGCACAAACAGCATATTTAAAACATAGTAAGAGAAGTTTATGTCACAGGAAAGACTGAGAATTTCCAAAATGGAAACAACAAAGAACAACAGTAGCTGGAGAGACAGCTCAGTGGTTAAGAGTATTGACTGCTCTTTCAGGCAATCCATGTTCCAAGACCTGGAGACTACATGGTGGCTCACAACTGGCTGTCATTCCAGGGTATAAATCCTATGCCCTCTCTGGGCCTCCTTGGCCACCAGACACACACATGGTGCAGACATATATGCATTCCACAATATCCATACAGATAAAAACAACTACAAAAAGAATCACAATCAGAAGCATTACCTTGAAGAGAAATAAGTACGAGCCCAAGTGTAGTGCTCTAAGCAAACAAAGAAAATGGGAACAAAACTAAACAAAACTTTTAAGGAGGTCAAGTGCTAGGAGTTCACACTTCATTGAATCTACCTCCCAAATAAGCATCAACCTTTCTATTCCACTTCTGAATATGCTAGAAACTGTTCTAAGTGTTTCACATGCAGTAACTAAATTATCTCCATAGCAACCCAATATTTAAGAACTACTATCATATCATAATTTAATAGCTGATAACAAGCAAGTCTGGGTTTATAACTCACAATTCTGGTTCTACTACCTGTGTCTCTAACCAACAGGCTATAAAACTGACTAAACAGCAGCTGCAGCACAATGCACAATAATATTCCTAAATGTGTGCTCCGGGCTACTATCAAAACTTAAAATGCCTATGGCTTGTAGTCAATGCAATTTCATTCTAGAAAGTTATTCTATAGATATGCTCACAAAATTATCCATGAAAACCTGGTAAGTTTAAATACTTTTAAATAATTAATTCACATACTGTCATAGTTTTTTTTTTTCCCCAGCTTGATACAGACCTAAGCAAATCTGGGAAGAGAATTTCAACTGAAAAAGCACTTCCCTCTGAACACCCCGCAGGTATTGATGTAGGAGGGCCTTGAGAACAGTCCACTATAAGCAGTACCGTTCTGAGGTGTAGGACGTATAAAAAGATGTAGCTGAGCAGGCCAGTAGCAGCACTCCTCCAAGGGCTTTGCTTCAGTTCGTAAAACCAGGTCACTGTCTTGGTTTCCTCTCAACCATGGACTGTGCTCTGTAAGGCAAATAAACCTTTTCCTCCCCAAGTTGCTTTCTCATAGTATTTATCACAGCCAACAGAGAATCAAACTAGAACATAGCCTAACTGTCATCAATGAAGAACTAATTTATGGAGAAATATGGAATAAATTTATGGATATTTTATCAAGTGAAAAGCATAAGTATAAACATGAGTAAAGTTTCTAACCAGTGCTAAAAATAAAAACAAAGTAATTAATACATAGTTATTTCTGCCTGAGAAAAATACCATTACAGTAGGATATAGCTAGAGCAACTGGAAGCCATATAAGGTGGTAGAAACTTATAGGAAGGAAAGGCTTTTATGGTAATATAATGAGTGGCACCTTCTTTCTATTTTCCTCAGCAACGTAAGACTTCCTCACTCAAGTGAGTCAACATGACCCCACATACAATGAACCATGAAGGAAAGCCCATGTGGCGGCGCATCCCCATCCTTGAGAGACGGAGGTGAGAAAAGTCAGGAACTCAGCAAGACTTACACAGCGAGTCTGAGGTCAATGTGGGCTGTACCAGACTGTCTCAAAAACTCAGAAGATGAGCTGGAAAACTATATATCCTGTGTTTCTGCTGGTTTATATTCTTTGGACTATTTGTTAGGACCTGGTGTTTGGCATTTTTTTCTAGCTATACCCTCATAGTTTGGGAGGCTAAATAAAGCCCTTTGGAACTCTTTCATGGTAAAATCTGTCCTATTACAATGTTTCCTTACTCTATCTTCTTAATATTAAAGGAAATAGTTTGGCTATAAAGAAAATAGCAAAGCCTGGAAACAGACGCCTGTAATTCAGTATCACTTGGAAATGGAGGCAGAGAGATTAGGAATTCAAAGTCATCTTCTGCTACATAGTAAGTCTGAAACTAGTCTGGGCTCCATGTTACCTTGTCACAATAAGAAAAAAAAGTTACGAAGAGTACACCAAAAGGGTTTCTATAGAAAGATTCTGAAATGTTTCCTAACTGATTGATGGCAATTATGGATAACCAATATTTAATGGGAATTACTGTTGCATTTTAGCATCAATTACAGAATCTACATCAATGCTAAAAATGATTAAGCTTTGCTTATAAGAAGCTTGGTCCATCACACATAAGAGTACCTATAAATGAATTCAGAAACACCATTCTCTAGAATCTTATTTGTATTACTATACAATTAATAAGCTGAACACTGCACTGTCAAGTCTGAATCTCTGATACAGATAATAATCAATAGTTCATTAAAATTTAACATGGGGAAGAGAAACTTTGCATACAAATTTTATAAACCACTGACCACACAGAAGTTATTACCCAACTACACATTCAATGATTAAGTAAAATTACAGTTTGCATATTTATGGAAGCAGTCTCCCATTAAAAGGTTTAGCACAGCATAGGTTTCTCTGTTAGAAAGTCAGACATTATAAAATTCTGCTTATATAACTAAAGTTCTTAAATGAAACAAAATCCCATGCTGGAAACACAAAAGCACATTCTTAGGTTCTGTTCCAGTTTGGCTAGAGTCTGAGCATCTTCCTCAGGAGTTCCTGTTGGGGACTGGTCCTCAGTGTGGTAGGCCTAAGGTGTGCTGATCACAGTCACTGCCTTCCAAGATTAAGGTTAACCCTACAAATTCCTCTAATTGGAAGTACAAGGGAGAAAACAGTTGAGGGGGACGGGGCAGGGAATCTGCTGCCCAGAACTTCCAATCATTTTGGTCCTAAGAACGAGTATAGTTTAGAACTTGGTAGCTCTCGGAGGAAGACGATGGATGGATGGATGTTCTTGGGGGTCGCTAGGCAATAGTAAAGGCACTGGCGTACACTCCAAATTGCTCAATTTCATCTTCTCTTAGACCTCAACATTTATTTCAACATCTTCTCCATCTTGTATAAACGTTTCTGGGATTGAATGACTGTTTTCTGTGACATTATGAACATACCTGTCCTAACACACTTAAAACAGTGCTGTAATTATTTACTCCTCTCTGCCATTTCTATATTCTTCTTCTCCCTTGTCAGTCTCTACTATACAAGGAACCCTCAAAACCAAGACCCTACCTTAGTTGTCACTGTTCTGACAGTATCTAGAAGACATGAGATGGTATCCAAGTACTGAATTCTGTAGGAGGAGCCTACAGAATGAAGCAGCTTCACCAGTAGGACTCAGCATATAAGATGGCAATCTTGCTCAGCAAGATCACAGAAATTGTATGTCACAGACTGACTTACTATGACAGAAAATAAGCTTCCCTTTTCCTAAATGGTACTGTAAACCGACAGGATTGTCAACAAAATATCAAGCTGCCTTGCAGTTAAAGGTATAATTACGTGATACTAACAATCATCCAGAAAAATCATTTTTTTTTTTTTTAGGGAAAATGATAATTCTGCTACATGTGAATAAGAAGCAGTGAAGTTGAAAGAAGTTATCCAACAGCATGCTGGCTAGGTTTCAGGCTGCTCACACCCTTTCACATGTCCTCTGTCAAACAGCAGCAATACCACAGCGGAAAGACCCTCAAGTAGCAATTTCTATTTCCAGTTTCGATAACACTGTACCACCAACAAATTCTGTATTTCTTAGGTGTGACACATCAGAGACTGCATAGCCCCTGTATTTACGGCAAGACAAAACAACCAAAACTGCTTTGCAATTTATTTTTTAAAATCAAATTATATTCCCACTGCCATGTGCCACTTGTTAATGTTAATTCTAGCATAGAAATACCACCACAAAAGGAATTTTCCCTTAGCAAAACGACGACTAATGCAGCACATAAGGTTCTTAGTAATTCAGCTACTGTGGTAATAGAGGCAGCCAAGAACACTGAAGACAAAGTAAAAGCCAGCCTGCATTTTTTTTCTTTTGGAATGGTGCCTTGCATTTTACTGAAAGTCTGAAAGCTAAGTCTTGACCATATAAGGTTCTGGGATTCCCAAGGAAGAAAGAGCAGAGGGTTAAAGTCAAACTTAAAAACCTGAAAATACAAGAACATTGGTACCAAATGACCATGAGAGAGCGCATATATTTTATACTAGGATTTCTGACAATCTCAAAATGCAACTGAAAACAAACAAGCCAACAAACGAAACAAACTCAGTGTACAAAGCTGAGTACATACGGATTAGTTCAGGTTCCTCTGGTGCAAATCTTCCTCTTCTATTTCCTACTCCTTTCTCACATTAATCAAACACCAAAATGGAATGTACCCTTTCTCTATTAATTCACTCTGGCATCAAAGATCATCTTTGATGTTACTATATCACTGATGTATGCTTCTATAAGGATTCAAAAGTTTACACTTATATAGTTAAAATGGTCCTGATCATTTTTCTTATAAAACACGATTTCTGTTAACAGGGTTTGCTATTTTCTAGCTTGCTTTCAGCTACTACCTTTTAATACAAACTCACAGCATCTTACTTTCCATTCTACTTTATGGCTCTTAATTTACCAAACATTAAAAAACAAAAAAAGCAGAGTCTAAAGCAACAGTACATAGGAATAGGTGAGGTAATCTGTGCTGTGAAAATTCTTTTTCAGTTCTGTAGTAATAACCCCCCCACCACCACCACTTATATTTCAGGTCACAAAGTTTCCAACACTGGAACAAAGTTACTAGAGGAATTACAGCGTATACAATCTACAGGGGATAAACAAAGAATAGCAAACTGACTACTACTGAAAAAAATAAACAAAAGCATTAATCTTGCTTTCTTTGTATGGAGGTGATTTAGAAACCCACATGAAGCAATTCATACAGCGAATTTCAGAACTCCTATGAGAAAAAACAAAACCAAAACAGCAAAAGCTCAAAGGAAATGCAGGGACCCTAAGTCAGCACCCCATTGCCCTGTCTCTAACAGGGTCTTACTCTGTAGCCCATACTAGATTTCAATTCATGATCCTCCTGCCTCAGTCACTTGTAAACTAGGATTACAGGCACGTACACACTGCCTGCTAACTCTTTGCATTATTTATAACTTATTTACAATTTTACATACTTATGTACACTGGGACAAAAAGAGAGGAAGTAAAAGGCCATTTTACAAACTCAGTAGTGTCTAAAACTCAATAAAGTTACAGCTAATAAAAATAAAGTCTTATCTGAAGCAGCTACTCATGTTACTATGAAAGCAAAAATAAGATATGCAGGTGAGTCCAAAAGCTGTTTTTCTCTTTTTATTGTAATAAGCCATTTCTTCCTGAAAAATCCTTCAAAAGACCAAAAACGTTTTTCTTTTCTTTTTTTCCTGTTTTACTTTACTGCCCTTCACCAAACTGTTCCACTGTTTACCTCTTTTAAAAATTACTGGGCACCAACCATTTCCTTAAGCATTTGATGGACGTATAAAGACAAATTGTAACTGATATTTCCAAACGAAGGAATATCTTTCTCTAGCATGGCAACTACCATACTTCTTTGAGGAGCTCAGAAAATGGGCAGTGGCCTAAGCAGTCCTGGGGCTTCTAGGAAGCACAATGCAAAGTTTTAACAGTAAGATGGCAGAGGCTAAAGGAGGAAGGAAAGAGAAATGTATCAGATCCTGAACATTTACTATTGTCAAATGGTCACGAGTTAAAGACAGGAGAGCAATGACTAGAAAAGAATTAAGCAGACGGAAGAGGAGAGGGCAGCTGTAACTGACTTCATCCACCATGTGAAGAACCCCAAATTTAGGCTGCACAACAGACTTTTCAAATATGAGTAAAATACAGGGCTCTTAAAAATTCTCTTAAAACTGGCTGAAATAATTTCATTATATTATTTAAATAAATGCCGACATAAACTTAGACCTCTTTATACATGCTTTGGGCAGAATACAAATGAAAATAAATGTTGACATCACTTTACATGTAAAGGGGTCAGTCAGGGATGTCATTTTGCTGAGACCCATCCCTTCCCACTACAAACATGACATTTTTATTAGAGCCACCCTGGTCCCTCCTCATTTGTCTATGACAGTAAATCTATTTGTAAATATGCTCAAACAAAAGCAAATACATGGATCTGAAATTAAGAAACAGCCATTTATCTATCCACCTGACCAATTGTGTTCATATATTTTCCTCCCCGAAACCTCAATTAGTAAAACATACACCCTGAATTGGAAATGAAAAGAAAAAGAGGCCTGAATAACACTTCCTACTTTTCATGTTTTCATGAGTAGGTGGTGGATGAGGCCCTCGTCTGCGTCCCACTGGCACCAGGCACACAAATGGTGGACAAACACATACAGTCAAAATACCATACACATAAAATAAAAATAATAAATCCTAAAAGTAAATCCACTATCTTGGTGTCTTGGGTAAACATAAAAATTGGGATTCTGTGGTGTACAATGACTCTTTTAAGAAACTCCCTGACATTCTCCTAAAGTTATCATACCAACTCACAATGTCATCCACAGTGGTGTGCCAACACCTGACAGGTTTGGTCACGTTAGCCTTTGGATTAGACTGCACTCTTCCCTGGTGGGGACAACTGGCCCTGCACTGCACCTTCTGTCATTCTGCATGCTGTTACTTATGTGTAAGTCACAGTGGCCATTTCCTTCTGCAACATCTACAGTGAAGGGGTTTGTAAATCAAGCAAATTGTTAGTTTAACTGAAATATTCAGGAAAACTTTCT
The DNA here is from genome assembly GCA_963919715.1 of Microtus obscurus. NCBI lineage: Eukaryota > Metazoa > Chordata > Mammalia > Rodentia > Cricetidae > Microtus > Microtus obscurus. The sequence continues at coordinate 19,238,163 of CAWTZC010002528.1, forward strand.
TACTTTTTCTATTCTTAAGCTGATTCCTTTCCCTAAATATCATTATGGATTTTTACAATGGTGTCATATCCATCCACCATCCATCTACATTATAAAAACAAGAAAATGAATAGAGGCTGTACATAAGAATGTCCAGGATTTCTGATGACTCTCATACCTACCACAATTTCAGTGAATATACAGTTTCCTAAGTGTGCTGTCAACTGATGGTAGTGAACTTAAATCCTGAGCAATAGAGTGTCTTACAAGCACAGCTTTTGAAAGGCCAGGCACAGCACTCACAAGTCCTTCCTAGAGAACCAGGAGGAACCCTTGCACGGTGTGTATAATCATTCCCTTTAACTGAAGGACATGGTGTAGTAGTCTGAATGTAACTGACCCACATAATCTTACAGGGAGTGGTACTATTAGGAGGTGTGGCCTTGTTGGAGAAAGTCTGTCACTGTGAAGGTGGGCTTTGAGGTTTCCTATGCTCAGGATACTGCCCAGTGTGTGAACTGACTTCCTGTTTCCTGCAAGATGTATGAATCTCAGCTGCTCTAACACCAAGTCCGGCTGCATGCTGTCATGTTCCCCGCCATGACGGTAACTGTAAGACACCACCACAATTAAATGTTTTCTTTGCAGGATTTGCCATGCTCATGGTGTCTCTTCACAGCAATAAAAACCCTAAAACACGTTGACTTCTGGGTGAGTACACTGAATTTCAATAGGAGAGTATTTCTAAATAGTTAGCAATGCTGAACCAAATAGGCTCAATCTTCAGAGATGCTAGGTGCCAGCGTACAGGGTCATCTGTCAAAACGTCTTAGTTTGCTGCTTATCTGGCTGTCTATCTGCATATCAAATAAGTGAGGAGAATTACTTTGTATTTATTTTAAATATTAATTTAATTGTCTATGTATGGGCATTTTGCTTGCATGTATGTCTATGTACCACATGCATGCCTAGTACTTGTAGAGGCCAGAAGAGGGTGTCAGATCTCTTGGACCTGGGTTACAGAAGGTTATGAACCTCCATGTAGATTCAGGAACTCAAACCCAAGGTCTCTCAAAGGGCAGCCACTGCTCTTAGCCGCTGAACCATCTTTCTAGAGATCCCCTTTAAGCAATTTTTAAATGTCCAATTCCATTTTAAGTCTTTAATATGAAGTCTTTGAAATGACTCATTATGAAGAGGTTCCTTCCTATCTTTAAACAGTTCGTGCATGTTTAGTGATCAATAGTTTAGGGTCTGTGTTCGGTACTAACACTGTGAAGACAAGAATCACGGAACTTCTATTTTAGTGGAAGTCAATCAGGAAGATAACCACAGAACTGCTAGACACAGTAGATGTATGTTGATCAGAATCCAATTAAGATAAGCCTCTTGGCAGAAGCAACTACTTAGATTGATTACATAAAACAGAAAAATGGTGGCCATCCGTGAAGGAAAATTTTCATAGCTATCATGATCATAACACAACTTTTAAACGAGAGCTTTAATTTTAAAGTTGAATAAAAGCTATGTGGTGGCTATGATCCTAGCACTCTGGGGAGCGGAGGACAACTGTGTAAGTTTTTTTTTTTTTTTTTTTGATTTTTTGATTTTTTTCGAGACAGGGTTTCTCTGTGGTTTTGGAGCCTGTCCTGGAACTAGCTCTTGTAGACCAGGCTGGTCTCGAACTCACAGAGATCCGCCTGCCTCTGCCTCCCGAGTGCTGGGATTAAAGGCGTGCGCCACCACCGCCCGGCTGACAACTGTGTAAGTTTGAAGTCAGCCTGGCTACTACAGAGGATCCTACTCGTGAACAAGCCAACCAAGGAAATAAAATCTGCGCTATACAATTTACCATGTAGCTGACCAGTCCCTGTCAGCACTGATGCCAAACCCCCATCAATTGTGGAATGAACTGATACCATTAAATTTTTTGACATACTCTACTTACAGCAGGTTAAATACTAAAAATCATTCCCATCTCCATACTCAGCACAAATCTAGAACATGGCAAAACAGACTACTATTGCTAATGGGAACTTAGAGTGGTGTAACCCTTTGGGGCAATCTAGCAATGCTCCAGGGATTAAACATGTCCTTCACTATGACAAAAATAAATAAAAATAAGTCCAGAAAATTAAAAAAATTATTTCTTACTGAAAACATCCCTCTGTATCAAAATGTTCACCAAATTTTTGGTATGAAAGTGAACAATTGTTTAAATAAACAAGTTAGAAAGAATGAAACCTGGAACAGAACTATAGGTATAAAATTTTTAAAATACTGAAGCTTTTTAATGACAAAAATGAAGAAAATCAACTATTCACTGAGGTAAATTCTACACCATAATCGGAAATACACAAATTATATAAAGTATACAAATTATATAAAGATATACACAACACACTCAGAAATAGGACAGTGGGCTGCATGAAAATATGTCTATAGTAATGTATGGGAAAAGTCTATAGTCTTTCATAGTTTAATGTATGTAAGACTGATCACACTTTTTCAAATCATTAAAATAAGTTCCTAAAGATTAACACGTGACTAAATTTTAAAGTGGATTTCAGTAACAAGCAATGAGGTTGTAACAGCTCTGGCTTTTCTGCTGCAGGTCAATGGGTACTTTAGTATGAAAGGCAGGGAAGGCTAGAGACTATGACGGCCACCCACAATAAAGCCCCTGAGGAAAAGATACACAGAAGAAAATTAAATTGTCTTTTGATGAAATTACCCCAGACTGGGAGCTGGGAAGATGGCTCAACAATTAAGAGCACTTGCTCTTGTGAAGGACATGTGTTCAGTTCCCGGCCAGCACCAGCATAACATCCTACAACTATATGTGACTTCAGTTCCAGGGGACCCAATGCTTCTTCTGACCTCCACAGGTACCAGGCATGCACACGGTGCACATACATGCACACAGGCAAAACACCCACATAAATTCAAGTATGTAAAATAAAAATATATTATATATGTAATTTAAAAAGTTTTTTTTTTTTTTTTTTTTTTGATTTTCAAGACAGGGTTTCTCCGTAGCTTTTGGTTCCTGGCACTAGCTCTTGTAGACCAGGCTGGCCTCGAACTCACAGAGATCCGCCTGCCTCTGCCTCCCGAGTGCTGGGATTAAAGGCATGCGCCACCACCGCCCGGCCTTAAAAAGTTTTTGAATTACCCAAAATGATCCTTACCATCAAGTCATATCCTTTCCTTAGTTTTAGAGAATTAATTTGCTACTTTCTCAACAATAAGATAACTAAAAAATAATATTAAACTTTAGAGCTACCTTCAAGGTAGGGTGAAAAAAATGAGGCAAAAGAAAGGTGAGAAAAAAGAAATACTTAGCCAACTTTAATGAAAAACATCAAGTCAGGGGCTGGAGAGATGGCTCAGCCTCAGCGCCCACATCAGGTGGGCTCACAACTGCTTGGAATTCCAGTCCCAGGACATCCAATAGCCCTCTGTGGCCCCCATCTGCACATGCAGTGCGCACACACGCATAAACAAAAAGAAAATTTTTTAAATGGTTAAGCAAAACAAAAAAATTAAATCAAATATTGCTATTTCTTTCAGAGAAGATTAAAAATAAGACAATGATAACAGCACACACCGAGAAAGAAGGGTAAGCATTCTTTCTACCATGTACTTCTACTAACGGTAGACTTCCCCTAATTTTACTACTATCTATAAAGATAGATTAGTCTTTAAAATACAAGAAAATTAATACAACTTTCATAGCATTTTTAATGGCGTGAACTCCATTATCAACCTAAAAAGAAACCAGACTACTACTGGCTACTGTAAATTTCTGAAAGAACAGAATTCTTCTTCATAAAAACATATCCAAAGGCCTGGAGAGACGATTCAGTGGTTAGTAGCACTAGCTGCCCTTCCAGAAATTAGATCTGATGTCCAGCACCCACACGACAGCTCACAATCATCTGTAACTTCAATTCTTGGGGAACCAACACCCTCTTCTGCATCTGCAGGCACTCACATGGTGCAGAAACATACATATAAACAATACATAAATATAAAAAGATAAAAATAAAACAATTTAAATAGCTCTGTGTTTAATTAGGAGTTTTAACAATAGTTATAATACTAACCCATAATTGGTTTTCCAATAAAAAGCTTTCTCTAAACAATACAAAGTCTTGCAGTGTCTTCAGAGTAATTAAAGTGTCTTTCCTGAAAATTCATTTCTACTTTCAACAAGTAATAGCCAAAGCTACATACTTAGTTATTTCCTATATTCCGAGAGTGTACTACTATAACTGTCTCTGATAACTACCTTACCTAAACCAGGCTTTAGTTCCACTTTATTCCAAAATAGGAAAAGAACAGTTAATAATAGAAAAAAGCTTATGATTTTTTTTTTTTTGCCGAAACTCAGAACTGCTTGCTTTTCTTGTTGTCTAGATTTTGTTTTTATCTCCCTGTCATCCCAGTCATGTAAAACGTAAAAGTTCTAAACTTGGAATCAGATCATCCAAAAATAACAACCAAGCTTTAGTAATGGAAAAACCAATAGAACGTAAAAGCAAATGTTAGCGGAAAGCAGGTACAGAGCCCCATACATTGGAAGTGAAAGGGCACTTTCCCCACAGCCTACACGATGTCCTCTGGGAATAGAAACGTCTTAGCAGAGCCTATGCCTTGTTAGTTCTATGCTGCACTTTGATCGTTGTGTGTTAACACTGTTGAGGTTAAAGGGAGAAGGAGGGTTATTATAAAAACTAACTGTACAGCAAAGGAAGGACCCCCTAGTTCTTGTCCAGTACCACCTAACAGCATAAACTAAGAGGTTCCAGGACAGCACTGGACAAGCTGTGCCTTGAGAGTCCTCTGGCTCTGTTCAGCAGTTTCTTCAAGAGCTCTTTGGTTCAGTTTCAGGAGATAACGGACCAACTCTGGCCTATCAACTGTCTATAATTAAGCCCCAGGGATTCCTGAGGTTACCACAGTGATAGAATCTGGTTCAAATAGTCGAGAGCCACTACAGAAAAATCTAAGTCCAGTAGTATTTAATCACTATGTTCATATCTCAGCTCCACAATACAATCGTCACAATGTACCTCACTCTGTTCACTGGACTTACCCCTAAGCCGCAACTTAAACCCTTAAAACCCAAACAATGGAAGAAGAGAACCCACTCCCACAAGCTGTCCTCCAACCTCTAAAGGTGCACTGTGGCATAAACACACACACACAAATATAAAAGAGGCCAGCCCGGTCTACAAGAGCTACTTCCAAGACAGGTTCCAAAGCTACCTATTTCAAAAACAAACAAAAAAGTCAACAAAACTTGTTTGTTTTTTTTAAAAAAAAAAAAACTCAAATGAACATCTAGTAACCAATAAAATTTCTTCCAAAATTACCATTACAATGGATATTAGAATTTATAAGCCATTTAAAATAAATATACATATAAAATTATACATATAAATGCCATTCTATTACCTTCTTCCTATTCTTGCTCTACTTTGTAACTTATTTTTTATTCTTTGGCAATTTTATACACATATGTAATTAATTTCACCATCTTTACCCTTTATTATCCTGACTCTCTCCCTCTCTTGATGAAGCCCTTCTTCCCTGCTTTTTATGTCCCTTTGGAGTAGGACCCACTGAGCTTAATCAGTGGTTGCTTGCACGAGCAAAGATGGGGTTACCTATCTAGAGTGTAGAAAATCTGTTAGGAAGACCACCACTGGAGAAAATGGCGACCTTCCCATCAACCACTAACTGCTCAGTCTCTCAGTGAAGGGCTCTCACACAACTCTCTCTTTTGTGGGTTTCAACATCATTCTTTCACAGTCTTTGTGTGTGTGGTGTATACATGTTCATATGTTGCGCACACATATGTGTAGAGGCCAGAAGTTGACACAGAATTTCTTCTTCAACAGTTCAGTAGCTTTCTACCTGATTTTCAAGACAAAATCTTTCCCTGGAACCTGGAGTCTACAGGACTGGCTGGGCTGGCTGTAAGACCTTGGGCTGCCTCCCCTGTGCCAGGGCTGCACCAAGCTGCCACATGGGGATTTGAACTCAGCCAGCATTTTCTTTCACCAGCTTCAAAAATATTTCCCAACTATTCATATCATTCTGGCCATAATATTCCCAAAAATTTTTAAAAATTTGTGGCCATTTTCCAACTAATTCTTAAAATGGATCTTCATCACCAAATACTTTTTATATTCATAGTTTACAAAGTAAAAAAGTTCACTGTATAAAAATTGCCTTATGGACTTTTTTTCTTTGTCTACATCTTTCCTGCTGGAATGGAACTGTCCAAACTGCTGGAGTCCAAATGATGTCTTTGAAAATATGGTGTTCCCTGAAAAGAATGTGCATTTTTTTAGTAATCACCTTGTTCTGAACTTTCAGGGTCCACTTGCCAATAGCTACAAAATATACCTAATGCTATCTTCCAAAAAAAAAAAATCACTTACAAACTCTATTGAGGTGTCTATCACATTACCAATCCTTTCTCCCAGGAAATAGAGGGTGAAGAGAAGTGTGCAATACAGAAACAAGCACGTACCATCAACACCAACCCTTAACAAACTAGCAAACCAATATTCAGTTATGTCCAAGTATCTATAGTTAACACTCAAAATATTACCAGATGTTTTCCCTTGTCCGAACAAGAGAAACTATTTTAAAAAAAAACATTCAAAGATGGCATAATTTAAAATGTCTATTTCAGTCACTGTTAACCAGCTAAAGTGATTTCCACATTTGTATCCTACACAAATGCCTTGTCTCCAGATGGTATAACATACATATTGTCTCTTTCAAGTAGTATTTTCACATTAAAGTGTTCTTAGAAAGGGCAACTTACAAACCATAAGTTCATGCCACACACATTACACACACACACACACACACACATACGACTAAACGTCAAAGGTAGGTAGCAAAGAGAAAACTACATATTAAAATCATAATTCAATAAGATAACTACTTCCTGGTCTGATGGAGGTGGGTCTTGTATCTTATCTGTTGCTTTCATTGGCTAACTAATAAAGAAACTGCCTGGGCCCTCATAGGACAGAAAATTAGGTAGGCGGAGTAGAGAGAAGAGGATTCTGGGAAAGAGAAGCTGAGTCAGGAGTCGCCATGATGTTCCCACTGCAGAGAGACGCAGGCTAGAATCTCCCCGGTAAGCACACCATGGGGTGCTACACAGATTATCAGAAATGGGCTAGTCCAGGTGCAAGAGCTAGCCAATAAGAGGCTGGAACTGATGGGCCAGGCAGTGTTTAAAAGAACACAGTTTCCGTGTAATTATTTCGGGGAATAAGCTAAACCATGCGGGCGGCCGGGTGAAGGGGACACAGCCCGGCCGCCCCTCCTCATACAACACTGGTCCACTTAAGTTGAACTAAGACTAATGAACTTACTGCAGGTTAAAACAGCCCACAAGATTCTGTTTAAGAGCTGTTTTCCTCATTACCTGTGTAACAAAAAATTAAAATGTCAAAAGAAAAACTTCAGAAAACAAAAGCATGCCTAGTAATACTCTGAACAAAATCATACCAACATACTACACATAAGAAAAGCCTAACTAGCTTTTTTTCTTAGGAAATGTTTCTCTTCTCTGAAAGCACTATTGAGTAAACTTAGAAGCTGAGGGAAGTTGCATGCAGTTGGAGAAATTCCTAAGTGTATGATTCTCAGGAAAACCTACCATGCTCCCAGCACTGTCCTCTCGGCCCGCCTCCTCGCCTCTGAGCTCACTTTCCCAGCGCATCCTCTCAGCTGAAGGACCTGACGTCATTCCACTCCACTACTCTTCCCACACTCCTGCATGCACTCAAGCCACATCCCCAAACACCTGCTCCCAACACCTCGCAGCACTCAGAAGATATCCTAGAACTGAAATGTACAGGAAGATTTAAAGAGAGAGCATTTATTTTAGGCATATGGATTTTTGTGGTTTTTCTAGAACTTTGTTTTATTTGGTTATCAAATTTCCAGCAGAGAGAAAAGGCCTCAGAGAATAGACTAAGTACAACTTCTCTCCCCCAATTCAATATATAGCATATAGTTAGGAACATATATAATGCTCATCTCCACTAGTCCAACCATGTACCCTTTACAACACTGGTCACACTCACCTGTCACTTCTTTTTCATACTCCCCTCTTCAGACAAGCAGAAATCACATGATATAGAACCCTCATTTACACGCAAACCACATCAGAATACAGGCCACAACAAATCTTTGACACAAATCTGTCAGGGCAATCTACTACTTTTAGTACCTATCAATTCCTTGTCTCAACTATATCTTTAAGCAATTTATTTCCTAACCCAATTGCTATAAGTTTGCTAGCTATAGTTAGTTCTTATAGATTAGTCAGCTTTGAAAATTATTCCCTTGCCTCTGGCCTTCTTCTTTTCTTGGTACACTGTTCACTTCTGTTCACCACCAGGTCTCTGCATATGCTGTTCTCTGTCTCTGAAGGACTGTCCCAAACACTGCTCTCATTTACAATCTGGGTGCCCCGACTCTAGTGTGGATGTGCCTCCACAAGCTTTCACAACACGCTGGAGTACAACAACTCCAGGTCATTACACATAACGGATAGAAATCTAGCACTGCTCATATGCTTACCTATACACTCTAGCAGACAGCAAGCCATACTAAGGCAACGCAGGCCAACTTGTTTGTTATTAACTACACCGAATAACGCCACGTTTAGTCTAAGGTTTAGAATTGTTAGAATTGTCAATGCTTTAATTCTTAGTAGTAAAAACATTTTTGCTTTAAAATAAAATCATTTACCAAGATAGAATTCTAGAATGTATATTATACTATATACATACATATATACATACTGTATACACACACACACTGCTAAGCCATATAGAGAAATGAGATTGTTTTAAAAGTGGAGCTGCTGAAGATGGCTAACTTGAGTTTGATTCCCAGAACCCACAACAGACAGAGACAAAATTATTCCCTTCACACAGGCTCCAGTCTTTACATAATCTCTTACACAAATAAATAAAATTTTAATAATTAAAAAAGTGGCTACATGTTTTAGATTACTGCCAACAGTGCAGGAGGGTTCCAACTTGCACATATCTAGTCAACATGTTCCTATCCGTTTTTATCACTGCCATCCTAGAGGCTGTGAAATGGGTAACTCACTGTGGGTTTGACTTGTATTTTCCTGAAGCCTAAGCAACTTCATTTCATTAGAGAGTACTGTTAGAATTTGATTTACAAAAAATACATCTCTTTGAGTACTTAAGAGCCTCTGGAACTGTGCTGGCTAGTTTTATATCACTTGACACAAGCTAGGGGAAGAACCCTCTAACTGAGGAACTGGCCTATAGGCAAAGCCTGTGCTACATTTCTTAATTAGTGGTAAATAAATGTGAGAGGGCCCATGCCAATGGGGATAGTACGACCTTTGGGCGGTGGTGCTGGGTGTTGTAAGAAAGTCAACTGAGCAAGACAAAAGGCAGCATTTCTCTATGGCTTCTGCTGCAGTTTGTGTTTCCAGGTCCCTGTCCTGGCTTTACTAAGTGACAATATAACAAACGGAAGGTCAAACAGTTACTCTCTTCCCTTATCTTTTGGTAATGATGTTTATCATAGCCAGAGAAACCCTAACTAAGATTGGAACAGACTACACTGCAGGCCTGAAACTGCTGGGGAAGATAACTGTATGGAAGAGGTGAAGAAGAGAAAACAGAAGATGGCCATCAAAGTTCTAGCTCTGTAAGCTGAAGAATGATGATGCTAAAAGAGATACGGATAATGTAAAAAGGAGCTCAGATTTTCAGGAAACAGTTGAACTACAGCAATGAAAGAAAGAAAAAAAGGCACAAGAGTCTTAGGAACACTTGTCTTTAAAAAGCACATCAGAAAGAAAATGAACAAGAACTCTGAGAAGAACCAGAGGAAACAGGTTATGACATAAATCAAATAAACTTATAAATTTATTACTCAAATAGTTTTTTGATATTCTGGCCTAAGTCCTTCTCGAAAAGAATAATCCAATCCTGTACCTTTTCAGTTACTGAACTGTTATCATTTGTTAACAATGTCAATCAAAAGCACACTGGACACTGTATGATAGTAAAGTGTCAAACATGATGATCTAAATATTTGTTGCATGAAGAAGTTAACCTCTAATTTATGTGGATAATGGCATTATACAAATATAGATTAGGTAAACATTTTAATAACATACACTGCAAACTTCTAAAACATCAAATTAAATCCTTTAAAAAATGATGTACTTCTTTTTAAATTAATTGTTAATTTGTTTTTATTTGTATGGATGTTTTGCCTGCATGAATGTTTGCCTGGGGCCTATAGAGACCAGAAAGGAACCCTGGGAGTGGAGTTACAGACAGCTCTGAGTTTCCAAGTAGACCTTGGGAATTGAACTCTGGTCCTCTAGAAGAGAAACTCAGATATGTAACATGAGCCTCTGAAATGCCACTGTTTCTTCCTAAGAGGACCTGAAGGCAGAAACAAAAGAATCCCTAGAAACTCACAGGGATTTAATTAGCTTGGTGTGTTCATTGGGAAAACAAGAGTCTCCACCCAAAAAAAAGTAGAAGGTGAACACCAACATTCAAAGCTGTCCTTGGACTTCTACATGTATATTTGCAGGTGTGTATGCCCATGTTCTTTCTTCCTTCCTTCCTTCCTTCCTTCCTTCCTTCCTTCCTTCCTTCCTTCCTTCCTTCCTTCCTTCCTTCCTGTCTCTCTCTCACACACACACATGCATACATACACATACATATTCATACCAATAGGAAAAAAAGGAGGTGGGTGAGGAAGAATACTTTCATCCTGTTTCTTTTCCAACTACTTCTCTCAGTGAATACAACAAATTTTACACATTCACATAAAGTAGCGAAACAATAAAATAATTTTCCTTTGGGTGACTTATGGAGGATGACATCATCGCACGAGTTTAACAGATGTGTCATCTGGTCTGTTCAAGGTCAGTTTTCTATATTTTATATGAGAAGCTTCACTGAAAAATGTCTTCTATAAACAAGTACAAAAGCAACATAACATTTGAGCAAAAGAAAATTTAGGTGACATTTCTGGGAAGCAATTTATAAATTCATATGTTCTGAACAAAATATAAAAATTTTAGGTGACACTTTTTGGAAGCAATTCACAGAATACAACAAATTAAGATGAACATGTAGATTTGCATGTCACATCATGAAAACGTGGAAAAGATAATAAACATTCATTAAATTAGAAAAATAATTTTAGACACACAAAGTGAAATTCCATAAAGCCATTAAAGGCAAACTGTGTGTCAACACTAATGAACAAAGGTTATGTATAATCTTAAAAATAGATTATATACTAGGAAACTAAGTATAATCCTATTTATAGGTAATCACATACTTGTTTTTAAAGTGAGTTTAGTAGATTTTTAAGGGGCTATTTTCAACCCTGGTCCTTTGATTAGCACTAAACATCTTCTATTTTTTTTGATGAAGTTTTAATTACCGAGGCATTTCTATTTGCAATAATATGCATATATAATAAGCATAAATATAAACAGTGTTACGAAATAAAAAGAAGACAGAGTCTGAGGCAAGAGGATCAGGATTTCAAGGCTAGCCTGAACTACATGAAACCCTGTCTCAAAAGTAAACAACAAAAACAAAGCACAGAAAGCATTGAAATCTTAATAATTACTTATAGCTTTTCATACCTAAGGTAAATGCACTGAGATTAGACTGTGAAAATGCTGGCTGAAGGGATAAAGCTGCAACAGACATTTTCAAAGAAAAGACAGATGCTGTGCTGTCGTGTGGCCTGCCCAATGTACTTCGGAAGGATATAGAAATTGCTGAACATGAATTGTTCAAAAATTTTGAGAAGAATTACACAGATTAATTAACATGCTTATAACAAAATACAGCATCCAAGTCTGGATACAGCAGCATCAAAACTTTTGTTAGGAACAAAAACATAAATGCACAAATATTCAAACTGTCAGGTCTAACAATGACTTGTCATGGAAAACCTAGAACACAAACAAAATATACTAGGTTCACTAAAGAGAAATTCTGAAACAACTTATACTCAGTGTCAAAAATGTGCAAAGAGTTAACTGAAATTTCAGAGAGCCTTTTTATGATCATGTTCTAATTAAAAGTAAGCTTGTAGTCTGTTCCCCAAGGTAGAACTCATGCCTGGTACCATAATAGTGCCAGGAATCCATGGTTAGATAGATCAAGGGCCTGAGGAAGAACCCAGTATTCTCATCCTGCTGGGTGGACATAATTAACAGCTTCCTAACAACTTACCTTTTCACCCATAGATGAGTGAACCTTTCACCCCTCCTTTTGCAAAGATGGCAATTCATAGAGAAACCCACAGGAGGTCAAGGTGCAGAGAGACTATGGTGGGACATCTATCACATTCCCTCCTCCCAAGGCTCAGAAGAGGAGGGGAAAAGATTCTAAGCACCAGAAGGAGTGGCTGACTATGCTGAGACAGTATCTTCATGCTATGACATGCCAGTGGCACACATGAACTCTTGGAAGCTACACTGCATGCACATGGCATGTACAAGATCAATCCAGACAAAGGTTTGTTCGTGGATGAGGGAGGGGGTCACCAGGTCCCACTTCTAGCTGAAGAGCTACTGACAACTGGTAGTGGCTTGAGGAAAGAGAATTGGGTGTGTTTAGGGATGAGGCCACCACACCTATATTGGCAACACTGAGCAGACTTGGTGGGTTTCAAAAATAGAACATATGAAATTGAGAAGGAATAGGGATGGGATAAAGGAGGAGATGGAAGAAAATGAAGAAATGCATTTGATCAAAACACCTTATGCATGTATGAAATTCTCAAGCAATATTTTAAAATAAGCTCTGTAGAAAACCCATGCTATTTATTAATGATACCATGCTTATTATCACAATCTATCTATGCACCAGATACAACTACAAGTAATCAGCATTTTCAAAATGTAACTTTCCTGGATATATTTTAATAGAGAGGACATCCATAAAAAGGTCCTAGAGTTGATGCTCCAAGAGGTCTACAAATGTTCCAAAGCACAGATATTTCCATCTAAAATAATCTTGATACATAGCCTTCAAAATTATCCTATGTACTTATTATATTCTTTTATATAAATATTATAAACATAAACCCTCAACATAAGAATAATTCATGAATGTGCATGCATACTTGGGTATTTCAACAATTAGTTCATGAAGAAATACTTTCCTATACGGCTACCAAACTTGAAGAAAGCATTAATTCACACCTCATCAAATCCAATCTCTTTTGTATTATCTAATACTGTAGAAAGCAAGAGCTTGTACAGTCTTGAATTCTTTTAGGAGACTACATTAATCCAAAACACAACCAAGTCAATATGAGGTAACAGTCAAGCTAGAGCTTTCTATTAGGTAAAGCTCTCTCCATGGACTCGCTCGATGCACATAGCATGCTTAGATTACTAACAAGAAGACAGCTGAGAAATGCTTTCACTGCTTTCCATGGTTCTAGTGAATGTCATTTCAGAAATGCCTATATGACACATGACAATGTGGAATGTCTCCACCCCTGAGAACATCTGAGTCAAGCAGGCACGGAGGGCAGTAAGACATAAGTGACGCCTGCCTTTTTATGGCTAGCCAGCACAACAATGGAAAGATAAGCAACCAAAACACAAGTGAGGTCAGAAAATTGTGTGTATGAGGGATCCACAATGAAAACATTCAGCAAAGAGTCTCTAATTAGCATTGCTACAATGAAGGTACTGCTTTTATTGTGTGCTACCAAGGAACCCTTTCCTAAATGAATACCAAGGATTTGTTTAAAGATATTCACTTTTAAAATAAATTACACAAACTTGGCAAAATTAGCCAAGTTTTCATAATCAGCAATATATTCTATTTTGAAGTAAATCTAAAATACAGATTATTTTACAGTAGTAATATCTACTTAAACATAAATCTATTTATTTATTTATTTATTCATTCATTCATTCATTCATTCATTTATTTGAGGCACGGGCTCCACCTGTAGCTCTGCCTGTCCTGGGACTCACTGTGTATACCAAGCTGGCCTCAAACTCCCCAGAGATAGGCCTCCTCAGCCTCCCAAGTGTTGGGATTAAAGGTATCTGCCTCTGATACATGTTGAATACTAAACACTGTCATAGTTGCCCAGACAACTTATCAGTTCATTTCCTATTAATTCTACTGTTAAAATTGCAATATTTAGGTTTTTTGTACACCTACTGAATTAAAATGCAGACAAAGAAAAATTAAAAATATCTATGTAAAGGAATTTTCTATTTTGTCTGAAGGTAAGATACACTTTTAATAACAGGTAATATATGAATGCTAAAAATATGGTTTAGAAAGGGCAGAGAATCGTTGTGTACTCCAGTGATCAAGACCTCTCTCATCTCTCACACTCTGTGCTTTGAGCTGTGCCTTACTAAAAATAAGCTGGGAGATACAGTCCACAGAATAACAAGAAGACTTATGGAAGCAGGAATACGGAACCAATGGTCCCAAAGGCTTTCACCCATTTCCCCATCCCTTCAGATAAATTCCTTCTTGTTTCCGATTAAGTAACCAAGAGCTGCAGCGCTTAAACTCTGATGATACAGAATGCCACAGCATGTACTACCATGCCCTGGTAAAAGCAGAACACATAGCATAGTCATGGGTCTGGTCAGCCTTGGCTACAAATGTACTTTCACCAAAGCACAAAGAACACCTGTGTCAATCTCTTGATAATTTACTAGATTGACAAGTGAATCTCAACTACCCTTTATTTTGATGTGACATCCTTCTTTGTTAAAATATTCCACTACTTTATAAAATGATGACGCTCCCAGGTGATCTAACTACTTGTTTTAAATTCCCTGATGGAGCAAAGGAAAAAAAAAAAAGCTGTACTTTTAGTTACTGAAATAAAGATGTTTATGTAAATAAAATCCAGAGAATCAATAACGGGCAATAAAGAAATAAAATAAAAAATAAATAAATAAAAAAAAATTATTCTTTTCAAGTTGAGACCTGAATGGCAATTTGGCTACACTTTGTAAATTATTTCATGGAATACATAACTTGATGTTCCTATTAATCAAGCAGGAGTAAAAGTAAAAGTCATTTTCCTAGCTCAGAAGCTACATTAGCATTTTGTGTAATATCCCATCTCCTGGCCCAAAATATAATGATCACAGTCTACAAAGTAAATTGAAGAAATTCTGCTGCATAGTGATGACAAGCTGAGATTATTTTTTCTTTTGACCACAGGACCTCACTATGTAGCCCTGGCTATCCTGAAACACAGAGGTCCGCCTGCCTCTGCCTTCCGGAGGGTAAAAGGCTTATGTAGCCAGGTCTAGCTGAGATGTCTTTAGTATCTCAGATATGAGTTTGCCTGCAGTTTGTCTCCAAGAACAGAATGTACAGTTAGGTATAAAAATCACTGAAATAAGTACATACTAAATGTAGTAATAAGATTGTTACTAGAAGAAAAATAAAAAGAAAAACTAATTCTATATTCTGGAAAAAAGGAGTATTTTGTAGTAATTTCCTTCATAAATTATAAAAAAATAAAACAAAGAAGTCACACGATCAGGTATTCTTTAATTAATGATCAGCAAAACAATCTTGGCAAGTCCTAAAATTTAGAGCAATTTTGAATTCTAGATGAATTTTAAATATATTACTATTGCATTTTAAGTACCATCAAAAGATCTCAAACGTTCTTTGAAACAAAAGTAGGTTTTTAAAAAAATGTACCTGTACAGGGAAAACTCTCAAATACTATTCAATACAACCACAAAAATGATTTAAAAGAGTTTCTTCTTCAGACTTAAAATAGGGCACTGGGCATGGTGGCACACCTTTAACCCGAGCACTCAAGAGGCAGAGGCAAGAGGATCTCTGTGAGTTTGAGGCCCGCCTCATCTACATAGTGAACTCCGGGACAGGCAGGAATACATACAGAGAGTAAAACCTTGTTTTGTTTGTTTTTGTTTTAAAAAGTGGGTACCTAGACTAAAGCTTGGGCTCTGGACTCGGAGCTGCTTTAGCATTCCAATTCTGCCATTCCTCATGCTGACAACCTAGGACAGGAAGGAAGTTGTGAGAATTACAGTTACACTGTTTCTAAGACACTGGTAAGTCATGGCTACTGGACATGCAACCTAACAAAGTAAACTTACAGGAACTCCTAGAGCTCTCCAAATCTCTTCACTATGATTATGGAAACCAGCAAACTTTCAAGAGAAAGGTATAATAAAAGACGGCTCTTATTAAACAGACTCTAAAGCAACGAGAACAGCACCTTTAGGAGGTATTTAGGAGTAGCAATCTAATCATGTTTTGTCTTTACACCTATTAAGGTTTCTAAAAGCCCTTTCTTTGTTCAAGATCATCTGGACTCTGAATGTGTTTCTCTTACTGAAGAGAACATGGTAAGAGAACTGACAAGAGCTTCCCCTGCTCTTCTGCCCAGGGCTCCTACCTGGCTACGCTAGGAAATGCTCAGTCACAGCTTGCAATCACACTGGAGCTAAAGCCCAGGAAAGACAGTCTTGGTTGTGACACTTCAAAGTCAGACCACAGAACTGCTGCCAGGAAGCAGAGAGCCAGCAAGTGCAGAGAGCGCTCTCACAGCAGCCGTGTAGGCGCTGGCCTGCACCAGCACACCCCATATAAGGCTACATTGTCCATTTACTTCTGTGAAGGAAGGGACCGGTCTGGGCTTGGCAACTTGCTTAATACATTTTAAAAATGGATTTTGGAGGATTTCAATAAAAAGTTTATTGAGCCATCAGCATAAAGTAGAATAGCATTTCTAAAGAAAAGCATGCAGAAAAATGATTTAATGTATATTTTTTGTTGTTGTTTTGTTTTTCGAGACAGGGTTTCTCTGTAGCTTTGGAGCCTGTCCCGGCACTAGCTCTTGTAGACCAGGCTGGCCTGGAACTCACGAAGGTCCACCTGTCTCCCGAGCGCTGAAATTAAAGGCGTGTGCCACCACCACTTGGCTTTATGTACATTTTTAACAGAAATTTTAATATTTTTTATAATTGATCCAAAACCCAACATTTCATTAAAAAAATAGAAGAGGAAAAGGTTACAAAACTATAAATGTATTCAGCTTAAAACACGTATATACCACTTGAACTATTACATGACAAGCAATTCAAAAATCAACTGCTTCTAGTATTCTAACACTTTGCTTCTAAGGAAAACTGCACTACACCTGTCCGACATTTTACATAGAAGCTTTCAATGGATCCTTTACAAGTTGATAAAACTTGTATTTAAGAGCAGAATGATTTAATATTAAGCTTATCTACAAGTCTGTCTAGTTGGAAACAGGGGGGCATTACTGTAAAATTACAGTCTAACCTTGGATTTCACCATAAAATCTACCTCAGCTTCTTCTTCTTTTTTCTTGAAGACAGGGTTTCTATGTGTAGCGTTGGAGCCTGTCCTGTCTCCTGAGAACTCGCTTTGTAGACCAGGCTGGCCTCGAACACAGAGATCCACCTGCCTTGCCTCCCGAGTGCTGGGATTAAAGGCGTGCGCCAACACCACCTGGCTTTACCTTAGTTTCTTATGGTTCAACTGAATATATTTTCTACAACTCAACCAAATTTGAGGCTGGTTTTGGACTTCTTAATAGAAAGGGAGCATACTTAGAAATACTTTAAATCTCAATTAAAAGAAATGTACCAAACATCCATTACAAAGTTTTTCATAAAAGCAAATTTTATAATATTGAACCAATGTTCTAAAATCTGGATATGCGGGCTTCAAATATATAGCTCACAGTATACGAATAACCAACCTTAAGACTTAGTCATGAAAAGAAATACAGCACACAATTCAATAAAAATTTTTAGTGAGTCAGTCCCTGGAAACATATCGGGTCCTGATTCTTTAAGTTTGGAGAAACAAGCTTCCAAATACTACCCAGTAAGAAGTGTTTTAATAACAAAGATGGGCAGAACCTAAGTACAGGGCGTCCGTTAGAAGAGGACATGTGTCTCTGCTACCACAGTTATACAAAGAAAGAGCCCTTCTAGTCAGCAGCTGGATGGAACCTTGAAGAAAACTAATGTGGGCTGGTATAGAAAGGAAGGATAGTCTAGTAGAGAAAAAGAGATGACTAAAACCATTGAAAAAAAAAAAGATACAGTCCCAATGAAAACGGTCACCAATTTCAGTTACTAAGCATAGGCTAATGACAATGTTTCAAACCTACAGTAAGAGGACAGGCACAACAGAGCACTGTTAGAGTATCTGAAATCTGTATGTATCCTGGACTAAACCATACACACACACACATACATACGTACATACATGCACATATTAAGATGGGAAGACAAACTGTTCCTATAATACCAGGATAAAAATGTAAGTGCATGGAACAGCTTGATACTCAAACTAGCAAGGAAAAAAAATAATTTGAAGGTAATTGTGAAGGACAGGTGACTGCCTGGACATATGTACACTGGGAGCAAGAGTAAACTATGACGAAAATGTTCAAATTTATCTTGAGACTGCTGACATCATTAACAGAAATAGAGGCGTCAATGAAAAGTTGTGCTTAGTGAGGATCGGGGTTTTAGTCTGCATTTTCACCTGAAATTCATGATGACCTAAAACTAAGGCTGAATATTCAGACTGCATAAAAAGGATTCCATATAATGTCAAGACATGAAAAAATAAGTAAAGAAGTGACAAAAACAGAGTATAACTCAATTACCAAAAAGTTTTCTGAACAGGAAGAGTCCCTTAAAGAAATGTTTTGTGAAAACAAAGTCGCTGTCAACCTATGGTAAATAAACAGATCGGAATAGACACGCCTACTTAACGATATATACTTTTGATTAAAATTACAATATACAGGTATAATTCATTTTGTAACAGAAAGTTGAGCAAGAATGTTCTACAAGAATAGAAACTGGAAATTGACTTGAAAACCACTGGCATAGAGAAAAAGTTAAGATTTTGTGGTTAAAACAAAAAAGCTAAACTACAAACTGACACTCCTGCATTTTAGGCGTATCAGTAAGGACAGGGATAGGGCATCTTATACATAACCCAACAGATCTTGAAACTGTTCACGAAGCACGCTAAAATACAGGTATAATCGCACACTATAAATAAAGCTCTGCAGGTGAATAACTGCATCTAGACCTCGGGTCTAGACAAAAAGTCAGACAACCGTATCCTACACCTGAAAGACGAAGGCTACTCCAGGGACTAGGACAGAGGCTTGCCTTCTCTTCGTACAGTCGGCATTTCTATACCAAAGAGATAAACAACAGCAGCGGAGTTTCTTTCATTGCTTTCAATGAGAGCTCATCCGACCGACATCTACACCTTAAACCGCCAACCACTTCCATCAGAAAGGTAAGGAAAAGGCCAGAGTTAGTGTAGCCGTGGGCTGGGAAGTACCGCAGCTTTTCTCCTGCCAAACTAAAAAGGTGAGCGAATATGTGAACAGACTCCAGAGAGGCTAGGCTGGTCAAATATTTCAGTTATTTTATGGTCTTTGGAGTATTAAAATATTCAAGGACGGGTCACCAAATCAGCTATGCAAATGGCCTAAACTCAGAAACTTTCTCGTGTGCTTGCCAACTCTAACAAAATTCTCAATAAAGACTGTATGTACATTCACCAAACAAAGCACCGAATTCAGTTAGTCCAGAAGTTATCTGTAAATCCAGCCTCTTAAAAGAAGTGAAACACAAGTCCTTAAAAGCCAATTCCATGTGTTTTCTCCTGTCTAAATCACTATTGCAATATTTTAAAAAAATGTGGAAACTGCCTTCTTCTCCAAGCCAATACAATTCTCCACAGAGAAGCAACTTTACGTTCTACTTAGCAGTTTCAGAAAATTTACTGATAGGAACCATTATCCAAGTATTCTGACAAACAGTAACTGTGTTTCAGAAACAATCTCACATTAAAACTTGCAGGGACATTTGAAAGAAAACTCTTAAGATTTTTCTTCCATTTTATACAATTACAATTTTTAATGCCAAAGTTGCTTTCCTTCTCAAGACCGTGTTTTCTGATCTTTAGTTACACTATGCTTTAAAGCAAATGAGGTTTGCACCACATGAGAGAAACCAGGCCTTATTTTTCACTGGGGGCCATTCTGAATTCCAGATCTGTCCTGCCAATTGTCAGTCATTTCAACCCTTCCAGTCAGCTTTGTAAACAAAGGCTTAATGCCAAGTGTGATATGCGAATTTGATTAAATGAAACTTAACATGGTCATCACTTACTAAAGCAGGAAGCAATATAAGGAAAATATACCACGTCGTTCTAAAAGGTGTAAAGTTAAGAGTCACAAACTCTAAAGTTCCGATACAAAGTGTGAAGCCTTAAGCTCCAAACACCCAAACGAGTTTTTACCACAGTATTATTCAAACTGAAGCTGATTTCCCACACAACCAAGACGAGTTCGAGAAAGCCTTAAGAAAAGCCTTTTTCATTGTAAATTTTCTAGTAATTCCAAGTTGCTTAATATGAAAATAGAATCTATGCCATGGCACCTATTACCAGCACTTAAAACCTTGCTTTTCGAGCAGGACTCTAAGGGTTTTGTTGCTTTTGGCTTGTTAAAGGCAAAGGCAACATTATCTCTGGATTGCCAATAGTTTCTCCTTATTTGGCTAACACCGAGAGATCTCAATCGGACTACTATAAAACTTTAACATGCACAAAGCATCCATTTTGAGAAAAGATTGGGATTAGCTTTCTATTTTTTTACCCCCCAGCCCCAAAAGGAAAAGCAAAGTTTGGCAAGTGTCTTTGTAGAGTGTTTATTCTTCTCTTTCTAGTCCCGGTGCACACTCGGGAGCCAGGGCTCGGGGATCTGTGACACTGCGACAAACTCTTCGAGACCAGGAATCATAGACGAGGTGGGCAAGCCCACTTGGGAAGGCTTCCCTAGCCGATACCCTACCAGCCCCTCTCTTTCAGCCACTGCAGATCAGCTAATTACACCCCATTTTCCCCTCCCCAGTGACCAAGAGTAATAAAGGAGAAAACAGGAAATCGTTCGCTCAGGGCACCCGGCTCCGGCTCTTGATTACTATTATTATCGTCATCATTGGTAATCAACTCCGAAAAAGTACACCAAAGCCCATGTCCACCTCCAGGCCCAAGGGGGTCCCTCTGCCCAAGTTACCGATCCCTGTTAGTGGCTTTCAACCACCCTCCCCCGCTACAGTGGATCAGTGACACCGGGCCTCGGCACAACCCATTACACACTCCTGCTCGTCCTGACCCAGAGTCCCAGACACATGTCCACAAATAGCCCTGGGGTCCCCCACTTCTCTCAGAAGCCCAGTGCCCCATCTTGTCCCGCGCCTAGGAAAATCAGCCAGCTCCCAACTGCACCGGCAAGCGGGGGTCCGAAGGGGGCCTGGAGCCCCGCGGCCAGCCTCCCCCGCCGGAGCCGCCCCCTCACCCGCAGCAGGGAGGCTCCCGCCACCACCACCCCGGGGCCTTCAGGACCGGCGACCGGAGAGGCCCGGGCACGAGCACGACGTGGGCCCGGGGGTGGGGTGGTGGGGGTGGGGGTCGGAGTGGCGAGCGGCGGGCGCACACAGACCTGGTGCAGGGCGGTGAGTCCGTCCACATTGGCGTAATTGATGTCGGCGCCTCGGTGCAGCAGCTTGAGGACCTCGTCCGTGTCGCCGCTGGAGCAGGCGGCCAGGAAGACGGCGCCATCGTCGAACTTCACCTTGGTCTTCTGGCGCTTCACCACCGGCGGCTCGAGGTCCGTCTCCGAGCCGATCCAGCGCTTCAGCTGCTCGTTCCGCTTCTGCTTCGCGTCCGCCATCTTCATCCCCCTCTCCTGCCGCCGGCTCTTCTTATCGCGAGCGGGGGGGAAGGGGGCGGCGGCGAGGGAGAGGCGAGGGGACGCGGGGGGTGTGCGACCGTGGCGGCCACCGAGCCGCCCGGAGCTGAGCTGCGAGCCGGGGAGGAGACGCTCGAGACTTCCAGTATCCCACAGAGCACTGGGGCGAGCCCGGCAGAGCTGGACCTCTCTTCCTCCCACAGACGCCCTCCCGCCCCCCGGCACGGCCCGCCCGCCCGCCTGTCCGCCCGCCCGCCCGTCCGTCCGTCAGCCGCGGCCCGGCTGAGCGTAACTTCGCGAGATCGCGGCCGGGGAGGCGCCCTGCGGCCTGTGCGCATGCGCGCTCCGCCTTTTTTTTCCCCTCCTCCCCTCTTTCCCCCGCCCCTCCCGCCCGGCCCAGGAAGAGCGCGGCCGCCGAGCGCGGCGGGGGCGCCACCGGAGGGAAGCGGGTGTGGCTGGGACTGCCGGGGGCTGGGACGATCCTGGAAAGGGAGGGAGGAGGCCGGGAAGGAAAGGTTGTCCTGCGGGACCCGGGGCTCTGGAGGCCCGCCGGTCGGCCCGGAGAGGCGGTCCCGGGGTTTTGACCTGCCTCCGGGGCTCGTCCGGCCCGCGCGACGCCGTCGGCCCAGGGCGGAGGGTTTTCCTATTGGCTGCGTGATTTGAACGGAGTGGACCCAGGTCGAGCCTTAGGTGGCTCTGGGGGTGCTCTTTCCGAGCTACTCGGGGGAACCCGGGCGGCGCAGTCTTGCTGGAGAGCGGTTTTTTTTGTTTGTTTGTTTGTTTTTTTTTAAGTGGGGTGTGAGTCGTCCCTAGGGCCCGGGTGGCGGTGACTGAGGGTCACCGTCACTGACTGACAGGGGGATGATGACCTACGGTAATTGCGGTCGCTTCCTGCTAACACCCACAGTAGAAATGTCTTTCCTCTTAGACGTGCTTGTTATTGTTGTTTTGTTTTTTTTTTTCTGTCTCTTAAGCCTGTTCGGATTCCTCTTCCTTCATGGCTTTCAGCCTGTGTGGCACTGCCCAGGAGGTTAGCTCAGCCTTGTTAACTGGTCCTGACCTTTTAAGGGATTTATGGTTCCAGCTCCATTGCTTTCTATGGAGTAAAGCCCCGGCTGCGTCTAGAATTCAAAAGGAATGTGGATGAAGGCCGTTAATTCGACCAATATTTATCGAATACCTGTCTAGTAAGTCGTGACTTCCCTGGGCACTGAACAGACAATAAATAGGATTTCTTTGAACTTGTTTCGTAAATTCAAATGCTGTAAAAAACATTATATAAAGGGGTTTTAACTCTGCCTTTTCCAAAGAAGCACTCTCGCACCCACCCACACTTTTAGGTCCAAAATAAGCCATAAACCCCTACCATTGAATGTTTTGGGGGGTCCTCTAGAGTCTTCAGTCCTGAGACTGAGATCCCCCCTACAACAGAAAACAGTTTCAATTATGCATCAGACTTGCGGGGGCTGCCCATCTCTGTCCTCCCTCCCACCCCAGTGCCAGGCTTACAACCGTGAAGACTTATTTTCTTATTCTCAACATGTTGCCCTTCTGGTAGATTACATTAGAATAATTAAGTAAAATCTGCTTAGGAAATCACCTTCCTAATAGAATAGTGTGAATTTCAATTTTAGTAATCGCAATAGAATCTAAGATAGGATAAAAATACTCCCTTTGAAACACAAAACGAGTGTGCCACATGTGAAATACACCATGGTGTCTTCATAAAATGTGCCAAGGATCGTAACATCAGACCTTCACATAACAATGGTAATAATAGTGTTGGGTCGTGAATTTTCCTAACACTAAAATATAAAATCCCTCTGTAATGGAACACAGCCCTCATAATAAAAGGAAGGAATTGAGGACAGTCCTGTCAGCTCCTCTGTCTCCCTAGAAAAACGATTTTTCCTTGTTTTCTAAGAACGTTCTGGTCTATTTATTGGTTCTTAAAAGTGCTCTGGGACTATATGTTGGTATCTCAAATTTTCCCTTGGGCAAGAGGGATTTGATGGGAGGTATGGCGTTTCTGATCCAAGCACTTATTTCAGTATATGAAAATAATACAATAACTAAACAGTAGTTTATTAATAAAACAGAATTAAGTCCAATTCCCCAAATATATCAATTAAAGAAAATTCAACAGAAACCTCAAACCTTGGGCTGTTTACTTGTCCAAACTTTATGGAGTTTAGCTTTTCTTCATAACTTTTAAGGTCAGGTAGCTCTTCCAGTTGCCACCTGTTCTGTCTTTTTAGAATACATACATACATACATATACACACACATATATATATACATACTATGTATATATACACATATATATACTATATATATGTGTGTGTGTCCTAAAAATAGATATATATCCTGTATATATAATGTGTGTATATACACTGAAGACCTATAGTTAACTTAAAATGAGCACAAATTTTTATTAGCACATACAGAAAACAACCATTTCGTATTATAATTACTGAGTGATTGGCCTAATCAGAAGTTGAAGAAATACAACTATTTCCATTTCCTAATGACCTGTATGCAAGATAGAAAATGAAATGTTAAGAGAGTAGCACGTGGCCGGGCGGTGGTGGCGCACGCCTTTAATCCCAGCACTTGGGTGGCAGAGGCAGGTGGATCTCTGTGAGTTCGAGACCAGCCTGGTCTACAAGAGCTAGTTCCAGGACAGGCTCCAAAACCACAGAGAAACCCTGTCTCGAAAAACCAAACCAAAAAAAAAGAGAGAGAGAGAGAGAGTAGCATGTGTTTAGAACCTAAAGAGAAGTTTGCAGTCAGCTAACGCAAGATACTGCAATAGTCCCAATCAAAGAGTTGACCTGAGTCAACAGTGAACCCCTGCACTTGCTTTAGACTACACTTAATCTCGTCTCGAGTTCTGGGTCGTGGCATCTAAAATCTTTTGCCTCTGTGCAAAGCCAGTGAGACTCAGGCCTCAGCCCAATGGGTCCTTGCACTACACTATGGGAGTTAGCTTTCGTCCAACACTTCAGGGCAGACTTTCTGCTACATCGGGCTTTATCCCCAAAACCTAACCTTGGCATACTACAAGTTGTAACTACTCTTTCCATGAACAAACTTAGCACTGGTTCCCCCAAACCTGGAAGTCAAATGACTTTCAGCGTATTGAGACAGCCACCGGAAGGAAAATTTATATGAAAGTACTTAGGTGCTCTTGGAGAAAAGCTAACAGAAATTTTGGAACTAACTTCTAGAAAGAAAATTTAAGTGTTTGAACCCTGTTTGGAGAAACCAGTATTTATTTAGTTGAGGGGCCCATCAATTGTTTTTTGACTTTGTTTTTGAGACAGGTAGCACTGGTTGTTCTGGAACTCACTATGTAGACCAGTCTGGTCTTGAACTCAAAGAGATCCGCCTGCCTCTGCCTCCCAAGTACTGGGATTAAAGGTGCTGTGTCCTGCTCAATTGTTCTTCTAATTAAACCCCAGGGAAAGCTTCTAAATTCCCCAGGGTAAGGTTTTTTTTTTTTTTTTTAAAGATGCAGTGATAACACACATAGCATCTTCTTTAAGGGTATTTACTGTGTCTCAATTTTGGTAGGCGTGAATAATACTAGTTCTGTCATCTTCAAGATCAAGGAAGCAGAATGTATGAGAAAGAAAAGATTCAGGTCTTCACATTCTTCTGTTCGCTCCCTTTCTTCCCCTTACTTAAACACAGAACAACTCTGCTTCCTTGCCTCAGAGCACCTTTGTGTCTGGGGGTGGGGGCGGGGAAGGAGAAGTGGCTTTCAAAACTGTTTCCTTCCTAGCTTCAAGTGGCCCTCCCCCAATTTCTATTTAATAAGAGTTCAGGGCCATTAATGTGGTTGCAACTAGCGTACGAGATGACTAGGAACCTATGGGAAGCACGTTTGCGTGCTATTAGATTTCAATTAAAATGATATTTTCTAAATCTGTTTGCCTTCTCTTACAAAAAATGCTGATCCATCGTATCGTGGGTTGTTATCTTTTGTTAAGATGGAGAAGAAAAAACCAAGCACAGGGGCTTTAAGCTGCCCTTGGTTGCTAACGGTGAGAGCAAGTTTTCATGGAGAATAGAACTTCTTGTCTAGACCCATTAAGGTAAGAGAGAAGCTTGTGTCTCTCTTGGACTGTAAAGATTGGTCCCTCGTACCTGGAGGTACCTCTGTGACTGGGACAGACTCTCAAAGCCAATGGCTAAAACTGCTTCAGAGAGACTGGGGTGTAAAATGTCCCCCAGACACACCCGTGCCACCACAAGTATAGAGAGAATGCAACAGTTTGCTGGATCTGAGGTCGGCCAATAGAGTCACTGTGACTGACCTATTGTCAGTCATTAATCCTATGTTCCTGAATTCATTCATTCTAATTGCAGAATGAATCAAATAAATAAAATACCCTGCCATCAGTAAGCTTAGACCGGAGGAGTCCAAAGCAGCACTCATTGCGTTGCACCACAGAGTCTCCAATCGATATCAAACATTGTGTGTGTGTGTGTGTGTGTGTGTGTGTGTGTGTGTGTGTGTGTGTGTGTGTGTGTGTGTGATGGAAAATGAGCACATTTGACATTGAGCCTCCCACAGGAACACAGTTTTTGCTTTATCTTGGCCACAGGCTGAGAAGCAATTGAGAAAGCGTAGGAGTAGCCACTACAGGAAGCCTTGGGGAAGGCAATGATATGTGAACTAATCACTGGAGTAGAGATGGGCTATGCACGAACATGGGAGGGGAGCATGGTGTGGCGTACACGTGTAAAAGCATAAAAAGAACAGCCAGGCTCGGAGCACACAACAGTTGGGAGGTTGTCACAGGATCCAAAGCTTAGTAACAGATCACTAGAAGGCTTCTATACAAAGTAGGTGACACATTTGTCACAATGCTGGGAATGGTTCCGTGTGTGTGTGTGTGTGTGTGTGTGTGTGTGTGTGTGTGTGTGTGTGTGTGTGTAGGCAGCTCTGGATAAAATGTAGAAGCTTTATTTATGGAGCACTTTCCTCCTTGATAGTCATTCATACTGTGACTCCTGCTTGCTATTAGTGAAATTAGCTAATCACTGGCATAAACTGAGACTATGATGTTTGTTAAAAGGGCTTAAAGTATGACCCATGTCATTTTAAAACAAAATTCTCAAAAGCTGAAAAGTCATTAGTGCAATGATATCCCCTGGTGTTTGTACACTTCAATGGGAGTCGCCTTTTCCTGTCTGGAAGTCTGGCATGCATGGTGGCTGAAGATCCAATGGAAAGCTAATGGATGATGATGGTTGTGTGTCCTCCTCCTCCTCCTCCTCCTCTTCCTCTTTCTCTGTTTGCTCTTTTCTCCATTCTGATAGACTCTTGGGACACTGGAAATGGCCTAGTGGGTTGCCCCTGAGCTAAATACCCAAAGATTCTTGTAAATGTACAAGGTACATTCATTTCTATTGTGCCAAATGAATAGCCGAGGATTCAGAAAACCCTGTTAAGGAATGATGGTGACTTATGATTAGAAATTGTTCACGACTCTTGGAGGCCTCTGGGCTGTCACTTCAGCTGGGAAGGGTGGTAAAGTACACCTGAAACTCTAGCGCTTGGGAGGCTGAGGCAGGAAGATCATGACTTCAAGGGTGGCACGGACTATAACACAGGAAGACACTACCTATCTCAAAATAACAGCAAAGAAGCTGGCTGTCCTGTAGGCTGAAGGGATAGCTTAGCAGTTTAGCACTTGTTTAGACTATGTCAGGATCAGGGCTCAGTCTCCAGTGCTACAAAAATTAAAAGCAACAACAAAAAATGTGTTTAAAAGACCTGGGAAAATAGATATAAATTAAATTCTAATATGCATGTGTGAGCGAGCGTGAATGCATGCACACATGTGTGAGCGCGCGCGCACACACACACACACACACACACACTGCAATGCATAGCGACATCTGTTTTTCGTTTCTCTAAATGTCACCTGTCTGGCATCACTTCTACTTTCTATTAATAGTAGAATAGATATCTGCTTGCATAGAATCTGGTGGTATTTCTTGGGATTCTTTGCCCAATGCGTACTTGAACTAGTTGGGATTCTTGATCGCAAATAACAGACAATGATACTGCCTTCGTTTTCAGCTGCCATGTGAAACATGACCACAGAGATGAAGGCTTAAAACCAAACAAAATTTAAACCCACAGTTTCCCTGTGCCGGGAGTACATGATACATCAGCAGCATCCTCTGCTCAGCATCATAAGGGGCTGAGATCAGGACGCTGGTAGGTACATTCTCTGAAGGTTGGTTCCAAGTCTACTGTTGTTGCTATTCTGTTTCATGTAGAACTGTGGTCCCATTTTCTTGCTGGCTATTAGCCAGCCACAAGCTGTTCCTAAGTCTTTGTTGTATGGTCTTCTAACAACACCATGTCTGTCTTTCCAGACCGGTAGGCAAATCTCTGAGAAGGATGGATCCAGTCTCTATTTTAAGAGCTTTCCCTCAAATTCAAGTGCATTTGAGATACTTTCCCTTTTTTTCCCTTTTCATTAGTCGTTGTTAAAATGTACACTGAAATTTATCAGTTAAACTTATTTTTTGGTGGCACTAGAGGTGTAAGTCAGAGCTTCTTGCATGCTAGACAAGCATGATAGCACAGAGTTACAATCTCACCCCAGTCATTCGGCGCCGCTTTTCAGTGTACAGTTCAGGGGCAGTGGTGCAGTAGTGTTTGGTGCATTCGTTGCCAGTGTCTGTTCACAGAAGTTGCTCACCTTGCAAGGCAGAAACTCGGCATACTGAGCAGAATTCTGTGCCCTGTACCCTCCAGTCCTGAGCAACCGTGACTCTTGTTTCTGGGAGTTTCACTACTGAGTACTTCATAAATAGACTTACATAGTATCTATCCTTTTGTGAAGAGTTGATTTCCCTTAGCCTAATGTCTCCAGATTGTATCCATATAGTGGCACGTGTCAGAATTTCCTCCTGCATATGAATATGAATATGGATATATCATGCTTGACATATCCTTTTACCCATTAATAATCATTAGGTTTCTTCTAATTTAGGCTGCTGTTATAAATAATTATGAGTATCTGATCTCACTTCTTTGGTATAAATACTCAGGAGTAGGATTTCTGGATCATATGGCTATTCTAGCTTTAATTTGTAAAAGTCCACCATACTATTTTGTGCTTAAAACCATTTTACACTCCAACCATTCAAAGTATTTTACTCTTCTTCCCAACACCCCTGATTCTCAGGATAGGACCCAGAGTTTCATGAATGTTTGACAAGTGCTCTATCTGAATGCACCCTCTACCCAAAAAGCAATTTTTGTTTGTTTGTTTCTTTTTCTTTTGTTTTTCGAGACAGGGTTTTCTCTGTACTTTTTGGAGCTTGTCCTGGAACTAACTCTCAGACCAGGCTGGCCTCAAACTCACAGAGATCCACCTGTCTCTGTCTTTGGAGTGCTGGGATTAAAGGTGTGCACCACCACTGCCCAGCGAAACTTTTTTTAAAAATCACTAAGAATCAGCAGGTTTGGAGCATTAATTGCATTGGTCAAAATTCATTCTTTTGGTTTGTGTAATAATACCTTATTATGGAGCTGGACCCCCTTACTTTCCCAGTCCCTCCAAGTCTCCAGTGGAGAGGATTATATGTGCTATATATACCAGAGGTAAGAATTTTAGGAACCAACTTTGAATTCTGTTTACTGTATGGGCAAACATATTTATGTAAAGGATAATGACTGGCTTCAGAGTTAGTGTGAAGGCCGCTAATTAGCCACCATAATCAGTAGAAAAAGAGGTGAGGAAGATGATATCAACCAGATCACTGTGTGTGAGAACCCCGAGGAATGGCATTGTTGGTGCCACTGCCCCCTGCCCCCCAGAGTTCCTCCCTCCTGGCATTCACCTTTCCACAAAGCCTTTGTCTCATTTCTGTGTTGCTCTGCGTGACCAATAGGTCCAGCAAGTGTAACGATCTGTTGCTTCCAAGATGAAGAAACGAAAAACATTGTGACCTCAGTCTTGGATCTCTATCACATTGGTGAATCACTGTCCCTAGGAGTGTTCTGCTGGCGTGTCTGCAGACACCAGGGCAGCCTTACAGAGAAGCTCACGTAGCGAGGCACAAAAGCCTCCATCTGAGTGTGGGAGCCTTCTTAAAAGCAGACTATCCAGGCCCAATTAAGCCTTCAGGTGAATCATTACAGCTCTGAGTGCTAACAAGGTAAAATGTTTGTTTTTGTTTGCTTGTTTGTGTCTAGGAGTTTTACACAAAGATGAACACAGAGTAGCGAGTTGTCATAGTGAAACTATTAACCACAGTTAACCACCCAGTCCTTTGCAAATGGACTGTTGGTTCCACTGTTGCAGATGAGGCTTGCTGACCCTCTTCACTACAGTTTTCTAAACCAGAATAATCTCTAGTTGCATTCTAAATATTTACCCTTAAATCCACAAATAAGTGTGGTTCTCGCCCTTTATCAAGGAAGCTTCTACTTATAACAGATGGAGAACATGACAGAAAACTGTAGCTGATATAATATTAATAATAATGATAGCTAGGTTATAAGAGAAATGTAACAAAATTGCTTGTGTAAATTTTATTAGGTTATTGGAGAAATTTGCAAACTGGTTGCATTTTTTTTTCAAGACAGGGTTTCTCTGTGGCTTTGGAGCCTGTCCAGGAACTCATTCTGTAGACCAGGCTGGCCTTGAACTCACAGAGATCCACCTGCCTCTGCCTCCCAAGTGCTGGGATTAAAGGCGTGCGCCACCACCACCCAGCTATGTGTAGCCCAGGCTGGCCTCGAACTCGTGATCCTCCTGCCTCTACCTCCTTCAGCAAATCCTACCAGCGTGCGCCACCACAACTGGATTCATTTTAAAATGGTATAAAAGATATTTGCTTTTTGTGTTCAAAGATATGGAAATAATGTGATCATATAGGGATTTAAGTGGATGGATTTGTGGCTTTCAAATGATGTTGACAATTTCTTTTCTGATGTTAAAGATAAATAAAGACGAGCCTGAGTAATGTGAGGCAAATCTGGCAATGTTTGAAATTTTGAGTGCTTAGCAGGTATTTGTATGAGGCTTCTGTTTGGGCCACCAACCAACTCCCAGATCATGACATGGAGATTTATTATTAATTACAAATGCTTGGCGTTATCTTATGCTTCTCCCACTATCTCTTATACCTTAAATTCACCCGTTTCTCTTCATCTGTGTTTTGCCTTGGGACTTTTTAACCTTTCTTTCATTCTGTATGTCCTGCTCTGTGTCTGTCTGGCCACTGCCTGGCTGGCTATGGACTTCTCTCTTCTCTCTGTGTCTTCTCTCTTCTTTTTTGAGCCTAGGTTCCTCCTCCTAGTTATTCTCTCTGCCTGCCAGCCCTGCCTATGTCTCTATTGCCTCACTATTGGCTATTCAGCTTTTTATTAGACCAATCAGGTGCCTTAGGCAGGCAAAGCAACACATCTTTACATAGTTAAACAAATGCAGCATAACAAATGTAACCCATCTTTGTCTAGTTAAAGTAATATTCCACAGCAGGTATTCCAATATATAATATTCTTTCAGTTTCTCTGTTTGAACACTCTCCATCCCCAGGGCAAATGATAACCACAAGACCTTATACTCATTAGGCAAAGTGCACTACAATTGAGCTATACACCTGGCCCCTGAAAATTTGTTTGCCTTTTCCTTCTCTTCATATGTGTGCATGGTGTGTGTGTGTGTGTGTGTGTGTGTGTGTGTGTGTGTTTGCATGTGCATAGTCACATTTGCACATACAGGTGCTTGTATATATGTGTGTCATGTAGGTACTATATCTTTCTTGTAGCTGTAGTAAATATCAGACAAAAAGTAAATTAAGGGCCAGAAATGGTGACCCACACTTTTAATCCCAACGCTTGGGAGCCAAAGTGAGGCAGATCTCTGAATTCTGAGTTCAAGGCCAGCCTGTTCTATGTTTGTGATTCCAGAAAAATCATGTAGTGATACCCTGTCTCAAACAAAACGAAACAGACAGACAAGTTAATGTTGACAGGGTTTATTTTGGTTTATGGTTCCAGGCGGAGAGAGTCACGGTTGATCTTTTAGTCAGCTTGCATGTCAACTTGACACAGCCCAGGTTATTGGGGGAGGGTGCCTCTATCAGATTAGCCTCTGGAGGTGTCTGTCAAGCACTTTCTTTATGGCTGATTGATTGAGAAGGGCCCAAGCCACTGAGAGTAGAACCATCCCTAGTTAGGTTGGCCTGGCCTCTGTAAGAAAGGTAGGAGGATATGAAACTAGAAGCCAGCCAGTAAGCAGCACTCCTCCACTGGTTTTGCTTTAAGCTTCTGTCTTGAGTTTCTTGATTGACTTCTCTTGATAACTGTAAGATGACACAAACCCTTTCTTCCCCACTTCACTTTGGGTGGTGGTGTTAATTTAAACCCAGCAGCAGAAAACTAAGCTATAACAGAGGAGAAGGCATGTTAGTGTTAATAGCCTAATAGCCAGGGGAAGCTTGGCAGCAGGAAACCTCCCAGGCTTTCTCTTTCCACAGGTTGGAGGAGTGGCCTTGCCCTCAGGGAAGTGTTCCTACAGTTCCACTGCAGAGCCAGAGGCTTCTCTTTAAGGATACTAACCTGCTTGACGACTGAAGTCTGTTTTCCAGCACGTGACTTGACAGCGATCTTAAACTTCACAATGCTTTTTCCCTTCCAACCTTCACAGTTTTCTTCCCTCCGCTGTCTATTGCTCCTTTTCTCTGTAGACCCGCGAACGTGTAGTCAGTAGTAATAACAATTGTGCAGACTCAGTGTTATGCTGCCTAGAAACTCATTCCACCAAAGAAATTAGCCCGTTGCCTTTGAATTCATCCTCAAGTAGGTTCTCAGAACATGGACAGTATGTAGCCTGATCCTTTGCTGCTTCTCAGCCATCTCTCCCCAACGTGTTTATCTACATGTTCTCTCTACCCTTATTTTCCTTATTGGTTTTTCTTTCCCAACTTTAATCTTGGCCTTGAATAATGGTTAATCTTTATTTTCAACTTGACTGGATTAAAAAATCCCCTGGGAGATTAGGTGCACCTGGAGATGTATCTGTGAGGGTGTTTTCCCAGGCGTTAACTGAGAAGAACGACTCAACCTGAAGGTGAATGGTACAATCCCATGGCCAAGGATCCTGAAACAGAACAGAAGGTGGGAACGGAACTAGGCAACCGAGGGTTGGCATTTCCTTGTCTATTCCTCTTGGCCTATCATGGCATGAGTTACTTTGCTGTGTCAGGCCCTCCCTACCACGGTGGAACAAAACAAAACTGTAAGCCACTTTAAATCTTTCTTCTTTAAAATTGTTTCTGTCTGGTATTTTGTCATAGTGACAAGACAAGCAACAAACACACCTGGCATCTATTTGAGCTGTGATCTTAGCTGACCTGAAAAGTTCAGTTCTACTGTGTTTGATTATAGCTGGTTCACAAACTGGCATTTCATAGCCGAGTTTGGCTTGCAAATGTGTTTTTGCTTGATTTAATCTATGCTTCTCCAAATGTCAAGTGTCTGTCACAAATCTGAAACACGAGACTCACAGATTACATCAAGCAAAAATATTCTTATGCCCTTTAGTGGTAATTTTTTCATGCTGTATATTAATCTCATTGTGGATAGTCATTGTCGCACATTGAAGAAAATGTAAAATCTTATTCAGATATTTAAGAAGAAAGGAGCACTTGTTATAAATATTTTAGTAAAATGTTAATGTTTAGGGGCTGGAGAGATGGCTCAGTGGTTAAGAACACTGAGAGCTCAGCCAGAGGGCCGGGTTCAGTTTCCAGAACCACATTAGGCTGCTAGCAACTGCCTGCAACTGTTCCAGGGGATCTGACCCCTTCTTCTGACCTCCACGGGCACTTGCACACACATGGTGCACATACTTAGGTGCACATGCACACACACACACGTGCACACACACACATTAAATAATGGATCTGAAAAGAATGCTTAAATGTGAGCTCTAGACTGTTAGAGAATTTAGATATGAGGACTGCCACACTGTTCGATTTCTAGTGAAAGATTCTAAGGCTGATGCCTTTACAGTCAGTGTTTCAAGCTGTGGTTAAGCATGTTAGAAGTCTGCACCAATCATCATCCTAGACACCAGCAAGGAACTAGTGCAGCAAGTAGTAAGAGACAAACGCCCCTCCCCCCATGACCGTTGTGTTCTCCTGGTTCATAGTAATAGAACCCGATGTCTTTGTTCTCCTGGATCAACCAAGTCAGATTCGATTTCCTCTATTCTCCTGGACAGTGAAGCATCATATTCCTCACAGTTCACATGCTGGGCAGGGGCTGATAATGAATTGAATTGGATCTGGGAGCCTGTCCGAAGCTCTTTTCATATGTGGTATACACATGAACACTGCGAAAGTCCTCAGGGCAAGGACCATAAGTCAACCCCACTCTTTCCAAATATCTACTACTGTCGTTATTGGTAGCATTTGTTCTCTGATTATAAATTGATATCATTGCAAAATTGTAAGGAAATAATAACAAAAGGAGAAAACAATGTCTCTTGTAATTATATTACTCAGAATTGCTGACATTGTGGTATTCAAATTATATTTAACATACTCATGAATACATACACGTACTACCTAAAATTTTCATCTTTTGCATATGATTTACAAAAGAACTTGTCTATAATTAATTTTATAGCCCGACTCTTTGGCATCGGCATACGTTGTGATCTTATTACCACAATCAAGCTGCTTAACGTAGTCATCAAACTCACATGGTTACCTTGTCTGTACGGTAAGGAATCTCTTAACAGATTTTTACACGGAGAATGCAGTCATGTCAACTGTGATCTCCGTGTTGCACCTTAGAGCTCTAAAAGTTCCTCATCTTACCACAGAGTCACTTAGACATTTTACCCTCTAATCAAAGCCTCCCTTCACTCTTCCCCTCTTGCCGTGACAGTCACCATTCTGTTTTGTGCTCCTATGGCTACATCTATTTTACATGCCACACATGATTGAGCTCATATGGTATAGATCTTTCTATCTATTTCATTCAGCATATGGTCCTTTGTTATGAAGGCAGGATTCCCTTCTCTTAAGAGTTTAGATACTATTTCATCCTGTGTGCGTGTGCACATCTCGTCCCGTCATCCATTGACTTTGTTCTGGACATTTTGGTGTCTGCACACTTTGCCTTCGTGAATAACAATGGAAAGAGTGGGAAATACTTACTTCATTTCCTTTATATGTATACGTAGGTGTGGAATGTCTGGATCCTGTGCTCACTCCGTTTTTCATTTTTGAAGAAGGTTCATACTATTTTCTATAATGGCTGCCCCAATTTGTATTCCCACAAACTATATGCAAGCTTTTCCTTTTCTCTGTAGTCTCCCCAGCATGTTATATTTTGTCTTGTTCATTCCAGGCATGCTAATAGGTGTGAAGTAATATTATGGTTCAATATACATTTGCCTGATAATTAGTGTTTTTTTTTCCTTTTCTTTACACCTGTACATATATGTGGCAATTTGAATACCATATTTGGAGTACTGTGAAACTGTCTTTAAAATTTTGATTGCTTAGTTCTTTTGAAACTTGATTTCTTATATATTTTATAACTTAATCCATAAGGTATCCAGTTTGGTTTTTGTTTATTTTTTGTTGTTGTTGTTTGGTTTTGGAGACAGGGTTTTCTATGTAGCCCTGGCTGTCCTGGACCTCCTTCTATAGACCACACTGGTCTTGAACTTAGAGACCCACCTGCCTCTGCCCCTCTACTGCTGGTATTAAAGTCATGTGTCATCATGCCTGGCTAAGGTATATAATTTGTAAATATTTTAAATATTGAGGATTGAACCTAGGCCTAAGGCAGGTACTCTACCATTGAAGTACATTTCAGCCCTTGTTTTTGTTTGTTTGTTATAAAACAGGGTCTAGCTCTAGAGTTTAGGTTTTCCTCGAGTTTGTTATGCAACCCAGACTTGCTTGGTAACTGCAGCATTGTCGGCAGGCATTTTCCTTTTGCCCTCGAATGACTGATTATTAAGTTGGGTTACAAAGAAAGGAATTCAGTGAATTTATATTCAGACAAATTCGTGAGTTTTTTAGATCTTTTTCTGTAAGTCAGTCAACATAACAAAGTTGATGCCGTGGTTCAGGGAAGGCCGAGTTTGGTATTTGACATCGGGGGATGGAGTTTCACAGTTCTCTCTGCTCTGGCAACTTCTTGGAGCCTTTGTTTTCTCATTTTCAAAAAGGAGACGATCTCTGAGTTATTATGAAGGTTAGGTTAGTTAATATAATGTAGCTGTCAGTGGTAAGTAATCAAAAAATAACCAGAAGATCCCAGTTATTACAATGCTGCCTTGCTTCTGTCGTGTACACCTTCATGCTGTAGACATGCTGGAATACACAATTCAACACGGTAACAGTAAGGATGGCCAAGATTAAAAACATTGATGACAACTTATGCTGGAGAGGTTGTGGGGAAAAGGGAACACTTCTGCATTGCTGGTGGGAATGCAAGCTGGTATCGCCCCTTTGGATGTCACTGTGGTGATTTCTCATAAAATTAGGAAACAACCTTCCTGAAGACCCAATAATACCACTTTTGGGTATATATCCAAAGGATGCTCAATCGCGCCACAAGGACATGTGCTCAACTATGTTCATAGCAGCATTGTTTGTCATAACCAGAACCTGGAACAGCCTAAATGCCCCTTGGCCGAAGAATGGATAAGGAAAATGTGGTACATTTACACAATAGAGTACTACACAACAGAAAAAAATAACCACAGCTTGAATTTTGCAGGAAAATGGCTGGAGCTAGAAAACATTATTTTCAGTGAGGTAACCCAGACAGAAAGACAATTATCACATATACTCTCTCACAGGTGGTTTTTAAACATAAAGCAAAGAAAACCAGCCTACAAACCACAATCCCAGAGAACTCAAACAACAATGAGAACACTAAGAGAGACTTACATAGATCTAATCTACATGGGAAGTAGAAAAAGACAAGATCTCCTGACTAATTGGGAGCTTGGGGA
Source organism: Microtus obscurus (assembly GCA_963919715.1). NCBI lineage: Eukaryota > Metazoa > Chordata > Mammalia > Rodentia > Cricetidae > Microtus > Microtus obscurus. The sequence goes on from CAWTZC010002528.1 coordinate 19,275,059, forward strand.
CCTTGGGGGAGGGTTGAAGGGAGGAGGGGAGAGACAGGGAGAAGAGCAGAGAAAAATGTAGAGCTCAGTAAAAATCAATCAATCAAAAAAAAAAAAAACCCAACAGTGAGCATCACATTAGATACTTCTCTTACTATGAGTACCAAAATCCAAAATATTGAATTCAGAGAGAAAGGGCTTATCTCTGACTCGCAGTCTGATGGTGCAGTCCATCACGACGGGGAAGGCATGGCAGCTAGAGTTTGCTTCGTCACACTCTGCAGCAGATCAAGTAACAGAGAAAGACAAACGCTCAGTTTTGCTTTTGTTTTGTATGTTTGCTTTTCATGACAGGGTTTCTGTGTGTAACAGCACTCATTGTCCCAGAACTCACTTTGTAGACCAGGCTGGCCTCGAACTCACAAAGATCCACCTGCCTTTGCCTCCTTCGTGTTGGTATTAAGGGCATATGCTACCATCCCCTGCTGAAGGCTTGCTTTTAACTGGTTTTCTCCCCCCCCCTCCATTTAGATTTAGTCTGGGACATCAGCCCACGGGACAGGACTGCCCACATTCAGGATGGTTGGTGTGTCTCCTAGGTGATGATTCTAAACCCAGTCCTGTTGACAGCGAAGATTAACTCCAATAGCCATTTAACTTTGCTCTGTATTAAACTAGAACTTTTTCTTTAAAATTTTTTTATTTATTATTGTGTGAAGTATTATTTTCTTTTGAAAAATTAATTATTGTTTTTCTTCTCATACATTACATCCCAATTGCGGTTTCCCCTCACCCACTCTTTCCAGTCTGTCCTCCACCTCCCCACTCCCCCAGATCTACTCCTCCTCTGTTTCCCTTCAGAAAAGAGCAGCCCTCCCAGGGATGTCAACCAAACCCAGGGTACTAAGTTACAGTACGACAAGGCATAAACCCTTATATCAAGGCTGGATGAGACAACCCAGTAGGAGGAAAAGATGCCCAAGAGCAGGCAAATGAGTCAGAGACACCCCCACTTCCACTGTTAGGAGTCCCACAAGGACACCAAGCTACATGACCATAACACATACACACCTAGCACAGATCCATACGGGCTCTCTGGTTGTGGCTTCAGTCTCTGTGAGTCCCTGTGAGCCCTGCTCAGTTGATTCTGTGGGCTGTGTTCTTATGGTGTCCTTGGCCCCTCTGTCTCCTACAATCGTTCCTCCCACTCTTCTGTGGCATTCCCTGAGCTCCACCTAATGTTTGTAGATCTCTGCTCCTTAAGATAGCACTTAAAAACTTATGCGTATAATCTTATAAAGACATGGTCACCCTGTTGTTGCTGATTGTTAGAAGAAAGCTCAATTATTTAAAAAAATATGGAACTTTTGAAAACTGAGGATAGTTTATATTAACTGTAAGTCTGTTGAATAGCTAGAAGTAAACACAAAGAATCGACGATTCGTTCTTTGAGGGAATGCATTTTGTTATATAAGTAAAACGGTGCTTTTTCATGCATTTGTTACTAGTAAGGCATTGTATACGTCTAACCTTCTCCTGCACATCCCGTTCACGTAAGCTAAAATGTTTGTTCCCCCAGATCTCCATAAAGAGGTGCGTTCTACTCAAAGCTAAGGACAAAATTTGGCTAAGCCTAGATTTTAGAAGTATTTTTTATAGTATAGTTTGACTCATTGCGACTTCTTTTACCGCGTGAATTGTCTTTATAGGAAAATCTGGATGAAAGAGAGAATAAATCAACACTGGCCTGGAGGCCACTTACATTTTAATTTTAAACCTGACATCGAAAGCAATGTTAGACTTGAACTAAAACATTGTAAAGCAATGTTTTCGAGGCCCTGGGGGCAACTTCAATCTAGCTCGACTGATAAATATTAACCACGTATTATGAGTCCAGCGTTGAGCTGGAATACAAAGATGAATTTAATGTGAGTGTTGATGCTGGGGGGAGTTCAGTCTAATTTAATGCGAGTCCCTGAATAGACAGAGAACTGAACAGCCCCAAGAGATGCCGTTGCTTTACCACCGTAAGCAGATAAGCAGCGGAGCCAAGACGAGAGCATTCTAGCTTGGTATTCCTCGCATAGCTTTATACTCCCTGCTCAGAAGTTTAACAAAGGTAGAGTTTTTACATTGGCTAGAGCGCTTGTGCCCGGGCTCTCCCCACAAAGCAGGTCGGGAACATTTCCACGATAGTCAGCATCTCAAAATAGCTGCTGGTCCCTGCAGCTTTGTTCCTACCTCTGGAAGTATGAAAGAAATCCTAATAATACAACTGGCAATGGACAAATGGTCCCCCTCAACACACATTTGAGCGCTTGCTATGTGCCTGGCTGTGTGTTATACCCTAGGAATATAAAGTAGACCCCAGCCCGTCCTTACCCTCGAGAAACTAATGAACTAGTGCGGGAACGAAGCCTGGGAAGCAATATTTTAGTAACAGTTCACAGCTCAAGCTGGTGCCTAAGGAAATGCATTCCAATTCTCCTCTTAAAAGAAGTGTTTGTTAATTGCTTTTTGTTTGAAAACGCTTTCATCCGGTTCTAAAAATTTCCAGACGCAAACTCGATACTCCTTCGAGAGAAGTTGCTGTGGTTGGAATATGCAAATGGAAAGCGGCGCTCACTCTCTGAGCCCAAACCTCAAAGCAGAGGGACTGGAGTTTTAGGAAAGCAGCCATTTCTCCATTCACGTGAGCTGAAATGGCCGCAGACAAAAGCCTCACCTCACCCCCAAGCTTAGCCTCGAGATTTTTAGATTAGGCCCCCTTGGAAGAAGATTAAGGGAGAAAGAGGGGGAGGGGGGTCGGGATGGAGAGAACAGAGGGAATATGAACGAGCAGGCTGATTTGTAAAGTTGTCATTGTGGACTAACTCAGTCTTAGTACTCCAACGGCCGGGAAGGAAGAGAAGGAAAGGGACCCCTTACCTCTGAAATGCCACACGTGGCAATCTCACCCATTGAGTAGGGCCAAATCAGTGACTTCAGACCTACACAGCTCTTGTTCATTACCCTGATGTCCTTGGTGTCCTTGGTGCCCATGCTGTAGACATTATTCTACCCCAGTATGCTTTTTTCTTTTTGATGCCGAGGGACACTCTTGGAAAAAAGAAATCTGGCTTTGACCTTATTTATAACATTTTCTCTTCTAACATTATCAGATTTAAACCAACAGCTTTCTATAACAGTGTAAGTCATTATTTTAAATATAATTTCTGCATCTGCTATTCGCAAGTCAAGAATTTGTGGCTGACGTTGGAAATGCAGAAAAAAAAAAAAAAACGCCTATTCTTATTAGCTCTCCCGAGTCAGCAGAGAGGCTGGACATCCTTGCAGAGATTTACTTATTCTGGGATGGTTCACAAGAAGGGACAATATTTTGGATGAATATATGCCTCCAATTCTACTGTCAACCCACTGTTATTTTAAAAATTCCTTTGCCCTGTTTGTATTACACAAGAAATGGACAGCCTGACAGAACATGATGAGTATCTCACGAGGAAACACACATACAGGAAAAAGCAGCCACTTTGGTTTTTATTCTTATCTTTCCATAAATATGATCTCTGCAATCCATAATACATGGTGTTTGCTTACTTAGCTTATCACTCTTAGGGACATTGGACATGTAAGTTTTTGTAAGTCAAACTTCAATGGCGGTTCCACGAAAAAATAACATTTTCAATCTGCCATGGAAAAATACATTTAGCCACCCCCTCCAGATTCTAATTGCTAGAAAAGTTTATCTTTTGATTTGGGTACTTTATGTAATTCTACACAAATCAATTGTGTACTTTCATGTGCTGGGCCCTTTGCCAGGTGCTGGGAATACAAAGATATCAAACACGTAGTTCCTGCTCTCTTTAATTCACAGTGTGTAAGAGTGCATGCGCTCTGTTAGCTTTGATAATGCATTGAAAGATGTTAATAGGAGCAAAAGGACCACAGTGCTGAAGAAGGACAGAGAATGGAAGCATGATTGAAAGTGTTTATTCATTTTCAGATATACATATGTATATACATACACATTATACATACACACAGTGTATATATACACACTATAGTCTATCTATCTATCTATCTATCTATCTATCTATCTATCTATCTATCTATCTATCTATCAATCATGTATGTATGTGTCTGGGTTTGTGCATATGCATGTAGGTACATATAGATCCCAGACAGCTGATCCTCTTGGAACTCGAGTTACAGACAGTTGTGAGTCATTCCATCTGGGTTCTGGGAATCAAATTCAGGTCCTCTGCAAGAGCAGAAGAAGCTCTTAATCAATGAGCCACCTCTCCAAGCCCTGAAGCATCTTATATCCTAGGTGAAAGAGCAGAACTGGAGGAGAGCAACTCTTGATACTGTTGCCTCTACAGCATCCAGGGTCAGCTGTATCCATGTGTACCACAGAGACCTGCTTCTCACATAGAATGGCTATCCATTCTCTACTTACCCTCCACCTTTTGTGAACTGCGTCTGCTTATAGCCTCCAGAGAAAGGTAGACAAAAGTGAAGTTGTGAAACTATTTCAAGTATCTTTATTCTGCAGCCACGATTGGTTAGTTTGTCGGAATATATTATTCTATATTGACAGCCATTTTCTTTGGAGCAGTGAAGACATTTGCATGTGCAAGTGTGGCTTCTCATTTGTTGTAGACAAGTCCAAAGTTGTACCTTAATCCTGTAAATCTGGGCATTTTTTTTTTCCTTCTCCTCATGCTTTCCATGTCCCTCTGATTGTTTGCTTGGTGGATGTCTATTTTCATCCATTAGACTGAGTACTTCTTAGATACTTCACACCTCACTGGTGTGCTCAGGTCTTGTGTTACACTCTAAGCAGATTATGGTGGATAGGAGGCTACTACAATCTCAAGTGAATGTAGGAATGTTGGGACCCCAAGCTCCCAACTTTTGCCCAGCGATCTTGTTTGCTTCCAATTTCCAGGAGGATCTATATATGTTTTTATTTGGGTTCACTTAGTTATTTGGCTTCTCTAGACTTGTGAACTATAGGCTCAGTGTCCTTCGTTTATGGCTAGAGTCCACTAATGAATGAGTACATATTCATCTTTTTGGGTCTGGGTTATCTCACTCAGGATAGTGTTTTCTATTTCCATCCATTTGCATGCAAAATTAAAGATGTCATTGTTTTTTTTAACCACTGAGTAGTACTCTAATGTGTATATATTCCACACTTTCTTTATCCATTCTTTCATTGAGGAGCATCTAGGTTGTTTCCAAATTCTGGCTACTACAAATAGTGCTGCTATGAACATATTTGAACAAATGCTTTTGTAGTGTGATTGGGCATCTCTTGGATATATTCCCAAGAGTGGTATTACTGGAACCTGAGGTAGGTTGATTCCCAATTTCCTGAGAAACTGCCACACTGATTGCCAAAGTGGTTGCACAAGTTTACATTCCCACCAGCAATGGATGAGTGTTTTCTTACTCCACATCCTCTCCAGCATAGGCTATCATTGGTGTTTTTGATTTTAGCCATTCTGATGAAATCAGGTTTCTTTAAGGAAATGGATGATTCCCAGAGTGAAACAGGTAAAAATGGCGACTGTGACACCTTGTGCCAGCAAGCAAAGTGAAAAAAAAAAAGCGCTGCCATTGGAACCAGCTTCAAGCAGTTTCCTCTGACCATTTTTGGAGCAGATTAAATATCTGTAAAGAATAAATGAATAATCACAAAAGACTTGCTAAATAAAATTCCATGAGTTCTGAAGGAAGAAAGAGAGAGAGAGAGGGAGAGGTAGAGAAAGGGAGAGAGAGAGCAAGAGAGAACAGGGAAGAGAGGAAATATGAATATATACCCAAATCTTATTCTGAAAAATGCTCATGTCTTCTCTGAAAGAACTGTTAAAATCACTTACCTGCTGGAATCACTGAATCTGGCAAAGATTATCAATAGGAGGCAAAAATCTTTGATGGGGAAGCTGATTGGGAAGAGGATATTCATTTAGTGTGTTCAATGTCACCCCAGAGAATATCTGTTAATAGCAAAGGGGAAAAAATCTTCCCTTTCCAATGGAGACAGCCCAGCCCGTAAGGCTGTGATTAAAGCCAGGGTCACTGGCAACCAATCAAATAACTGCTAGTTAGCTACTCTGCTACAGAGTCAGTGGGGGTAGGGTTCACGCCCAAAATTGTTGACTTAGTCTAACCAGACTCTTATCGGGTCCTGCCTTTACAGGAGGGAGGAGGATTAAAAAAGAAAAGAAAAGAAAAAGAAAGAAAGAAAGAAAGAAAGAAAGAAAGAAAGAAAGAAAGAAAGAAAAGAAGGAAGAAAGGAAGGAAGGAAGGAAAGAAGGAAGGAAGGAAGGAAGGAAGGAAGGAAGGAAGGAAGGAAGGGAGGGAGGGAGGGAGGGAGGAAGAAATAAAGAACAAGACAAACGACACCAGGAGAGGACAGCAGAAAAGTGACTCTGATTTCCACAGGAAAAGACAGTTCAAGTTTGAGAACCATTGAGGCATGCTTAGAATCGGGCACTTTTTTTATGAATACAAATAAAAGAGATGGTTTTTGACTAAATATGGACACTGTGGTTGCTTGATTCCACTGATCTCTTTGGTTGCCGGCTGCACTAAACTCTCGACGGGTGTGTTTTCTCTTTACAGTCAAAGTAAACTTGTCTCTAGTGTCGATATTTTTTTAAATAGAAGTCCTTTCCTATAATCCTAACTGTACCACTGTTGCATAGCTAGGGCACTTCGGACTTTAGCAGATGATATTAGAGTCATATTTAAGCTGAAGCAGAAGAGAGAAGCGTTTGAGTCATTCCTTGCTGGTGGAGTGGACAGCATACCGTCTTCAGGCTTCCTGGTATTAGAAGAGAAGGCCGTGGGTATGGCAGAACAGCTGCGCCCTGTTTCTGAGAGAGGAGAGCCTTCAGGCTCGTCCCTTTGGAGCTGTCTGCCTGGCAGCATTGTCGTGAGCAGACTACCCTGCATTTTGCTACTGGTGACTCCACCCCTGGAGGCTCCTGAAATGCCCTCCAGCTTCCCCCCACTTTTCTTTTTTTTTCTTTCTTTCTTTTTCTTTTTCCATTTCCTCCCACTTTTCAAACCATACCATTTTTTCCTCTTACTGTTTGGCACAATTACTTCTGTTAGATAATAACTAGATTTTCTTGTACAGTTTGAAGAAGTCCATATATTTTCCACGTTGCTACTTTCTGGCAAACACTAGATAGAGTACCTGTCTAGCCTTTCTTTGTAGTGGGTAGAATAGCTAGGCAACAGCTAGAATTCGAGAGTGGTAATTTTCTTGTGTTGGTGAATAGAGCATTTTATAATCCCATAATAACTTGCTCTTTTGATCTAGGCCAGTGCTTCTCAATGTGTTTTTTTTCTGCATAAGACACCCTTGGAAACTGGTCAACAATGCAAGCTTGGGGATGCTAACAACCAACTTTCTTTGGGGATAAAAAGTTGGGAAGGAGCGTAGGCATCTAATTAAAAAAACAGCCAGGTGATTTCTTTTTTAAAAAATGATTTATTTTTATTTTATGTACATTGGTATTTTGACTACATGTGCATCTGTATGAGGGTATCAGACCTTCTGGAACTGAAGTTACAGACAGTTGTGAGCTGCCATGTGGGTGTTCAGGATTGAACCTGGGTCCACTAAAAGAGAAGCCAGTGCTCTTAACCACTGAGCCATTTCTCCAGCCCCTCCAGGTGATTTCTTTTGCACATGAATATTATGGAAACACTCTAAGCACCAAAATTTCCCAAATTCCTTTATTGAGTTTCTGAGGCCCATGATACACAGACTAGTAAAGAACCAGCCACGTAGAATGGTTGCAGAATACCCAGGGAGAAGAGTTTCCAGAGAAAAATGTTACTGCCATTCTGGCTGTCTGTCTCCCCTTCTGCTGCGAGTCCCCACATTAAAGTGTGTGGTAAAAGACTGTGACATCAACCAACGGCAGGAGGATAAGCATGGTTCAGCTACAGAGAAGAATGGTATCTTCACCAGGTGGTGGTGGTGCACGCCTTTAATCCCAGCACTCTGGAGGCAGAGTCAGGTGGATCTCAATGAGTTCGAGGCCAGCTTGGTCTACAAAGTAAGTCCCAGGGCTACACAGAGAAACCCTGTCTCAAAAAACCAAACAAATGACTAGAAAGCTCAATGAGCCAGATACAGAAAGAATAGCATTGTACACTCCTTTTAGGTGAGAATAAAAAGGTTTACTTGAAAGCAGGGATTACTAGGGACTGGAGAGTCTGAAGAGTACAGCAGTTGGGGAAGGGTAGAAGAGTAGATGGGCATATATGGTAATATCACAGTGAGCCCAGCAACTTGTACAGCTAATATATATTAAAAGAGTGTGTGACTCACCGGAACAAAAGGAGGCTGAATTGACATGTATTTATAGACAAGAAGAGCAGAACAGTAGCTCCTGGTATGAAGCCAGCATGTTTATACACTCGACAGTAGGAACAAAGGAAGCCTTCCATTTTCATATTCAGAATAAAGAGTTAATAAGGAACATTGGAAAAGGCATAAGAGAGGGTAGAACGGAGCGAGATGATCTATTCCGAAGGGAAAACTTGTTATGCACCGTTCGCATAAACACCGCTATCTGCCCTTGGCCTGTTGACTCAGCTGGTTGGAATTCTAAGTCCCAGGCTGCGTTTCTTACAGGGGATGGAGAAATTATTCTTCTGTTGTGGGCACAGTGTGTGTTCTATATCACGACCTACTGTATCACTTTCAGACGGAACAGGCAGGAGGCAAAGGATTAAGCATCATTTCTCATTTATCTCTATTTTGGGGCAATAAATAATAAAAATGAGCAATAATTAATAAATTTTTACAGGTCTTCCCCCAAAATCTTTTATGGGCAAAAAGTTTTTTTTTTAAAAAAAAATCTTGAATTGAATAAAGGACATAGTAATTTTTTTCTTGTTGTTGCATGTTTTTGAGACAGAGTCTTCTATAACCCAGGATGGCCTTGATCTTGCTATGTAGCTGAGGGTGATATTCATCTTCTAATCTCCCTGCCCCTGAAACATAGTTCCTTGAGGAAAGTTGATAGTGTACACTTGCACAAAGATGATAATCTTAACATAAAATAACTTGTGGAATGTTTCATTTGGTAAATTGCTTCATTAAGTATCTATATAAACATGTAACTCTCTTATACTGAACAGGTCTGGAAGACACTTTTAAGACTTTGGGGGTAAATCTGTTAAATCCTTAAGAAGATACAAATGAAATGTCCTTGAAAATACAGCAGGCCCGTCTATAACACTAGGGACATCTCTGCGCGCCAACACTAGGGACGCTTCTGTGCACTAACACTAGGGACGTCTCTGTGCTTCTGTGAAGAACCTTTTCTGCCTCAGGCCCTTGCCCCAGGGTAAACCTTGAACATTGTGACCCATCTTTTGGCAGACTGCTTTGTCAAGATTCTGAATGTTGTTATTTTAAAAGGACACACGTCAGAATCGTCACAAACTGCTTTCCCTCCTCAGTCCATTTGCATAAATCGGAGAACTTTCCAGGAGATATACAAAGTGCTGAAGATCAGCAGAAATGCAGGCGTGCTCTCTTTATATCTCACCACGCTTCAATATGAAAAATGTCTCCTCCATCTCTTCAGTGAAATTCTCCAAAGATTGCAAAAACAACACAGCTGAAAAAACACCTTTTTTCTTCTGAAAAAAAAAAAAGAGACACATGCAAATATATATGAATTTCTACAAGCTGACGTCCAGCTACCTTGATCTTTTTTTTTGATTTTTCTTTTATTTATTTATTTAATTATTTATTTAAGATTTCTGTCTCTTCCCCACCGCAGCCTCCCATTTCTCTCCCCCTCCCCCAGTCAAGTCCCCCTCCCTCTTCAGCCCAAAGAGCAATCAGGGTTCCCTGCCCTGTGGGAAGTCCATGGACCACCCACCTCCATCCAGGTCTAGTAAGGTGAGCATCCAAACTGCCTAGGCTCCCACAAAGCCAATACGTGCAGTAGGATCAAAAACCCATTGCCATTGTTCTTGAGATCTCAGTAGTCCTCATGGTCTCTATGTTTTTTTCCCAAGACGGTTTTATCCCAGGCTTTTTCAAACCCAGGTCAGCTGGCCTTGGTGAGTTCCCGGTAGAAAATCCCCATTGTCTCGGTGTGTGGGTGCACCCCTCGCTGTCCTGAGTTCCTTGCTCGTGCTCAGCTACCTTGATCTTGAGCTACCTCTGTGAAAACACGTTTTACGTAGGGGGTGATGTCATTCAGTAGCCATTGTTGAGATGTCGCACTAATACCGGGGTAGATAATTCTAGGGGTCTATTTTCAAAACTGTGTTTTAAAACATGGCAAATACCTCCTGAGTAAATTGGGAGCATGGGAATCATGGGTGAGGGTGAAAGGGGAGGGGGGAGATAGGGAGGGGAGCGGTGAAAAAAATATATAGCTCAATAAAAAACAGTAAAAGAAATATAAAAATGGCAAACAATACGTTGAGTAGAAAGACTTCATTTTTCTAGATAAGTAGCCAAAGGGAAAAAAATTCTTTTCCTTTAAAGGGTTATAAGGCGCTTACAAAGAATGTGTTTGAAAAAAACGCTAAGAAAGAATGTCTTTGTAGGGGTCCTAATCATCAGGGCAATAGAAGGAAAAAGAAAAAATCAAACCACAGTGAATTAGTTTAGCAGACCATTACAGTATCTGCTCTATGAAATCCAGGGATCGCAGAAGTAATACAAACAGCAAACAGCGTATATGTAGCGTGGAGAGAATTTCTAACCTGCAGGGATCATAGCTACTGATGGAACTAATGGTCCTCAGCTCAGGCCAGAAACTTATGTGAGCCCCACGTTTCTCCATCTTTTGACTGTTTATAGAATCTCCCAATCTAGATTTTTTTTAAACAGAAAAGCATCAAATTATTGAATCTTAGGAAATTCTTGAAGACACTGTTTGTCAATCTAAGTAATACATCTGCAGGATGGGATTTACCCTGGCCCCTCCCAGCGGTTCTTTTCCATTTGTGATTGCGATTGCACGTCACCTGTCTCGGCCACAAAAAATGCTGAAGTGCTAGACATCGATCATTGTGTGAACTGTATCAAAATGTGAGGAAACACTCACTACTATTCAATGCTTGGTGAACAAATGAACAAAATATGCATTTTATGGGGCAAAGGCCACCCTAGTGCCCTCCCCCACTGGCACGGGACATGTGAACCTGTTTCTACGAGATGAATGAGATAGGAATGTTAATTTTACTGATTCAACACCCAGTGAATCAGTGGTAAGAATCTCAGTCTCTCTGTCTCTGTCTCTGTCCCCCCCTCTCTCACACACACTGGGTAACATAAATCAATAGAAATCACTGTGTAGTTGTGTATATGAAAGTTCAGAGTCCATATCCTTATAGATTAGCTCTATAAGTTTCAATCTAATATTTATGTCTAGTAAACAGTAAGTGGTTTCCAGGGCTTAATAGATTATGCCATTCGAAAGTCACAGAAATTATGCTTATATGACTCTTATCTTTACTAAGGTCCTACCACGTGAAAATCCAATACGGGTCATTGGTAGACATAAATAGCCTTTGTCGTGCATGAATAAATTTGTTTTAATGAGTTATAGAAATTCCTGTTGAGGACAAAAATAAAGATTGTTTTAGTTTTTTCAAATGTGTGCACTGTTATAGTATGTGTTTGTGGTAGGTGTACGTGAATACGGTGGAGGGCAGAGGAAATCTATCAAGAGGTCAAGAATTGAGTTGGCCACCTCCTTACACTGTGGCTCCAGAGACTGAACTCTGATTGGCAGATTTGCATGGCTAACCACAGGCGTTTGTACACTCGAAAACATCTGTCCAGCCCATGCTTTACTTTTCTATGTTGGTGTTTAGAAGCGTCACCCTCTCAGTTGACACCAGTTAAACGTGTTAGATGTTGTGAATTTTTGCAGGATTTTCTTCTGTGTTTACTCATCTGCAGGATTGTGCATTTGTATGTATCTTCTGTGTGGCTGCCTCCCGAGGCCAGAGGTGGGTGTCAGATACCCAAGAGCTGGAGCCACAGGTTGTTGTGAGCCACTGACGTGTGCATTGGGAAACAACCTTGGGTCCTCTTGAAGAGCAGCAAGCACCATTAACCACAGAGCCATCCCTCCAGCTCCTAAAGTAATCTTTTAAAATTTAAGTGTAACACACTCACAGAAACATGCATGCATGCTAAATTAATTAACAGATTTCTTTTGTTGAGAAAATTGTGCATTATTTTAAAAAGTCAAGACTTAATGTCTTATTGTATATACATGTATATGTGTGCATGTGTTTGTATGTGCATGTGTGTATGTAGGTATATGTGTATCCATAGATGTATGTGGTCAGAGGTTGATGTTGGGTATTTTTTTTTTTAAATCGTTCTCCTTCTTATGAAGTAAGGAAGGGTCTCTTACTCGAAACTAGAGCTCACTCAGCTAATGTTGACTAGCCTAGATAGTCCACTTGCTCCAGGGATCTCCAGTTTATGACTCCCAAGGGTGGAGATTATAGATGGGTTACCAAGCGCTTTACTTACTGAGCCATTTCCCTAGCCCCCAAGGCTTAAAGTCCTTTGAAATGATTTGGCTGCTTTGATGTATTTGCCTACTTACAAAATATTCCTATTTTGTACATTTAATGTTTTTTAATCCTTCCTGATTGCACATCTGATTGAACTTCAGATCACTCATTTCTGTAAAGTATATGTCATCTACACTCTTTATCACACAGTATCAAGGGTCTAAGCCAAGTGTCCAGGATTACTTCTAAAGTATTCACCGGAGTTATTAGATGAACATCCTCTAGTATGACACTTTGTGAAAATAAAGATATTACCTTAAAGGCGGTATTAGTCGTAGTATCTAAGAATATATAGACAACATTGTTGTTTTCACCTTTTTAAGGCGATAAAACTGACTTTCAAATGAACTTTCTTGCAAAGAAGGGTAAAGAGGTGGCACATTAAATTCTCATTAAAGCTGGAATCTGTCAGAGACTCAAGTAAGCAACTTTACTTTAGTGTATACACCTATAATCACATTATGTAATGTCTCTTGTCTGAATAGCTAAAGCAGGTCATATATCACAATCAAAACAGTGGTAAACAAGCATGGTAACCTAGAAACATGATTAAAAAATTGCATTATGTTACATAATCAAAACACTTAAGTAGGTGAACTGAAATGGTCGCATGTGAGTGAGCCTATCAGTCTTATAAGAAAGTTTGCTGCTTGCCCGTGGCAAGAATGCTGGGCTGCTAACTTGGAACTTGTGTTTGATTACTTCTACAGGTTAGACTGTTATGATAGTGTCCCCCCGATACCCAGGGATCCTCTGGATCGTCTCCAGCATGATGGGATAAAGGAAGTTCTCTATAATTACAGTGGAGGGAAGACCGCCCGAGTTTGGAATGCTTTCTTTCATCTTTGAAAATATATTATGCACATTACAGAACCACAGCCCATTGCATGGGCAAACCGCTGATGAATGCGTATCGTGGACTCAGCAAAAGCATCCTAATAAATCACAGTGTTCTTGCTGAGCATGGCGATGAACGCCTATAATCTTAACTTCTGGGAAGCTGAGGCAGGAGGATCTTGAGTTCGAGGCTAGCCTGGGCTACAGAGCCAAAGCTGTTTCAGAAATAAGAAGTTCCTCTACCACATTCGAATTTGCTATCTCCTGCATTTATATCTGATTCAGAAAAAGTCTGAACGATTGCACCGTACATGCCAAAGTCCCAGTGTGAGAGGCAGGAAGTGATGTTTGGAGCATGGCATGTGATTCACCAGGGACTGGAAGGAGTCACCAGGTCTCATTATACTGAGTACATAAGACAGCCTAAGTGCTGTCTGACTGGGTCACTATCTAGTCAGTGGGGCAAGCACATAAAGCAATATTTCAGTATGATGTTGGAATATTACGGGAAACGTTGTTATGGAATGCTACGGGAAGACAGAGTTGCGTAGACTACGGGTCTTAGAACTGTGCATCACCGTATGGAGAATTCCAGGAAGGACAAATGAAGGACTCCGCACGAAGGTGATGAAAGCCTGGATCCTGCCAACACAGCTTGAGGGAAGGGGAAGGAGCCTGCAATGTGTAGGATGTATAATAGGCAAGATTAGGTCATTGGGTAGATAAGAGGCAGGAGTGGATGGAACGCACATCTATGACATACACACATATACAGAAGAGAGCGATTTCTGCCTTCGTTGGAGGTACTGCTTATCTTTGCTCGTGAGAAAATAATAAAATGGTGTGAGCAGAGGAAGGTGGGGAGCGACGTGTGATCCTGTAGGTCAAGTGTCCCTGGGGTACCTTTGCAGCTGTATCCATATGACTTTAAAATATTTACTCTATGTGTGTGGAACTGGGGGGCATAGGCCCCAGTTTGTTTGTGGTGTGAAAGTCAGAAAAAAAGATTTTCAGTTTTTCTCCTTTCTCTTGGTTTATGAGGCAAGGTCTTTTTTGTTATTTCTGGGCACTTGATACAAATGCTCCCAAAGTGGGTTCTCTTGTCTGTATCTCTCATCCTGCGCTGGGAGTGTCCTGGGGTTGGGATTTACCAATACCACATCTGGCTTTTGTAACACAGGTTTTAGGGTTTGAACTCACGGTTGCCCAGTAGGTGTTTTACCCACTGAGTCGCCTTGCTGGTCTCCGTCGCAGAGTTTAATAGAGTCTGAACTTCGATGACAGGCACAGTGCCGTTTATAGACGGCGAACGTGTCCCTGGGACGGCACTCGGAAGCCCTGCACCTAACATCTTAAATACTCCTACACTCTCTGATTCAGCTTCGAATGCTACCCCATCCTCGATTTCGCCAAAACCAATTATGTTTGCACTCGGGGAAGTATATGAGAACTTACTCACACACAGCCTGGAAGCTGGAGCTATTTTGATGTCTCCTTGCTTGCTTCAGTCACAGTTCCCACTATGTTGGCTAAGGCTGAGTCACGCTCCTTAGTTACCCCTAGTTGCCCAAAGTCTCCTGCGTTGCCTGCTATCAGAGCTCCGAGATTTCATGCCTAGGGCTTGCTGGGAGGTGATCTGAGTCAGCCAAGCCCTATCGAGTCTGGGCTACTACATCTTTGTGGTGAACATCTACCATCTATCCATCACGGAGCTCACAGTCCTTCTAGGAAATTTCCTTAATGCGTTTCCCTTTGGTGGTTCGGTTCCTCTCCCTCCGCTCTGCTGGTTAGGGTGAAGCAGGCGCCACTCCACCCTCCAGGAGGATGGACAGTCAGTCCTTCACACACTCTCAAAATCTCAACTCCAGCTAGGGGCTCACAAATGTCGTCATTCAGGTAGAAGCCTTGTAGAAAGCAGTACACTTCATGTACTTTGAAAGATTCCTCCTTTTTCCCGTCCCCGTTCCCTTTTCTTGTGACTGCAAAAGTAAGCAGCTTGGGTAGGTGACAGCGACCTGAAAATGAAGTCATCTGCAGGAAAAGACAGAGAGACCACATCTTCCCTGTGTATTTAAACCACTGGGATTTTTCAAGTTGAGTTGTTTTGGTATAAGAATTATTTCTAGTTCTTGTTGTCCTTTTACTGAAAAAAAAAAGCCAGCTAAGGTTGATTCACTATTCACTCAGTTAAATAATTACCAAGGAAGTATACAATGTCAAGACTAGTGAGGTGTGGTTATGGCAAAGTATGTATTAGAGGCAAAGGTCTTTGCCCTTGTGGCTTTCACATTGATTGGAAGACATCCTTGGATTTCCTTAATATTACTTAATGCCTGCCAGGACTTTGCTCAGTCCTCAGTGACAGATACTCCTGACTCTGGGTTTTGCTTGCCAGGTGATTCACCGAATCTCCAGCACTGAACATGCATCCTCCTTACCTTATATAAAATATAAGCGAAGAGCCTTATATTTTATAGACATCAGTTTTGTGGACAAGTTCATTCAAGTATCTAACCAGATTGGGAATCGTGGCCACCGCTGGTGTTCCCCCAGCTGTCTGATCTCTGTTAGCACAGACCTCATTCTAGGCTGTTGTTGATTACATTAATTAATTAGTGCTCATGCTTTGTTTGCTGTGCTGATTTTTCAAATGTCATAGAATAGGAACAGAGGGGAAAAATTTAAAGTCAGATGGTGAGAAGGAATGTGGGGGCTGTGGAGTGTTACTGAGAGCTGAGTACACATTTGCTCACAAGCACTGTTTACGCAGCAGTGTTTCCGAGGCACTGATCAGAGAGAATGATGCTGTTCCCAGCTAGCATAGGCATCTTTTACCTTCCTTCTTACTTTCCTTCCTTTATTCGGTTGAAATATGCATTAAGTTGCTATTTGGAACTATTGTCGAGGTTGAACTGCAGCATTAAATCCACCACATCCTCGTCTTTATGAAGCTGGTGCTCTACGGGAACAAGGCATGGAGTTTAGAGCCTGCATGTAAAATCTCATCTCGAACTTCGCAGCTCAATAGGCAGATCAAAGGATGCGGGGTGGGCACGGTTATGTCACTTGCCCAAAAGCAGAGAGAAGATCCAGTGTGTTTGATGCTGGATTTCTTGTGAGTAGCAGAAAAATATTGAGTAGGTGGGAGGTACACAGTGTTCAGAGTGAACCAGTGGGATGACATCTGGTAAAAGATACTTGAAATACAAGTTGAGTACATTCCGAAATAGAATGCTGGGAACCATATAAAAAAAAAAAAAACTCAGGCAGTTTGCAAGTGAGATGAAGAAAATAAAGAAAAGAAGAAGAAAAGGAAACGAACCAACAAAATATACACCAGGGGCTGGGGAGATGGGTCAGTGGTGTGAACTACTGGCTACTCTTAAAAAGGACCCAGGGTGGATCCCCAGCACCCACAGAGTGGCTCGCAAGACACTCATGACTACATTTCTGGGGAGTCTGGTGTTTTCCTCTAAGCTCTGCAGGCACCAAGCCGACCCATGGTGCACTCACACATGCGAACAGATAGTCTTTCGTACACATGAGATAAGGAAATACATTAGGGAAGATACTTTCAAAGGTTAGAGTTTTCACTTAGCTAAAGTTGTGATAGTGTTTTGAGAGAGATTTTTAAAAGGCCACTACTCTTTCAAAAGTTATTTTATGCCTTTTGATAAGGGGAACGTAAAGATGATCAGCGTATACATATGCACACACACATATAAATACACATGCATTGATACATACAAACATGCACGTACATATTCTATAAACTACCCTTTTTTTTTTTTTCAACATAGGGGGAATCAGTGGGATGATGATGTCAGGACCATCTCATCCTTAGCAAAGCCCTGGGTTACCTGTCAACAACAGTCACTGATGATCCCGTCTCATCGGGACTTTTAAATTTGGAAGTCTAATTGGAATTTCTTACTCTCTGTTTTCAGAAGACTTTCTAATAGTACTCAGACTCCAGAAGATCTATCGTTGCTTGTGGATTTCTGCTGCAGATTTCTTGTTGTAGTTAGACAGGAAATCATTCAGCCATGCTCTTGACATCCTTTCTTCACCAGTCAGATCTCTTCCTAATCTAATCTGGCTGTACAAAAGGTGTGTTTCTATTGAAGTTGCAGTCTTCAACCAGAGGTAGGAAAGAAAGTGTGTTGAAGCTAAGGGATCACAACAGGGGTTTTAGAGTTAATCTCATTCCTTTCCTGACAATGTCTTATGTAGCTTTACTGTAAACTCACGGTGTAGGCAAAGATGACATCGTATAGATGGTCCTTCTGTCTCTACTCTCCGAGTGCTGACATTACAGGTGTGTACCTCCACACCCAGGTGATTAATTAACCTTGGTTTTTAATCTCCTTGGCGTTTGTTAGCCTATCAATTTTTTTTCTTTCAGATCATGCAATATCTGTCAAGAGGACCTAATCTAGACTAGTAGATATTTTTACCAGGTCCTTGATCTATATTCTAGTTGTATGTTAGGCCGAGACCTCAGCCACGTAATGGTAACATTTGACCAGGACTCTTTCAGTGGCAACAGAAATGATTCAAATCACTTTGATTTGAAAAGGGGATTGGTTCAGATAACTAACCTGTCTAACCGGTGAGTATGATATTAATAATCATGAAAGATTTGTCTCTATAAAAGCTGGAGGTGAGAAAGGGGTTGGCTAGCTTTATGGGTAAAGTTGGTTGTCTAGTTTGCTTTAGTAAAACACTCTGACCTCCCCCACTTAAAAAAAAAACTGGGGAAAGAAAGAGTATGCTTGGCTTACATTGCGAGGTCACAACCCATCACTGAGGGAAGTCAGGCCAGGAGCCAAAACAGAAAACACGAAAGACCACTACTTACAGGGTATCTCTTTTTCAGACAGCCCAGGACTTATCAGTTTAGGGATGGTGATGCCCACAGGAAGTCAAGTCCTCTCTCAGAGTCATGGCCACACGTTAGTCTGACGGGGGCAAAATTCTTCAGCTGAGGTTTCTATAACAAATCGTTTTCTGTCCTGCCAGCCAGTTCCCCAAAAATAACAGGGAGGTTTTTTTTTTTTTTTTTTTTTTTTTTCGAGACAGGGTTTCTTTGTAGCTTTTGGTTCCTGTCCTGGAACTAGCTCTTGTAGATTAGGCTGGCCTCGAACTCAAAGAGATCCTCCTGTCTCTGCCTCCCGAGTGCTGGGATTAAAGGCGTGCGCCACCACCGTCTGGCTAAGGGAGATTTCTTACTAATTATGAAAGATTGGCCTATAGCTCAGGCTTGTTCCTAAGTAGTTAGCTCTTATAACTTAAATGAACCCAGTTATATTAATCCATGTTCTATCATGTGGCATTATCTCTCTTCCATCTTGTACCTCCTGTTTCCTCTTTGCATCTTCTGGCTTCTCCTGTGTGCCTGTTTCCTCTTCTTCCTTTCTTTCCCTGGAAATCCCACCTATACCTCCTGCATAGCTATTGGCCATTCAGCTTTTTACCACGCCAATCACAGCAATACACCTTCACACGGTGTACAAATATCCCACAACAACTTCCTGCTTCCCAGGGGGTTCTAAGTGGTGTTCAGTTAACCACAAAAACTAACCAGGACTGTGGGGACTAACTAGGCCTCAGGAGGCCTGGACTAGCTGAGGTGAGGCTGTGAAGAACTAGCTAGCAGGAGCATCATTTGGGGTTCTGTCCAAGTTGACGCACAGGGCTGAAGAGAAGAGGGTTGAATTTAAAGCCAAATAAAGCAGATGGAGAGTCTCCAAAAAGAAGAGGTTGCAAGTCAGGGTTGTGATTAGTGCATAGGAAGATTCTGAAGGCCCACACCAGATACTTGCAATTCAGTGAACTCAGGCACTGGATGGAGAAGCAAGACCGCTGATTTGTAGGCTCTGTGTCACATGACCTTCGGAGTTTCCACCGCACTTGCTATTGCTGACATCTGAAAGAGCCTAGCTTCCTGCCCACCCCCGGCTACTTGTTTTATTTTCTAATTCATTTACTTATTCATATATGTGTAGGTACACGTGCGCCACAACATACGTGTGGAAGTCAGAGGATAACTTGAGAGAGGCTGTTCTTTCCTTCTACCATCTTAGGTCCTGGGTGCTGATTGAACTCAGGTTCTTAGGCTTGGTGATGAGTACATTCACCCACTGAGCCACATCCCTGGCCCCGAGATCCGTTCCTTTACTCAATAGCTATTGCCTAATGGCCACCATGCATTGCTTGAGGTGCTGGAGATGAAGCAGCAAGCCAAAGGAAACCTCAGCCCCAGGGAGCTTGTATTCTGCTGGAGAGAGCAGAGTTTAGGGAAATGATGAGCATTAGCCTTAGGGATATTGAGAAGCATCAGGAAGGGAGCTAGAGCAGGGTATGGAGAGTGGGAAAGTTTTGTTTTGATTTTTCTTTAAATTTTTTCCCCAGGCAATACATTTGATCATATTTCCTCCCCATCAACACCAACTCCTCCCAGACCTTCCTCACCTTCCTACCCATCCAACTTTGTGTTCTCCCCCCCCCAAAAAAAAACCCCACCAAAAATGAAAATCAAAGCAAAAAAACCAATAGCAACAACAAATCCCAGTGAGAAAAAGTAATACCAAAGCAAAACAAAGCACATACAAAACCATGAAGTTCATTTTGTGTTGGCCAACTACTCCTTGGCATGGGGCCTGCCCAGGAGTGTGGTTGTATTTCCCAACAGGCAACACTTACAAACAGTTTTTTGGTTAGGTGCGGGACTTTGTGTCTACTTCTCCTTCTCAGCGCTGAGATAGTGTTGAGTTTGACCCATGCCTGTCTCCTGTGTGCTTCCACAGCCTCTGTGAGTTCATATGTGTATCAGATCTGTTATATCCAGAAGACGCTCTTTCTTTGGGGTCATTCACTACTTCTGGCTTTTCCAATTTTTCTTCCCTTCTCTTCATCATAGATTCCCGAGTCATGAGGGGCAGGGAGTGGAGCATCTGGAATAGAGCAAGGCTCTGAATGAACCCATGTGGAAGGCTCAATAAAAAGCTTTGCATGTCTAGGGAATCTGTATGTGTACGCCTAGGGAATCTGTATTGCACACCTAGGGAATATCTGTACGTGCAGCCTGAGTGTGCTGCGTGTGTCTGGGGTCCACAGGAGGAGGTCAATGGCACAAGGAAGGGAAAGACTGCAGGAGGGGCCCCGGGGGAAGGATCTTCCATCTCTCACATGGGGCCCTGCATCAGACGATAATTGCTTCTGATCCTTCTGAAACACCAGCTCTTTGTGTCCAAGGTCCAGAGGGTAGAAACGGAATGAATCAGAGATAGAGCTCGGAGAGCCCAGGGTGAGTAAGGCAGAGATAACCCGGCTCAGGCCCTGGCCACACTGAATCCCAGAGGGCCGCCACACCCCGTTCGCATTTCATCTCTGTCTTCCAGCTGCAGTCTGAGTGGAGTGGGAGTCGGGTCATGCAGCCTCCCTGTGAGAATTCCCTTCAGATCTCTCTGCACTCTCTGCCCGGATGAAGAACACGCAAGACTGGCACACAGGGGTATGAGGTCAGAGAACTCTGAAGCTGATACTGTGTTTAAAAGGAATGTCCACATTTTCCCCTCCCCTTAAGGTATCAGGGGACCTTCTTCCAGCGGAAAGACTGATGTACAATGATGCTTTACAGATTTGGTCTTCATTTGAACTCGAATTATGTTAGGTTGTATACATGTATAAGACACTGTGTAGTGAAATCTACACGTGTCTTTATTATGCACCTTAAAGTAATTTTTTTCTGAAAAAAAATCACTATTTACTTTAAACAATGGGGCTGACAGTTGATTTTTTTCTTCTACACTTTCATTGTTGAATGGAAATGTATTTTATTAGTGTTTTTCTGTGTCCTGGGACTTGCTCTGTAAACCACTGTAGAGCAGGCTGGGCTTGAACTCATAGAGATCTGCCTACCTCTGCCTCTCAAAGGCTGGAAGTAAAGGTGTGCCCCACCGCTGCTCAGCTGTCATAATAATTCTATATGAAAAACATGGGATAATGGAACAGGGTGAGAAAGTGAATGCCCGTACTGAGATTTGTGGTTTGTAGAAAAGAAGACTAGGGTAGAGTAAAACTAAACCAAGTATTTTGAGAACTTCTTTGAAGAACATTCTTTGAAATTCTTTGAGCATTCTTTGCAATTAATACTGATTTTTTTTAAAAAAAACATGAAATTTAAAAAGTTTTACTCGAGTTTGAAGTTTGTCGTTTAAACTATACACAAACATTTAAATAAGTTTTTCTTTCTTTTTAACTATTGGTCTTCTTTGTTCTTTAACACATTGTGATTATGCCTTGCATGATATGTATCGTTGTTATGGGAGAAATACCACACGTTGGGGTATAGCACTTTGGGAGAGTTGGCTCATCATCTCTTTTATATATCGATGCCCATGTCTCTACTTCTAAAGAATTAGCTATGGTCTTGGGACCCAGCAAGCTTACACACAAATGTGTGCAACCAAAATAAAATGTCTCCTTTCTCTTTTTTTTTGTCTCCTTTGTTTTTCCATCCTATTTCATTTCCATGTGTTTAATTAAAATACATGGTCTTGACCCATTGAGATGGTTTTATAACCCATTTGAAAGTTGCAGTCCACATGTAGAAAAGGAAACACAATTTTGGAAAAAAAAATTGGCTCTTTTGGATTGAGAACTAAACTATAAGCTCTTAACCAGTGAGGGGATGCATGTGGCTGCAGAGGGGGGCTGGAGATTACCTGGGGGTCTTATTCCTGGGATAGGGGTTTGCTCTCTTACCTCTTGAATTTCTAGGCATGGTGACTATGTGTAGCTGTCTTGAGTCCGGCCACAGAGGTCATTTGTTTCCTGCTATGCCTTCAGCCCTGTGCCACTAATTAACTTACGTCACCCGGCAGAACCAGCGAAGTCGTAAGTTCTTGAAGCACCTGTTATCTATTCCTACAAAGATTTGCTGTAGCTTTTATAAGTCTAAGTCTTGGTAACTATGGAGAAGGGAAAATTAAGCGAGAGCAAAGTTCCTTTCTGCAATTACACCTGAGACTCAATCATTCATCCAAAGGTCACTGCAAAGGCTTTATGGGCTGTGACGGTTCCAGTCTGGCCCAGTGTATTGAGTCAACACGCGTTGCCCAGAAATTAATTATCAGAACATCTATTGCTGAAATCTCTCAGAAGACATACTCCGTTTTAAAACCCAGTTTGCGTTAGACAATAGGAATGTGTTGAAGCAGTTAACTGCATCGGCTGTCCAATTTCTGACCTTGTTTCTCGGCTCCCTTCACCTTGGGAGGATGGGTCCAAATCTACAGCTCAGAGTGTTCCCATTTCTCTGATAAGGGCATGTGCAAGTCTAACTCCTTCCTGTCCCTTATTTTTTTGTTGTATTACCATGATACCAAATATTGTACTCTTCCGTTTTCTTTTCAGAGGCTGAGGATGAAGGGCCCACAGTGTGTCGGTCCTCATGTCCCGGATTCATCTCTCATCAATGCCCCGCAACTCCCTCTTCTGCAACCTCCTGAAACTTATCTGAAAGATTCCCAAGGGGCTTGAGCCTACTTATCTCCAAACGTCCAAGTCTCATATGGTATCTTGTTCTGGAAATGGTTCTGAGCCACCATGTTCATCTGAAAACTTCAGTCATTTTTCACGGCTGCCTTTGTGTGTGTGTGTGTGTGTGTGTGTGTGTGTGTGTGTGTGTGTGTGAAGGAGTCAGAGACTGACTGACAGAATGGAAGTGTGGACCGTCCTAGCTGCTTTAAGTGACAAAAGTGGGAAGAATGGATCTAGGTCTTCAAAATTTAACATAAAATAACACCAGGCATTCTAGTTCAAGAGGATTTAGTGCGAACACTGAAGCTTTCATTTTGGTGAGAACAATTTTTGGTGTAATCAAGGAACTGCACATCTCTTAATATGTATACTTTATCTACACCATGAAATGATTTCATAAAGACCAAAACATAAGAAAGAAAAAAAGAAAGAGAGAGAGAGAGAGAGAGAGAGAGAGAGAGAGAGAGAAGGAAAGAAAGAAAGAAAGAAAGAGGGAAAGAGAGGAAGGAAGGAAGGAAGGAAGGAAGGAAGGAAGGAAGGAAGGAAGGAAGGAAGGAAGGAAGATGCTTTATACTTTCTGAGTGAGTTCTCTACCCAAGTAATCTGAATACTATTATTCACTTGGGACTTTTATTTTGAAGTAGTTAGAAATCAATTTAACTAATATTGTCACATGAAAAAAAACACTCTGAAAAAAAAAGCAGGAGAAAATAGGAGGTTGTTTTTCCTTCTTGTTTTCATAATTTCTTTTCTTTTCATTTTTTTTTTTTTTTTTTTTTTAGGTTTTTCGAGACAGGGTTTCTCTGTAGCTTTGGTGCCTGTGCCGGAACTAGCTCTTGTAGACCAGGCTGGCCTCGAACTCCCAGAGATCCGCCTGCCTCTGCCTCCCGAGTGCTGGGATTAAAGGCGTGCGCCACCACCGCCCGGCTTCTTTTCATTTTTTTAAAGAAAACAATATCTTTTTTCATTTTACATACCAAATCCAGTTTCCTCTCCCATTCCTTCCACCTATCCCCATCTCTACCCCCCATCCACTCCTCAGAGAGGGTAAGGCACATTGCCTTGGGGAAGGTTCAGGACCTCCCTATTATATCTAGGCTGAGCAAGGTATCCATGAAAAAAGAATAGGTTCCCAGAAGGCCAGTACAAGCAGTAGGGATAAATCCTGGTGCCACTGCCAGTGACCCCACAGTCTGCCCCAGCCACACAACTATCAGCTACATTCAGAGGGACGAGTTTGGTCTTGTGCTGGTTCCTTCTCTGTCTGACTGGAGTTGGTGCGTTCCATTAGCTCAGGTATGTTTCAGTGGGTGTACCATCATGGTCTTGACCTCTTTGCTCATATTCTCACTCCCCCCACTCTTCTGCTGGACTTTGGGAGCTCAGCCCAATGTATTACATTTGGAGTCTGATACTTCAAACTACTTATGTGAGCAATTTTGGTACCGGAGAATAGAAACATGCTGTTTCCATTTCTCTGAAAGGACAAACACCATCGAAAGTTCTACAAAGAGTCCTTTGTGATAGTGATGACCGTACTGGGTCCTTCTCTACAGAAGACAGTTTCTGAACAGACAATCTCACATAACCTGATGAAATAACTGCACTGCAGTTAATCTCGATGTTCTGCGTGATGCCTTTGATGTTATGTAGTGAAGTTGGTATTTACAACATATCCTGCAGCACACTGAGCCTGCTGTTCGTCATCCGATAGCTACTCTCCACTTCTTCCCGTGTTGCAATTTGCGGCGACTGACCAACAAGTGACATTTCCTAGACTGTGGGTTTCATGAGTAGACTATGAAAGCCTGAAGGTTCTGCCCATGTCCTTGGAGGATGAGGTACATCGTTTTCTACATCTCTTCTACCTAGCAGGTGGATGTGATGTTGAACCTTCTTTGATAAGGGTAGTGACCTTCTAGGCCAGCATAGGAATAAGGTGGTAGAGTCCCAGTATGGAGCATCTAGGTCAGCCCACTTCCGCTTTAACTGGGATTGTTATATACACACACTAGAGTTATTTGGAATGTCTTTGGTTTTCAGAGACAAGGTTTCTCTGTATAGCTCTGGCTATCCTGGAACTCACTCTGTAGAGGCCTCGAATTCACAGAGATCTGCATGCCTCTGTCTCCCGGAGTGCTGGGATTAAAGGCATGCATCACCACCACCCAGCTGGGATCTCATTATAGAAACTGAACTTGCGTACTAAAGCGTAGATTTTGGTAGGAGTCGGGAAGTGGGCGTGAGAGCATCATTATAGTTATCTGGAAAGCTACCTGTTATTATTAGACAGTGAAGAATTGCTCTCCACAGTGACCGGGAAAGCAGAGTAAATGCTGATGGTTCAGGGCCAAACTTGAAGAGAAAATGTTAAAGAAAATGGTGGGACATTTTAGCTGGCGCTTCCTCCGCTGAGCTTCTCAAAACTGACAAGGGTCGGAGGAACTCCTTGCAAAGATGGAAGACACCATTTTCCTAAGAGAAGTGATCTCTATCAATAGCTAGCCATCGACGTTGGTAAAGCCAGTAATTCCAGGTCTTTGGAGAGTTGAGAGAAGCAATCAATTCTTCAGGCCAAAGTAAAGTCATGTCAAAATACAGCTGGAAGCAATGCGGATGATAATATTGTTCAACCTCCTTATTAACTTTTACTAACCCCTCTGCAAGTACACACATACACCCACATACATGCACACACTAATAATAATAATAGTAATAATAATAATGATGATGATGCTTTAAAGGCATGTTCAGAAAGTTATAAGTTTTTTCCTCATTGGAATAATATAAGTAAGACACCTTTTCTTACCGTACAAATGTAGCTTTAAGTAAATTCATCTACCCAAAGATTTTCAAAATAAAGGATCCCTGGGTTCCATGATGTCTCAGCCAGAACACGAACACATAAAATCTGAATGGAGCCCATCGAAAGGTTTGTTCATTCTTATTCTTTCTACAAGCTAGTAGTAATTTCTCTATGGGCTTGTGCTTCTTCTTCCCTGCTTATATGTTCACCATCTAACTTCAGAAGGTCAAAGGTTTCTGCTCCAACTCTCTCATACAGCACATTCATTATTCTTTAGAATACCTGCAGTAATTGGAGATTCGTAATAATGCTAACTAGAAGATTTGTAATAAAATAGACCACAGTAGCCAGATGGAAGAATTCTTTAATTGCAATTTATATCAATTGTTCTAGTGCAGACAAACACAGTCGTATCATAGAGGTGGCCAGCATAATGCTGGAAGCACAAAATTGTTATTACCTCAAAGTAAAGGATCTGCAGAAGAAATTTGAACTTAAGGAGCAAAAGGGCCGACTGAGGAAACTTTGGTCGCATGTTAAAGAATGCAGTCGCATGTTAAAGAATGCATACTAGCCGGGCGATGGTGGCGCACGCCTTTAATCCCAGCACTCGGGAGGCAGAGGCAGGCGGATCTTTGTGAGTTCGAGACCAGCCTGGTCTACAGAGCTAGTTCCAGGACAGGCTCCAAAGCCACAGAGAAACCCTGTCTCGAAAAACCAAAAAAAAAAAAAAAAAAAAAAAAAAGAATGCATACTAATTGTGTCAAATCGCTGTTATTTACATGTCTCATGATAGATTTGAAAGAGATATACTGTCTTATTTTTGAAATGTACCACACGTTTCTGGGTTTTGCTTTTGTGATGTTAGAGATTGAACCTAGGACCTTTATCAGGTCAGGTGAGGACTCTAAGGCTGAGCTACATCTGCAGTCTCTCAATAAGGTAAAATTGTATCCTTTTTGGAGTCTTAGAAAACGGTAATGCTGGAAGAAGCATTGGTCACAATTTAAATGTTACTAGAAAGCTACAGAGAGGGACAACATGCCATTTTTACTTTTTTTTTTTAAATATTTATTTATTTGTTATGTATACAATATTCTGTCTGTGTGTATGTCTGCAGGCCAGAAGAGGGCACCAGACTTCATTACAGGTGGTTGTGAGCCACCATGTGGTTGCCGGGAATTGAACTCAGGACTGTTGGAAGAGCAGGCAATGCTCTTAACCACTGAGCCATCTCTCCAGCCCCCCCCCCCCTTTTTTTTGAGGTAAGCTCTCTTTATGCAGTACTGGTTGTCCCAGAACTCACTGTGGACCAGGCTGGCCGTGAATTCAGAGATTCACTTGCCTCTGCCTCCCGAATGCTGGGATTAAAGGTGTGTACCACCTGTGACTGACACCTTCTTTTAAACTTAAATGTTCTTAAATTAGCACACAAAAATGACTTTAGTTACAATATTTTCATGCACGCACACTCTGCCTTGTTTATATTTAATCTCTATTATTTCCAATCCTCCCACTATTCCTCCCTCTCAACAAAAGTTTTCTTTCTGCTTTCGGGTCATCCGTTTTACATTGGGATTGAATCATATGGAAAAAAATTGTAACTAGATTGCAAAATAATTAAGAGTCTTTATAGAACCTTAGTATGCTTTAATTGTATATGCAATCAAAAATCTTAAGATCACATTCACGTTATGGCAGCTAGATTACCTCGTGTCAATGTCTACATTGAGAGTTACGGGCTGTCTACTGCTCCTGAGCCAGTAATGCCCTTGTTTAGAATTGCTAGTAACTCTGGATGCTGTACATTGTCTAGAAAAGTCCAAAGAAATCAGCGTGGAGGAGGTTAAGCTTTGGATTTGGGTATAATGAATGTGCCTTTCAGTTTAAATATAAATGTAACATTAGGTCATTTGAGGTGAAGAACCATGCAGGAGACAGTAACAATGTACCTCTTTCTTCTTTCTCCCTTTGATGAAGTTTCTTTCTTTCTTTCTTTCTTTCTTTCTTTCTTTCTTTCTTTCTTTCTTTCTTTCTCTCTCTCTCTCTCTTTCTTTTGTTTGCTCTCTCTCCTCTCCTTCTCTTCCTCCCTTCTTTCCCTCCTTCCCTCCCTCCCTCTCTCTCTCTTTCTTCTTTTTCATAAAAAGGTTGAAAGTATACTTTGCTATTTTTTTCCATATTTGATAGTGATACAAGGAGATAGCCTCGCGGAAACAGTGTTATTCCACATAACTCTCTTTTATCCAAAGCAAATACTAGTTTCCAGTATTTTGTATTTTTTAACTAGGATTGTGCAGGTCCTGGTTATGAAGTGTATTCATTCTGCTATAGCTAGAAGGCTTGGCAAGTGATTTCCAGTGAAGCACTCTATACCTTATTAGGCATGCTACCTTATTTATTTATTTTTTATTTTTTTTTAAACAAAAGAGAACAGGGGAAAACAAGCTCATGGAATGTTTTGAAAACATTTTATCTTGATTTTTCTAATAAGGGAAAAAATTAAACCTGATCAGCACAATGATCACTTTTTCAGTTTTATGGGCATTTTGTTTTGGGTTAATAAAATGGTAGCTTCTCTCTACAGAGCCTTCAGTATTGTTCAAACTGACTGTTATTATTAAAGCCTGCTATGATACTAAATGCTAATAAAGTATGGTGCAATCTATCTCCTAATGGATATATTGATTTTGATATTTCCTAAAATTTCCTGTTGAAATAAGAATGACAAAACTTGCATTTATTTTACTGGTGAATTTGAATCTACCCAGACATAATGAATGATTGTGACTATTCTTTCTTTTTTCTTAAGTAATACTGATGTATTAGTAGACTTGAGGGCTTGGGATACCCAAAGAGCTATTAACTTCTTCTCTGTGTCCAAACCAGAAAATCCCCTGCTAACGTTCACTTCCATCTTATAAGTAAAGCTAGTAACAGATATTTCTGGAATCTTTGAATTGCTTAGTCATTCAATAATGTCCCTACTCCTTCCTTACCTCCCACTGAACTGAGAAAGAGGCCTTTACATTTTACATGTCTCTACTTAGACACTGCCTTTTATGCATCTGTTGCTTGTCACCAATCAGAAAGGCACTGTAATCTGAGGTCTCTGATCTCCGCCATTCATCGTCTTTATAGATGAAAAGGCAAAAGGATCATATTTGGTCAAGATCAAATCAGATCAAAATAAAAATCAAAAATAGTTGCAAACCCTCTCTCTGAGTTCTAACTTTTGGGGGGGGGGATCAGAAGGTGCCATACAAACTTCCAAAGGAGGAAAATAACCCAAAGTCCTACCAAATGATGATACCCATGAACCCCAAAACGACCAGCATGGCATGATAATCCTAAGACTGCAGGGGTGGCACACAACCTTGATGTCAATCAGAACTCTCTAAATGGACTTAAGACCTGTTTAGTAAGAGGAAAACCATGCCTGATTGGAAACCCAGGGCTAGTGAAGTCCTATATCCTCGGGGAGAGCCAACAATCACCGCTCTACTAAACCAGCAAATCTCCAAGTACATTCTGAATATTTGTCTTTACACCCAATGATAAGTATAGTCCTCACCCATCAGCAAGGAAACTTCTTGCAACAGCAGAGACCGTTACAGAAAGTCACAAGCAATCAAAATATATAGTTGTGAAGTCCAGTCCCAACCGATGCATCTACAACACTACTCCTGCACCTGAAACTTAGGGAACATGGCAGAAGACGGGGCTGAAAGATTCTAAGAGTCAGAAAAGTAGGTAATTTTCTTTTTTGGGTGACATTCTGTTTCCTAGTAATTTCGGAAGCTACACCCATAAAATCTCACTACCATGACTGCCTAAAGGTGAGCTGAACGAGGACAATACTAATAGACGTGCTCCTAATATGGACAAGGGACAGCTCACGAGGCCTCATGCCTCTACAAGAAATGACAATCAACTAAGGGATACAGAGAGTAGGAGGAATAGTCTTCTCCAAGAAGGAGTTAAACCAATTAGTTATTCAGTATCAAATGGTCAACCCTGAGAATATACATATACAAGTGACATTATGCAGATGGAGCAAGTTGTACTTATTTATTTAGGAATATACACACATATATAAAACATGCATATATATGTGTTATATATAATCACACACACATATCAATGAAAAAAGAGGCCATGAACTTGAAAGTAGCAAGGAGGAGTGCATGGGAGGAAAGAGAAGGAAGAAATGGTCTAATTATAATATCATCTCAAAAAATAAAAGAATTTTAAACGGTTGTAGTGAAAGAAAATAACAAATATGAAAAGGCCTCAGAAGGTGCCGCTTGCCCATGCTCACTATTCCTCCCAGGGCATGAGGTTTATGGAGGCAGGATGTGTTTTTCCAGCACCCGTAGCCCCTTCTACCTCTGTTTTGGCTCTAGAAGCCAATGCACCTGTCTTTCCAGGGCTAACCCCTCTTCCCTGAACCCATCTCACAAGGGCTGACAGTCTCATGGGTGCCACCCTCAGCTGCCGGGGGAGAGTTGTATGCTAAGATTGTGGTTGGATGAAACTTGGGTGTCTATGTATGAGCAATTAGTTGTATTTGATGGAAAAGGGAAAAGGCCACATACCACCTCTCTTTCAAAAGCCACTTTCGATTGGAGAATTCTAAACAGTCTGGGGTTTCAATTTTTCAAACATTACCTGTCATGTGATTATAGAGCATATTTGTCAAAAGATCTGTACCATCATTCCTCTTATTCTCGAACAACCTCTGGTCACTGGCAATTGTGGTGTGATGCTTAGACCTTTCAGTACAAAAGCAGGGATACTCCCAAATGAGTCACCCATTTTTCTTTCCCATTGTGTAACCACTCAAAAGGGCCCAAATCGAATTTTTTTTTTTTATTCTCTTGGTTTTACTTGCTTTTAAAATATTCCTGCTGGGACACAACTTAGAAGCTTACAAATAAAAGCTCTTTTGTTTTTCAATTGTTCAGACTGGCTTGTTGGTCATTCCATAACCCGAGTGAATGCAGCTTTTAGAAATGCAAATGATCAAAAATCATGCACGCAGTTCCTGCTGTGTATGATGCACACGGTGGCACTGTATAAAGGGGACCGCTTGGGCATGCAGTTCCTGCTGTGTATGATATACACAGTCGTACTGTATAAAGAAAACTGTTTGGCTTGGCTGAAACTTGGCTCTGCTGTGCGTGGAGGAAGTGGAGGCACTTGCTGCACCACCTAAAGGGCTGTGTTTGAATGTGCCCACGTGTGTGTATATGTGTGCGTGTGCTTGTGTGTGTGTAGGTGTGTGTACTCACACCATGGTGTGTGTAGAGGAAAGAGGACATGACAGTGTCAATTCTCTTTTTCTACCATGTGGGTCTTTGGCATCAAATGTGGTGGCAAACGCCTCTTCCCTCCCAGCTATCTCACCAGTCCCCAGTATTTTTTTCTGATGTGGATTTGTATTAACATAATCACCTAGCATATTTATTCTTTTGTTTCTTTAAAATAATATATATAAGGAAGGAATTACCTCTTTTTCCATAAAGTTTTGGGCGCACACATGCTTGAGGAAGTGTTTAGTTATTTTGATTTGCTCTATGGTTGTAACATAGGCATGTTTTCTATTTTAATTTTACACCTATTATCCCTTTCTAGATTTGAGGACTTATTGGCATATAATTTTTCATAATATTTTCTAATCTCGGCTGTAGTGGTGGTTGCTAGTAGGTACTCTTTTGCTTTGTGTAATTGAAAATGGGTAGCTCATTCTTTTCCAAAAGCGGGGGAAAGATCAACGACAGGATATAGGATGCTCTGGATTCATTGTGGCTATGGGACGTGCTTTGAAGACACCGAGCCAAAGCCTCTGCTGTGGTTGGGGGTCTGAAATGCATCCGATGTGTCGGCTTCTTTTTTAGCATTCCTCATGTAGCCACCTACGCAAACTTTTCTTCTTCCTAAAGAGCCAAATAATAGACATTTTAGGCTTCTGCGTGTCTTAAAATTTCTCTTGCAGCTATATGGCTCTGCCGCTGTACTGCAAAAACAACCATAGGCAAGCCTATTCATGACTGCTGTGATCCAATCAGCCTGCTTTAATGGTTGCAGAGATTTGAATTTCATGCGTTCTTCACATGCAACCAATATTCATCTTCGGAAACAAGTATCGACTCTTTAAAGAACATAAAAACAAAACAAAACAAAATAAAACAAAACAAACCCTAAACCAGTCTTAGCTCCCAGGTCAGGCACAATTTGGCAACGGGCCAATTTGTCCCACAGCCCAGAGTTTCACTTCAAAAACCTGATTCCCAGAGGGAGGTAGAACAGAGCAAGCCTCCGAGTGACCCACAAAGGATATCCGGTGTTTGGAGGGGGGGGGGAAAGGAAAACTTATTTTAAATCACTTTAGTTGTTTTCTAAATTATACCCCCACCCGGTTCAATCTAATACACCAATTCTGTGTTAAAATGATAAGATAGTAGCATATAACTAGAAGACGTAAGTCAATGGGATGAAAGGGAGGGGCTCTGAGAACCAGCCAGGGGTTAAGACCCATAGTTAAAGAGCTCATTAAAAATTCTGACACTTCATCCATCCTGCTCACTACAAACTTTCATCTTTAAATACTGAACATCCATCCACCTACACGTTTAATAATGTACTTATTGTTCCTCCTTGGGGGATTTTGGAATGTTGATAGTGAAGAAAAAAAGGCATGGCAGGATTTTACCGTAGATCTACAGCCCTCTTCAGAACGTCAGCAGGGCCCAAACAAAGAGATCTGTTAAGACATTCCATCAACAAAAATATCTCTTCCCTCTCTGCCATGGCAACTCCAAAATAGTAAAGAATATGTAATATGCAGTATCCTTGTTTGAACCGGGATGCCGATGCTCACGCAGCCAGCAAGTGTCTATTTTGGTGGCAAGAAGAGGCCGTTGCTGAAGAGAGATTGCCGGACCCCGGAGCTTTTGTTGAACGTGGTCATTTGTTAGTGGCGGAATTGATAGATGGGCAGCGTATTCCCTCTGCACAGGCTCAGGACTGTGCAGTCAAGCTGTGTATCTGTTAACTGTTGGAGCCTCGATTTGTGCACAGTTTGGTGTTTGTTCAATAACCTTCCCACCCCCGACTCCCTAGGTGGGCCAGAGCAGGAAAGAAAAGAGATGGTGGTACCTCGAGTCATACATGTTGGAGCTTCCTGTCCTAGAAATGTTGGTGGGGAAACAGCCCTTATTTGATCATGCCCTGGGAGACAGAAAAGAAAAGAAGTTGTGTGTAGAATCTCTCTAAGTCCCTTGGGGCAGCTGAGTGGGAGAAAGGAGGCTCTTTGGAAAACTTACAGTTTATTCTTACAAAACAATGTAACCTCTAAGAAGCCAAAAACATTTGGAGAAAGTACAGAAATGAAAAGCATTATTGTGTGAAGTTCAAACTCAGCGGGTGAGAAAAAGGTGCTCTATAAAAAGGCTTAGACTTTGTTTTTTGCCTTGGAAATCCTCTGGGCTACAAAATGATTTGTTTAAATATGGCACTTAAATATTTAAATGTAGCAGGCCCTATGTGTTTAGTTTCTTTGTTTAACTGGCGCATACTTTCCCAGCTGTGTAGTGACGAGCACGAAGAGCGTGGCTGTTCTATATTTATGTGATTCAGTTTTCCAGAGAATTTGGAGTCCGGCCTTAAGTATGTCCAGTGTTGTTCTTCTGTGTCTGTGGTCACAGATCCTCATATATGTGTATTATTTTATATGTGTCTGTGTATAGTGTCTGTATAAGGACATGTTTGCATATGTGTATATACGCACATATATGTGCATGCATGTGGATGCCAGAGATCAACCTCAGGTACCCTTTCTATCACTCTCCATCTTATTTATTTATTTACTTATTTATTCAGAGACAGGGTTGCTCAATGAGTCTGAAACTCAATGATTGGTTAACTTGCTACCCATCAGTCTCTACTTCCACCACCAGGCTCCCACTGCTAAAGTTACAGATACATACCACCATGCTAGGCTGTGCATGCATGTTGGGGAATATGAACTCATGTCCTCATGCCTGTATGGCAGGTACTTCATTGACTGAGCCATAATCCAACTCCAAATATATTTGCTGTGGGATAATGCTCTCGTACACTGTAAAGATTTGTCACTCATATTTGTTTCATAAAGTGCTGATTGGTCAGTAGCCAGGCAGGAGGTGTAGGCAGGGCAACCTGTTGAAATTGGGGCGCGGGGTTGCGTCCCCAACACTCCGGCCGCCTGGCTAGCTTAGGCCCCGAAATAACAACACACGAACTATATTCATTTAAGCACTGCTTGGCCCACTTGCTCTAGCCTCTTATGGGCTAACTCTCGCACCTGGTCTAACCCATTTCTAATATTCTGTGTTAGCACCCCAAGGTGTGCTTACCGGGGAGATTCTAGCCTACGTCCATCTTGGGTCGGATGTCATCGCGAGTGTCTTGCTTTGAGAGGAGCTGCGTGCGTTCTGACCTCACTTCCTCTTCCGCCCAGCATTTTCTTCTGTTTACTTTACCCACCTAAGTTCTAACCAATCGGGCCAAGCAGTTTATTTATTGCTTATCCAATGAAATCAACAGATTGATATATGACACTCCCACATCAGCAACCAGACTAGGAGGATTCTGGGAAGAGGAAAGGCAGAGAGATGCAGTTTTCGGCCAGATGCAGAGGAAGCAAGATGAGAACGCCTAACTGAGAGAGGGTACCAAGCCACATGGCTAAACATGGAAAACAATTCTGGGGTAATGTAAGTTGTAAGAGGTGGTTAGTAGCAAGCCTGAGCAATAGGCCCCACATTTTACAGTTAATATAAGCCTCTGTGTGTTTCTTTGGAACTGAATGACTGCGGGACCAGGTGGGACAGAAACTCCCATCTACACATGTTAATATTTATATACTCCAAATTCACTTTTCTGATACACAATTAACAACATAAAATAGATATAAACATAATTTACTATGCAAAATTTCAGAGATTTCAGAGAATTCCAAGTAACATCTCTGTTTTTTTTTTTTTTTAATGTGGAATTTCTTCAGTTGCTGGGCAAATCTTTTAATTATTTATATTTTAAGCAACACTTCTTTCAGCATATGAATTCTTTGTGCAATGCCAGTAAGTAATCTAACACAACAATTGTTGTTCAGTAACATGAGGCAGCCAAGAAAAAAAAGATTTAAAAATAATTGCTTTGCTGATTTTGTTTAAAAAAAAATGAAAAATGTTTTTGAAGAGGGGGAAAAAACACCTCAGTGTTATCCCCTAGTGAATGGTTTTATAAAGAAATGAATCTGTTGTCCAACAAAGTTTGGCTCTCCAGGCACCCTGTCACACAAATACATTGGATTATTCTCAAGTAAAGAGGGACAAATGTGGATTCCATGGGTCGGTCAAGACATCACTGAGTTGCGTACATGGAACCTTTCCCTGGGGTGATCATTATTGGATCGAGGCCAGCAACAAGAATTTGGCCTTGAGGACATCATGAGCTGATGAGAAAGCAGAGAATTTGAAAGGGCGCATCATTTTCTTTTCCACCAACCAACCTTTATTAATCTCTAGGAAGATTGTATATAATTTAGAGAAAATAGTTTCCACGCCTGGGAATTGGAGCCCAGGGCAAAAGCAAATGAAAGAATTTAAACAAAACAAAACAAACAAAACCAGTCTGAGAGAGAGAGAAAAAAAAAAGCAGGAAAATGTTGATTCCATAAAGCATAGGCTGGATTCCACACTAGACAATACTCCAATTAGATATAATTTTAAACCACGTATATGTTCTTAAGACATAAGGAAATATATGGCTCTAAGCAGGAAGCTCTGTAGATCTTAGAGTTAATATAACAGGTTCTAATGCTGCTATGTATGCCACGGGAGATCATTAATCTGAGAGATTCTGTGTAGTGTCTCCTAATGATTAACCTAGAAGACTCTGCTTCCTAAGAGATGGACTTGTGGCTATTGTTGTATCAACATTTAGAGCAGACTAGTGCTACTGGCTGAATTGTGGTCCCATTTTTCTGTCGAAGCCTTAGTAATAGGACCTCAGCTTGTGAAGGGTGGAGGTGGGGTCTTCAAAGAGGTGATTATGTTAAAGTGAGACTTCTGGATTTTAAGACCATCCGTTACAAAGCAATAGCACGCCTACACAAGACCAGCATGCACGCACACACACACGTAATAGTAGGAAAGCAACTGGTTGGGAGGAAGGGGATGAATAGAAGTGTGTGTGTGTGTGTGTGTGTGTGTGTGTGTGTGTGTGTGTGAAGGGGGGGATAAAGAAGCCTGTATGTGGGTGGGAGTAGAATCGCAATGCATTGTATGCAAGTTAGAAGTGTTCAAAAAAATTTACCAAGCGTGATACTTCCTGTCAAATTAATTATGAGAGATGTCCCACCAAGAACAATATAGATTATTGCAATTGTTCTTGGCTGTCCACAAAAACATGATGGTATGACCTTATTGTTTAAGGTGCCACATACATTGGTCACAGGGCATAGATGGGGAAATGAAGCTGGTATTGACCAGAAAGCTTCTTCCCCTCTTGCTAGCAATTGAGAGAGGTGGAGGAAAAGTCACTATTGGGGGCTTACTTTGGGCCAAATTACCAGTTCAAGGTCAGGCTGGGCTACACAGCTAGACCCCATCTCA
Organism: Microtus obscurus; assembly: GCA_963919715.1. Lineage (NCBI taxonomy): Eukaryota > Metazoa > Chordata > Mammalia > Rodentia > Cricetidae > Microtus > Microtus obscurus. Next base: position 19,311,482 of record CAWTZC010002528.1, read on the forward strand.
AGGGGAAAAAAGGGCCTTCTAAGGCTAATGGGCCTTTATTTATGATAAATATGTTAACAATACTCATATATTTCGACTTCATGGTGCTATAGCTATGTTTTGCATTTTAAATTCATGGGGAGGAACACACGCAGCTTACAAAGTTGTCTGTGATTACACAGGTCAAAGCCTTCGAAGAGGCAATACTTTTGAAGTTTTTCTTTGAAGATTTGCTTCGGTGTATTTGCAGTAGGAGAAGGACTGACAGAGACAGTGCTTTGGGAAAAGTTATCTCATTGCAGAGGAGGTAGAATCAGAACACAGGCGTGCCTGGAGCAGCCTGCAAGGGGTTAGGACAGCCTTGTTCAAAGCCGTCTGGAGCAGTCACAGAAAGCCAGAGGATTTTCTAAAGCTGAATTTATGATCCATTGCACACCAGATAGATGCTTCTGATCTCTGTGTTAGAGATCTAGGGGTCACTAGGGTGGTCCGCAGTGAAATCCAGGAGTTGGGTAAAAGGAACCATGTTCCAAACTATAGTGACTCGATACTGGTAAAAAGGACAAAGACTGAGTTATATCAAGATCGTAGGATTCCTCACAAATATGTTAAGGGGGCAGGGGAGATGGCTTAGCCCCAAACATGCTAAGAAATAGAGCTAACTTTTCTATGATTGAAATTAGTAACCAATTTTGAGCATTTGTTGCACACAAGACTTGAAATACCATGCATGGTCTCATCAAGCCCTTTCCTCCGATCTTGTGGTCAATGTCAAGCGCCCTTTGTGTAGCATCCGTGCTGCTGTGTGAGAGCTAAAGGGTTGCACGTAACCTGGGTTGTTCTAAGTGAGTCACTCAGGAATATGCTAGAATTCACCTGGTCCTATTTATCGGTCCTCATTGGTTGTATGAAGCTGTCTGCTGGTTCAGGAGAAGGAATGTTCCCTTGCTAGTGATGGCCTCTGTTGATCCCTTTCTCTGCCTTCCCAGGGCTCATCCAGACTCCCAGGGTCCAACAAGTTTTTTCTTGCGTTTTCTAAATCTCCTTCTCCTTGTCCTCCCCTCCCCTCCCCTCCCCTCTCCTTCCTTCTCCTCTCCTCTCTTCTCTTCCATTCCCCTTCCGTTTTCTTCCCTTCCCTCCTTCCCTCTCCTCCCTTTTCCCTTCCCTTCCTCCCCACTCTTCCCTTCCCTCCCCTCCCCTCCCCTCCCCTCCCCTCCCCCTCCCCTCTCCCTCCCCTCCCCTCTCCCTCCCCTCCCTCCCCTCCCCTTCCTTCTACTCCCTTTCCCTCCCCTCCTTCCTCTCCTCTCCTCCATTCCTCTCTCCTCTTCTCTCCTCTCCTCCTCCACTCTTGTCTCCTCCCTTACCCTCCATGGCCTCTACATCTGCTCCTGCCTCCAGGTTCTTGCCCTGTTTAAGTTCCTGTCCTGACTTCCTTCAGCGATGAACAGCAATGTGGAAGCACAAGCAGAAAAAACAAACAAACAAACAAACTTCCTCTCCAACTTGGTTTTTGGTCATGGTGTTTGCTCGCAGCAATAGGAACCCTAACTAAGCTCCTTTTCCTTGGGATGGTTGAAGTACGTTTCTTTTTGGTCCCTATCCTAATTCTGCACATAGGTGATGCAGTGAAAGAGATGATTATAATCAGCCTTGGTTTTGAAATGCAAAGAGATGTCTAGCCTCCCCTTTTGCACAGAATTAATTTAATTTCTGTTACTGTAGCACAACACTGCCTCCTCAGGGTTGGTCCTACTGAAGCGTGTCATGTTCGGCACTATATAAGGTTACCGGGGATGATTATTTTATGAATGTGTGTATGGTCTCTGATTGTTTCCACTCACCTTCCCTTCATAGTCTTCTCCTGATTCTCAGCCTCTTTCCTGATTGTTCTTTTATGCTCACATACCCTCATCATTGTCGTCATAGTAATAGTAATCATACTAACAAAGCCCAAAATAAAATAAGTGCTTGTGATTGTGTTATTTACCCAGTTCGATCCATTTTCTTACAAGCATAATCTTGTTTATGGAAGAAGTATATAATATATAGTATTAACTATATATATCGCATCTTACATAGTATAAAAAACACATCATATTACATTATACTTTCTTTATTCATCCCTGGATAGGCATCTAAGCCAGGTCCACAGCTTGGCTGTTGTGGCTCGTGTAATAAAAAATGCTATGCAGGGCTCTTTGTTGTATGCTTGCTTCCATTCCTTCGGGATTAAGCCCAGGTATGCTGTGTAATATCTTATGTAGTTCCCTTTTTAGTGTTTCGAGGGAACTTCATACCGATTTACATGGTGGCTAGATTAATTTACTAACAGCATTAAGTGTTCCATTTTCCCATATCCTAACTAGCACTTGGTTGTTTGTGGTATATGTGTGTGTGTGTGTGTGTGTGTGTGTGTGTGTGTGTGTGATTTCCTTCATGGTAGCCATTCCAACCAAGTGAAATGATGAAAAACCAAGTTTTTTTTTTCTTCCCAGCTCTGTGAAGAATATCATTGGAAACGTAATGGGGATCACACTGGAACTTTAGAGTTCTGTTAGTAATTTAGCCATCTCACAAAGCTGATTCTGTCAATCCACGAACACAGGAGGACTTTCTATCTTCTAGTGTCTTTTCTTTAGTGTTTTCAAGTTTCCACTGTTCAGTACTTTCATCTCTTTGGATAGGTGTATTTATGGCTTTCTTTTTGAAGCATTTGTCAATTGGTGTGCTTCCCTGATTTTTTTCTCAGGGCGTTTGCCATTAATGTAAAGCTGTGGCTTTTATATATTCATTTTTTTCTTTCCATTTTGCTCTAAGAGTCTAGAATACTTTTGTCATAGTGCGCTATTGCCTACAAATAAGGGTGTTTTGATTTATTTTTTTCCTTTTTCTTTTCATTTTGTGGATTTTCCTTCCCTTTCCTTCTCCTTCCTTCCTTCCTTCCTTCCTTCCTTCCTTCCTTCCTTCCTTCCTTCCTTCCTTCCTTCCTTCCTTCTTTCCTTCCTGCTTTGTTTCTCTGGATAACAATTCAAGCAATATTTTGAATGAGAAGATAAAAAGTAACCACTCTTGTCTCCTTCCTGATTTTAGACTGGAATGCTGTTAGATTTCCCCATTCAATACAATGCTACCTATGTGTTTGTTACACGTATGTTTTATTATGTTACTACTTACCCGTCTTCAGGGCTTCTTTTTTGAAAAGTGGTGTTGATTTTATCAAAATCTCTTTTGTGTCTATTAAGACGATCATGGGTTTTGTTTTTGTTTCTATTCATGTGCTATATTATATTTACTGGTTTGACTATGTTAATCATCTCTGTATTTTGGGAATGGAATAAAATTGATTCTGATAAATTATCATCTTACCATGTTATTTAATTCCATTTCAAAGTATTTTATTAAGGAGTTTCGCATCTATTCTCATCAAGGAAATCACTCTATAGTTTTCTCTCTTTCACGTGTCTAATCAGGTTTTCTGAAATATTAATTTCATAGAATGGTTTTGGTGGTGTTCTTTCTTCTTTTACTTTGTGAAATAGTTTGAATAATACTGATGCTAATTTTTCTTTAAAGAAATTTAAAGGTAAACCATTAGATATTGCACTTTTCTTCAATAGAAAAATTTATTAGTTTCAATCTTATAGATTTTTATTGATCTGTGATCTTCTGATATTCTCTTGATCCAAATTTTGTATGTCAGATGCGTCTAGGAATTTATCTATTCCTCGATTTTCATACTTATGAAATGTAAATTTTCATAGTATTTCTTAATGATACTTGGGATTAGTGATATCCACTATAACATCATCTTTTGATTTCATTTATTAATTTGTTTCTTTTCTTTCATTTTCCTAGTGACTTGTCATTATATTTACTAAGTATAATCTCATTTAATCTTTGTACTATTCTTAATGTTTTTTTGTTCTTTGTTTTTTCAAGAGAAGATTTCTCTGTGTAGCTATGGATATCCTGGAATTTGCTTTGCAGATCAGTGTGCCCCTGAACTCAGAGATACATCTGTTTCTGCCTCTTGAATGCTGGATTAAAGGCGTGTACCACCACACCTGGCTTGTTTCATTCTTTTTATCTTTAGTTTATCAATTTTAGCTATAATCTTTCTTTCTAATTTTGAGTTTTGCTTGTTCAGACTTTTCTACTTTGAGATACATCATTAGATTCATACACACACACACACATACACACACGTTCTTGAATTATATATCTCATAAGCTCTGGTTAGCTGTGATTTGATTTCCGTCTGAATACAGGAATTTACAAATTTCTCCCTTGTGGCCAAGAACTCAATATAAGATAGGTCATGGACCTAGGGGAAAAGCTAATACTGTTTTTCTGCTAAAGGAACACAGCAATAAAATGACTACTAATGTCATATTGCTACTATACCCACAGATCAGTGTGTCACTCAACCTTCATCAGAGAAGCTTCTTCTTGCAGTAGAAGGAAATTAATAGAGACCCTCAACTGGACAATGTGCACAAAGTAAGAGACTTTGGAGTACCGAGTACCAAATGAAATGTCTTCTTCAAACCCTTCACTTCAAAGCTCAGGGATGCATTCAGAAGAGGAGGCAGAAAGTTTGTGTAAGCGCCATAGGTGATGGATGACTCCAAGAAACAGTGTCCTCCAGACCCAACGGGACTGATGCACATGTGAACTCAGACTGTGGCAGCACACACACACACACACACACAGGATCTGCAGAGGGTCAAGCCAGATGGGGGTCCCAGCCCTGAGAAGAAGTGGACCTGAAGTTCCACTCCTAACCAAGAAGGCATTTGCAATTGATGGCCTGCTGGAAAAGCGGAAATCAGCTTTCTTCAATGGAACGTCACTGGGAAGATCAACCACACTCAAGGGCAGGCCCGATACCCAGGTCTAGTTGGCCAATACAGAATGAACTCAGTGGTATTTTTTGGTTTGCTTTGCTTTGTTTAAGCTTTACCTTTCTCTCTCTGTCTCTCTCTCCTTCCTTCCTTCCTTCCTTCCTTCCTTCCTTCCTTCCTTCCTTCCTTTCTCTCTCTCTCTCTCTCTCTCTCTCTCTCTCTCTCTCTCTCTCTCTCTCTCTTTTTGTTTGTTTGTTTTTTGTTTTTTTGAGACAGGGTTTCTCTGTAGCTTTGGAGCCTGTCCTGGAACTAGCTCTTGTAGACGAGGCTAGCCTTGTACTCACATAGATCTGCCTTCCTCTGCCTCTGGAATGCACCACTGCTGGACTCTTTTCTTTCTTTCTTTCTTTCTTTCTTTCTTTCTTTCTTTCTTTCTTTCTTTCTTTCTTTCTTTCTCTCTCTCTCTCTCTCTCTCTCTCTCTCTTATTGGTCTTTACTCTTTATTTTGATGTTTGTTTTGTGATTCTTGTTTGTTTCTTGCCTTTTTTGGTTTGTTTCTTGCTTTTTTTTGAGAGAGAGAAAGAAAGGAAGAGCACATAAAATATGTTGGGTGGAGAGGGAGGTGGGGAGGATCTGATTACAGTTGGTGAAGAAACACCTTCAAAATACATTGTATAAAATTTTTCTTTTTAGTAAAAAATTCTCCCTTAAGCTTTTCAAGATTCAAGAGTATATTGTTCAATCCTCATGTGTTAGTCTATTTTCTGAAGTTTCCTCTGATGTTCTTTTCTAATTGTATTACATCATAATCTGACAAGGTACAAGAAATTATTTCAGAGGGGTCTGGGACTGTGGCATAGTGGTAGAATGCTTACTTAGTGTGCAAGAGGTCCTAGGTTCAATACCCAGTACTACCAGAAAACAAATTTAAAAAAGTTCTAAAAAGAACAGAAATCAAATTTTGGGACCGGAGAGTTGGCTCAGCAGCTAAGAGCACTTGCTATTCTTGTAGAAGAACAAGGGTTGTTTTCCAGTAACCACAAGGTACCTGACCATCATCTGTAATTTCAGCTTCAGGAGACCTAACAAACTCTTTGGGCTCTGTAGGCATCAGGCATACACGTAGTATGTATATTCACATGCAGGCAAACACGCATGAAATAGAAATAGATAGGTCTTTAAAAGAGAAATTATTTCAGCTGTTTGTTATTCATTGAGATTTGTTTTATGACCTAAAATGTGGTCTGCTTTGAAGAAGGTTCCATTACCTTTTCCTAAGAATGTTTGTTAAGTCTGTTTGCTCTATGATGCAGATTAATTTTGACGTTTCTGTGCAGTTTCCTTTTGTCTGGACAATCTTTCTTTTGATAAGTGTGGGGTATTAAAGTCACCCACTATTATGGTATGTAGACTTAGGTTTTTATTCAAGCCTGCTGTTTGACACCGTGTGCATGAAATGTTATGCTGCCTCTCTTCCTGGTAAATTGTTCTCTAACTCTTCCAGCTAATTTTGATTGGAAATCTGCTTTGTTAGGTTTCTTTTGCTGACAGTATCATTTTCAACCTTTTTACTTTCAGTCAGAGTGTGTGCATTTGTCAGTGAGGCTTAGTCTTGCAGGTGTGAATGTTGGGTTGGGTTTTAATTTGATGAGTCATTCTGAATCTTTTCATAGGAGAGTTAAGACCATTTACACCTAGTTATTTTTGAAAGACATAAGCTAACTTTTGCTTTTTATTCTTCTGATTGTTTCAAACACTCTGCATTCCTCTCCCTCTCTCTCTCCCCCCCCCTCTCTGTCTCTCTCTCTCATAAAAGTTTACTGGCATTTTTAATGAATAACATTCGATTAATTCCCAATTCTTATTTATTTTTCCAGTAAGATTTTTCTTTCCTGAACTTGTGTTCTACATCCCTTCCTTCCTTTTCTCTGTGTGGTATTTCTTTCTTTCTTTCTTTCTTTCTTTCTTTCTTTCTTTTTTTTTTTTTTTTGTTTTTTCGAGACAGGGTTTCTCTGTGGCTTTGGAGCCTGTCCTGGAACTAGCTCTGTAGACCAGGCTGGTCTCGAACTCACAGAGATCCGCCTGCCTCTGCCTCCCGAGTGCTGGGATTAAAGGCGTGCGCCACCATCGCCCGGCTGTGTGGTATTTCTTGAAGTATCTTTTGCAATGTTGTCTGGTAGCCACAAATTGCTTTATGTTTGTATTTATCTTGGAAGGTCATTATGTCTTCTTTGACTCCAATGGATAACTTCACTGGATATAATTTTTTCTTTTTTGCTATTTTATTTTAGGACATGAACTATATCACTCCTAAGTCCCCAGGGCTTTTGGGTTGCTGCTCAGAAATCTTTGATGGTCTTGGAAATAACTTTCTGGTTTTTCTTTCTGGTTTAACTTTCAGCTTTCTTTGTTCTGCACCCTTCACACCGTAATATCACATGATAATTCATTTTTCTGGTCATGTCACTTTGGAGTTCCATATGTCTCCTGACTTTGGATGTACGCATGTCTTCTTAGATTAGGAGATTCCTGCTACAATTTCATTGACTAGGTTCCTATATCTTTAATCTGCATCATCACCTTCTTCTATACAAGCAACTTCTAAGTTTGGCCTCTTAATCATGCCCCAGATTTTCTTTGTTAGTATGTCAATACAATAATTCTCTGTGTCGATATTTTATCTACTTGGGTTATTCTATTCATGATGGTTTCTGCTGAATTCTAGTTGATTCGTTAAGCTTTACATTTTCAAGAACTGAAATTTAAGAATTTTTCAGAACTCCTCATTTTTATGTCATGACTTATACATTATTCTTTGATTCACTCATTTATTTCTTTGTATCATGTTTGAAGTCATTGATCATTTTTTAGGTAAGCTTAAGCTATACCTTGCATTTCTGGCATTTCATCTACTTTGGTATCTTTGGAATTTGTTAAAAGAGTTACAACATTTTGGGGGGCTTATGTAGCCTCTTATTGTCCTTATTTTTCATATTCCTTTGTTGTGATATATGTATTTGGATTAGATGTCTTTTCCACATTTCTATGAGAGTCTTCTGAACAAGCAGTTTCCTTCTCAGGGCTCAGTCTTCAACACCACTCAGGAAAATATCAACTGTTATATCAGCCATAAGGCTAGACCAAATGGCTATAGGGGAACAATAAAAAACTAAGGAGACTAGACTCCTCTAGCCTGCAATCCTAGCACCAGGGAGGCGGAGGCAGGAGGATCAGAAGTCCAAGGTCTTGGCTTTGGAAGACAACCATCACATCACCAACAGCCAAAGAAAAGAGGGACAAAGGTAATATAGACTGAACTCTGAATAATAATTGTAAGTAAGACAATGGTAAAATAATGATTTTACAAAGGAGAGGGAAAGGGCAAGCAACTGCAAGGTTGAGGAAAAGGGGAAAAAAGGAAAATATTATGAGTAAGTGGAAGAAAAAGAGGGAAAATCCAATTTAAATTAGCAATTACGTACTTAAAATTACCTAAGGTTAGGAGGAATGAAAGACAAAAATTAAAAAATAGCAATTAAAAACTTATTCTAAAAAATCTAAAATCATAGGGCTTAAAAAAGAAAAATAAGGAGGGAAAAAGAGCAAAAGATTTTCCTTGTTCTTGGCTCTTCCTTATATCCAGGCTGGCGCTGCTGTGTGCTGCAGGGCTGAATTCCCTCTAGCGAATTCTTACTTGCATACCAGCAGCTAATGTTGGCTCTAAGAAGGTCTGCCTCCCAAGGACTGGCAAGTTCCTGCTTTCTCCAGAGGCACCTGGACAATGTCCAAACCGTGGATATCCTCAAGAGATGGAGGAAAGGGGTATCCAGGCAAAGCAAGGAGCTCCTTCCTGGAGGACAAGAGTCCCGGCCACGCAGTACTGTGCTGGCCTTGGGTTTCAGCATTTTCAGGTTGCGCCTGCTGCAGGGAGAAAGTTGCGGGAATCCAGGGAGCCATCAGACTCAAACTCAAAGCTCTTAACTCCTGCCTTGCAGTCAAAACACATCTGCAAGGGAGTAAGCTTCAGAGACCAAGGGATTGGCTGAGCTCGGAGCATGGAGCTCTCAGTCACCGAAGTAATTTGCAAGAGGTAGGGCTCCCCTTGAAGGCAAGGGCTACCTGATACCATTTTGCAGCCTCAAAAATTTGCTTCTTAGTGAGTCTGCGTAAAATTGTCCCTTTCTCCATTTGAGCCTCTTATCCCCTTGGAAGGACGTAAGAGGTGTTTATAGGCTCTCAGACTTATTATTTTTTTGTTTCAGTTTCTTATAATGGTACTGTGTATGTTAAAAGTGAAAGATATATATACAACATATTACATATTTATATATATACATGTGATATATATGTAATATATCTCTGTGCGTATGTGTGTGTATGTATCTATATGTGTGTATGTGAATGTACCTGTATATACATACGTATGTACATATGAAAGGTAGAGGAAAAACTCAGGTGTTCTCAGGTGCCATGCACCTTAATTTTTGAGACAGGGTATCTTATTGGCTTGGGGCTCAGTGACTAGGCTAGTGTACCCCAGTGATCCACCACCTCTGATATTTTCCCCGTGGGTTCTGGAGGTTGAGCAGTTCCTCATCCTTCCACTGTGAACACCTTACGGAATGAGTGATTGCTCCAGCCTTGGAGGAAACTTCTCGTCTGCAGTTTTGCTCAAGGACTCTCTCCTTCATCATTTCAGGTCATACTTTGCAAGGACTCAAATGAGAGATTTAGATTCTCTAAGTCTCTGCCTATTGTATTTAAAAAATGAATTGTACTGAAATACAAAGGCTTAGTGTAGTGGACGGTTTAGCCGGAGCTGGGTGAACTGGGAGCCTGACTCCTTATCTCTGTGCGTGTACATCTGGGTAGTATTTCTGCAAGTAGCTTTTGGACTCTGGTGTCCTATAGAAGCCTAAGGGGCATCTTAAATGATGAATTTATTACAAGAGTCTGAGGCTCCGACAGACTCACCGTAGAAATCTGTATCTGTGCTTTATGAAATTATGAAAAATGGTTTATCAATTAATGAAAAGGATTGGCGCTCTCAAGTGCTTGGTCTTGGTTTTGTCTTTCTTAGTCATGTGGCTGTGTAGCTCTGCTTGCTCTGAACGTCTCTGAAATCTGGTTCCTTGTCTCTCATTGTCCTGGGGATATCCAGCAGTAACCCCACACAACCGCATCTTTTTAAACTCTTGCTTACCATTGGATCTGTGACCACTGAAGCTCTCCGGGGGAGGAGATGTGATGGGACCAGCAGGAGGGTCAGTTGTCTAGCTCTGAGCCAGTTAGCTCCCTGCCAAGGAGGAGTGATGTGTCTTATAAAAGCCCGAGGCTTGGGAGAAGCAGCTCTCCGAGAAGAGGGCACGGGCTGAGCACCCTAAAATGAGCAGATGAAGAACAATGTGACGAGTGTCCAGGAGAGTTCTGATTCAGAATGCTGTCGCTGAGGAAAGGTTTAGAGAAACACTTTACAGTGAATCTCTCTCTCTCTCTCTTTCTCTCTGTTTCTCTCTCTCTCTCTCTTTGTGTGTGCGTGTGTTTGTCTTTTTCTCATCCTTTAATTTACTGATGCTTTCTCTTTATACTTTTTATTTTTATTTGTGCTGACATAAAAGGCCAAAGGGCTGCCAATCTCTGCAAGAGGCTCACTCACCACTCACATGGAGCTAAAGCTCTACCGAGAGAATTATAAGAACTCCTGTCACACACGCCCTCCTCGAACCAGAGACTTTTCTTCTAATGTCTGTATTCTTCCAGGGTCCAGTTTTTTTTTTTTTTTGTCAAAATATTTTCTACTCTCCAATCCTAGGACACACTCCTGTTCTTAGAGCCATTTTTAGTGTCTAGATTAGTTTCTCTCTGGTTGGGGCCTGCTTTCTATTCTCTCTCTCTCTCTCTCTCTCTCTCTCTCTCTCTCTCTGTGTGTGTGTGTGTGTGTGTGTGTGTGTGTGTGTGTGTGTGTGTGAGAGAGAGAGAGAGAGAGAGAGAGAGAGAGAGAGAGAGAGAGAGAGAACTATTACTGTGTTTCAATGGAATACATTTTAACCGCTTGGAGTAAAAGCCTCTGGTGGAAGCAGGCTGTTCACCACCTTCTTAGAAAATGTAACACTGTGTCTCTGGTTCTTGAACACAAAGATCATACTGGAGAGAAGCTCTGAGGAAAGACGGCAAAGCCCAGGACTGAATTCGTTTTGGCCATGTACCCTAAAATAGACATTCAGTTAAGGCACCATGAAGCGTAAGTTATTGTCTTGAGAGTACACTATGTAGTTCCAGGATTCCGAAATAAGGACAATGCAGAGAACAATAGAAGAAGAAAAAAACCTGTTAAGTAACAATGACTATTCAAAGCCAACCGTTCTTGAATGTTTTTGTATTGAGTTGAGAAAAAGATGGTACTGTTTTATTGTTATAATCACAGCACTGTTTTTTTTTTTTATTTTTTTAAATGTCCGGAAACCGAATCAGATCCAACATGTTGCCTAGCAACGAAAAGAAACAAATAACTTTATTTCTTAAGCTGACATTAAAGTACTACCCAAGATTCCTAAAAATACCTGCTTTGGAGATCTGTTCTCAGCTAATCTCAAACATGCTTTCCTGCACCCTAACATGTGATGTTAAAAAGCCCGGAGAGTTACTTAATTAAGGAAATTAGCTGCTTATCCGCTTCTCTCTCTTTCTCTCTCTCTCTTTTTAAATCTTGAAATGGATCTCTATATTATTGCAGTTACCTCCAGCGTTGGCATTCTACAGTCACAAATCAAATGCCCCTAAACAGAAAGAGCCTCGCAGATCTTGGGGTCTGGAATGTAAAGAAGGAGGCATGTAGGCTAGAGGTGCTGGTGCCCCTGGAGTTCCAAGGCATTTACAAGTGAGTTCCCACCGACTGGGCTCTCGTCCTGAGAAACAAGTTCCCGTGGCAGGGAGCCAGGCTGTTTATAGCTGCATCCCCGAGCTGTGTCCTCAGAGCGGGATTATAAAAAATTATGTCTTCTCCAGCGGGGCCTTGCCTAAATAGGAAGTCTGGAAATCACCTGAACCAAGACTTGGCTCTGTGGCTCCTGAGGGCAGTTAGTTTATACTCTGGCTAGTGATAATACCCTAAGTCAATATTTTCTTTGTAAAATATGTATTTTAGAAGACACTCACTCACTATTCCAGCAAAGACAAATTACAGAATGTAGCTATATCAGGTGAAGAAGCCGTGGTACGGCTAGACTAAAGAAGTAAGCGTTTAAATCCAGAAAAATAGGAAGGATGCAGCGAACAGTACAGGAGCAAGCGGTTCATCAGCCCACAGTACAGGACCGCTTCTTCAGACCCACGTCACCCCAGCTGCCTAGCGCTCACCTATCAGGTGGCCCGTACAATCACTTTAAATGCGTAAGAGCTCAGGGACAGAAACTTTAGGGATTCTGCCCCAGGTCGCATATAGAAAGTGGCAGAACCGGCTCTAATCCTGGTCTACTCCAGTGCCAAAGTGTTTTCGACCACGTGATTTCATGATTTGCTTGCTTCTTGATCATCACTAGCGACTGATCTGCCGTGATAGTTTTCACCCTGTGAGGTTGTGAGACACGCAAGAGATTAACAGAGGTTTTGGAAACCAAGCTCCCAAACAAATCTCCCCGAATTTAATCAAGCTTTGAAAAACAGAACGTACCCTAATGTGAGGGGAGGCTGGCTGTGTTCAGGGGTGGAGTCGTTACTCACCCTGCGTGAGGCCCTGAAGCCACGCTAACACTAGGGGCTGGGAATGTAGCTCAGCAGACTGCTTGCCCCATCTCCCCAAAGCTCTATGTTTGATTCGCAGAGCAGCATAAACCAGATGCGGCCCACACCAACAACCCGAGCATCCAGGAAATAGATATAGGAGGATTAGGAGCTAAAGGTCATTTTCACCTAAATGGAGTTGACACTAGCCTGGGCTACAGAAGACTCTGTCTCAAAATGCCAGAGATAAAACACATGTAATCAATAACTTACAAGAAAACCAGCACATGTATGCTTTATGGCAGCTTACCTTAGATTTTTTTTTCTGTTTTGTATAATCCTTATAACTTTATTACCCTAAACCTCAATTCAGACCCTTAAATAAATTTAAATGCTCAATGTAATGTTCTTGGTTGAGTGACTACAGTTGATCTAAAATCCTAATTGGTCATTCTTTTCAGCTGTTGCATCTTTCAGTAGGAGTTGATTTGGCCAAGATCTAGGTATAGCCACACAGAAGCCCCAGAAATCTCAGGGACCTAAAAGCACCCATAGTGCTTTGCAGGACTCTTACTTACATCACTTGATGTTTACATGAAGCTTGTGAGGTTAGTATTGACGGGACTATTTTACAGATGAGGGACCAGAGGGAGAAAGAGGTTTAGGAATTGTCCATGATCAGAGAACTTTAACATACAACAGGTAAGATTCAACTCTAGGCTGTCGGAACCAGAAACTTGTAATTTATAGGTTATAACTTCTATAGGGTCAAAGGAGAACTGAGGAGTGAGTACCTGGTTGGCTGAGCAGCAACATGCTGCTATTCCCTTCTCTTATTCTTCATTTAAACTGACTTTCTCCTCCCATGTCTGCTCTGATTCCGTACCTTACTTCCAAGAAGAAATCTATCTTGGGTGACTATGTGACTCACTTTGGGAGTTTATGACAAGAGCTACAGACTGAATGGCTTGTTTCAGAAGATACTCAGGAATGTCATTTTTTCCCTTTCTTTTCCTTTATTTATTTATTTGGCAGGATTTTTTTGTGTAGTTCTCACTGTCCTGGAATTTGCTCCATAGACCAGGGTGACCTCAAACACACCTGAGTGCTAGGATTAAAGACATATGTCACCACTGCCCGGCTCTGAGTGGCTTCTTTAAATATTATTTCTTCTATTTCTGGAGGCTGAAAGTCCAAGATCAGAGGGCAAATAGGATTCTGTGAACCTTCTCTTAGGTTTCAGGCTGCTGACGAGTGAAGGTATCCTCACATGGCAGAAGAGTTGTGTCGACCTTCCGGGTTCTTCTTGTATGGATGCTAATCCCACCAAGATAGAGCCAATGCAAAGAGAAATATTCAACATTTGGATTTAGCTAGGATTAGAAATATTCCATCCATTGCAGCAATCAAGTTCTGATTGTAGAGACAGAGAGCTTTTGAGAATACAGGACAATCTGACAGGCCTTAACAGTAAGTTTTGTATCACACTTCACATTGCCCTGAAATCTGAGATTTAGGATCACACACATATGTCTCTCCCTCTGTGTGTGTGTGTGTGTGTGTGTGTTTGGGAGTCGCAAAGTTGGCAGTTTCCTCAGACTCTATTGAAGAACATTAATCTGGTTCCAGGAGTTGGTTATGAAAAACGAGGTATATAAATATCACCTTGTGCTTTCATATTCTATACAGGGGTGTGTGGGTAAATCTGTGAGATAATCTTGGAATGTGTGCTTGGCCCAGGAGTGTGAATATTTGTAGCTATGACAGGCATTTCAAAATCACACTCCAAAGAGTTTAGCCAATACCCTTTCTCACCGACGTACATGAGAACGCTTGTTCCCAGCGCATTCGCCAGCGGATTGCGCAACCAACACCTTGGCTCCTTGCCTATCTGATAGGTGCGAAAAGGAGGCTTCAGTGTGGGGCTTGTTTGCGTTTCGCTCATTTCATTTCCTTTTTGATGAATTGTTTGTTTGTAATCTTTCCTATTTTTTCCCTCGTTGGATGGAAGGCTTAGCTACTTGAGTAGTTTTTAACCCTTACGTCATTTCTTTTGTGATACCAGTTGAAAGCACATTTTTCAAATCTATCATTTGTCTTTATACTTCACTGCAGATTTTCTCTTTCACAAAGCTATTTTCATGTTTTCTATTATGTTTTTAAGATTTTGAACCCCGCATAGAAAGTCTCTCATAACGTATTATTGCACATGTTTTTTTTTAAAATCTTATTTTTATTTACATGTATGTATGTGTCTCTCTGTGTGTGTCCTGTGCTCTCAGAGGTCAGAAGAGGCTGTCTGACTCTCAGAGCTCAAATTACAGGTAGTTTTGAAACATCATCCTGAGGAGGGCACCGGGGCTCAAACTCGGGGCTTCTGCAAGTTAGCAAGTGTTCTTAACCATGGCACCATTTCTCCAGCCCCAAGACTCTAAACACCCACCACGGTTCCTTTTGTAATGTTTCATATTTTATTTCTTGTGCTTTGCTATTGATCCGTTTGAGATTTGTTGTGCCTAAAGATGCCACAGATAAAATGAACTTGTTTTGCAGATCATGACTAACCAGTTTTCCAACACCACTTGCAAACCCATCGTTCCTTCACAATTCATGATGCTATTCTTCATTCAATCCTGACAGGTGCTGGGTTTATTTCTAGGCTTCTTTTTAGTGATATTATACAGGTTAAGTGCCTGTCAGTTCTCTCTTCAGTCACATGGAGGCACAGACTGTTTGAATTCTGGCTTTGTAGTAAATTCTAAATATCTATTAGTCTAACAATCCATGTTATATCTCTTTTTCAGAATTGTTCCGTTCAATTTTCCTATGTTTAATTGCTGATCAGTTTCATACATTTATGTAACACATTTTGTCCTTGTCTCTGTCATCCCAGTTACTTTCTCATCGGCATCTTTCTCCTTCATTTGGCCCCCTACCTACTTCCGTGTATTCTTTGTGTGTATGGGAGACCTATTGAATTCAGCCAGAGTTACTTGCCCAAGTGTGGGTGGAGACGTTATTCAGTGGAGCTAGGGCAGTTTATCAGCAGCTGCACTTCTGAGGAAAGAGACACCCTTCTCCCACAAGCATTGGTTGGCAATGGTCCCTCTGGGAGAGGTGGGGTCTCCTGGGGACTTCGCCATCCATGATGAGATGCTCATGAGCCCAATCTTGTGCAAGTCTTGTCAGCTAACCACCATGGCAATAAGTTTATGAGAATAACAGCTACATTGCGTATAGAAGATATCTATTTGTCGCACATTTCCCCATCTTTGGTTCTTCCACTCTTTTTGCCCCTTCTTCTGTGATGTTCTCCGAGCCTTGGCTAGTGTGTTAAAGCTGCCTGAATGGGGTTGAGCGCCCGCTATTGCTGTTTTTTGGGTTTTGGCTCCATATGGGCTTTTGCATTAACCAAATTTTTAAAGTTGTGTGCTTAACAATGTGTGTTAAACTTAGGATGGTAGAAAGGTCCCATTGGGGGATGGAGGGAGGGACAGTAGAGCACATCAGTCCTGTGGGGTTTTTTTATGTATTTATTTTATATGTGGATTTTGGAAATAGCTTGCCTAGTACAAAAATGTCCTCTGGTCATGTTAATATGAACATGTTAATTATCTAAATTATAGTTGAGAAAATTATTATTTGTTTTATTATTTATTACTATTTGTATGTAGATTTAAGCATAGGCCCTAAGAGCTGGAGGAAAGCCAGGGATGGTGACACATGCCCTCAATCCCAGCACTTGGAAAGCAGAGGTGGGTGTTCAATGCCAGCCTGGTCTGCTTAGAGAGCACCGGGACAGTCAGGGCTACATAGAGACCTTGTCTCAAAACCAAAGATTAAAACAAACAAACAAACAGAGCTAAAGGGGGAGACAACAGGACCATAGTGCATTTCCTAGAGTGGGGGTGGGCTTTTCAGAAAAGCCACTGTACCATACACTTCTATTCAAGAACATGTCTTTCTACCTTCCCATCTCTTTTTGGTTCATCTATACAATACTTAAAACATTTTCTTGATGAAT
Source organism: Microtus obscurus (assembly GCA_963919715.1). Classification (NCBI taxonomy): domain Eukaryota; kingdom Metazoa; phylum Chordata; class Mammalia; order Rodentia; family Cricetidae; genus Microtus; species Microtus obscurus. The sequence continues at coordinate 19,328,048 of CAWTZC010002528.1, forward strand.
GTCTTACAAATTCCGTTATGTTCCTTTTTTGGAATTTTGTCTCTTACTGCTATTGAACATGGGGCTTTTTAAGTAAAGATGGCTGAGTGTCTGAAAGTGTCAGACTCGAACCCAAAACCATATATAAAATTATCTAGTTCTCTTCCCCCAAAGAACTCCACAGTTGTCCCAATGTCGCTGTGCAGAGCCAAATATTCACAAGCACAAGGTTATATAAAGATCCAGTGAGAACACCATGCACACACATCTGTCTGTTGCCTCCAGGGATCTTCTTCTATTTTTTATTTACAGTGAGATAGTCTTCACTTTATCAGTAAGGATCTCTTCCTCTTCTTCCTCCTCTTCCTCCTCTTCCTCCTCCTCCTCCTCCTTCTCCCTCTTCTTCTTCTTCTTCTTCTTCTTCTTCTTCTTCTTCTTCTTCTTCTTCCTCTTCTTCCTCTTCTTCTTCTCCTTCTTCTTCTTCCTCCTCTTCCTCCTCCTCCCCTTCATTTTGCCAGTTGGTTAAGTCATAAGAATTCTACCTTGTATTTATTGGCTTTGTTTCTATCACCTTTTCCTTGGAATATCAGATATATTTGGTGACATCAGATGAAGGATTCTAATCTTTTAAAGAAAAATAAATGAAATAGCGGAAGGGATAAAGAGGAAAAAAAAAACAAAGCAAAGCAAAAACTCTACAAAAAAACAAGCTCAGAGTTCACTATTCATATTTGGCTCTGCAGTCCCTGAGGAGGGTCAGGAAACCATTTCTCTGGGGTGTAATTGTGTTGCATTTAGAATACAGTTACTTACTCAAATCAAGGAAGGGGGACATGCTCTCTTTTGGTAACAAATGTGTTTTGCTTCATTAATTACTGAAATAAAAGCAGGGTTGTGGTCAGGCCACAGGCCTATCCTCTTCCTTGCAATTATCTTGCTAATACAATTTTGCCAGTCTCTTCAATAATCTCTGCCTGACTCACTTAGATAAATTTTGCCTTTCTTAGTGACTGGACTGACGTTGCTACCAGAAAGAGCAGTATTGGCACATAACGGACACACACGGTGCTGTCAGCTAGCAGAACAATGCTGCTCTCATTTTTTTTTCGTCCTGACTGAGTTTGGCTTGGTTTGGTTTTTGCCCCTCAGAGAACTTATTATAGTATTTGAGGAAAACTTCCTTTAATAAGAAGAAATAACCACAGCGGAACAGTTCCTACCCTCACCCTCCAAAACCTTTGTTATGATTAAGTCCTTGAAGATAATTTTAGAAAGTCATTTCGGTACCACAAGACGAGTTTTGCCCCTATTTTCTGACAACCCAAAGTGTTCAAGATGGGGACCTCTCTAAACAAGTGTCTTAATGGGAAAATGATTTTAAGTGTTTGGAAATTCCTCGCCGGCTGTGTCGGGGAGAAAGTGTCACTGTGTTAGGAGGTGAACGCTGCTGCTGCTGCTGCTGCTGCTGCTGCTGCTGCTGCTGAATGCATTCCAATGTCTGGTAAAGAAAACACTGATGGGGCGCAAGTGAGAAATGTGATTTGGATGAGATTTCCTAGCCAAACAGTGCCACTGGTGGCCATCAAAGTCCAACAGTGCCACTGGTGGCTGTCAAAGTCCAACAGTGCCACTGGTGGCCGTCAAAGTCCAACAGTGCCACTGTGGCCGTCAAAGCCAAACAGGCCTGAATATGCACCCGGCTTTATGGTATACAAAGGTCACGAAGTTGTGTGTTTGCCTTAATCTGTTCAGACCACAGATTTTAAGCATTAACACAAACTCTCTCCCCACCCCGTGCCCACCCCTCCCGTGAATGCTAACTTCTTTGTACTAGCTAAGACATAAAAACACCGAAGAGCTTTGAAATAGTAGAGATGGTTTTTAAGCTTCTAAAGGGCTGTTGTAAGAATGTGATGAGACTCATTTAGAACCTGGGATGCACTGATTATAAACATAGGGTCAGAACTCAATGGGATGGACACCTCTAGCCCCAGCCACTCAAGACACTGGAGCAGGAGGATTGCTCGAGCCTGGGAGTTCTAGGCCACTTGTAGGCAACACAGTAAGACTCATATTAAAACATGAAACCAGGTCTAGGGAGATGACTCAGCTGATTAAAGTGTCATACCAACTGAGCCTCTGATTTCGCATCCCTGTCACGCATGCTGGGTGTTACAGTGTACACTTACAATTTCAGTGCAGGAGATGCAGACACAGATCAATCCCTAGAGCTTGCTGGCCACCAAGCCTAGCCTAAGCAATGAGCTCCAGGTTCAGTAAGAGAGCCTATCTTACAAGTTACGTAGAAAGACATGGGAGAAGACACCGGCCATGGACCTCTGGCCATCCCATGCGTGTGCACTCTTGTACGTGTATGTACAACTGACATACATGCCCACACGTATGACTAAATCCACACATATAGACTACATAGACCCACAAACAAAGCAAAACAACAAAGTGAAGCAGTCCTACCCACAACAAAAACTCACTCAAAAGGCAATTTTTACACCACTATGTGGAGCTGGTAACAACAATGAACTTCTGGTGCCTTAAACATAGAATACGGTGGGGCCTCTTAGGAACAAAGGCTTTGAGTAAGTAGTAAATAAGAGGCAAACAAAATCAAATGGTGACAGCCTCCCTAAAATCTCTGTCATAAACAAATGTTTTCACATGGAATTTTATAATTATATGAAAATATCTCCAAATTCTAGTTGTTCAGTCCCTTCCCCAAGGAGGTTACTACCTCATTGACTTTGTCTTTGAGGGAACTCATCATGCCCATAATTAGAGCCATAAAACTCATCCTTGTAACAAACCGGATTGTGTACTAAGGTACCAGCCAAATAAAAAGGGTTCTTGCTCAGATACTGGGGCGGCTCCTGCTGGTTGGAGACCTTGGTTCCCTTCTCCATCCACTTGTGTTGGAGCAATAGGACTTTCCCGATCGTAGTCCCAGAACTGTAGAAGGGGTTTGCAATCCTTATTTCCTTGTTCTTTATAGTTTCCCCAAGTTCATCATCTTCCAGGGATGGACCAGTGACCCGCCTTTACCCCTCACGGGGATTCATCATACAGCGAGAGTGTGACTCAAGTCCTGTTACATGGCACAGTGCCCTGGTTTCCGTTGTTGCAGACTCTCGGCGTTGAGTCAGGTTCCTGCCACACTGTCATTGTCTGAAGTTTAAGTGCTCCTGCCCTCTATCCTCTGCTCACCTCATGTGCCTATTCCGGTCACGAGGATGATTACTGCATGTGCCATTTAAGTCTGAGTCAGGCCCCTCTCTGTAGCAAACTCCAGAAATAATGCTTCATGGCAGATTCACCAAAGAATTACTTGAAAAGAACCCAAATCATCAGCAGATCGAGAATATGATCTCTCTCTTTTTGTAGTTAGCTGTGTGGTGGTAGTGTTCCTATTTCCTGGACTTGGATGACTTTATTTTGTTGTACCCATTTGCTGTAAATTGGGTATAGGATATTATACTTCTTACCTAAGAGATAGTATAGAGTAATAGTTTAAGAACAGCATCTGTGGGAGAAGAATTTCCTGCAGTCAAATTCTTTTTCTATCATTTACCTGCTCAAGGTCTGTTGTGCTTTTAAGCAAAGTGCTTCATCTTCAGACACAGCAGGTTCCATGTTTTTAAAATGGTGATATTTTGATGTCATGTTTTCTTCCTTAAAGTTTCGTATACAGAATTTCTATTTCCCAGTGGAATGGCACAGGAGACGAGGCCTTTAAGAGGCAGTTATGTTTACAGGAGGCCATGCGCGAGGAGCCCCAATGTTGGGATTAGTGTCCTCATAAGCAGTGTCCTCATAATAGCCCTGTTTTAAAACTTTTAAGAAAACCTCCATGTTCTCTCTCTCTCTTTCTCCTTCCCCCCTTCTCCCTCCCTCCCTCCCTCCCTCCCTCCTTCTCTCCCTCTGCCCTCTCTCTCTCTCTGTGTTTTCATACAAATTTTATATTTTTCCTTTGACTAGTTCTGTTAAGAATATTTGGGGGGGGGGCGGTGGTCCAAATGCTTAGTGAGTGAAGATGCTTGCAGTGTGAGTTTAATGACTCAAGTTTGATCCCAGGAACCCATGTATACGTGGAGGAGGGAACTGCTTAACACACACACACACACACACACACACACACACACACACACACACCACCATCACCACCACTACCACCACCACTGTATCATTAATGTAAGTATCTGAGCAATGGGAAAGACCAATAATGTGTAATAGTATCCCATATTCTTAGATCATACTTTGAGGATTAGGAGGGAAGGGAGACCTGTTTGGAGGGTGTTTCATCAGATGAAACTGAAGACAACCTAAACATACACTATAAAGTAGAAGTCTGAGAAACCGAGTGACACCCTAGTCAGTTCATCATACTGTATCAAAGTACAAGGTGGGTATTTTATCAATGATGGGAGTTCATTCTTCAGTGTGTGGAGTCTCGTAAGTCCATGGTTCTGACTAGACTCGGAGCCTGGTAAGGACTTGTCTCCTGATTTATAAATGATGCCTGCTGGCTGTGCTATCACATGGCAGAGGAGGGCAAGACACATGAAGCCTCATTTACAAAACTTAATTAGCATATATCAATTATGCACAGCAATGAACTTCATTATGATGTTTTCATATGCAATATTATAGCTCAATCACGTTCACCCACCTGCTACGTTTTTTTTTCCTTCCTCACTCCCACCAATCCCCTCCCCTCTTGCCCATTAAGCTCTTCTTCTCTTGCTTCTTTTTATTTTCATTTATCTTGCTGATCCAATGACTTTCATTAGGGTTGTTTACAACACAGGCATTTTGAAAGATGATGTGTTTTGTTTTATATTTCGGATGCATATGGGTGCGTTGCCCGTAAGTATGTCTGTGCACTATGAACATGCCAGGTGCCCGTGGAGCACAGATGAAGGTGTCAGATACCCTGAGACTGGAGTTACACATTGGTGTGAGCTGCCCTGTGGGGGCTGGGACTTGAACCTTGATCCTCTGGAAGAGCCAGTGATTCTCACCACTGAGTTATCTTTCCAGACTCACAGGAACACGCATAAAATTTTGTTACTAGGAGCATGTGTGCCCTAACAATAGTCATGCCACCGAAGAAACTCCCTCCCCTTCTCCCATCAGTCATAAAAGTCACATAAACCCTCTGAGAGGGCTGAGGACCCATGAGACACTCTCCTTCCAGAATAGGGTGTTGATGGGCCCACAAACCTTATTTATTTTTACCCCGCTTCACGAACTCCTTCTCTGTTACTACTCTCCCTCTCCTTCCACCCCCTTGCACCCAACTTTGAGTGCAGCGCACAACGTCTGTCTGGGCTCTATGCGCTACCATATAGAGATCCATTTCAAGATTTAAGAAGAAGAAGACGAAGAAGAAGAAGGAGGAGGAGGGGGGGAAAGAGGGAGAGAGAGAGAGAGAGAGAGAGAGAGAGAGAGAGAGAGAGAGAGAGAGAGAGCTCTAGTCACTGGTAAGAAGTCCTTTATTCAATAGCACCCTGGAGGCTTATATACCCAACAGTCAAGTGGGCCAACAGGTGAAAACCTTATCCTCTGATCCTCAAGGCCAAGGCAACCCGTGCTCGTGAAGCAGAGCTGGTAAACAACTTTGACACAGCTTTCAGTAACTCAAATCAGAAGGAAAGTAAAGATCTCTAGCAGGGAAGAGCAGGATTCCAAATGGTCCCAACATTTGAGATTAATTTTTTCTTTTTTTACTGCACAGGTCCGGCTTATGTTGTCCAGCTTTTCCAGGGAACAGACATATGGCCAACTTATCAGGGGACACATCGGCATACAACAACTATCAAATGCCAATAGTTGCTCAGTTAGTGATGTGATTCTGTTGCTACCTTCCCACCTCTACGCTGGACTTTTGTCTGACTGGAAGCTGTTCGGGACTTTTGCACGCGGTCACAGTAACTGTGAATTCATGTGTCTGGAAAACAGCTTCCTTGATGTCATCAACTGTCCCAGACTCTTACAGTCTCTTCACCCCCCTCCTCCGCATAGATCTCTGAGCCTTGAGGGAAGGGATGTGATGTGGACGTTCCGTTTGGGGCTGAGTACTCCCCAGTCTTTTATTTTTGTCCTCTGTGATGAACACAATCTTATAGAGATCTTAGGCAGGTAATTACAACTGCCGTGAGTTCAAGAGTTCAATCGCCACGCTGTTCCTGGAAGTCTGTCTCCTGTACACCGCCCACCACACTCCTCCAGGTCCTACAGTATTTCAGCCCCTTCTGAGACATTTCCAGAACCTTGGCAGGGGTGTCATAGATGTCTTACTTACATCTGGGCATTCGACAGTCACTTATTCTCCGTGCTTTGACCGATTATGAGTCTCTATAATCATCACTTATTATTGTTTAAGCTTCTCTGATCAAAGCTGACAAGCAACACTAATTTAGAGCCATAAACAGTTATTTAGAAGGCAATTTGACAGACACATCATTTCCATTTAGCAAAACAACAGTAAGTAGCTTTGTTACTAGGGACTATGACATTCTCAGCCACAGGCTTTTGACCAGGTTTATACTCCCAGATGTGAATTCCTTCCTGGGGAATAGGCATCGAATACAGTCGGAAAATGGCTGGCTACTGCTATAATAGACTTACCACTCTTTCAATAGTGGGCTCATCTTTCCCGAGTGATTGCTATAGACACAGGGTCCACAGGAGAATATGAGTCTTGATGCCAGGTCCTCAAGTGGTTTGCACGTCACCTTCCAGCTCTGTGGGAGCTCGCTAGCAGGGAAGGAACCTCCAGACCGGTTCCAGCTTGGTCTCTCTGGGTCCTACAACCAAGGCATGTGGCTTTCTCAGCAATAAGGTCTTACCAACTAGTTCTGGAAAACTTCCAACAATAGGAATGATTTGGCTGTATGGCTTTTTAGGGGGGTCTCCATGTCTCTGTGACCAACAACATACAGGGAGGTAACCCAGTCCTATATATTCAGTTAAGGAATGGTGGTTTTGGGAGCAGCTTTATTTACCTAGACAGGAAAACTCTATTCAGCTATCAACTTTTGCCAGATGAGTACACCTCAGTCACAAACTGACTGGGAAAGTGCTACACACCAGAAACACACACACGAGTAACAGCATACAGACTGAACAGATCGTATTTATGATTTAGGAATGCACACATGAATATATAACAGACACTAGCAAATAAAGAGACCGTGAATTTTAAAAACAATGAGGGGTTTATGGAAGGGCTTGGAGAGAGGAAGGGGAAAGAGGAAATGATATAATTATAATCTTAAAAATAATAAAAAAAGAAACCCGCAAAATTGGAGTATGAGCCATTGCAGACTTGGATCTGAACAACCAAGTCATGAGCACTGCCGTGTCTCCATTCACCCTGTCAGTAGATGCAGGTCTCCATGAGGCAGATCATTTAATTGTAATTTTCTGCATTTTGGTTCTTAATGTATATGCAAACATATACCAGGCATATATAGTTGAAAATTTCAAAGACAGCATAGAATTGTGTCCCTGCTATGGTTTCTTTCTACCAATATTTGTATGCTGTTTAGCTCTAGCTGTCCTGGAACTTGCTCTGACCAGGTTGGCCTTGAACTCACAGACTTCACCTTCTTCTGCCTCCCGAGTGCTGGGATTAGTGGCATGCGCCACCACTGCCCGGCCATATCACTCTTTATACATTGTTTTAATCCACAAATCTTTAGATCCGTAAAACGGCAACAGATGAATATGAAGAGTCTTGAATTTTCTGAGTTGACAACTTTAAATTTCACAAACGATAATCAGCTGAATAGTGCATTTTGTAATATGTGAATAGCATTTCCCTCAAAATGATTAAAAAAATCATGGATGAGTTAAGCTTTTCTGCCTTTCTTCACATATTTGCATGCACGCTTGAGCTTGGCTTCTCTACTCTCACACTGTTTTTAGTTTTGTTTCAGAACACAGATAATCTGGCTTTCTTTGAAAATCAAATATAAGTACATGTACCTTTAGAAAAATTTTGTGTTATACATACAATTTTAAAGAAAATTTGCATAATAATGAGATTTTATTTTCATAGAAAACATTAAATTGTAACCCCGCATTGGATGCTGTAGATCATAGAGAATCCTCGTGCTTTTCAGGATGGATATCCTGATTTTGTAATCGTCAAAGCTAAGGAGGACCTTTCACATAAAAACATAATACAAAATGGCAGAAATACATTTAGGACCCTTTTAGAAATTGTTGAAGATTTCGTCTTAAACCCAAGCCAACATTATTTTAACTATTATTTTATGAAACTCAATTCAGAAACTCACCCAGCATTTAAAAATCAAACCTTTTAATGTAATACAGTACAAAAATACACTAATTCAATTCTTAAATAAGGGAGAATGATGGTAGGAAAATATTTAAAGTCTTCGGTTTCCTTTAATTACCCCATTATGTTTCTAATTATACCACTACGTTTCTCTACAAGCAGATAGTATGGCATATTCAGCAAAAGCACTGCAGCAAATCACGTCTTCTCCTGAGTCTGAGACGTTAGACAGAAGATATCTTGTATCTGAGCCACAGAACACGAAGAAGTCAAGCTGGTATGCATCTAGCTTCCAAAGTGCCAGAAGGTGCCACGTAAGCTATGGGAGAAGAGTAACCATCAAATATCCTTGTGAGTGTTGTGAGCTCCAGTAATGACTGGTGTGGTACAATGTGCAGTTGTGACATGAACAACATCGGGACAGCTAGTTGCTCTCTGATTGAACTTAAGTCCCACTCCACAGAATAAAACCCATACTTGACACCATTATTAGGCTAAAAACCTATGGCTACACAGGTCATAGACCCTTGGCAAGGACTTATTATTATGCTGTTTAATGAACACAGCCTTAAACCAACGTCTAATAACTTATTTTTGTACCCACAGAGCAATGAATCTCTCAGCCCTCATTGAGTAAGCTTCTATTTGCATTAGATGATGATTAACAGGCATGTTTTTGATATAATGCCCAAGGAAAACCTCTGATTTAAAGAGAAGCTAGTGGTCCCACATCTTGCATTTTTAGAACTTGCTGCCAGACTCTGCCAGAATAGTGCTCCTTTGGACTTACTAAAGTATATACATATATATTTAAACCTTAATGGTATACAAAGATTACTACTTTTTATATTGAGTAGAAGCAAGCGCCAAGCCCTGCCCACATTCAAGGGGTGCGATTTTATAGGCTGTGAGGAGTAAGAGTCAAAATCCATTTCTACTTCCAAACTCCTAATCTGTTTGGTTTTTTAACCCCGACATTCTAGGGCTCTATTGTTTGGATTCTTTTCTCCTTTGCCTACTCTGTTGGGGGTCCCTTCAGCCTCTCTATCTTTTGGGAGCAGTGAGCCCCGAGATTCTGAATTTCTTGTAAACAACTTGTTTTCCCCTGATCTGAGTGCCTACAGCTGCTCTGATCCTCAGGAGTTCCTGATGACAGGAGAGTGGTTTCTGGTGGGTTTGGCTGGGACATGGCCATCTCTATATAAGCTGCCCCTGAACACAATAAAGGGGACATTCTTGGGGCATTCTGGCATCAAGGATGACCTGTGTCTTTCTGTCTGTGAGTCTCTGTGTGTTTCAATCTCCAGCCCCTTGCCCGATTCACGAACTGGACTGCGGCGCAGAGAGAGCAAATAGGCGTGGTGCGCCGCACTATCTTTGTTTTAACTTCATCTCTTTTTTGTTTTCTGTATTTACATGATTTGAGAACAGGTTTCCTGACCCCTGAGTCCCTGCTGGGCGTTGGAAAGAGTATAGCATGGTTATTTATTACTCTGGCCTCCTGGTCAATGGGCTACCTCCAAGGACAGCGGGCTCCAGATCCAAATAAGAGGAATCTCAGTGACATTCTCTCTGTTGTCAGTAACTCCTTCTTCCCTTGAACCGTTTGAACTGCCCATCTTGGGGACAGTGCATGACTTAATTGTTACTCTAACTTTTGCCACACTCTTTAAATAGGCGTTTTTCAAATTCTCAAATCACGTGAACAGAACAGCTACCTCACTGACTCATGAATCTGCACACTTTTCTTTTTCTGATCTCATCTAGTCTGGTGGATTTAAATTGCGTATTTCTCCTCCTTGCCTTTTCATCTACAGCCTTGTTCTTCTCCTTTAGCATCCTGACTAGAAGTTTCCACTGGATTATCTTCCATAGACTTCATACTTGACACATCTCAAACCTTCAACTCAAATTCTCACCTACCTTCCCATCCTAACCTGCCCACACACATTCTAGTTTTTGTAGGTATCAGTGTCATTCTCATAGCCGGGAAGTCATTCTCAATTCTCACCCTTTCCTCAAGTGTGGCGTCTGACAACAACCCTGTCAGCTCTTCCCCATATAAAGCGCCTGTTACCACCTTCCCTCATCTCCACTGTTTCTCTCCTTATCCCAGCCTTCATCTTCTTTGTTCTGGGTCACCCAGTCTCCCCAGCACACTTTTAATTTGTCTCCTTGCTTCTTCTCTCTCTCTCTCTCTCTCTCTCTCCTGACTTTTTGCTTCAGATTTTAGTAACGAGGCTGCTAGGATGAGCATTTCAGTCTCTGGGCCACACTGTGTGCCTCCTCCTCTCAAAGCCACCGCGGGGGCCTCTCACCACATGGCGAGCAAAAGGCAAGATTGTAAAGATGTTGAAACTACAGAAACGGAGCATGGAACGATAGTTACCGAAGGCTGGGAAGCTGCGGAATGAGTGGTCAGTTGAGTTGTTGACCAAACAATACAAAATTAGATAGGAGAAATAAATTTAAAATTATGTTATGGTGCGGAGGTGGGGCATCGGAGAGATATCTCTACAGTTATGAGTCCTGACTTCTCTTACAGAGGACCTAGGTTTGGTTCTTAATGCTCACATGGTAGCTCACGACCATCCGTCCACTCTAATCCGTTACTCTAATTTCAGTGAATCTGATGCCTTCTCCTGACCACTGTGGGTACCAGCATGAACATGATTTATATGCACAGATGCAGGCAAAACTGCTTATACACATAGGATAAAATAAATTCATCTAAAAGAACCTCCTTTGTATAAGATGATGATCATAATTAATGATGATAGTGTATTCTTGGGGGCTAGAAAGATGGCTCAGTGGTTAAGAGTATTGCCTGCTCTTCCAAAGGTCCTGAGTTCAATTCCCAGCAACCACATGGTGGCTCACAACCATCTGTAATAAGGTTTGGTGCCCTCTTCTGGCCTGCAGGCATACATGCAGACAGAATATTGTATATATAATAAATAAATATTTAAAAAAAATGTCAGGAGATCCCATATCAAAATGATGACGATGGGAGATAACACCTTTTTTAATTTGCTATATATGACAGTCCTGTAATGTATGTACGAATCAAAATATTATATGGCCTATGATAAATAATGTCATTTGTTCATTAAAAGGGCCGTAAAGGCTCCCAAAGTTGGTCCTTCTGTGGCACTCTGGTGTTTGCTCTGTCCCTTCTTTGCTCATTTTTCTTGTGTCACATGACTCTCTTGCTATTCTTTGAATCTATCACGCACACTGCCCCCTTCAGGCCTTTGAATTCCCTGTGCCGTCTGCTTCTGTAGCTGGATTCCCCCAAAGGCCACCTTCTCATGGGGTCTTCTGATCCTTCATCGGTTTCATCTGAGTTAGTGCCCTTCTTCACACTTGTACTTGATTCTTTATTTTCTTCTCACACTGGTTTCTTTCTTTCCCCGAGACTGCTTATCCTCTGACATTTATTTATCTGTCTGTGACTTGGCTCCCACACTGGCCCCTTACCAGTCAATTAAAGGCATCCTCAGGAGGAAACGGGCCGTTTGGTTGCCCACTTTCCTCCAGTACTTTATACGCTAACTGCCTTATGAGAAGTATAGGAAATTCAGTGGTTGAATAAATAGACAATAAAAATCTTTGCATTTTTAAGGTATTATCCATGTCAAAACTGGCTTTAGTTGTCACCTTTACACACCTGGGAAGGGGGAACCTCAGCTGAGGAATTGCCTTGATTTCTGATGGATGTAGGGAGGCCCAGCCCACTACAGGAGGTTCTATCCCCAGGCCGGGGGGCCTGTGCTACATAAGAAAGGTAGCTGAACATACGCCTGGATGTGAGCCAGTAATCAGCCTTCTTTTATGGTCTCTGCTTCAGTTCCTGCCTTTAGGTTTCTGTTTGAGCTCCTGTCCTGGGTTCCCCTTGATGGTGAACTATAACTTATAAGTTGAAATAGAGTTTTTCTTCTCCCAAGTTGGTTTTGTTCAGTGTTTTGGCACTGCTGTAGAAAGCAAAGGAGAACAATCATGTGAGTTTTGGAAACAACAGCCATCACACCTGCAGAATGGCGTTGGGGGCACCCAATTCATTGTATATTTAGAGTCAGTAGATTAATGATGTTTGAAGGTCCTTGGGTTAGTTCTTGGTTTTAAGGCTGTGTTGTTCTTCTTGCTCAGGTCCAATATCTCCAATGAAACCATATCCCTAGCAGTGAGTGGATTGTTGCTTAAGCTTCCTCCATGTTTACAGAAGTCTCAAGTTGGCTGCAGCTGCCAGCAGGCTGCCTCGACCTGGCCACTAATCTCTCCCCACTGCCTTGGCTCCGCGTTCTGTTTGTGGTTCACGGAGATATTTATCTTGATTTTGTACCCAGCGAATGTCCTAATGCTTTTATCTTCTTTATATAGTTCTAATCATGGCTGAATGTTTCGGACAGAGAGGGTGTGGTAATTTATGAGCTCACTGAACTCTTTTAGAGTTAGAAGTTAGAAGTCACCCTACATTTCTAAGCAACAGTTGAGTCATTGCCATATTGAAAAATCCACGGGACAGCACATAAAAATTCAGATTTACAGTTTAGCATGGAAATTGGTAACATCTGGCAGCAGGAGGCCTCCTTTTCCATGTGTGACAACTGCTTGGAGGTGAGTAAACACCGCGAGAGGCCGTGGGTCATGTCCTCTACCGGCTGCCAAGTTCTCACGCTGCATACTTTCCTGGACCTGACAGGGTGACTTCACTTCGCTGCCTTATCTGTGTGACCCCTGAAGGTCTTTTAATTTGTGGTCTCTATTTTGAGTACACCGTGAGCTAAAGCATCAGGCGATTTATTAAAAGGTTAAAAATAAAACCTGCGAGTCAAAAAAACTTAGTCTTTCTTTTGAACAGGAGGTAGGGAGAGAGAGAGAGAGAGAGAGAGAGAGAGAGAGAGAGAGAGAGAGAGAGAGAGAGAGGAAGATAGGCAGGGTAAGAGGGATGGAAACAGAGAGAGAGATGGCAAAATTCTGAAAGAAGGACCAGGAGCGGGATGAGAAACAGAGGCAGGGAAGAAGGGAAGAAAGGGAAGAGGATGAGATAGAATGTGTGCATATGTGTACGCAGGTGAATGCATGAGAGAGAGACAGAGACATAGAGACACAGAGAGACAGAGAATTTGATGTTCCTCCCCCGTTTATGAGTACAAAGCTTCAAACCCTCCCAAACCTGCATTGTTCCCATTTTAGGTGAGAATATGCCACTAAGGAATGTTTTTCCCATAAAAATGTCACATGAAACTTTATATCATGGTGCCCCGGAATACAGAGAGGTGTTTGCACAGAGAGGAGCCGGGCCCAGAGCCTGTAATGTGTGTTCTTTCTTGTCAAGGTAAATCTAACTCACCCAGACAGAGCCGACTCATTTCATGATACTGATAAGCTTCTTATCTTAAGTGAAACTGTGAACTTCTGATGTTTTTATGAGTCTATACTCTATAGGTAATCAGCTCCTTTTGTACATGAATATAAACGCTTCATGGTAAATCACGACTTCTGCCCAATGATGTATCATTTTTTTTTTTTTTGCCAGGGTGAGAATGGAGTAGACATTTGCTGGGGGTGAGCATGAGGTAGACGCCTGCCACTTCGTGCATCGCGTGCAGCATCAAGATGTCTTGCTTCTTGCCCTGCTGGTATGTCATCATGCCAGAGGTGACCACGTTCCTCATTTATTCAGTGTCATGTTATGAAGCGATTGCTTAGGCTTGGGGTGTTTTCCTATGGTCAGAGCATCCAGGCTTGCACGGGTAGTTTACACAGCGCTGCTCATCACGTTCTGAATACTTTCCCCGGAGACTCTCTGCCATGACTTTCTGCTTGTATAACTTTTCCACTTACTTGTACTCTGATAAGGACACTTATCCGTGGTCCAGAGGGTTTATTTTGAGAATTCATGCCATTGTAAATGGTGCTATGTTATATATAAACACAAGCACCCATATGTGACACATTGGAGCTATATGTTTGAAGTTGTTGTTGTATCTCTTTTCTGTTTCATCAATATTCCCCCTATCTAAAATTTAGAATGCTTTCCCCAAAAGGGAAACATCACCACAGGGTTACCCATTTCGAAGGCAGAACCACTGCATGGAAGGTACTTAAAGAAAATTAAGCATCAGTTAGAATTAAAGCTGAACATTAAAACATCATGACTAATAGCACAACCTTTTAGCCCAATCTTATTTTTCTCTTAAACTTGTCACAAATATTTTAGTTAATCATTAATTATAGATGTTGCTATTTGTCATTTTTGTTTTGTTGTTGAATACAAGCTCCAGGGGTTGAGTCTGTTCAGCGTTTGATCTCTCTTTAAGAGGAAAAAAAAACTTTATTTAATAACTAAAAGTCAAATTACAGTGTTTTGAGAAAGTTTGGTTTGATGGACAGAAAAATGTTTTTGTTGTTGGTTGGTTTGTTTGTTTGTTTTGTTTGGTTTTTTTGATCTTTCTGCATCACTTGATCCCAAGGTGAATTAATCCTTTTTGAGTCATCTGGACTTGTTTTTCTCTTACATCAGGACATTTCTTCTCTGAAGTTCTGCCCGCGTCCATTCCCCTGCCTGACTATTCTCACGTATTTAAAGTCCTCATCCTCAACCTCTTCCAGTTTGGCTGTTAATCCTACTAGGTTACAAGGTCTTTTTCTCATCCACCCCTTTACAGATTAGCCTTGCTTGCCCTCTGGAGCTGCTGGGACGCCCTGGAAATGCATCTAGTTGACCAAGATACCACGGTGTTTGTTTCCTTTTGTTAGACTTTCCCAAGTCTCTAGGACAGGGCTGTCAAGTAACTTCATATGCTTTTGATCGATGTGTATACTTACTGAAATCCACTTTAGCATTCAGAATTCATCTACTGCAGTTGTAGGGACCCAAGAGTGATCTCTTCACCCCTCTCTCTCCTCAAATTCAACAGTATGTTTGATCTTATTTGGACGTCTAATTTCTTACTCCCATTAAGTCTGATATGTAGCCAGTACTATTAGTATTTCTTGAGAACTGTCACACATACAGACTCCCAGGTCTCTCTCTCAACTCAAATCTTATTCCTGATACTGTCAAGAACACCAGTCCTTGAGAAACACAACCTTAGTATGCTGTTCTAGCCTCTCTTTTACCTCTTTCATCTCTTTCCTGCCCCCTTCCTCTCCTCCCCATCTCTTCTCTTCTTCTCCCCTTTCTTCCTTTTTTTGGGATAGGGTCTCATGTTCCAAGGCTGATCTTGAACTCACTTTATAGTGGAGAGTGACCTTAATTTCTGGTCATCTGGCCATTATCTCATGGGTGCCAGGATGACAGGCATGTACGATGTGGTGCTGGGAGTGGAACCCAGGCTCTCATGCAGGCTGAGTAAGCCCTCTCCCGACTGAGACTCATCTCTCCTTGTCCTTTTGTTATCATTTATCTGGTTTAGAACCCACAGTCAATTGTGGAAGTAATGCTCTCGCAGATACTCTCAGCTCCCAATGACTCATCAGTGTGCCTTCTTGAAGTCCATAACCCAAGCAACCCGGAACAGCCCACAGATGCCACTCCTTGGAGCAGAAAGGTGCCAATGCACGCATCTCATGAAGCCTGTCCTCTCCGTGACAGCTGTTTTGGGAAAATTCTGCATTCTATCCAAGCCTCATACTTTCTCAGCTCCCCATTTTAGACAGATGACTTTTTCCTCCCACTTCCCGCAGAAAGCAGAAGGCATCAGATGGGAACTCCCTCAGCTTCTCGCTACCGATCCCATATTGTTCCCTCCGGGCCCACGTTCTCTTCTTCCTCTATTTTTGTATTTGGATATCAGCTGATCTCACCACCTGTGTTTAGAATCCCATCCCTCTCCGCTGAGACTCTCACTCGGTTCCTCATTTTCAGTGATCCTTCACGCTGTTGTTTACCGAGCATCTCAGGCAGATTATTCGCAGTCATGTAGAAACCTATGCACTCTCCTTCGATCTCAAAACAGCTCTTTCTCGAAGACCATAGTCTCTTCAAAACCCCCTTTGTGTTTTCCTCCCAGAGTTTTCATGATATAGTGAGTTTCTTGTCTCATTTCTAATTCTTCAACCTCATCCAACTTGGCTGTTGTTCCTAGTTAGTAGCAGTGCTGCCCAAGGTCACCAGTGACTCCCATGATTTAAATACAGTGGATGCCTCCAGTTTTTTATTTCTGGGTTCCCATCATTTTTGTCCATTCTTCTCTTTTGTGTGTGACATATGTGTTCTGTTTTCTTTTAGCTTCTAAGACATCATGCCATCTAGATTTACGATCTAGCTTTCTAGCCTTTCCTTCTCTATTACTTTGTTGAGTTCTCTTTCTCTAGCGATGGTAGTAAGCACTTTGTTCTTTCCGTTTTGTTCTTTATTAGGTTACATCTCTACACTGGTTGTGATCGAGCATAAGTTTTGAGTGCGTCAGATTTCTTTTCATCAAGCCCCAGCGGGGATGTTAGAGAATGGCTCAGTCCATAAGCACTTGCCTTGCCAATATGAATTTGATTACAGAACCCATGTAAAAATGCCAGGTGTGATGGTGCATCTTTGTAATCCTAATCCCAGGGATGTGGAAAATGAGGATCTCTGGAGCTCAATGGTCAGTGAAGCTAGCGCAATCACTGAGCTCCGTGCTGCTGAGAGAGAAGTTTCAAAAGAGGTGGATGGAAGCTGGGTGGTGGTGGCGCACGCCTTTAATCCCAGCACTCGGGAGGCAGAGGCAGGCGGATCTCTGTGAGTTCGAGACCAGCCTGGTCTACAGAGCTAGTGCCAGGACAGGCTCCAAAGCCACAGAGAAACCCTGTCTCGAAAAACCAAAAAAAAAAAAAAAAAAAAAAAAGAGGTGGATGGTGTTCCTGAGGATAACCCCTGAAGTTGAGCTGCAATCTCCATTTGTACATGCGTGCACACACATGTGATTCTGCATACAAATGCACCCACTCTCACATAAACGCACACCCATTCCCTCCCACAACCACATGCATTAAAGAGCCAGTGTCTGTGCAATGAAGACTAGTAAAGGAAAAGAAAGTTGAATTTAAAAACAGGATCTGCAAAGCTTTGGTCAAAGCAGCAGGTGTCCAGAATCACCTGCCTGTCCATCATTAGACTGAAGTGTCTTTGACATGACTGCCTTGGCATTTTCCAGATGTGGGTGCCTGGAAAGGAATTTCCTGTAAAGAGGCTTAGATAGAACAGAGCTCAGAGAGCTAAGAGAGCTCAGAGCTGGAGACTCGACTAATCTAATTCTTGTCAATGTGGGCATCAGAACTGTTGGTAGGTGATCTGTAGAGTGCATTGCTTTATTAATCATGTATTCTATTTTACATAGAATTTTTTATACATATGGCCCAGCGTTTATTAGTTGTCTGAGAAGTCCTGAATCTACACTCAGACTCGTGTGTTTTTCACCCTTATACCCAACTGTCTATTCAAAATCTTTATCTTGGCATCTCAAAGGATGCCAGGATCAACTTGTCTATGCCACATCAATCAACAGAGCTTGCCAGATTTCTCTCTTACATTTCTGTGAAGCCATTCACTTTTCTTTATTCTATTGACACCACTCTAGCACACACCACTACCTTCTCTAGCCTGGACTTGTGCAAAGTTATTTTATTTGATTTTCCAAGGTCCCCCTTCCCCGCTTCTGCAGGTTCTTCTACTGTGGCCACACAGTGCTTTCGAGTGAAATTTTGATTCTATTGATTTATTTTTGCACCTAAAATAATCCCTTCAATGCCTTCTCAGGACTATTTTTGGAAAGAGGCTAAGATAACTTTGAAGGAATTATCAGTCTGTGTTCTGTGTCCACTTCTAATTTGACTACTCTTTTGTTCAGTTCCTATATTCCAGTGACAACGTGCATGGCCCCAAACCCCTGGGAAAAGGGGAATTCTCTCAACACTGTTTCCTTTGTTAGAAATAATTGCCTCTCATTCTTCAACTGATAGATTTTCCATCTCCAGCCTCATTTCTCAGGTAAGACTTCAAGCCTTTTTTTTTGTTTTATTTGTTCATTGTACATATGTTAGAATGCATATGTATACAAACCCATGATTATTGAAATAATGTTTGACTTCATAGAAGTACTCCCTGACACTGATCCAGAATGTGTCTGTCTGTCTGTCTGTCTGTCTGTCTGTCTATCTATCTATCTATCTATCTATCTATCTATTGAAATTGGGGCGCCGGGGTTGCGTCCCCAACACCCCGGTTGCCTGGCTAGCTTATGCCCGAAATAACAACACACAAACTGTATTCATTTAAACACTGCTTGGCCCATTATTTCTAGTCTCTTCTTGGCTAACTCTCGCACCTGGACTAGCCCATTTCAAATCAGGTTTGTAAGCACCCCAAGGTGCGCTTACCGGGAAGATTCTAGCCTACGTCCATCCCGAGTAGGAGCTTCATCGCGTGTGTGCCTCAGAGCGCAGAGCTATCCTGTCCGCCCGCGAGACAGGAGCATTGCATCTCTGAGTGGAGCTGCATGATTTCTGACCTCACTTCCTCTTCCGCCCAGTTCTGTTTACTCCACCCACCTATGTTCTAACCTATAGGACCAGCCAAGCAGTTTCTTTATTTTAACCAATGAAATCAACAGATTGATACATGACACTCCCACATCATCTATCTATCTATCTATCTATCTATCTATCTATCTATCTATCTATCTATCTATCTATCTATATTCCATTGTTCCATTAATGTATATATATATATATATATACATACATTAATATATATATATTAAAGTCATGAAACCTCCTAAGAATACCTGAAAAGCTTGTTATCCACCATTCAATATGGAGTTTAATGCACAAGACTTCTACCCTAAGCTATTTAATAGGCTCTTAATTCATTCTGTCCATTAAAGAGGTTGAATGAAGTCTGAAGAACTCACCCCATGTCAATCTTGCATTACAAGGTAGGTGGGTGACGTAATGGATCTTAAGTGTATGAGAATCTCTTCTCCACTTCAGATATCTGACTGATTATGTATATTGATTAAATGACACTATCAGTCTCTCTTGTATATAAGAGGAATAAAGCCTGCTAGTATACTGTTTCCTGGGCTGGGTACAATGCTGTTCTAGGGGCACAGTTCTTAGCAAGCAAACCCTCGCTAACATCCGTTAACTACCACTGAGTAGACTTGTAGGAAAGATACTGTAGGAATTTTTATTCTAGCTGAAGATGCAGAAACATTGAGTTCATATAAGCCCGTGAAAACTGACGGATGCATTTGATTGAAAAATTCTCAGTGTCGTTAGCCTGCACAAAGAAACTTCACCCAACGAGCCAGGTCTAAGGCTGCAGCTGGTGGTACCCGTTTAATGCAGCACAATAAACCTTTCAAAATGCAAATGCAGAGCAGTGCCTTATTCATCTGCAGCTTCAGGGGAAATTGAGAAAGCCAAACGCAATTATGCAAATGGGGCAGCTGCCAATGAAGGAGTTGGCCAACATCTTTAATTTTGCAAAGAGGGATGTTATCAATTTATGTATGTATCTATCTCCATCTGCCCCTGGAGAGATAATGAGTTCTCCAGGGTACAGAGTGAAGAGATATTTTTCATGGAGAGTCACTGCTATATAAACCATAATGCGGATGCCAAGGTACATATAGCATCCGCTATTAAGCAGACACAATTATGCATTATGCTGCTTATAATTAGACAATGTTAAAGTATTTGGTCACGGTCTAGAATTTCATTTATAAATGAGTTTTTATTTCTGCATTTTGAATACAGGAGTTCAAGGTCAGTCTTGACTACCTAATGAGTTCAAGGCTGGCCTGGACTATAGGACACTTTGTCTCCGAAATCAAAAGCAGAATAACAAATGTTAATACATAAATTGATTGATTCCCTTACTGTAGAATCACTTGCTTGGGTACTAGCAGCACACTGGGTGGTAGATATACAACCACAAGCACAGTTCCTAAACTCTTGGCAGAGCTTAAACAAGCAAACACACAAAGAATGTTAAAGCCATAGATGTAGCCAGAAAGAGGAAATGAACTTCAAGTGTTGGATATCATTAAAGAGGTCAGGAGGGGCTTATTTGGAAGCTGGAAGTTTGAACAGGATGAGAAACAACCTTGAGAGGCAAAAATGAACACCAGAACTGGACGTTGCCCTATCCATGGGGAAGAGCAGATGGAAGACCAGTGAGGTTACAGAAGTAGCAACACACAGAAGCCAGCCATGACTTGGGCCAGCAACGGTTATAAATGCTGTTAGTGATGTGTTAATATATTTGGCTTTCCTTTTTAGAGTAATAGAAAATGACAAAATAGTTGACTAGAAGCTAGCCACGCCCAATGAATTGCCATTAACTCCTAAGTTAACGTCAATTCAATTCAGACTATCAATATATGCTTGCTAAAAATGTAAGTAGAATAGCAGATGCACATGAGACTGGTACAGAGTTTACTTCATTTCACATCTTTGTACTTGAGAGTTGTTGTTTTGTTTTTGTTTTTTTGAGATAGGATCTTACCTGACCTTATTCCCACAGTCCTACTTTGATCACCCCAGTAGTAGAATTACAGGCGTGTATCCTTCACACCCATCTCATAATTGAATAATTTTAAATGCTTTCAATGTAGATGGCATGCTTCCAGGAATAGAAGGACAGGGAGATTATATCTATATATCCTTATCTATCTATGTATCTATCTATGTATCTATCTATGTATCTATCTATGTATCTATCTATCTATCATCTATCTATCTATCTATCTATCTATCTATCTATCTATCTATCTATCTATCTATCTATCTATCTATCATCTATCTATCTATATCACATAGTTCAGATTGGATTTGAACTCACTAGGAAGCTAGAGCTGGCCTCAACGCTTGTTCTTCCTGCCTCTACTTTCCAAAAGCTGCCACGACAGGCATGTACCACTGTGCCTGGCAATTCCAACTTCCCTAGATCCCTACTGAAGGTGAGAAGATGCTGTGTTTCCTTACGCTTGGCTTTCGATTTCCTCCACCTTCTTGTGAACCTCACTTTGTCAGCCTTGCTGTCTCCTTGTTACAATTTCTGTTGAGTCTTCATATGTAAAAAAGATTCAATTAAAATATTCCTTAATTTCATATCCTCTTCTGCCTTTGAACATCTCCCTTCTTCTCCTCCTCTTCCCTTCCCTCCTCTTCCTTTCCCTTCCTTTCTCTTTCTTTCTGTCCCTCTCCCTCCTCTTCCCTTCTCTCCTCTTCCTTTCCCTTCCTTTCTCT
This sequence comes from Microtus obscurus, assembly GCA_963919715.1. Lineage (NCBI taxonomy): Eukaryota > Metazoa > Chordata > Mammalia > Rodentia > Cricetidae > Microtus > Microtus obscurus. The sequence goes on from CAWTZC010002528.1 coordinate 19,349,586, forward strand.
TTCTTTCTGTCCCTCTCCCTCCTCTTCCCTTCCCTCCTCTCATCTTTCCCTTCCTTTCTCTTTCTTTCTGTCCCTCTCCCTCCTCTTCCCTTCCCTCCTCTTCCTTTCCTTCCTTTCTCTTTCTTTCTGTCCCTCTCCCTCCTCTTCCCTTCTCTCCTCTTCCCTATCCTTCCCTTCCTTACTTTCCTCTTTCCTTCCTTACTCCCCTCTTCCATGTCCTCTTCTTCCCTCCTTTACCTTCCCCTCCCCTACTCTGCTTTCACGCTCTACCTTTTCTCTTCTTTTCTTTTTCTACATAGTCACTTGTCTTGAAAGACCTATCACGCAGACACACACACACACACACACACACACACACACACACACACACACTCCTCCTTCGCTTCTCTTTTGTGTTTTAACTGCTGTAGGCTGAGCTCTGCTGCTAGCATCATTACATCTGTTTAGGCAAAGCTCGCCCTTGCCTTCTGTATTCCAGATCTGTTCTCTCCTTATCTGCATTGACCTCTCGGCAGCACTTGGCACTGTTGATGGCTCTTGCTTAGAAGTGGTCTTGCTCCTTATCTTTCCTGCCATGAGCCTTCTCTTTCATGGCATTCCTTCTAGCTCTCAGGGTGTTCGCGTTTACAGCTGCCCACTGAGGGTTCAGTCTGTCTCATGACCTGGACTAACTAATATTAGAACTTTCATTTGCTGGACACTGACTTAGTGCCAAGCCCACCAGCTTATGTAATTATAGTAACTCTTTGAGGAAACTGAGATCCTTGTTCTCTGAAGTGAAGAGGTGAGACCGAGACATAGCTTGTTCAGGGTTGTGCAGGTGGGAAGACATGGAGTCAGGACTTCTGTTCACAATCTTCTTTATGATGAGTAGTTAGGATAGTGGTAAAATTATGATATACAAGCAGAAAAGTAAATAATTGGGATGGACTTTAATAAAGTATATCTACTTTATTAAATTTATTTGTATTTATAGTTAAAATGTATATAAAATGTTTTTATATACATCTGAGGTACCAGCACAAAGACAAAAACCAGAATGTCTCCAGCTTTCTAGACGGTTTCCGTCATCACGACATCTTACAGATGTAAATGACATCCAGGATTCTCATGCTGACTGTGAACTTGGCCTGTTTTCAACCTCAGATAAATAGAATTGTGGAACCATACAGAGTATGTGTGGTATGTTTTGTCATTAAGAGAATGTAAGAAAAGCTTGTTGCTAAACTTTAGTTTTCTTGTCTAGACACACCATTATTCTATTCTCCAAAGAGCATTTAGGCTGCTTCCCATATTTTGCTACAACAAATATGCATATGTATATTTTTCTGTACCCATTTCAGCGGCCAGCATATGCATTTCTTTCTGCTGTTTACCCAGAAGTGTAATTTTTGGGTTATGAAGCACCCCAAACTGTAGTGGGTTATGGTTGTAGTAGCCTCTTTTGAAAAATTTCCCATCAAGGTTTTGAAACAACTAAGTCAGATATGATCTTTCCAATCTAAAGACATAAATTTCTAGTATAACAAGAATGGTTTGTGTTTGAGAGATTTCCCAGTGATTAAAAGCACTGCTGCTCTTCCAGGAACCTACCTGGGTTTGATCCCCAGAACTCAAATGGCATTTCACAACTCTCTGTAAATACAGTTCCAGGGGATTCTACACTCTCTGACCTTGACTGGCCTCCGCCCTGCTTGTGGTACACAGACATACATTCAGGAATACACTCATTTCAATGAAAATAAAGAAATCTTTAAAAAGAAAGCTTTTCTTGCTTTTATTGACCACATCTGCATGTATCCTTCAGTTAGATATTTTTAAGAATGTTTCTTTATGTGTTTGTACTATGTCTACATGTGTGTGTGTCGCATGCATGCAGTTGACATGGAACCAGAAGAAGGCATTGGACTGTTGGAACTGGAGTCATAGCCAGCTATGAGCTACCTGGTGTGGGTTTGGGAGGACCAAACCCAGGTCCTCTACAAGAGTAGGGAGTACTCTAAAACTGCTGACCCCCAGGACAAGTTTTTAATTTTGAAAATTTCATTCATTCTAAACAAAATATTTATCATTGTCTTAGCATATCTAATCTTCTTCCCTTGCCCTCAAAGAATCCACCTGAGTATAATTCTTTCCCGGCATACTTTGTTCTATTATTCCCCGCCTCCCCCTTGAGACAAATGCCTTATCTGCTAGCAGTTGTCACATGTGTGCCTGGCTTTTCCCTTCCACCTCAGGTGGAAACATTATTCTTACATTAAGAAAATAGTAAAAGGAAAAACTCTGGTCTCGTCATTGTTGAAACCGTCTTCGGGGCAGGGAGATTCAGCTTCAGCGAGCGCTGCACTAGTACAGTGCTCCGATTGTCGTTCCCTTTTGTGTCAGCCGGCTGTCACAACAGAAGACCATGTGTGATGGATCACATACTCCTCACCCAGTGCTGCTTAGTAAAGGAACCCCATTGTGAGGGCTACATTTCCACTGTACGCCTTTGAATAAAGTCTCTCTTCATTCTTTGAGGGATTCTTCTGTCCTGCTGGTATGCATAAGCTAAAGCCTACCATTACCCAGCCGAAATGTCATGTGAACATATGCCAGCAGAAAAAAAAATGCTCCAAATAATACCCCCATGTGTTGGGTTGACTTATATTTGATCCGTGATTGCGTCACTCAATGTTCCACTCCTCAGCTTTTCTACCCATTTCATCTAAGGGAACCCCAAATTGCCCAAGCACCTAGATCTACTGTTTAACAGGCAGAGGAAAAAAAAAGTCTGTATTTTATCCTTCCATGAAATTGCATGTTAAAAATGAATATATATTTGTAATATAAAATTATGCATCTGACTACTGTGGGAATACATACTTCAAGGTCACCAAGCCCTTAGAAAACAGCAGTCCTTTGTTGGGTTTGAGTACTTTTCCAAGATTTTGACATTGCATTGCACAGTGGCCGGCAACATTCAGAGTCCTGGAGATTACTTCTGAATAGAAATAATAAGAAAAAAATGTCCCTAGAAATGAAGGTTTTTTAAAAAGTTTTTGTTTTACTTTTTCAAATGCATTTAATATCTACATGAATGGTGTTCCACTAACTGGTAAGAAATTTTTGTGATGATTTTGAAATGGGACAATAGTTTTACCAGGATTCTAGAATATGTGATCCAGGCCTCTGAACAAGCTTGCTTGACTAGGTTGAGTAACTTATGCCTGATATTTGGTCCCTTCAAGGTTTCTCTCTTATTGCATATGGTAGCTGTGTTCTGGGGGCTGAGTAAAAATCAGAGGAAGGGAATTCTTCACCACCATCTTGGTTATTTCAGTTACACACTCTAAAACTCTTGGTCATTTTCTTCATAAGTAATTTTCAGATCCTAATGTCTTTCTCCTCTCTTTAGTCAGATTCACTAGGGTGACCAGAAATTTGCTTTTCCTTCATGCAGAGGACAGTTTCTGTTTTTTTTTTGTTTTCTTTAGTACATTGGTTTTTCCAAGAGAGAAGATCTGTTGCGAGCTGGTAGTTGATACAGTTGAAATTTCTCTTTAACATCCCTGAAGTCATCACAAGGGTTAGCGGTCTTGGCTCAGAACTTCATTCATTCATTCATTCTAAAGTTTCAGGTTTCTGAGACACACATTGACTTTAACTTCCCATTGTCATTTTCCTATTTCTTTATTGACTATGGTACGACTGTAATAATGACTTAAGTTTCCTGAGCCAGCCATTATTCCAAGCACTTTGTATATACTAATTTAAATATCTACACAATAGCTCTTACAGATACTCCTGGGGTTTCTGATTCACTGTTAAAGAAAATTTATCATTATTATCTTAGCTTATGAATGAAGAAATTCATTTCTAGGGTGGTTAAATTCCTCAGTCAAGGAACAAAGAGAATAACGAACAGAGGAAGGAGCTGAAGCACATGGGATCAGTGATTAATAGTGCTTGCTGTTCTTGCAGAGGACTAGGGTTCGGTTCCCAGCACCTAAGTCAGGCAGGTTACAATCCTGTAACCACAGCTCCAGGGGATCCAACAGCCTCTCTGGTATCTATGGGCACTGGCATTCCTATGCAAATACACATACCTGTGTGTATACCCAGCTAAAAATGAACTTTAAAAAGAAACGAGCCACGCTTCACTTTGCCAGGTAAAGCTGTGAACATCAAATGGATCATTTGGTTAACCACACTCACATGGTGAATATCACCTTGTAAGTGTTCAGTTGGTGGGGATTATGAGTTTCACTGGCTGAGCAGGCCGAGAGAAGGTACAACAGGGAGGAAGGGAGGTAAGGCATCTATAATGTTTACTGTCTCTTTCCTATGCCTGGATTAGCACTCTCCAGGGAGTGAATGAATGTATATGTGATGGTCTAAAAATTGATCATTGGACAGTCCTAAGTTGGGCACATTTGACAAAAACTAAGTTGTTATAAGACTGTCCTTAATACTCCCATGCAATCAATGATCCTCATAGCTTGTTTCAGTTGTGATAATACAATTGATATAGTAAAAGAAGGCTATTAGGAGAGAACCCAATATTCTGTTTCTTTTAAGGTTTTTTTTTTAAATCAATTTTTCTTTTTAAGAGTAATCGTGTTGGCCAAGTTTTCTTTCTGTTGCTGTGATAATACACTCCAACCAAAAATAACATAGAAGAGGAGAGAGTTTATTTCATCTTTCAATTCCAGGTCACAATCCATCTCTGGGGCAAGTCAGGGCGAGGACTCAGGGCAGAAACCTGAAGCAGACACCATGGAGGAATGCTGTTTGGTACCTTGCTTAGCTAGCTTCTATAGAAAGCCCAGTGCTGCCTACCCAGGAAAAGGGTGTTCCTACAACAATTACCAATTCAGACAATCCCTTGAAGCCATGTCCATAGACCAAAGTGATAAAGACTATTACTCAATTATCCCTATTTTGGGTGATTCTAGGGTGTACCACATTGATCATTCTACCTAGGGCAGATGCCTCTCAAGAAAAAGGAAAGCAAAGAAGAAGGAATGGAAGGAGAAGAAAAGGAAAGGAAACCTGTAGGAAGTTGCCAAGGAGCTGTAAATTTATCATGGATAAAAGCAAGGAATCACACTGATTTTCCTGCTTTGAAAAACTAATGGTTATTGAGTACTTGGAAATTTTATGAAATTATTTCAAATTTTATGAGATTGGTTTCAAATTATTCTTTTGAATGAGTACCAGAAATAATGCTACATCTAAAATTTTTTGGTAATTCATCTTTATGAGAAGACTCATTCCATTAGAGAGTGCAGAGATTGGCGAATCTTTCTTGTTATGAAAATATTTTATAATATAATTTAATGACTGTCATTATTTGATGGATAATAACACAACTTTTAAGTTAATTAAATAACACATTTTCATCTTTAATGGTTCAGGATAGTAAATAGTTTTTATAGCTATGTGTAATTAGCTATAAAGTAATTGCCAGATGATTGACAAAGTAATAAGTGATGTCTATTTTCCTTACATATTTTAATTATGTAACGCTTCTTCTTATAGAGCAGCAAAAGATCAATGTTCAGCACCCAATGAGCAGTCTCCATATTGTCATCACATCATGGGTCAAGCTCTGAGTCTTTGCATGTCCAGATAGAGCTCTATTATTTTTATTGAGAAAACCAAACCATTATTTTTGCAAAATGATTTTTTTTTTTTGGTTTTTCGAGACAGGGTTTCTCTGTGGTTTTGGAGCCTGATGTATTTTTGAGTTGCAGTAAAAATGTATAGCTTTATTGTAGATGAAAATTTAATACTAAAGCAAAACAAATCATAGAAGTATGTTCAACTTCATTGCCTAACAATTGTTCAAATATTATAATTCTTATAGTTCAATAATTCTCCACAAGTTTCTGTTTTCAGTATGCCTGTAATGAAAGAGCCACTTCCTGTTGTTTATTTGTTAAATCAGTATTTAAAAATGTACACATTATCATGCACATAGAAAATAATATACTTAACATTTAAATTGGTTTGTGGGCTATGAATTCATCGTATGTGTATTCTAAAATGAGATTAAGCCAAAATATCAGCAAGAAAAGTATTAGAGTAAGGAAAACCAGGTAGGTTACACACAGACCTTTTCTTTGCTCTCTATCCCCTCCCCCAGTTTTATACCCAGGTCTGAAACAGAACACCCTTGGCAGCATCCCATCTCCCATCAAGTCCACAGATCCTCCTCCTTCTAGCCTTCCTTCCCCAACTTGTTGCTTTGCCCCAGATCCCAATCTCTCCTGCTAACCCAATGGACCTCTCCTCCCAGGGCAATAAATTGGCTGATGATGGGTCCACACCTGTCCTGCTGCTCCTGAGATCCACCCCACCCCGAGTCTCATCCTCATCTCTGTAGCAGAAAACCCGGTGCAATCTGCTTTTCCTCTCCGACCCCACTCAACAAAGCTCTTCTCTTCCAGCCCTTCTTTGCCCAGCTCATCCCATTATCCAAGCCTCCAACACACCAGCATAACACAACAAGAAAACAGTCCCCAACTCCAGCAGACATCCCAAGCTAATCCAGAGGCAATATGTGCCAGAAACTAGGTAGACTGCCTGCGGACATTTTCTCCTTACGTTCTCCAGATGCAATCCCCCAGTCTCATCCCTAGCTCTACAGCAGAACACGCCAAACAGCCTTCCCAGCTGCCCTCAAACTCCCATCTCCCTTGGATCCCACAGATCTTCCCTTTCTTTTTCTTTTTCTTTTCTTTGAGGCTCTTTTTTTATTGAAAGAAAAAAAAAAAAGAAATTCCCACCTCCTCCCAGCCTCCCATTTCCCTCCCCCTCCCCCCACTCCTCTCCCCTTCCCCCACTCCTCTCCCCCTCCCTCTCCAGTCCGAAGAGCAGTCAGGGTTCCCTGCCCTGTGGAAACTCCAAGGTCCCTGCCCCTCCATCCAGGTCTAGGAAGGTGAACATCCAAACTGGCTGGGCTCCCACAAAGCCAGAACATGAAGTAGGATCAGAACCCCTTGCCATTGTCTCTGGCTTCTCATCAGCCCTCATTGTCCACCATATGCAAAGAGTCCGGTCTTATCTCATGCCTCTTCAGTCACAGTCCAGCTGGCCTTGGTGAGCTCCTACTAGATCAGCCCCACCGTCTCAGTGGGTGGGTGCACCCCTCGTGGTCCCGACTTCCTTGCTCATGTTCTCCCTCCTTCTACTCCTCATTGGGACCTTGGGAGCTCAGTCTGGTGCTCCAGTGTGGGTCTCTGTCTCTATCTCCATCCATCGCCAGATGAAGGTTCAAGTAGGCCTCATCCCAGAGATGCAGGGCTGGTTCAACATACGAAAATCTATCAATGTAATCCATCATATAAATAAACTGAAAGAAAAAAACCATATGATCATTTCATTAGATGCTGAAAAAGCATTCGATAAAATTCAACATCCCTTTATGATAAAGGTCTTGGAGCGATTAGGGATACAAGGGGCATACCTAAATATAATAAAAGCTATTTACAGCAAGCCGACAGCTAACATCAAATTAAACGGAGAGAAACTCAAAGCCATCCCACTAAAATCAGGAACAGATCTTCCCTTTCTAGCCACTCCACCAATTCATTGCTTTTTCCCAGGCCTCAGCTCCAGCAGGCACTGCCCATGAACACCCCTGCTGAAGCCTAGGGGAAAACAGGCAGCACACAACCATCACACTCTCCAAAATAATCAAAGGGGGAAACAGAAACCAAGGAAGAAACTGCCTGCCTAACAAAGACAAATTCAGAAACTAGCACGTAGAACTATAATTATCCCAAGCCCAGATGTCTAGATGTCATTGTAAAAACACAACCAACAACACACCAGAGTTATATGTTTCCACTAGGACCCAGCTATCTTACTACAGCTGCCCCTGAATGTTCCAACATGGCTGAAACACAAGAAAAAAGGCATTAAAACAGCCTGTGTGAAGATGATAGAGGTCCTTAAAGAGGAAGTGAATAAATCCATTAAAGATATCCAAGAAAACACGCACAATTGAAGGAAATGAGTAAATCTCTTAAAGAAATCTAAGAAAACAAAAACAGGGGAAGGAAACAATTAAAGCTGTTCAAGACCCCAAAATAGAAACAGAATCAATAAAGAAACCCCAAACTAAAGAAGTTCTGGAGATAAAAAAAAATTAGAATTCATACAGGAACTAGAGATGAAAGCTTTACCAACACAATACAAGAGATGGAAGACAGAACCTCAGGCATTGAAGAAATGCTAGGAGAAATAAATATATCAATCAAGGAAAATATTAAATCTAAAACCTCCTAAAATAAAACATCCAGGAAATCTGATACATTGTGAAAAAGACCAAACCTAAATAATAGGAATAGAGAAAGGAAAAGAATCCCAGCTCAAAGGCCCAGGAAATATTTTCAACAAAATCACAGAAGGAAAATGTTTCTAACATAAAGAAGGAGATGTCTGTACAAGTACAAGAAGCACACAGAACAGGAAATAGATTGGACCAGAAAAGAAAGTTCCCTTGTCACATAATCAAAGCACTAAATGTACAAAGGAAGAATATTGAAAGTTGCAAGGAAAAAACACCAAGTAACATATAAAGTCAGACCTAGTAGGATTATACCTGACTTCTCAGTGGAGACTCTAAAAGCCAAAAGACCTGGACTGTTGTGCTTCAGACTCTAAGAAAACACAAGTTCCAGCCAAGACTACTATACCTAATAAAACTTTCAATCACCACAGGTGGAGAAAATAAGGAATTCCATGATAAAGTCAAATTTAAACATCTATCTACAAATCCAACCCTACAGAAGATGCTAGAAGGAAAACTCCAACCTAAAGAGATTAACCACAACCATGTGACACAGGGAATAAATAATCTCAAACCAACAAAATCAAAAGAAGGGAAACATACACACAACCACCCCCACCACCACCACCACCAACAAAATAATAAGAATTGTGGAATATTACTTTATACTCTGAAGATGTCACTCTGATTGGTTTAATAAAAAGCCAAATGGCCAATAGCTAGGTTGGATTTTCAGGCACAGAAGATGCAGAAAGAAGAAGATGCCAGGGACGCAGAGCAAGCAACATGGGCGTTATAAAGTGAAAGTAATCAAGTCAAGAGGTAGATTAGAGGATATGGGTTAATTTAAATTATAAGAGCTAGTTAGGAACAAGCCTAAACTATCAGCCAAGTTTCATAATTAATAATAAGTCTCTGTGTCATTATTGGGGAGCTGACACTTCCGATGTGAAAGCTTGTCTGCAAGGAATTTGCAATCATTGTTCATTGATGCCTCTCAACACCAGTGGTATCAATTTCCTAGTAAAATGACACAGACTAACAGAATGGATTTGAAAGCAAAATGCATTTTTCTGCTGCATACAAGAAACACACCTCAACATCAAGGAAAGATTTTATCTCAGGTAAAGGGTTGGAAAAAGTTATGCCAAGCCAATGGACCTAAGAGGCAAACTGGTGTGTTCATTTTAATGTCTAATAAAATAGACTTCAAACCTATACTAATCAAAAGAGATAAGGAAGGACACTACGTACTCATCAAAGGAAAAGATGAGTCACCAAGATGACATTTCAGTTCTTAACATCTATGCCCCCAAACACAAGGGCACCCCAATTTGTAAAAGAGATACTACTATAGCTTAAATCACATACTGACCGTCTCACTGATAGTGGGAAAGTTCAATAGTTCACTGGAAGACAGGTCATCCAGACAACAACTGAACAGAGAAATGCTAGAGCTAATAGAGGTTATAAACCAAATGGACTGACAGATATTTACAGAATATTTCACCATAACACAAAAGAGTATACCTTCTCTGCACCTCACAGAATTTTCTCCAAAATTGGCCACGTACTCATATACAAGCAAATCTTAGTAGATACAAAACCAATTGAATTAAATCCCTATATCTTATCTGACTACCGTGGATTAAAGCCGGATATCATCAACAACAGAGACAATAGAAAGCTTACAATCTCATGGAAACTGAACAACTTCCTACTGAATGAAGAACAGGTCAAGATAAACCTACAGGAGTGAAAGACTTTCTAGGATTCAATGACAATGAGTGTACATCACATCCAGACTTATTGGACACGATGATAGTGGCCCTGAGAGGAACATTCATAATGCTAAGTGCCTACATAAAACGTTAGAGAGACCTCATACCAAGCGACAGCAGGACACTTCATTATCAGCCTGTGAGAGTGTGGCTACTGCAGCCACAGTTGGGCAATCTCCGCATGCGAATGCACTATATCCCCTTTTAAAAAGGAATCACCTCCTCTCCCTCCTCTTTCTTCTTTCTCCTCTTGCTCAGTGGCTTCCCCTGCATCCCCATCCCCCAATAAACTTCTTAGGTGAGTTCTGTTACTTGGTGTGACTTGTGGCATTCCTTGGCTCCAATTGCTAATTCCATTGGTTGAGGATAAGACTACTACTAGTTTAAAGCTAAATTTCAAGCGAGTTTTAATTAAATACTGGCTTGGTGGATGGGCTCTGCCCAGGTCCATAGCCAGGTTCCCTGGTATTGGCCTCAAATTAACTTTGCAAGGTTTAAAGAAGGAGAACCCATAATTCATTGCATTTTCCATCAGGTCCAATCAGAGGAGAGCATACATCCTGACATACTTCCTGTCTACATACCTACCGCCTACATGTGATCAAGAACGCCCAGTGCTTATGGGTCAAATGATTTGTTTAGGACAGTGAAAACACGTGGCTTGTTATCTTTCATAAACAACAGCCTCCAGCATTTCAGGAACTCTTTGTCTTTGGGCAAGGGATTTACAAATCAGAGGCATTTTTATTTCACGGATCTTTAAGACATAGTAATTAAAACTCAGAAGGTAACTTTGACTCTCACACAATTCTCTAAGGTACAACATGTAAATTGTTATTACAGAGGTATGTAATTCAGAAGAGAAACATGGGACCCAGAAGCCAAAATACCTAGGGTTGAAAGCTTCTTCTATGCTTGTTCAATATTGGATGACCTAAGAAAAGTATTATTGAAAAATTAAAATCCCACCATGTATCTATTTCTTTATCTAATGATGGGAATAACATACCTGAAAAGAGCATTGTGATGAGTGAACAATCTAGTACATAAAATTAATAAGAATGATGCTTTACATACAATAAACAACAGGAAAAATAGATTTGATAAATACAGCTTTTTTTCAGTGTCAATCAATATAAATTAAATAGTTCAATACAAGGCATTACAAAGTAAATGTGAAGATTCCATTCAAACTAAGATATAAACATCTATAGACACAGCAATTAGAAGGCTTTCTAATAGCTTTTCAAACATTTTTCTGAAGACTACTCAATTTTAACAATTTTCATTTATTAAAATATTGTCTAAATGTACATAAGCATTGCACTAGTCTTAAATTCTCAGGGCCTTTAGTTCCCACATGACAATAAAATTAAAATAAATGGAGGAAACTATAAAACAAATAAAATAGAAATTAGAGACATTAATTTAATGTGATAGATGACGCTTTGTTGAAAGGAAATTGCTACTGATGAAAACTCATTTTTATAGCGTTGGGTCATATGAGTCTGGCTGCCTGTAATATATTGTATGATGACTCACTTTTACCATCTTAAAAAGAGTTGGAGTACAAGGAAATCTCTGAACAGACTTCTGTGATGTCACCTTGTCTTCATGTGCCATGGTCTCATCACCTAAGTATTCAGTCCATCTCCATCCCAGTTTCTTCTCGTTAGATAGTGGTAGGTGAGTCAGGGAGCCCTGTTGGCAGCACAGTCACGAAAACAGTCAGATGCGTAGGCAGCAGGGCTGAGTGGTAGTATGTAGTCACAAGAGCAAAACGTCTACGTTGTCTTCTAACTGTACGATCATAACACCAAAGTCAAAACAGGATTTTTCTTAGAAAAAAAAAAAGCAAAAACAAAACCCACAGAGAACTCTTAATCCTCAATAAATCCTCTCAAGGACATTTGAGGAATAACAACTTATGGATTTTCCCCCTACAAGACTAGAGATATCACTAAATTAAAAAAAATAACTTATGAAAACATGTCTTATAATTAAGGAATGATATGATTATAAAGGAATGATGATATAGGTAAAGAAGGCATCGTTTGAAGAAAAAAGATAGTGCAAATTGGATTTCCAGGAAAGATGTTGAACATGGCACCATATAGCTAAAGTAATTTTATAATTTATCCAAGACATGTGTTATCATTTATCTAGTAATTTAAATGATGAGTAATAGGTAAATCAAAATGTAGCACAAATTCTAATTGGTCTTAATAATAAAAACCCAGAGTCAGATATCGGGGTAAATGCTGAAATATCGGAGAAGTAAAGGAACCAGTCACTAGAGAGACTTTTTACCTCTACCGAATCCTCTGACTGGAGGGACAAGGTCCTGTCTCCATGAATCCTCAGACAAAATGCCACGAGTCCCTGTCTCCTCCCGCCTTATATTCCTCTCTCCACCCAGCCATATCCTTTCCTGTCTTTACCTTCCTAGTGCTGGGATTAAAGGTGTGTGACTCCCAAGTACTGGGACTAAAGGTATAAGCCACCACCACCTGGCTCTGTTTCTCTTTTAGACCGGATCAATCTTGTGTAGCCCAGGGTGGCCTTGAACTCACAGAGATCCACCTGCCTCTGACTCCCGAGTGCAGGGATTAAAAGTGTGTGCCACCACTGCTTGGGCTCTATGACTAACTAGTGACTTAACTCCACACTCCGATCTTCAGGATAACTTTATTTGTGAGATCACAAACAAAATATCACCATGTCAGACTAGCAAACAACATAATTCTTAGACATTAAGAAATATCTCCTTGCATATATGATTGAACTCCTGAAAATGCCATTGTCGATAGAGCATTTAAAATGACATTCATTGTTCCTGCATTCGAAAGTCACAGTAATTGAGACTGCTTATTTTTAATCAAACTCCACCATAAACTCAGCAAATCAAAGTTATACAGAGTTAAAATGAAACCATTATGCTATAGCAAATATTTGTTCAAATTTTACATTGAAAAATTACCTTTGGCCCCTGATCTCTCAGCCATGTAGTGAATTCTTCCATTGTCTGAATTGTTCATTCCTTGGTGAAAATGTTAACGAATCACATTGCAATATCAGATGCTAAAAGCAAGCATGGAGTACATCTAATTCACAAAGTCTAGCAAAGTAGAATGCTCCGTAAGACCAACCAAACAGCTAAGGTGGCATTGAATGCATCGGCTATAATATATCAGCAGAGCAAGTTTAGGTGTTCAGAATTCAAGGGTGGAAATAGTATAATATCATGTCCATTTTTTGCTGTGAACATCTATATTTAAACAAATGAAAAAAGGGAAAAGGTGAGCCAAATCTTGTACATTCTTACATTGTGTTTGAATTTAGTTTTAATTTTTTTACTTCTGAGAGATATGTTAATTCTTGAATGACATAGAATGGAGAGCAAGATGCAAATTTCATATTAAAAATGTTATGTAATTTTCTATTTTTAAAAGTCAATTGAAATCCTCATAAACAGAACTTCCAAAAAAGACAGAGACACATGTTAGTGACATAGAAGAACTAACATATTATCAAAGGCAATGTGCTAAATTGATATATCTATGCCATATGTAATGATCAAGTCAGTGGAATTATCATTTACTGTGATGGGAACATTTACATTTCTTTCTCTGTTGTTTTGTGTGTGTGTACATGAGCGTGTGCGTGCACATGTATGTGGGTAAGCATGCTTATGTATTCTCAGCAGTGCGGAAGCCAGAGCTTGTTTGCTGACCTTGAAGCTGTTCATCTTGCTTCTTAATCCAGGGTTTCTGGTTTCTCAACAGGTTCTTTGGATCACCTGTTTGACTGGGCTGACTGGCCAGAGGGCCTCAGGAATCCTCATGTTTCTATCTCCCCAGCCTTAGTATTACAAGCACACGGAACCACACCCACTTTTTGCATGGATGCGAGAGCTCAAACTCAAGCTTGCATGTCAGAAAATTTCCTGACTGAAGCTTCTCCTCTGCCCCAGTTGTGAACTATAGTTAGTCTACTGTGTTGTAACACTAGAACTGATTCTACACATAAAACCATTTTGATGACTGTTACCCAGCTTTTACTCCTTCCTTCTTCCCCCTACCTAACTTCTACTGACTTTTGGTTTTCTCTCTACAAAAATCAACTCTAAAATAAAGTTCTGCATATATGTGAGAACATATGGTATTTGAATTTTTGTGCTTAGCTTATTTCAGTTAACACACACTTCCATATTGATTGATGCAAATAAAAGGATTTCATTTTATTTACACATCTAAATATATTTTCTTGTGTTACATGCCACAGTTTCACTGTGTATCAGTTGCTTCTCTTGTTTCTGTAGCCAGGTATAGGACAAAGGCTACTGCAGTGGTTTGAATAGGAATGCCCCTCCCCCAAGCTTTTGTATTTGAATGTTTAGTTCCCAATTGGTGAACTACTTAGCAAGCATTAAGAGGTATGGCCTTGTTAGAGGAGGCAGTGGATTTTGATGTTTCAAAAGGCCATGCTTCTTGCTATGATGATAAGGACTAGCCCTCTGAAACTGTAAGCAAGCTCCTGATTAAATGCTTTGTTCATAAGTTGCCTTGGTCATGGTGTCTCTTCATGGCAATAAACAGTTGCGAAGAGAAAAACTCAAGAAGGGAAGGATTTATTTTGGCTCTCAGTTTGAGGATGTAGTCCATCATGGTAAGGAAGCCATGGTGGAAGGAGTTGAGACAGCTGCTCACATGATATCCACAGTCAACCAGAGAGTGATTAACGCTGGTGCTTAGCTTTTTTCCTCCCCAATCTGGGACCCCAAATTATGGACTGGTACTACCCACAGTTGAGTGTGTTTCCCCACCTCAACTAACCTAATCTAAAGCTCCCTTGAAGGTATGCTCAAAGGATTATCTCCTACGTAACTCTAGAGCCTGTCAAACTGTCAATATTAATTGTCACACCTTGATTAACTTTATATACGTTGGCTAATAAAAATTTTTATCATACAAGTCTTTCATTTGCATGGTTAGAGTTACCTAAAGATGTGTTATTTGAGACTGTTGTGAAAGGTGTATTTCCCTGATTTTATTCTCAACCTGTTTGCTGTTTGTATATAAGGAGGGCTACTGAATTTAAGTTAAATTTGTATCCAGCTTCTTTGCTGACAGTGTTTATCAGTTGTAGGAGTTCTCTGGTGGATGTTTTGTTCCTTGATTTCTGTTTCCTCTCTTATTTTAAGAGGAGTTTGGTGGCTGTGTGTTGCTTGATAGGAAATTTTCTGTGAGTCTGATACGTATGAGCACTGAAGTTTCCAGGGACAATGTGTTTCTGTGTATTGGGGGGCTGGCATTTTGGGATAAGGATAGGCTGTGAGTTTGACAAAGGTTCACAGGAGGGAGGAAAACAGTGTTCTCGCAAGATATATTCATTTAATCTCCTTGTCATTTAAATGTTTTGCTTTATAAGAGTTGCTGTGGTCATGGTGTCTCTTCATAGCAAGAAGAAAGCCTAACTAAGGCAGAGGGGATTGGATCCTGAAGAAGAAAGACAGAGGTAAGATCCATTGAAATGTAGCCTACCTGCTTCCCTGTTTTCCCTTTCTTTTTTTTTTTATTAGAAAAAAAAAAAAGCAATGTCTGCCTCCTCCCCGCCTCCCATTTCCGTCCCACTCCTCCCTCTCCTCCTCCCCTCCCCCCACTTCTCCCCCTCCCTCTCCATCCTGAAGAGCAGTCAGGGTTCCCTGCCCTGAGGAAAGTCCAAAGTCCTCCCCCCTCAATCCTGGTCTAGGAAGGTGAACATCCAAACTGGGTAGGCTCCCACAAAGCCAGAGCATGAAGTAGGATCAAAACCCGGTGCCATGGTCTTCGGCTTCTCAGCAGCCCTCATTGTCCGCCAAATTCAGAGAGTCCGGTTTTATCCCATGCTATTTCAGTCAGAGTCCAGCTGGCCTTGGTGAGCTCCCAAAGAATCAGCCCCACTGTCTCCACGGGTGGGCGCACCCCTTGTGGTCCTGACTTCTTTGCTCATATTCTCCCTCCTTCTGCTCCTCATTGGGACTTTGGGAGCTCAGTCCAGTGCTCCAGTGTGGGTCTTTGTCTCTAACTCCATCCATCGCCAGATGAAGATTCTATGGTGATATGCAAGATATTCATCAGTATGGTTATGAGATAGAGTCATTTCAGGTTCCCTATCCACAGCTGCCCCAGGAGCTAACTGGGGACATCGCCCTGGGCACCTGGGAGCCCCTCTAGATCCAAGTCTCTTGCCACCCCTAAGATGGCTCCCTTAATTAAGATGTGTGCTTCTCTGCTCCCCTAACCCACCTTCCTTTATCCCAATCATTCCGTTTCCCCAAGTTCCCCCCACCCTCCCCTTCTCACATTTCTCTCCCCTTCTCCCCTTACCCCCCCTCCCACCACACCCCCAAGATCCCAAATTTTTGCCCGGCAATCTGGTCTACTTCCCATAACCAGGAGGATGGCTATATGCTTTTCTTTGGGTTCACCTTCTTATTTAGTTTCTTAAGGATATCAAATTATAGACTCACTGACCTTTATTTATCTCTAGAAACCAATTATGAGTGAGTACATCCCATGTTCATCTTTTTGGGTCTGGGTTACCTCGCTCAGGATAGTGTTTTCTATTTCCATCCATTTGCATGCAAACTTCGCGAAGTCATTGTTTTTTACCGCTGAGTAGTATTCTAATGTATATATATTCCATACTTTCTTCATCCATTCTTCCATTGAAGGGCATCTAGGTTGTTTCCAGGTTCTGGCTATTACAAATAATGCTGCTATGAACATAGTTGAACAAATGTCCTTGTCATATGATCGGGCATCTCGTGGGTATATTCCCAAGAGTGGCATTGCTGGGTCCATGGGTATGTTGATCCCAATTTTCCTGAGAAACCGCCACACTGCTCTCCAAAGTGGCTGCACAAGTCTGCACTCCCACCAGCAATGGATGAGGGTACCCCTTTCTCCACAGCCTCTCCAGCAAAGGTTATCATTGGTGTTTTTGATTTTAGCCATTCTGACAGGTGTAAGGTGATATCTCAATGTTGTTTTGATTTGCATTTCCCTGATCGCTAAGGAGGCTGAGCATGACCTTAAGTGCCTTTTGGCCATTTGAACTTCTTCTGTTGAGAATTCTCTCTTGAGATCAGTGCCCCATTTTTTAATTGGGTTAATTAGCATTTTAAAGTCTAGTTTCTTGAGTTCTTTATATATTTTGGAGATCAGACCTTTGTCTGTTGCGGAGTTGGTGAAGATCTTCTCCCAGTCAGTGGGTTGCCTTTTTGTCTTAGTGACAGTGTCTTTTGCTTTACAGAAGCTTCTCAGTTTCAGTAAGTCCCATTTATTCAATGTTCCCCTTAATGACTGTGCTGCTGGGGTTATACCTAGGAAGCGATCGCCTGTGTCAATCTGTTGTAGGGTACATCCCACTTTCTCTTCTATCAGGTTCAGTGTGTTCGGATTGATATTGAGGTCTTTGATCCATTTGGACTTGAGTTTTGTGCATGGTGATAGGTATGGGTCAATTTTCATTCTTCTACAGGTTGACATCCAGTTGTGCCAGCACCATTTGTTGAAGATGCTTTCTTTCTTCCATTGTATACTTTTAGCACCTTTATCGAAAATGAGGTGTTCATAGGTTTGTGGGTTAAGATCCGGGTCTTCTACACGATTCCATTGGTCAACTTCTCTATTTTTATGCCAATACCACACTGTTTTCATTACTGTAGCTCTATAGTAGAGTTTAAAGTCAGGGATGGTAGTGCCTCCAGAAGTACCTTTGTTGTACAAGATTGTTTTGGTTATCCTGGGTTTTTTGTTATTCCATATAAAGTTGATTATTGTCCTTTCAAGATCCGTGAAGAATTTTAATGGGATCTTGATGGGGATAGCATTGAATCTATAAATTGCCTTTGGTAGGATTGCCATTTTTACTATGTTGATCCTCCCAATCCACGAGCAAGGGAGATCCTTCCATTTTCTGGTATCCTCTTCAATTTCTTTCTTCAATGCCTTAAAGTTCTTGTCAAATAGATCCTTCACTTCTTTGGTTAGAGTTACCCCGAGATATTTTATGCTGTTTGTGGCTATCGTGAAAGGTGATGCTTCTCTGATTTCCCTCTCTGCTTCCATATCCTTTGTGGTATAGGAGGGCGACTGATTTTTTGGAGTTGATCTTGTATCCTGCCACATTATTAAAGGTGTTTATCAGCTGTAGAAGTTCTTTGGTGGAGTTTTTGGGGTCGCTTATGTACACTATCATATCATCTGCAAATAACGAAAGTTTAACTTCTTCCTTTCCAATTCGAATCCCCTTGATCCCCTTATGTTGTCTTATTGCTATTGCTAAAACTTCAAGCACTATATTGAAGAGGTATGGAGAGAGTGGACAGCCTTGTCGTGTTCCTGATTTAAGTGGGATGGCTTTGAGTTTTTCTCCGTTTAGTTTGATGTTAGCTGTCGGTTTGCTGTAAATAGCTTTTATTATATTTAGGTATGACCCTTGTATCCCTAATCTCTCCAAGACTTTTATCATGAAGGGATGTTGAATTTTGTCAAAAGCTTTTTCAGCATCTAATGAAATGATCATATGGTTTTTTTCTTTCAGTTTATTTATATGATGGATTACATTGATAGATTTTCGTATGTTGAACCAGCCTTGCATCTCTGGGATGAAGCCTACTTGATCATAATGGATAATTTTTCTAATGTGTTCTTGGATACGGTTAGCCAGTATTTTGTTGAGAATTTTTGCGTCGATGTTCATGAGTGAGATTGGCCTGTAATTCTCTTTCTTGGTTGAGTCTTTGTGTGGTTTTGGTATCAGAGTGACGGTAGCTTCATAAAAGGAATTTGGCAATGACTCTTCTGTTTCTATATTGTGAAATACCTTAAGGAGTGTAGGTATTAGGTCTTCTTGGAAATTCTGGTAGAATTCCGCATTGAAACCGTCTGGTCCTGGGCTTTTTTTGGTAGGGAGGTTTTTGATAACAGCTTCTAATTCTTCGCGACTGACAGGTCTATTTAGGTTGTTCACCTGGTCCTGATTTAACTTTGGTATATGGTATTTATCTAAAAAGGTGTCCATTTCTTTTACATTTTCCAGTTTTGTGGCATACAGGCTTTTGTAGTAAGATCTAATGATTCTCTGAATTTCCTCTATGTCTGTGGTTATGTCCCCCATTTCATTTCTGATCTTATTAATTTGCAAATTCTCTCTCTGCCGTTTGATTAGTTTGGATAGGGGTTTATCAATTTTGTTGATTTTCTCCAGGAACCAGCTTTTTGTTTCATTGATTCTTTGGATTGTTTTCTGTGTTTCCATTTTGTTGATTTCAGCCCTCAGTTTGATTATTTCCAGTCTTCTACTCCTCCTAGGTGAGTCTGCTTCTTTTTTTTCTAGAGCTTTCAGGTGGGCTGTTAAGTCTCCAATGTATGCTTTCTCTGTTTTCTTTAAGTGGGCACTAAGGGCTATGAACTTTCCCCTTAGGACTGCTTTCAAAGTGTCCCATAAGTTTGAGTATGTTGATTCTTTATTTTCATTGAATTCAAGGAAGACTTTAATTTCTTTCTTTATTTCTTCTTTAATCCAGGTGTGGGTCAATAGTTGACTATTCAGTTTCCATGAGTTTGCAGGCTTTCTGGGGGTAGCTTTGTTGTTGAATTCTAACTTTAGTCCGTGGTGATCTGATAAGACACAGTTGGTTATGGATATTTTTTTGTAACTGTGGAAGTTTGCTTTGTTACCGAGGATGTGGTCAATTTTTGAGAAGGTTCCATGAGCTGCAGAGAAGAAGGTATATTCTTTTCTATTTGGGTGGAATGTTCTATAGATGTCTGTTAAGTCCATTTGATTCAATACCTCCATTAATTCTCTTATTTCTCTGTTAGGTTTTTGTCTGATTGACCTGTCCATTGGTGAAAGAGGCGTGTTGAGATCTCCCACTATTAGTGTGTGCTGTTTGATGGCGGCTTTGAGTTTTAGTAAGGTTTCTTTTACATATGTGGGTGCTTTTATGTTAGGGGCATAGATATTCAGGATTGAGACCTCATCCTGATCAATTGTTCCTGTTATGAGTATAAAATATCCCTCTCCATCTCTTCTGATTGATTTAAGTTTGAAGTCAACTTTGTTAGAAATTAGTATGGCCACTCCTGCTTGTTTCTTAGGTCCATTTGCTTGATAAACCTTTTCCCATCCCTTTACTCTGAGTAGGTGCCTGTCTTTGTGGTTGAGGTGTGTTTCCTGTAAACAGCAGAATGTTGGATCCTGTTTGCGTATCCAATCTCTTAGCCTGTGCCTTTTTATAGGTGAGTTGAGTCCATTGACATTAAGGGATATTAATGACCAGTGGTTGCTAACTCCGGTCACTTTTTTAGCCATAGAGTTTGTGTGTTTGCTTTCTTTTAGTTGCGCTGGTAAAGGGTGTCTAGAAGTTTGAGTTATTGTGGACATTGTTGGTCTCCTTGGTTTGTGATTTTCCTTCTATTACTTTCTGTAAGGCTGGATTTGTGGCTACGTATTGTTTAAATTTGTTTTTATCCTGGAAAATTTTGTTTTCTCCATTTATAGTGAACGAAAGCTTGGCTGGGTATAGTAGTCTCGGCTTGCATCCATGTTCTCTTAGCTTCTGCAGTACATCTATCCAGGACCTTCTGGCTTTCATGGTTTCCATAGAGTAGTCAGGTGTAAGTCTGATAGGTTTACCTTTATAAGTAACTTGACCTTTTTCCTTTGCAGCTCTTAATATTCTTTCTTTATTCGGGATGTTTTGTGTTCTGATTATTATATGGCGAGGAGATGTTTTTTTTTGGTCCAGTCTATTCGGTGTTCTGTATGCTTCTTGAACCTTCAAAGGAATATCTTTCTTTAGGCTGGGAAAGTTTTCTTCTATAATTTTATTAAATATATTTTCTGAACCATTGAGCTGTACTTCTTCTCCTTCTTCTATCCCAATTATTCTTAGGTTTGGTCTTTTTATTGTGTCCCATATTTCCTGAATGTTTTGTGATGAGAATTTGTTGGTTTTATTGTTTTCTTTGATCAGTGTGTTAATTTTCTCTATGGTATCTTCAGTGTCTGACATTCTTTCTTCTAACTCTTGTAGTCTGTTGGTAGTACTTGTCTCTGTAGTTCCTGTTCGTTTACCCAGATTTTCCATCTCCAACCTTCCCTCGGTTTGTGTTTTCTTCATTACTTCCATTTCATTCTTCAGGTCTTGCACCATTTCCCTTACCTGTTTGATTGCATTTTCTTGTTTCTCTTGGTTTTCTTGGGTATCTTTGAGCGATTTATTCATTTCCTCTACCTTTTTGTTTGTAATCTCTAATTGTTTATGGCAGATTTTCACCTCCTGTTTTAGGTCTTCTATTATTTTCACAAAATTCACTTTTGAGTCGATTTCTTCTACTTCTTCTGGAGTAGGGTGTACAATTCTTCTTATTTCGGGATCCCTGGGTTCTGGTGATGTCATGTTGCCTTTCAGGTTGTTGGAGGAATTCTTACATTGGCGCCTTCCCATCTCCTCTTTCAAATGAAGCCAAGAGAGGCCTGGTTTCTTGGTCCAGTCTTTGATGTGACTGAGTCTCTGGGTGAATCTCTTCAGTGTGGAAGCAGGGACCGCCCTGCTGAGCTTGAACTCCCCAGTGATGTCTCTCCTGGCAGCCGGTTCTGATCTCCCTGCTGCTTGGGTGTCTCACGAACAAAGGGCCGAGCTTGCTGCCGCAGGGCAGGCAGGCCACCTAGACAAAGGAGCTACTACCCTCCCGGTTGCCCTCCCAATTCGGACCCTGTCCCAGCGCCCAAACAGGCTGAGCTGGGAGCTGTTGTGTTTCAAAGAGGGGAGGGGGGTCAGAGGGGGTGGCGGAGGGCCGTGGATGCTAGCTGGGTGGGATAGGAATAGAGAGGAAGTATCTGGCAGTATAGCCCCTGCAGAGTGCCCAGGAAGTGCAGGAGGGGTGAGGAACGTCTGAGTTCCCTGTCCCGGGCTGCCGCCGCGGTCAGAAACTCACTCACCCGAGTGATGTCTCTCCTGGTACCCGGATCTGGTCTCCCTGCTGCTTAGGTGTCTCACGAACAAAGGGCCGAGCTTGCTGCCGCAGGGCAGGCAGGCCACCTAGACAAAGGAGCTACTACCCTCCCGGTTGCCCTCCCGATTCGGACCCTGTCCCAGCGCCCAAACAGGCTGAGCTGGGAGCTGTTGTGTGGTTCAAAGAGGGGAGGGGGGTCAGAGGGGCCTGTTTTCCCTTTCTTAACAGTATATCTTAAATATCTTTCAATGAACTTACATGGCTGTCATTAGTCCATGTCTGGAATTCTTTACAATTTTTTGGCATGAATGAAAGGCATAATCAATATAGTTATATATATATATATATATATATACAATTATGTAAAACTTGGTAACTATGTCAGTCAGAATAAACCAAGTTATGCTTTATTAAAAACTATGACTAAAATAAATTAATTTCTTACTCATATAAATGTCATGGCAGGATTAGGTGAATCACCTGAACAATTACGCCTATGTGTTTATTCTGAATTAAGGGATGCTTTGATCGTGTGTGTTACCTATATCAACAAATACTTTTATAATCACCGTGTTAGAAGAATTATGAGCTGGAAAGGCAGGTATTGGCAAACATACTATCCTGAAGATAACCTTTGCTCCATATTATTAACCCAAGAAATATCAAATAGTCATGCTTACCTTCATGAAATCAGGGAATGCCATTGTTCTATGGGCCAGGAGCACAGTGGAGCTCAATACTGCTACACAGAAGATGTGACCACCACAGAGTACAGGGCATCTCAATAGTGACACACAGAAAGGGTGACCCAGAGGCTGTGTCACTGATTATGGGAAAGAAGGGAGTCCAAGATAACAAAGAAGTTGTAAACTTAAGTAAGCAGAGGGCAACATAATCAAATGGTATAGGTTTCATTTGGAAATGATCAATTAGCCGAGATAGGACGTGGGCTTCAGGAAGGAATGGAATCAGAAATAATATGAACCCTTGACCAGAAGAGTGGCCCAGCAAGTGCTGGGTGGGGACAGGGAATTTTCAACTAGAGAAGAGAATGGGTGATGGTGTTGAGAAGCTAGCGTTGAGAAGCTAGCAAGAAGCTATAGTCTCAGCACAGTGGGCAAACAGCTGGAGAGCAGGGCTGGGAAATCCATGGTTGATGGCTACTGAAATTCTAGCTTCACAATTGACTTTGGAAAATAAGATAAAGTTCCAGGATGTGATCCAGGATCAGAGATGTAATATCTCTATGAAGTATGACAAGACCACTTCAGTACTGGATCTGAGTTTATGAACACATCAGCTATTTTCTAATTCTAGAAGAGCGCAGCTATTATTTTTAGAGTAACTATCTTTGAAAAATTAAAAACACTGTACTGTTGTTGCACTCACCACTATATATTCATATGTGTTGATCATCTCTTTGCGTAGAATCGCTTGCTGTCCTAAATGTCGCATTTTCCAGGGAGTCAGCCCCATCTTGCTCCCATGACTGAGTTTCATCAGCTTCTGCACTTTCTCACTGGTAATTCCTCTTCTAAATCTCTATTGGGTTCTCTATATCACTGTTATTGCCATAGCTCAAACCAGAAACCACTATCCTGGATAAGTTAAAGTTTTGTAATTGATCAATCTTCAGTCACATTGACTGACTCTATTTCATCACCCATACTGTAGGCTTCAAGTCAGAATGAATAATGCAAACACTCCTACTGCTTTAAAATGATTAAAATGTTTTCTGTTGACTTTAGAACTGAGGAAAAAACTAATATGGTGTTAATAATCTACAAGCACATTAGTCATTTGGTCACAATCTACATTTCCTTTTTAAACTCATGATGTGCCTTGGTCATCCAAAACAGCCTACACTGACTGTCCATCTGTGTTCCCTCTTGTCCCTGATTTTGCAAATTCTATCCCTCTTCTGTGAATACTATCTGCACCATTCCCCTCTAGATAATGTGAATGTGTCTTCTCAGTCATTGCTAAAGTGTTCTTTGCCCAGTGGAGCTGCCTCGGTCCATTTTTTGTAACTTTAATAGAACTCACGTGACTAGGAAATTTATAAAGAATAAATGTTACTCACAGTTTTATGTAGCAAGTTTTCTTGTTGGACGATCTTTGGATTGCCAGCCCCCAAATAAGGACACAGAGACTTCTTGTTAATTATGAAAGCTTGGCCATTAGCCTAGGCTTGTCCCACTAGCTCTTCTAACTTAACCTGCATAGGTCACAGAAACCATTGGCTTTGGTGAAGATCCTTGGAAGGAAAGTAAGTGCCCACTGAGAGGACAGATGGCGTTACATTGCTAAAGGTTTACTTGTGAAGGCTGATGGTTACGTCATCAACCCTGAGACCTTTCCCAAGAGCCTCAAGCTTCTTGGGGTTGTAGTTTCCCATTCTGTGAAACCATTGTCTGTGAAGGTCAGCACCAATAAGTTGCTGTCTGTGTTTACTTAAACACACCACCTTCACACACATCATCAAAGTTAACGTCCACACTGAACCTTTGAGGCAGATTCTATTTTTTATTCAGTTTTATAGAGTATTACTAGGAGGGGGCAGAAGAAAGAAACAAATAGAATTTTCAAGTTGGAGTCGTATCTCTTGCTGTTCAGTTGACACTAAGGATGAGAGAGGATTCCAGCACTGGTGGTTGGTAGAGAAACGGGGGATCCTGATGTGCTCTGAGGCACAGTGGCTGGAACTTTATACTGGGTGGACTGGGATGGAAAGTCTGATCTATGGGTATTATATCACATGAGTTTTCAGAGGTGGTACAGATATTTTTGGAGGAAAATGGAATCTTATGACTTTTACCTAGGACATTTGTTGGGGACCATCCTTGACAAAAACCCCTCTTGCCGGGGTAGAGGTGTGGGGGATTCAGACATACTAGTAAAGAATATGAAGACACGTGTGAAAATAATAAAACAGAAACCATAAAGAGTACCGGGAGGGCCTTCCAGTGAATACTGAAATCATCTGTGTTTAATTTCCTACATGTTTTTATACCCTAATACAAAAGAGGGAACAACCCAACAAAAGACTTCTTTAACATGATACAAAGGATGACTTGAACAGTTAATGCTTTAACACTTTGAGTCATCAAGTTGTTAGCATTCTGTTTAGGCAGTGAAGCGAACCTAGACCAAGTATCCTGAAGGCAGCCACTCCCCAGGTAACCTCATATCACAAAAGAAGGAGCAGAAGAACGTTTGTATGTCCTGACCATCTGTCAGGATGGAATTAGGCTCACATTTTTGGGCCTCCACTGACATTGATGCATTAGAGAAAGATACTCAAGGGACCAAATTATACACTACAAGTAAAGTGTGGAAGCCAGGAGAAACGTCTTAACAGCATATTGAGACTCAACTGTAGCAGTGTAGACAGGAAAATTCCAGAGAGATTTGTGAGCATCGGGAGTCTTCTTCCCTAGACTCAAGGTTTTGCCTGAGGAGGAATGGGATCCTGAGACTTGAAATAGGGATGTCCCTCTCAATGGACCTAAAAATCTTGTAATTCCAGATTTTTCTGAAACTCATGGTCTTTTAGAAGTGATTTCCTTGTCCTTATTAGAAGCCATTTCCCTTCCCTTTGTGTTCCTTCTCCCACAACATTTGAAGCTGAAGAAGACACCTGTCTAAGTAGTTTATCAAGCCTTCTTCTCTCTCCTTATCAATTTCACCTGTAAAAAAAATTTTTTTTGAACAGAGGTATCCTACCCCTAGAAAGTAAAAACAAAAAACATAAGCAAAGCAAAGTAAAACAAAACAAAAACCCCTACACATCATAGCATGGAAGGTCACAGTTCTTTTGACCCTTTAGGTAAAACATCTTCCTCAGCAATTTATACATAATCTTATTGAGCATACTTCTATTTATATTTTTGTTATGTAATGTGCATAAGCACGTTCACATGTGAGTGCACACGGTTTTCAATGTGTCTGAGTACCCATGTAAATCAGTGCATATCCAAATGTCTGTAGCTGCACATGGAGACCAGAAGCTGAAGTCCAGTGTCTTCCGAGTTTGGCTTCTGATTGTATACATTAAGGCAGAATCTCTAGCTGAAACAAGACCTCACCAATTTGGTAAGTCTAGTTAGCCAATTTGCTTCCAAGATCCCCTGTCTCTGCCTCCCAAGGGCTGACCTTAATTAGATTCTGGCTGCCATTTCTGCCTGACATTTATGTGAGTTCTGGGAACTGAACTCCTGTTCTCACTGAGCCATCTCCCAAGTCCCTTGTGTGTCTATTTAAGCCTTATTGCATACAAATTTTGATTTGTTAATATTCAACTCATGACCAACAGCACTGTACTTAGCGTCTGAGTGAGTCTGACAAATTCTATTATCTTTGTAATATCCATTCAGAGTAGTTGTGCGTAGGTCTCAATAGCAGGTCAACAGTATGTTTGCTTTAAACAGCAAAATGATGAAAAAAGTTGAAGGAAGGAAAGCATATGGCATTCTAATAGACCTCGAAATGACACTTTTTGTATTACAGGGGTGCCTACTCAGCTGAGAACATACTATTCTGTGTATTCCTCAAAAGTATGATGAATATTGATTTGGTGACTGTGGTAGTGGGTGGTCATAGTGATGGTGGTGGTGTTACTAATAAATTTTTAACACACACTGAATCCATGAATAATAGAGACAGACTGTATGTTGTCAGCCTGGAGGGCTTCATTGAGGAATTGAGTGTGTGGTTAGTTGGAGCTTAGTAATGAGGATGGGAAATGGACAAAAAGAAGGCAGTTCCTCAGGGTTCTGGTCCCATCACACTCTCCAAGTCCTGGCCACAGGTCTTCTCCTCACTCTAGTATGCCTTGTTGCCCCAAAACTGGATCCTTGAACTCCCCAGCGTATTACGGAAGGAGTTCTCCAATAAGACACAAGAGGCATCAAATTTATAGAATAAACATTATTCAGCTTTTCTTCCTATCTAAGATAAACTTCTGAGAACTAGAGAAATCTGGGGATTTCATTCTTGCAAAAAGATTTTATTTAAAAGGCTTTGGCCCATCCAAAGCTAATCTTCAAACAAGGACAGATTATTGCTATTATTTTGTTACTATCCGCGCACATTAGGCAGAGCATAGATAAAACACTGGAGGGTGGTTAAGGGAGGCTTTCGCGTCTCCCACTCCCCTAGTTAGCTTACATTATCTTTGGCTGTCATTGTTAAGTGGGAAAAAATGAACCCCCCTCACTCTTTATTTCAAACATTACATCTTAATAGTGATAAAAATAGCATGTAGGTATTAGTCAAAGATTTGTTTTTTCAAGACTTGGCTCAGTACCAAACTAAAACTTCCATGTGCTCCAGGAAACCTAGGGTTTCTCATAGGTTGCTATTTTTGAGGCCTGTTGCCATGACGACGGGCTTTACATCAGCAGACAGAGGGGATGAGGTATGAGTGATTTATGCCCACTGTTTGATATTTTAGGCCACTCAGCACTGTTCTTTTCCTTTTCTGTAGAACGAGTATACGAATATTTTTCTTGTAGAGCTTTTGGATCTTCAGATAAAGGAGTTAAAAAAAATCCGCCCTCTATAGTCACAGTCAGTGGCCATCTTGCCACACGTGTGGCTAGAAGCTGCCGTGGTCCTAGAGAAGAAACAGGAGTTACCGTTGCTGACGATCTCTATTGAAAACTGTTCAGTGGAAACGAAAAGTCTACGAAGCATTAATTCTGTAATGCTAAATTGGGGATAAAAGCATTTAAAATTATTATTAAAAGAAATTAGCTCAAGAGTGACAAAGAAGAACTAATTTGCCTTTTAGGGTTAATCTTTTCCTTGTTAAGTCCAAGACCATGGAATGGTCACTAAATAGGAAGGTTTGTTTCCCTTACAAAGGGGAAGGTAGCAATTCTTAGGGGTTCACTTGTGGCCCATGCTCTGTGACCATCTTTGTTGCTGATTATATTTTAAAGGAAAACGTTCACTGATCAAAAAGTCAGTTTGGATAAGGTCAGTGGTACACGTGCCTCCGACTTGCTTCCTTTTCATCTTGGGCTTATCTCTTCTGACTCCCCAGAGCCCAGAGGTCAGGGGTCCCCACCATTCAAAATGAATACGATGACAGTCTGAAAGTTTGTCCAAGAACTCAGGGCTTTGAGCGGTCCACTTGGTAGCAAATACTGTAACTTGAAAAGAGTATTTATACCGAGCTTATGAACAGTGAGTGGAGGCGGAAATACACTTACGTAGTTGATTATAACTATTAAAAACACCCTGCCTTCCAAACTACTAGAAAGCCTTTGAATTTACTGGTAACTAGTAACAGGTTCTGTATTTACAGAAACCAGTCACTTTCTTAGTTCCTTCAAGCTGGAGTTGGGCACAAGTCATTTTTACAACTCTAGAATTTTTTTTTCTGCAGAGAAAGAATGATACAGCCAGGTTGTCATAATTATGCAAAAATTAATAAATCTTTCCCTATTTCTGTTGCTCCAGTTTCTCTACTTTCACTCGGTCCCTTCCCAGGGTTCTCATTTCAAAAGGAGACAATGCTGATATAGATACAAAAACTCTTCCTT
The DNA here is from genome assembly GCA_963919715.1 of Microtus obscurus. NCBI lineage: Eukaryota > Metazoa > Chordata > Mammalia > Rodentia > Cricetidae > Microtus > Microtus obscurus. The sequence goes on from CAWTZC010002528.1 coordinate 19,378,210, forward strand.
TCTTCCAACAGAATGCCATTTGCACACGGGCAAGCCTAGTGTCATGCCTGCTCCCTGGACCCTCTTGGTTTCTTCTCTACCTTCCCTATGGCCACCACGGCTCAGCAAAGAAGCTTCACTTCATAGCAAATGGGGCCATCATCAAAAACTACAACTGGACATAATACAGAGATTGACAAATTGTGGGGAGCATCTGAGTCTATGGCTAAAGGAACACCATGGAAGAGGGGGAGGAGGCCGAAGAGAGAAAGAGGGGGAAGAGGGGGAAGATCTTAACCAGAACACCAGGAAGTCGGCTGTGAAACAGTCTCTCTCAGCGATGGTTGCATAACAAGACTGGAACAATGGAGCAAAATCAATAAACACGTTAACATGGGAGGGAGGAAATTTTATGAGGCCCCATCCCTAGGTAAAGAAATAAAAGAAACCAGTGAATGCTGGGAGAGGGGGGATTAGCCAGAGCTGCTTATCCGTACCAAGTGGTCATTCCTGAAACCAATTACATTCAACAAACAACAAAAGCAGACTCATCAGGTTGTATCTATATATTTGTGCATACACATACATATATGTGCATACTGTTACATACAGTAATAATTAATGAAAAAGGCTATCAATTTGAGACTGGGAGGGCATGGGAAAGATTGGAGGGAGGGTACCCGGGACAGGCTGGAGAAAGGAAAAGGAAGGAAGGAAGTGATGTAATTTTATTTATTTGAAATGCATTAAAATTGAGCTTCAAAAAAGATTTGGAAAAATAAAAACCCTTTTCAATTATCACAGCTTTAATATGTATGTAATATATAATGTACACATGTGTAAACATCTTCATATATTTGCCTCCCTCTAAGACAGAACAGACTTGATACTTAGGATTGTTCTCTTTAAAAATCAAACTGAATTAACTCTGGGTTCTCAGTCCCTGCTGATCAGAGAGCATTAATAAACACTTGATGAAAATCTTGTAATTCCAGCACGCTGGTGAATAAACATTCAGAGAAAGGCGAAATGGAAAGCCCCAGTTTTTAAGAGTGAGCGTCTCTTGCTGCAGTTCAAATGTTTGCTTTACAAGCACATTAGAAGTTCCTGCAGAACCTCTTGCTCTCTCTTTTGGACATATACGGCTTGCTCCTCCTATGGGGAGGTTGACGCTACCAGTAGAGTTTAAACAAAACGTGTGGTACAAGTCAGCACAGGCCGAATGCCTCTGAGTTCTTTTAGTTCTTGTGGTGGCCAGTGGGTGGAAGGCATATGCAGGTTTTTTTTTTTTTTCCCACAAGGAATTCTAAGTACTCTGAATAGTTGGTTGTAAGAATCAAGGTGACCACATACCTTCTCATTCTGGAACTTTTCCTCCTCGCCACCCCTTCTCAACATCCTCCCTTCTCATGAGAAGGCTCTTGAACGCTTGCCAAAAATAGAAAGCTGGGCAGAGACTGTTTCCCTCTCCTCTATGTTTTATTACAGCTACAGCATAATTCAATAAACATGATTATTTTTCTTCTGATAACAAGTTTATCTGGAGGCTGTGAGGAGGGACAGTATAATACAAATAGGAAAATATGTCCTTGGTTCTGCATTCAACTCATATAATCTAATTGTTACAGTGACGTGTTTATTATGAAGGCTGTGTCTTAAGTCCTCATGTAAAAGACAAAGTGAAGTCTCATGCAAGGGGAGTATTTGTTAAGGACCAGAACTAATTATAAGGAAAACTTGAGCTGTGTGCCCCACACCCAAAAGAAAAAGGGAGAAGTTGCGGGAGGTATAAGGCTGTGGTATTGATGTCTTCGTTGTATTAAAAGAGAAAACCCCTTGGGAAGGGCTCAGTAATTTGCTTCCTTTCACATTCTAGAAAAAATTCTAGTAAAAGGACATTTGGTCTCTAAGGATCAAGCCATGGTCTTAATTCTGAAATGTACCCTTGTGTTCTCTTATGCAGCCATGTTTCCAAAACAAGTCTTTTTCTTTCCCCTCTCTTTCTACAGACTTCTGCGACTTCTAGACCCCTCGACTGACACATCTATGATGCCTTCTGGACACCTTCATGTGGGGGCATTCAGGCTACTGAAGGTGGTTACTGAGCCACATTGTGTGGCCGAGCAGTTCGCTAGTTCCCGGGGTGTCACTTTACTCATGAGTGCGCAGAGAACATGCATAACCCACCTCCCAGACCGGCTGTGAGACTCTGGGAAAGCACTGGACAGATGTGGGTGTCCCTGTTCATCTGCAGCAGCCCAGGGACAGCATCACCACTGTGTTATTTCTGCCTGTTTGTCGCATCAATGACCTTACTACTCCCACGTTTGACCTTTTCATATGTTCCGCGTGTGAACTTCATCAGCCAGAGGCATGGGATTAGCTTTTATTCCCTCCTTTCCATCATGTCTCTGCTCAACTTATTATCAAATCTTGTGGATTTATATTTTAATGGTTTGGGGACCCATCTCATTTGTCTACTTAGAGACACATTCTCCCTTATTTCGACTACAAGAAGAGACTTTGGGTGATCTTCTCCTTGAACCCACTCTTGCATCCTGTCTCCTTACCATCGCCATAGTGATTGGAAAGAAATTTGACTGTGTTCACCTCAGCTTTTACAGTTTCTTGGATGCCAAAAGCATTTACGAAAGTCCTACTGTCTGATCACCTCTTAACATTCTTTTTTGCTCTTGGACCTTGTCACACCTGTCTTTTTCTTCTTTCTCCTCTCCTCCTCCCCCTCCTACCCCTTTCCCTCTTCTTCCTTTCCCCCTCCTTCTCTTCCTCCCACCCCTTTCCTCTTCTCTAGGTTTCATGTTTCTGACTGCAAGGTCTCCTTACTTGTTTTTCCCTCACTTCCAGAATATTCTCTTTTCTCATCCCATGGTTGATTATTACTAAGTATTCAGTGCTTAGCTTAAATGGCATTTCTTTGGCCACACACTCTTTGTCATATATTCAAATTAATTCTTGTCTTCTTTCCCTAGGATTCATTTAAAATGTAAGCATGCCGCTTCCCAGTTCCCTTTTATGTGAGCATACAAGCTCCATGAAAGCTGCCTTGTAGCTCCTCTTCGCCTTCCATCAGCAGAATGCCCTGAGCATATTTGGCATTCATTAAATGTTTAGTGCCTGACTTTGCTCACTTGGAAACTTAGAAATAGTTGAATATGTAGGAAGGCCTGTGTTTTAAAAATATCCACACCAGGTGTAAGGCATGTAGCTTAGCGATAGAGTGCATAAAAGAGACACTGGATTTAATCCAGTACCCCCACCTCTCTCCGTATCTTTGCCAACAGTGGGTGTAGTTCTAGACAGTTGACAGAAAATACTCAATACATGCTAACTTTTATGATTTACTTCTGAACATTCAAGTTTGATTGGACCTTATGGCTTGAGTTTTACATTTTAATGTAGTTTGTATTGGAGACAGTCTGATAGTTCCCTGACCTACTGACTTCGCCTACCTAGAGTTGTTCTGTGAAGCTGAGAATTCTGTGTTCATTTCCACTTTAATATGAAAACCATTTTAATGCTCCTAGGTATGAAGCCTGAGCTAGGTGCTATGAGGAGACATAAAGAGGCACTATGTCCAACCGAAAGCATCTTCCCAACCAACAGAGGAGATAAGAGAAGCATTTGGATATCGTTGGATATCGTGATTAGCTGCTTTTGCTGTTGATTTTACCAAAAGCCCACCAGAATCTACTTAAGGGAGGAACACTTTATTTTGAATCACAGTTTAAATCCATCTTAGTTGTGGCAGAACAGCTCAGCTCACATCCTGTAGGGACAGGAAGCAAGAGAATGAAAAAGGATTCAGTTAGGGACAGTAAGTGTCAAGGAGCTGCCCCCCCCCCCCCCCCGTGACCTATTTCCCGAAGCTTGGCCATCTCTTAGGCTTGTAGGATCTCCATAAATAGCATTCATATCATGAGCATATGCTTAACATATCCAAGCCATAATAATATCCAAAGGCAATAGATTCATGGAGGGGAGAGGATCTACTAAGGAACGTTCCAAACCCTCTTCTTGTCCCCTATCCAAAACTAGGAATTACAATCGCTGTAACTATTGTAACTGTAAGCATCAAGATTCTTTGTGTATCATTGCTTGCCTACAGTCACTCAGGGGAACTCTAAAAATATTTGAACTCGGCCTCAGTTTAATTTGAGACGCCACAGGACATGCTCTGTGTTGTGCGTGGTAGCAGGCGCATTCATATTTGGGGAAGGACCCAGCTCAGTTAGGAGAGAAGGCCATGCTTCCTCATTCTTTCAGGAAGGCAGCCTTGGGTGGGAGGGAGCTAACAGCAAGGTGTTAGGGCTGGGGAGGAACTGCCTACTCAGGCATGTCAGCACAAGGCACGTTCTTAGATGTCTATTAATGCCACAGAGAAATGTTCATAATCATTTTATACCACCGATCTTCAAAAACATCCAGGTGAATCTGTTTTTAGATTAGTAACCAAAATGTGTTAGAATGTGCAATAAAAATGTGCTCAGAAAAAAAAAAGTGACTGAATTAGCAATTCTTGGCTTTGAGTAAAATTTATTTAAAGCTGTTCTAAGAATATATGTAATAGAAGTAAGTGTGGATTATAACATTTGTGCAGGGGAAGCTACATCAAAATAAATTTAATTATAAATCAAGTGTAAAGTGTGGCGATAAATAAATCCTAGGGCCCATCTTTTGTTTTAAAGTCAAGATCATAGAGAAACAACGTAGGGTGCTTGCCTAGGTCACACACTAACTGTTTGGGGATGGTATCTTTCACACTGGCTAAATTTCTAAAGGAAGTGGGAGTAGCGATGTTAATTCTTACGATGCTATTTTAAGATAACTTACAAGTTTAATCTTTGTTCTGCTCATTATCGTTAGTTTTGAACAGTGTATTAATCAAGTTTCTCTAGAGCATCAGCTCTCAACCTGTGGGTCGCGACAGATCCCCACATATTAGATACCAGGCATATCAAATATTTACCTTATGAATCCTAACAGTAGCAAAATTACAGTTATGAAGTAGCAATGAAATTACTTTTATAGTTGGGGTCACCACAGCATGAGGGACTATATTAAAGGGTCACACAGCCTTAGGAAGGTTGAGGACCACTGTGCTAGAGGAACAGAACAAATATAATGAATATAATTGAAAGGGTGTTTATAAGACAGGTTTGTGTATTGCCCAGTATTGCACAATAGCTGTCTTCACACAGAAGGGGTTGAGAACTTGTTTCTGTTTAGTTCATGAGGCTGGGTAGCTCAGTCGTCAACCTGGAGAGACGCCGGTCTTCAGTCCATGTTGGAAGGCAGGTGGAGTTTGGTTCTGACATCAGGGAAGAATGGGTTAGCCATCTTGTGGTCTTGTGGCAGCCATCCTTCAGATGAAGTCTTTAGCAAGATGCACAGGGAAGCAGTCACAAAGCAACAGTTTTTTCCTTGGAGCCCTCTGCATCTAGTTAGCCCAGGAAGAGGCTGCCCGCATTTAGCGCGGGTCTTCTCACTTCAGTTAGCTCAATCAAGAAAATCGCTCACAGGTGTGCCCAGAGGTTTGCCTCTCAGCCGATAGCAGATCTAGCCAACTTGACAACCAAGATTACCCATCACAGTGTGCAAATTATTGTAGTGACATTACTCAATAAATTGAATGAATTACTTTTTAATCATATCCTATATAAATACTGAAATACATATTAAAATTTGCGATTATTATGAACCTTGATGTTATTATAAAAACTTACAATTTTAAGGACATTTTTATATCTGCCAGGCAGACCTGGCTTCCCCTCAGTAAGCTTCTCTTTGCCTACTCAGGTTTCATGATTCTGGATAAGAAATGGTAAATTGCTGTGATTTCAGTTAAAGAACACTTGCTAACAGGAGTTTATGGGACAGTTGCCAAAAAACCTCGGGCTTTACTACTGTCAATATGTGATATTATTTTCCCAAGAAGTCTTGAAAGGCTGGTTCCCAAAGGTGCCGGGAAAAAAGTCACTTGCAGATAAACAATTTTTTTCCACCAAAATATGAGCAGATTATGTGTTGTATCTGTTCAGTTAAATACAAGACCAGAGATTAGGGTATCATTCAAAATGAAAAGAAACAAGATCCACAGATTCAAATCATCACTGCTATGTAGTATTGACTAGCACGTTTGTTGACTCCAGAGTCAGGGAACTTCATAAGAATGTTAGCATTCAGTGTCTGTGTGTGGCCACGTTCAAGCAGAGATGACAAAGGGAGGCCTTTGGCCCTTGGCAGCTGCTTCTTTGCATGAGATCATTATTTTTCCCTGTCCTCATTGGGACAAGGTAACCTCTATATTTCAAAGACTGGACTGTCTTCATGCTGATGGCATAGCATCTGGTCCGCAGAGGGTCCCAGAACCTCACACTGGTAATCATTTTTTAGGTCTAATTCTCAGTGGATGGTCCATAGTTTTGTTTATTGTGCTTTTCCAGAGACTATCTTTTATATCTTTCTTCTTCTTTTCTAACCATAATTTTAGTCATCCTTTCTTTGTTTTCTATATGCATTTCCTAAACCAAGACACGCACAGTTCTTTCGGTACATATCCTATAAGAGTTGAAGACTTTTGGAGCCATCTTGTGATACACAAATACACACCTATATTTTACGTGGCAATAATGCTCATTATGTGTGATGCTTTGGATTATATAATTCCTCATGTTATAACCTTTTTGTCTATATTTAGCTAATCATTACATTATAGGAGACAATGTAGAAAGACCAATTTAGCCACAAATACTGTAACAACACTACCTAGTTTATAAAATAGTCTTTGAGGTATTTTCTTTCTTTTTTTAAAATTTCATTTTACATCCCAAACACAGTTCTCCCCTTTCTTCTCTGGCCCCTTTGCCATTCCCCTAGCCCTCCTGCCATCCACTCCTTCTAATGGGTATGGGCTCTCATGGGAAGTCAACCAAGTCTGGCATTAAATAGGGGCAGGACCAAGCCCCTCCCGCTGCATTAAGTCTGAGCATGGCATCCCTTCATAGGGAACCGGCTCCAACAAACTAGCTCATGTATCAGGCAGGGATAGATCTTGGTCCTACTGCCAAGGTCCTCTCGGATAGTCCAAGCTTCATCACTGTCTCCCTACAGATGGAGGGCCTAGTTCTTTCCCATGGAGGTTCCACAGCTGTCAATCTATAGTCCATGAGTTTTCATGAGCTTGGTTCAGCTGGCTTTGTAGATTTCCCCATCATGATCTTGAACTCCCTTGCTCATATATTGCCTCCTCCCTCTCTTTGATTGGATTTCTGGAGCTCGGCCTGGTGCTTGGCTGTGGATCTCTGCATCTGGCTTCATCAGTTACTGGAGCAAGGCTCTCTGATAATAGTTGGGGTATTCACCAATCTGATTACAGGGGAAGGCCTGTTCTCATACCTTGGTTAGTTTACTGGAAATTCTGTTTATTATTTGACAAATTAAAAGAAAGTTTTTGTTTACCAACAATGTATTTGTTTTAACTGTTCACAAATTTTATAATAATAAATTGTGCAGGGTGCTTTATCCCTTGGTTTGTTTAAGCTGAGATTGCCCAGATATCTGGGACCAATTGCTGGCATGGCTGTAAATAGAACTGTCTAGGATGGCAGTATGAGTTTTTTATCGCTGTCATAACAAATTATTTTGAACACGATGTACTGTTTTCAGATGATTGAAAGCAAAAACCTGCTTGTAAATTTTAGTATTAGAAAGTTGGCATGTGGATATAGTTTTTAATTCAGGCATTGAATTGATTTCTTTTCAGTGAACTGATTTTAGAATATTTGGGTTTTGGCGTATTGACTTGATCTTTATTAAGTGTATTATATCATTTGAGTTTTACTGGAATTCTGATTAACACACTAATTCGGAATAATTCTTTTTTGGGGGGACAAGTGGGTGGGTGCACTTCATATCCAGTCTTCTTGGTACAAATGATTTTAAATGCTATGACTCATATTGTAAAGTGTTATGTGTTGCCATTTTGACCCAAATTAGTGTCATAAAACTCGATCACTTAGCTAAAGTGTTATTTGGTAGATTTTTCTATTATTAAATTATTTTTTCCATTTGCAGTTGGTCATAGTCTATATGGGCTTTTTTTTCAAAATGTGTAAAAGTTCTCTGCACTAAACTTTTACCCAGTGGTTTTAGGATCCATTGATGATTCTTGTTTGAATTATTATATGATTATACAAAGGTAAGTTTCTAATATTTGTAAACTTTATTTTTATTTTTTATGCATATGGGTGTTTTGAAGCATGTACGCCTTTACACCATATGCGTGCAGTGTTGACAAAGGCCAGAGGAGGATCAGACTCATCTGGTGCTACAGATGGTTGTGAGCCATCATGAGGTGCTGGGAATTGAACCTGGGTCCTCCAGAAGAGCGGCCAATGTCCTTGAATGCTGAGTCATCTCTCTGGCCCTAGTTTTCTGATGGTAATGTTCCTTCTACGTGTGCATATTGGCTACTTCATGCATTGCTGGTTCAAAATGCCTGGGAAAAATAGCTTAAGGAAAGAGATTTCAGATAAACAGCTTAAAGTTACTTTGACTTATGGTCTAGAGATATACTCCACCATGGTGGGTAAAGAGCAACAGAAGGTGTGTGAAGCTCCTGGTCATATGACAGCCAGAGTCACGAAGCAGAGAGGCCAATACTGGAGCTCAGCTCACTTTCTCCTTCTCTTCAGCCTGGGACCCCAGCCCATGGAACCGTACCACCTATATTTAGGATGTATTTTCCACAGGAATTAATACAGTCTAGAAAATCTGTCACAGAGATCCCCAGAAGTTTGTTTTTGTGATTCTAAATCCCATCAAATCAATAATCAAGATGAGCCTTTACTTTTTAAAAAAATAATTTATTATTATTATTATTCTTGATGCTCAACTTAGCTCAAATCTACTACAATTGGGGAAGGGAGAGAGAGAGAGAGAGAGAGAGAGAGAGAGAGAGAGAGAGAGAGAGAGAGAGAGAGAGAGAAAGAGAGACTCCCCGACTGGTTTGGTATACCCTCTGTCTAAGATACAAAATCACTAACTTTTCTTTTATTTTCTGAGACATGGTTTCTCTTTGTAGCCTTGACTGTCCTGAACTCACTCTATATACCAGATTGGCCTCGGACTCACAGAGGTTCGCCTGCTTGTGGCACCCAAGGACCATCTTTGTTTGTCTGATCTTTCCTTGCTAGCACACTTTTCAGAACTCATATCTACCTTGGGTCCCATATCCAGGGCCTGGCCTATCCAGCGAGCTCTTCAAGTGCTATCCCTTAGACAAGAGCTACAGGCAGTTGACAATGGAGAATTAGTCTTTCACAGCCATGAGCCCCCTAACTGGCCATTCAACACCAAGTACTCAGCTCTGAAAATATAAACACACTACAACACTAAATGAACTCAGTAGGTTGTACTTATATATTTTTGCATTTATATGTTACAATAATAGCTAAAGAAAGAGAGATAAAGATGGATATTTAGTCAGGAAACATCATTGTTTTATGGGATATTAAAAATACCCACACACTGGCTTTTAAACCATTAGGATATTGAAATTGAATTGACCCCATATCTTCAATTCATATTTCAGTATTGTTCATAGTAACCACTGGTTACATACAATTTCAAAGGAAGAGAGGCACAAACCTACCACATGCCTAACAGGGAATCTGCAATGACAGTTACACTGATGATTACACCAAACATTATAATTGTTACTTCATTTTTATTTTCATTGTTTATGATGCTGGAAAAGGAACTTAGGACCTCATTCATGTTGGGTAGTTCTTTAATACTGAGCTATATGCTCATCCTTAAAAGTGTACCCATGTATATGTGTGTGCATATGTGTACCTATTTGTGTGCATGAAGACAGATGCATGTATGTGATCATATCAATCTTAATCACTAGAAAGCTTATAAAAAATACAACCAACACATCATTGCTAAGGCTTCAACTATTCCTTAGATCAGGTCCCTCAGAAACTAAAGGGTGAGGTAAGGAATCTGCTAAAACTTTCTATTGGGAAATCAATTCAATCCCAAGGAAGCCATTGTGAAAAGAAGAACGAAACAATGATAGAGAATCAAATGACAATGTCTTCTGGCCTGGTCTTTGAACCACCTTGTACCACACATGACTGCTTAATCAGTCTCAGAGGGCCTCTTTCCAAAAGGCTGAATTAAACCATTGAGCTCAGGAATGCTATTGTCCTATCCTGTGGAGAAGAATTTAACCTTTAGTTCTTATGTCCCATTGCTCGGTGGATTCCTCTAAAATTGTTTCCTTCCATGAACTACAGTTGTGCTAGTGTGTTTTCTGAGCACTTGCAGTGGGAGCATCTGCCTCAGTGGGGAAGTCGAAGGCAAAGAAGATGGAGGATGGTCTGTTTGCAGGGAGTCTGGGCTATTGGAGAAACTTATTGACGCTTGCACAAAATTTGTCATGGGATTGGACAAAAACTGTTGAGAGTATCTGTGGCGGGATAAGAGAGGTGTCTGATAAAGCCACACTCGTTTCTGCATTTGAATCAGATCTCTGTTTTTTATTTATGAAGTAGAGACACAATAACTATCTATGATACGTTAAAAATATAAAATAAGACTCATTGTCTATTCCCTAAATAAGACTTTTTTTCTGTTTTCATATTCATGCGGCCCATGAATGACTCAGGATTTTTTGGTTTAAAATGTTAGAAAAACTTGGCCTTCTTCTTGCTCAGCAATTACATTAGGAGACTTTTCATCCTGACCCAATGTCCACGATGGCCATTGAATCTTTTATCTCATCCTCTCTCACCTAAGCTACCATTTTCCCTCAGGTTTCGAGTACATTTTGCTCGGAACTGCCACCTGATGTTTCTCTCTCCTCCCGCGACATCTTTCTTTTGCCAGAATAATCCTCCAGAGGCATCTGGCCATATATATTTTTTCTTCTTCTTCAAAATATCAATTGCTTCCAAGAGTCTATTAAATTAAATTAAGCCTCTTTCTGAAGGAGGCTTACACAAATTTACACAAATTAACGAAATCTGGCTTTTCTAGTTCCTTCTATTTCAGCAGTATTCTTATACTTAATTGCAGCCCCCAAACTGGATTTCCAGTATTCTTGGACACAGTGTGCTTTCTTAAAGCATAGCCTCTTCTCTATTCTTTACCAGTCTCAAGAGCCTTTCTTGCTACCACTTTGAAACCATCCCTGTTTTTTTTTTTTTTCCAGACAGGAAGCATGGGTACCTTGGTCACACCTGGTTTCATCATGACCACCACTGAATCTGTTGCCTTGATATTCTTTGCCTATCGTGTGGGCTATCATTTATTATTGGTGTTATTCTGCCCCCCCTAAAGAGGTGGAGGGTTATCCAGGGTACCCCTTAATAGAGCTACAGTACTATTTCAAGTATCTCTCTAGTTTAGGACCTAGGTTTAAGGCTGGGAAAAAATAAATTGGGCCGGATCAGATGATGGGGATCAGAGGGAATTATACTGCAAAGACATTCATCCTTTATTCTTCTAAATGAATTATTCTGGATCATAGACATCTATGGGAAGATTTTATTCCCTTCTGTGTTGAGAAAGCTGTTTTACATGATGGAGACAGATACAAAAAAAGTGTTTTAAAAGATAGCCGGGTGGTGGTGGCGCACATTCTTAATCCCAGCATCGGGAGGCAGAAGCAGGCAGATGTTTGTGAGTTCGAGGCCAGCCTGGTCTACAAGAGCTAGTTCCAGGACAGGCTCCAAAGCTACAGAGAAACCATGTCTTGAAAAACCAAAGAAAAAAAAAGAGTTTTTAAAGATAGTATTAAGTATTTGCTGTTTTGGACCATCTGGTAAAACTGGGATGGGGACGGAAGAATATCAGGTAGTGAATCCCAAGGCGGCCATTGAATCTCCTATATCCACAGTGTGCAATTACAAGCTGACAATAAATGCAAGACATTTATAAAATGTGGCAAATAATAGCTCAAACAATTAGTGTGGACACAGTCATCTGACATCGTTTTGTTAAAGTCACATGAAATCCGGCTCCGTTGACTCACTTCCAGTCCTCGGTTGTCATTTGCTTTAGTTGGGTGGAGCTATTTTTACTAATCACCCGGGGAGAAATGAGTCTTACTTCATGGAAGCTAACATTTTGTACTAGTTAGAACATATTTTGGTAGGAAAAAGATGAGGGCTAAAAATAGCAACCTGGAAAAGCCATTTTTATCAGGCCGAGTTGACTGAGAAAGGTCCTAGAGCTTTAGTCTTAAAGATGAGATCTGTTTTTCTTTTTAGTTATCTCAAGAGTGATGAATAAAAGATTATTTTTTTGGCAAATGGAACTTTATCTATGGAGAGGACGTTTCTTCTAAGGAGAAAACTGGCTAATTTTGGCTCATTTCCCTAGGGTCCCAGTTTCCTATCTGATGGGAATCGAGGAGCTCGATTGTTTATACTTGAGCAAAGACAGCAGGGCCACTCTCTAGAGAGTGACCTTTTGCTCTAGTGACAGCGGCAGAGTCTAAGATTCCGGAATTAGGATTGTAGGGCATTGGGGGTGCAGCTTCTTGAGCCAAATGTGATGTAAATGTGAGTTCTGGGAACACAGGACCTGTCAGTTTCGAATCTGTTGCCCCCATCACTTCTGTACAGGATTGGTGATGTATCAGAGTGCTGGCTGAGCTCTTGGACACCAAATTCAGCCTGGTCTCGGTTTGGTGTGTGTTCAGATCCCGGTGTCATAATGGCAGAAAAGGTGTTTCTCCTTTCACCGATGTGATAACTAGCAATAAATGATACAAAGCAGCAAAACCAAAATCCCTATGCTTGTGCACCAAGAAGTCATAAGAAAATGTTTAATCCTTAAAGGTGACCATTCCCATCATTTTGTCATCCTTCTTTATGCTGTTATGTGTTGACAAGCACATCATATTTCACCAGCAAATTCTGTATTGATATTGTTAATCATTAATATATATTTTTGTGTGTGAACAGTTGAGTGTAGACATGCGTGCCTGCGTGTGTATGTGCATGTGAAGTTGCTCTCCGTCCTACTTTTTTGAGACAGTGTCTCTCCTCAATCAGAAACTCACCCATTCAGTAAGATTACCTTGTCAGAGAGCTCAGGGAGTCTCCTGTCTGTGTCGACACCTCTGGGCTTGCTTCCCAGCTTCAGCTTTTGTGTGGGTGCTAGGGTTTGAGTTGAGCTCTCCATGCCTACACAGCTAGCTCTTTACCAACTGAGCGATCTTCCCAGCGCCTATCTTTTCTCTACATGGTAGGTGCTAGAGTTTGGATCCACAACATCCTTCAAACACTCATGCATTAAGGTTCTCAGCAAAGCATTGTTGAGAGGTAAGAACTTCTAAGTAGTGAGACCTTAGATCTGAAGCTAAGGGATCTGGGACGTACCTTTGACATGATATTGGGAGTCTCTCTCTCTCTCTCTTTGCATTACAGTTTTGCTTTGAGGCAAGTCATTTTGCTTCTTCATGGACGCCTCATTGCCATGTGTTGTTTCTTGCCACAGAATGACAAAAGGGCCAAGTGACCATGGAATGAAACTTCTGAAGCTATGAACCGAAGTAAACCTTTCTTTCCTGTAAGTTGATCATCTCAGGTTTTTGTTACCACAAAGGAAACTAACTAATACAGCAGGTATTCCTTACAGTTTTACTTTTAAAGATGTTATTTATTTACACGACTGTTTTGACTTGGTTTAGAAGATACAATTCAACTAAAGAATATTGATGTTGATTATGTATCTCTCACTCCTTAATATTCAGATCTCACAAACTTGTTTCATTGGCTGTCTTTAGAAATTTAAGAAGCTTTGCTTGATTTTTTTCTTTATGACCAATTAAACTTCTCTTATAAATCAATGCTTGAGGTTTTTAATCTTAAAATCAAACCTTTCACATGTTTGCACATTTGCTTTTTGCTAGAGGAACAGATTGTAAGTAGCAATAGAGGAGGGGTTTATATCCTTGTGTGTAGTATTAGGAGCGGCAGGCTGTGTTCCCCCGCACCCGGCCGCCCGCATGGCTTAACTTATGCCCCGAAATAATTACACAGAAACTGTATTCATTTAAGCACTGCCTGGCCCATCAGTTCCAGCTTCTTATTGGCTAGCTCTTACATCTGGACTAGCCCATTTCTGATAATCTGTTTAGCACCCCATGGTGTGCTTACCGGGGAGATTCTAGCCTGCATCTCTCTGGAGTGAGAACATCATGGCGACTCCTTCTCAGCTTCCTTCTCCCAGAATCCTCTTCTGTCTACTCCACCTACCTAATTTTCTGTCCTATCAGGGCCCAGGCAGTTTCTTTATTGAACCAATGAAATCAACAGATTGATATATGACACTCCCACATCACTTGTGTTTCTCACTCTTGAGTAGGTGTGTTTCCACCATTTCCTGGATTCCTTAAACTTGAAAAATGTACAAACTCCTTGAAGATACACACATATACATACCCAGATATGTATACAGGTACACATTTACACATACATACACACATATTCTCACACAACCTAAGGATCTTCTCCCCTCTGAAAAAAAAAATCACTCTCCAGTTTGAGAAAGACTGACATAAGAAGGTGTGATTTTATTCTATGGGAATTGTTTTTTATATAGCTGTAAGTGGATTGTGGATTTATAAAGGAGTAAAATAAATTATTAAATGATTCCATCAACGTTAAAAAATTTCATATTTTCACGAACGTTTTTTTTTTTTGTTTTGTGTGTGTACTTGGGTCTTTTAGTAGTACTAGGACCAATGGAGTCTTTGGGGCAAGACAAGGGGAATGGTTCAAGCTCTTGCATTACCCATTTTCCACTCCCACAGTTTGCCCTGTGCTGCATCCTTTGTCGAGGGTAGGGAGGAGGCTGCTATCAGAGCTGGGATCTTGTTTGCTCTGGAATCAGAAGTGCTGGGCACTCAGAGTTTGTTCCCGATCGCTCCTCATCTCACTCTTGGCGGTAGCATAATTTCTATGGCTGGCGGATTGGAGTGGAGGGACGGGATAAGAGTAGACACAAAGGCCTGACTCCTTGCTTCAATTCAGCTCCAATCTGAGGAGATAATCCCTCTTCTGAGGACCCTGTGGGATGCACCACGGCCTGAGCTGAGACTGCATTTCCGTTTCCCATGTCTCATCCGATTTTATTCAAATCCTTGTAAGCATAACTGATGTAAACATCCCCAGAACAATCATTCGTATGAAAATATCTGGCTCAAGAATCCGTACCAAAAAAAAAAAAAAATGGTGAAGTCAAGGAAATACTTAATTCAAATAAAAGAGAACGATTTCTAGCTGTGTTTAGTGTAAGGCAGGACAAGCGGGTCTGCTTCTCAGTCAACAGATATCTTCTAAGCTCCTTCTTCGCATTTTCCGAAAAGGAAATTCTTGACTCTAACCCGTGGATGTTGAATATCTGTGAGAACCTCTTCATTCTGGGACACAGTTTCTCAGAGCTCTCTTATCCCTCCCTAGAGGCAAGGATCTGCACAACAAAGTGGCTTCAGCTAATTCAGGCCAAACCAGACGAACCCCTAGGACCAGCTCAAATGATCTCTTTTGGTTTTATGAACTGGCCGAGTAAATAGAACAATTAACGGCCAATCTTCGCTCTGGGTCATGTAGGTGATATAAAATTATAACGCAATATTAAAGCTATCAGAGCTTAGCTGACGTTATGAGCGTGGCAATACAGTGTAAATCAGGAATAGGAGTTTCTCCATGGTTTTATGGGGGACTAGAGGCCAATCCTTTCATCCTTTAGTAATCTTAAGTGGGAACAATTTGTATTGAGTTCCAGTAGCTGGAGGTGTGCCTGGATTACTGAGGAGTAAGTATTTGAGAAACGCACAGGGAGAACACAGGGCAACAGTGCTCAGAGTGGGAATTTAGTTTTAGAGCGTGGTCTTGTAAACATGAAGTAGAAAAGAAGGCAACATCATCCTATGACTTGTATAAATAATTAGAGCCCCAATCCACCTTAGGCTCCGACCATCTCATTTGAATCTTTTTTTGGTGTGTGGTTGATTTTTTTAAAAAAGAACTGCAAGAAAATTCCCCCACCCCCACCCCCAGGGTAATTGCCAAATCTATTCTTTTCCTTTGCATCGTTCAGGTAAATTAACCATATCTGAGATAATATTTAGATCAACATACCTGGGCACCTCTACCATCTGAATCAAGTTCTAGGGTAACCTTCCAACATATGAACAAGAGAAGAAATAAGTGAGCTGTCACCCCAGCAACAAAGCTTCCATGTTCCTTTTGCCTAGCCATCGACAGGCGTTGGGATGAGCAGTGGAACACAATGGTGACACCAAAGGCTGTCATTTCACTATGCTGTGTGTGTGTGTGGGGGGGAACAAAAAAAAAACCAACCAGAAACAAGATGAGATGCCTAGTCAAAATGGAAGTTAGTCATGAGACACAGTGCAAGCTCCAGGGCTCGGCTAATTATTATTATCAAATGAAAGAGCTGGTTTAAAATGTGGCAGCCAAGAAGAACTCCAGATGTAGACTGAAAAGATAATTTCTTTGCACGGTCTTCGCTGATGGTGTTTATAAAAGTGAATGTCAAGGTAAGCTTGGCAAGCAACAAAAGAGATGAGTCTCATTCCTCGGGCCCCATCCCCAGATGCTGTCTTTTACCTTTCGGAGCATGCACGGGTCTGCGGCTGGGTTTCTGCCGGGGAGAAGTATGCAAACACTCAAGGAGCAGCAGCACAGTCATTTGTCATGGGAGCTTTGTTTTCATTTCTGTGATTTGGAAAGACCAAGTTTCCAAAGGCAGAGGTCCGTGTCATCGCTCTGCACTCGAGTCCTTGCTTGCACTCTGGACGCTGTAAAGCAGCTAGGTAAAAAAAAAAAAAAAAAGATGCGTTTGGATGAAAGAGCGTGCAAGCTTTGAGTCGAATGCCCCCTTCCCGTGTCTTGGTTTTATATCAAACAAAAGCAAGATTGTTTAGAGAGTAGAAAGGTGTGGAGAACAGTTGTCAGGACCTTGGCTATTTTTTACTTTATGCATATTCCCCCCGGCGACTACATCTGTGCTATCAAGTACTATGTCATAACCCATGGAGCCAACAAGTATTTTGAAGTGAGAGTGCCAATACCTTCCAGAATACATTGAATTTGAGAATAAATGTGCCACCTAATTTATCCATTAATTGATTGGATTATTTGTCTATTTTCTATTGAATTTTTAAAATTCTTCTTCTATATTTTGATCCTCTGGGGGCTAAATATTTGCCATAGACACTAAAGGATGTCTTCTCTGTTGGTTGTTTCTTTTGTTGTGCAGAACTTTTAAATTCGATTTATTCTCATTTATCAGTCCCTGCTATTATTTTCTGACCCACTGGAACCCTACTTAGAGAGCCCTTGCCTAGGCCTACATCTTTTTTTATTCCTTTTAAACATATTTTTTTAATTGGTTCTTTGGGAATTTCACATCACACGCCCCAATTCCATTCATTTTCCAGTCCCTCCATATCCACTCTTCACCCTTGTAGCCTCCCACTACCAAATTAAAAGAACAAAAACAAAACCGAAAAAACCCACTTGATTCTTTCTTCCTTACTGGCTCTCTATCACCTATTCATTCCTCTTCGCAGCACTGGGAGCTGTAGTGTGTCATGCAGTGTACCCTTTTGCCCAAACAGCTTTGCTTGCAAAGATCATTGCAATGTTGGTATGGTTCAAGGTCTCCAGCTTCTGGTACATCATCAATACTGGACCCTCGCCGGAATTCCCCTTAGATATCCTGCTGTTGCCCTGAGTCATGGATATCAGGCAGTCATGGTTCTACAGGACCAGTTCCCTGTCTCACTCTAGCAAGTCATACTGGTGTAGATGTTGGGGTGGATTTACTCCGAGCACTGGATGTGGGCCTGCCTGGTAGCTGAGCTGTTCAGCCTGGGCCTCAGCTAGGACCGCCCCCGCTCAGGTGTGGGGAGGAGCTATCTCTTTGTTACCTTGGTGAGGGTTGCTCTTGGCTCTCCTGAGTATGGGGGGGCAGGCACAGCTCTCCCAGGGCCTGCGAGGGACAGGCCAGCCCAGCACAGCCCTTGGACTTCAACAAGCTATACCTACATGTTGAAGTGCTTATCTCTAGAATTTTGAAAGTTTCAGGTCTTACATTAAGGTCTTTATCTAGTCAGAATTGGTTTTGTACATACACACAATTTTCATCTATAAAGAAGAATTATGTGTTGTTTGCTGGAAAATGAACAGGATGAAAGATGGCATTTTATTTTCATCTTCTCCTTGCCTCTAGAAGCCACAGACATTGAATGTTTTCTTGCAAGTGTGGCATCTAGAGGCAAGGAGAAGATGAAAGTAAAATGGCATTATTATGAATGTGAGGGGGAATATCATGGGGGTTAAACGGTCAGCTACCATGACAAGCATGTGCAAACGCTACAACAAAGCCCCGCCCTTTGCGTAGTTACTAGGTGTTGAGATGCTGATTATAAAGCCAGGAAGACACCACTTTGCAGGCTACTCGGCATTCCATAATGAGGTTGGGATGCTGCTTCCTCAACAGCGATGTCTTGAGTGACTCTTTCATGGTTTTAACTTTACCTTCGTTTCCAAACTTACCTACATCCTCTGATATATGTAACCTCACTTCCTCCTTGCTGTCGTTATTTCCTGATACCTGAATTTGGTCTCATCGCTTCCTGAAACTTTTGACAGTCACCAGTGATGCTTTAGGACGAGCACGTGAAGACGTTTTAAGGCTGATTCATTGTTTTGCCTTCCCCATAGCACGGGTCTTGTTGATCATCCACCCTGTCTCACAATGCTTCCTTGTTCTCTAAATTCCACAGAGCTATGAAACTCACTCTCAAAACCAGCATGTCTTCTGCAGGTTAAAATCATGAAGTCATTTTTGATGCACCCCTACCTGTTTCCTTCTAAGCCTTCCTATGTCATATTCTGCCTTTATGGCTTTAAATCTCACGATTTAAATCTACTGTCATCCAAGTCCGGAGTCATGCTTGTTCTAAACCGAGTTTGTGTCTTGTTCCAATCATTCCAAAAACTGCTGTGTTTTTTCCTTCACGAACCCTCTTTTTTTTTTTTTTACTGAATAATCTTTGCCCTCATGTTCGGTGGCTGGATTCAAGCTAGTGGCAAACACATCTGTTCTAACAATACTTTTTTTTTTTAATAACAGAAAAGCACTTTCTGTGAAGATGTAGGGGAATAGCATTTGCCATGAATAGATCAGGGCATTGCTGAAACCCTCCTCAGAGAAGCTTCTTGCTTGGGAACAAAGAGAGACCCACAACCGGACAGTTCGAAGAGAGTGAGAGATTTTGGAGTGCTACGTCCTAAATGGGATTTATTTATTTATTTATTTATTTTATCAATGCTCTCCCCTCAAGGCTCAGGGATCTGAGTGGAAAAGGGGGAAAGGGGGCTCTAAGAGCCAGAGGAGATGGATGACTCTAAAGAAGCAGTGTCTTCCAGGGACAACAGGATTGATACACAAATGAGCTCATAGAGACTATGGTGGTATGCATGGGACCCGCACACAATTCGCACAGACCTGCGCCAGGTGGGATACAGCCCTGTGAGGGGGAACTAAATGAGCATTCCTTCCCCTAATCAAGAAGTTATTTGCAATTGATGCCTTCTGGGAAAAGCAAAATCAATTTTCTCCAGTAGAGTGTCACTGTCTACATCAACCACACTCCAAGATAGGCCCCATGCCTAGGAGTAGTTGACCAGAACAAAATGAACTCTTTGATTTTTTTGTTGGGTTTTTGTTGTTGTTGTTTTGGTTTTGGTGATTTTTGTCTTACTGGTTATTTGTTTGTTTTGATTATTATTATTATTTGAGACAGGAGAGGGGGAGAATATTAAATTGGATAGTGAGGAAAGTGGGGGAGGTTCTGGGGAAGTTGTGAGAGCGAAAATACAATAAAATTATATTGTATGAAAACTCTGCCTGTCCTGGAACCAGCTTTGTAGACCATGCTGGCCTTGAATTCATAGAGATCTGCCTGTCTCTGCCTCCCAAGAGCTGGAATTAAAGACACGAACCACCTCCATATGGCTATTTAATTTTTTTTAACACACAAATGTTCATAGTATCTTATTTTCTTTATTTGTTTTTATACAGTATATTCTAATCATGGTTTCTCTTCCCCAAGCTCTCTGAGATTTCCCCCACCTCCCCTCCCATTTATCATAAAATGTGGAGGTCATTCAGAATCAAATCAATAGGAAACATTCAGAATTTTCTTCTATTAAGTCAGCTGTAGTTATCCAAAAGTCCAATGTGGTCTTTATAATGAAATGCTAGTGGCTACTATAATTTCATATTATTAATGAGTTTCTAGGCTAGTAGAAGAAAAAACGTCATCTAATTGATGTTTTACTAAACACCCAATTACCGCTTAGTTACAGATGCTTTTAGAATACTTCTTGCTGAGTAATTGTTCCTTTTTTGTTTACATAACAAAGGGCGTTGGTAGCAGGTTTCAAAGGGATAGCTTTAGCTGCCTGCTTTGATGAACTTGTTTAGGAACAAAATTGACCCAAATCTCCTGCCAAATTAGATATTTGACCCAAAACGGATCAGAGCACTGACGTTTAGCTTAGTGCTCAGGACTTAATCTACTTTTCAAACAATAATTAATGCTGAAAAATATCCGAGTGTTTAATTTTAATCCCGATTTTACAGATGAGGAGCCAAGGGGGAAGAAGTTAAAGGGCTTATTTAAAACACATCACAGATTCACAGCAAGCCGGGACTCCATGCGCGGGTCTCCGCTCATGTTTGGAAATTCGTTCCTGCCTTGATCTTCTGCTCGTACAATCGCTAGCGTTTAGGCCTGAGAAGTTGGTGCTTGATAATTGGCCTTCTCCGGTGCTAATATGCTAACTGGAAGTTTCCATTAACATTTGATCTCTGGGCTGAGACCTGGCTTATGTTCATAAAAAGTGAATCTCTAGCTGAATTTGTGTCATTATTTTGGTTTCTCCCAACCCTTTGGATAGAAGAGTCAACTGGCAGTCTCCATGAAAAAAAAAATCACAAAGTTCCACATATATGTTAGCAAAGAGCATATAATTGTTTACAAAGAAATCAATTAATCTGGGCTCATAATTTCTTTCTCCGAGGCATAGATTCATCATCATATAACACTTGTAGACTCTCACAACGCAGTCAAAGAGATGTACAGGGGAATGCAATAAAATGCTCTATTTCTTCACAGGGTACAGAGAATTTCTGCTGAAGCCTGCCTGCCGCTGGGTATGGGCTTCTTTATTTTAGGAAGAAAGGCTTCAAAGTGTAACTGTACTTGTCAAGCCACTCACTTGTTGGTAAGATTATTTTCATCTCTCCCCCGCCTTCATATCTGTGGTTTGTTCCTCAAGTGATGGTTATGGTAAAAGTTCTTTAGTAAAGTTGTCGTAAGAATTAGGTAAAGTGGTCCTGTATGAGTGTTTAGCACAGTGCTTGGCATGTGGCAGGAACAGTGTCATTAGTAATGTTATCCGTCCTCTCATCTTATTCCTCCTTGATATTAAATGATGATGGCTATTAATGTGACGATGGGAACAGTATCCTCAACACAAACAGGGATGGGGATAGTACGTGATTATTTTTCCGTCCTTGTATTCCAAAGACTGGCTATGAACACTTACCCTAGTCAGACCTAACGAAGGCTATAATATGACTATTACCTACTTTAGTTGTCAAATGATTCTGGTACTCAGCACAGATACTTCAAGCTACAATTAAGCAGCCAAAGTCAAGGAAATACAATCTTTCTCTTTTAGAATAAGTAAGAAATGGCAAGAGCACAATAACTGGCTACAGCTGATCAGGGAGTCAGTTGTCTCTAGATAGTGGAATCAAGAAGGAAGGCAAAAATGCAAAGTTGCTATTGATCTGCTGTATTACCAACACAGATGCTTTCTGAGTGAGTGTCTGTGAAGTGGCGGATGCATAGCTAGTTCCTGTCCTAAGCACAGCCGCTAGACATGCCTAGGACGATAGACACGGAGATTGCCTTGCTTAATAAATCATCAACTTCCTTTCAGTGAGTGAGATTGGAAAGCTAAAATCCCACCTTTCCCAGACTCTATTAAAGCAGGGATGTCTGTCCGATGTGATGTGAATTAAGGGTATTGAACAGATTCATGTGAGGCTCAACTCAGATCTTTAATTACCCTATGTAGAGAGGAGGAGGGCAAACACCTGTTTTCCCTAGTGCCCGGAACCAGGGCTGGTCTGGTGCTGGGTTATGTTTTACTCTTTTGACTTTTTTGGCTCTTTAGTCTTTCTTAACGTTTTTGGGGGAGCCTACCACCTGGGTCCCAAATAAATCACACACAGTGGCTTATTCTTAGTTATGAATGCCCAGCCTTAGCTTGGCTTGTTTCTTGCCAGCTTTCTTAACAATTATCCGGTCTACCTTTTGCCTCTGGGTTTTTATCTTTGCTTACTTCTGTATATCTTACTTTCACTTACTCCGTGGCTGGCTGGGTGGCTGAGTGGCTGGCCCCTGATGTCCTCCTCTCCTCGTTCTCTTGCTCCTCTTCTTCCTCATTTCTCCTTTTATTTGTCCTGTCTGTCAGCCCTGCCTATCCTTGCTCCTGTTTTGCTCTTGGCTGTTCAGCTCCTTATTAGACCATTAAACGTTTTAGGCAGGCAAAGAATCACAGCTTCACAGAGTTAAACAAATGCAGCATAAACAAAAGCAACATACCTTAAAATAATATTCCCCAGCAGTTCCGAAGGTAGCTGTTGTAGAAGCTGCTGTCTCAGAAGTCTGTTTCTGCGGTTGGGCCTTGGCTGTTGTCCTAAGACACTTTGCTTAAGCTTATTAACTTAACTATTCTAATCATTCTGTAAAACTCTTAATACTTGGGAAGGGTAGCATTCTCTTTCTGTCCAGAAAGGTCAATATGGATTCCATCTGCTGTAACTGAGCCTTGACCAATAAACGGTTTTCTCCTGGTTAGAATTTTCAGTGTTGAAATTTGAAGGCACATGGAATGAATTCCAACTTCATTCTTTCTTCTCATCTTTTTTTTTTTTTTTTTTTTTTTAAATCTTGCCTTGGTCAAACTCCACTTCCCTCCTTAAATATTCCCTGATGCCCCCCAGCTAATTGACTTTCTTTGATCCTCTGGTTTTACAATTTAATAAGAGTGTGGGTTTGTTTGCTTTGACGTATTCTGTTTAATTTCGATCTCGCCTTCTTACTCGCCAGATGCAAATGCTTTGTGGGATGCAATATTAAAATATTACTTAAAAACCTTTGCATTTCCACGGTGCTTATCAGGGTGTCCAGGTGTAGTGAGGGCCGGAGGAATTTACTCAGTATTACCTAGGCAGGCTCCCTTTGAAACACTGTGTCTCGGGCTCCTTTACCAAGACTTTGGACAATAACACACTTGCTGATGTCTGCTCAATCTCTTTTCCTGTTTCTTGAGCTGCAAACCCATCCGATCCATCATGCCCATGAATTTGCACTTGAACATGCTGCTTATACCCTAGGTCAAGCATTCTTCAAACGGGATTCATCGCCTGTACCCTCAAGCCTTCCTTTCCTTTCAGATTGCTGTTAACAAGCAGGAGACCTCGTTTTCCACACCATCTAAGCAGTAACAAGTTGAGAACAAAGTTGAACAGCAAGGATTCCAGAGGTAAGGGGACCTGGTTAGGCTCACCCTGGCTCTGTCACCTGCTGATTTGACTAAGTGGCTTCATTTCTGATTACTTTAGCTTTTTGTATAAAATGTGACTGATAACCACACCTCCTGTTAGAAGGGTTGAATAAATGAGAATATTAGAAAGTGCTTATGGTGCCTAGCTCATAGTGAGCATGTTTAATATTACCGAGTTTTTAAATTATCTTAGTGTTGTGTGATTCTTATTAAATAAGAGATTTAAAACGAGTATCTCTCAGAAAATACATAGAAGTCAGTACGTTTTCTATTTATGCAACATCTATCCACTCCACATTTATGAAATTAAATACAGAATAACTTCTTTAAACTCATCTTATCTACTAACTTTAACCTCCAAAAATTTAGCATCCACAGATAGGGTTAAACCCTGGAAACCTGTTAATGAAGTATGGTCTGCTTTAGGAGAATCATAAAGACCTGCTGATGTTTATATAGCTCTTCCAGATCAACACTAAAACTTGACAATCCTTTTGTACCTCTTCTTTTTAACCGATGCACTGACTACAATTTGTTAAATTTTGTGAGCTCTTTTTATATTGTATAAAGTAGGATGGAAAAAGCAGCAAAAAAGTTTTAAAACTAGGAATTGAAATAAAAGCAAGATGTGTAATTATCCTCCTATTATCTTTTTTAATATTTATTTATTTATTAAGTATATGGTATTCTGTCTGTGTGTATGCCTGCAGGCCAGAAGAGGGCACCAGACCTCATTACAGATGGTTGTGAGCCACCAAGTGGTTGCCGGAAATTGAACTCAGGACCTTTGGAAGGGCAGGCAATGCTCTTAACCTCTGAGCCATTTCTCCAGCCCCCCCTCCTACTATCTTTTAACCTTATTTTAAAACTTTGTTATCTGCTGTACAATACATAAACTTGCTGATACATGAAGACAGCCCACCATACCTGAAGCCTAGACAGGTTAGTGAACATGTATATGGAGTTTAGAGTTGTCTTTTTCCTACTTTATTGGGAAAATGACTTCAGAAGACTTGCTTTTTAGCCATTAAGACAGGTCATGGAAATAGAAAATCAGCGCATGCTCACTGTCTCCTGCTTTTGACCGAAGATGCTGTTGCTTCCAGAAGATGTTATTGCCCTGAACCCCCACTCTTCGCTACTCAGGCTCTGCCATGGTCCTGCTCAGCACACACACAGTGAGTAGAAAGACAGGAGTCTTCTGATACCAGGCAGACTTTTGTTTACTAAAGAGAGCCAGTCTGTTTCTACTTCCCAGTCATGTTCTGGGGATCCTGAGACTCAAAGATCTACAATCACTTAAGATTTTTCATGTCTATTTCACAAAGGGAAATTACTTTCTTTTCTTCTTCTTCTTCTTCTTCTTCTTCTTCTTCTTCTTCTTCTTCTTCTTCTTCTTCTTCTTCTTCCTTCTTCTTCTTCTTCTTCTTCTTCTTCTTCTTCTTCTTCTTCTTCTTCTTCTTCCTCCTCCTCCTCCTCCTCCTCCTCCTCCTTCTTCTTCCTCCTCCTCCTCCTCCTTCTTCTTCTTCCTTCTTCTTCTTCTTCTTCTTCTTCTTCTTCTTCTTCTTCTTCTTCTTCTTCTTCTTCTTCTTCTTCTCCTCCTCCCCCTCCTCCTCCTCCTCCTCCTCCTCCTCCTCCTCCTCCTTCTTTTAAAGACAGGGCTTCTCCAGTTAGTACCTGCTGTCCTGGAACTTGCTCTGTCGACCAGGTTGGCCTCAGACTCAGAGAGATCCGCCTGCCTCTGCCTCCTGATTGCAGGCATTAAAGGCAGGCACCTCCACTGTCTGACCTATTTCCATCTTTTAAAGCTAGCATCAGAGTTCATATTGGATAGGCTAAATGGTGGTTTGAAAGAAAATGCCCCCCAAAAGAAGTGCCATTATTAGGTGGTATGGTCTTATTGGAGTAGGTGTGGTTTTGTTGGAGGAAGTGTGTTACTGTGGAGGAGGGCTTGGAGGGCTCATATATGCTCAAGCCACACCCAGTGAGGCCAACCACTTCCTGTTGTTGCCTGTGAATCAAGATATAAGGATTCTTAGCTACTTCTCCAACATCTTGTGTGCCTGCATGCTGCCTTGCTTCCTGCCACGACGATAATGGACTAAACCTCTGAACTGTAAGCAAGCCACCAAAGATGAAATGTTTTCCTTTAAGAGAGTTGCTGTGGTCATGACTCTTCACAGCAATAGAAACCCTAATAGGCTTTGTAGGAAGTACAGAATGGCCATTCTGAGGATGTTTGGATGGTGTTCTTTATATATTCTATCTTCTCTCTCTTCGCTCCTGGGGTCACTCAATTTAGGAAAAACTGAGACAAAGAGAGAGAGAGCTATCTTGCCCACTTAGTATACCCAGTGGGAGAAATTTAAATTTCTGAAACGTGACTGAGGGTGGGGGTAGGGGTGGGAAACTTGATGAGATGTGGAAGGGGGGTATGAGAAGACTAAGATCAGCACTCCCCATTAAAACCCACTAAGTCGTGTAGACTTTTAGAAACTACAATAAAAACTAAAAAGATCCAGTAAAATAAATGTTGTATTTTCATTTTATGTGCCATGTCATCTTTGGATACATGGAGTCAGCGATCATATACCGGACACTGCAGTTGTACAGAGAGGAGTATTGAGGCCAGTTGTATGGAGTTCTTCAAAGAGATGTAGTTAAGGTTCTGAGTTGTGGAATGAATGGGATTATTAACTTAAATAGTCTCATTCATTCCCATCCCTATATCATCTGTAAATCTAAGGTCTTTTTTTGTTTTTTTCAGCACAGCTTTTTTCTGTCTATCTTGGTAGGGGTTACTATTTTCTAATCACTCAACCACTGATGCAATGTTTCTCTCCTACTTTTTGAAGACCAGGGAAGCCAGCTCTTATTCATTATTTAGTCCAGACACTTGTATGTGTGCCTTCTATTTCTGCATTTGGGCTTCCAAAGGAAATGGGGCGGTGTCTTCTTTAGTTGGGTTCCTCACGACAGGGAAAATGAAAAGAGTCATCAGAAGGAAGCTGTGGTGGAGCTGGGGACCCAGAAGAGAGGAGCAGTTTGGGTGGTGGGTGAGCCTGAGGCATGTGTTTCCCAATCTGTATTGATGGAGGATGGGCTCTTTCTTAGGTAAATAGTGAAACTTAATCAGGAGAACATAAGTCTACTCAGGCAGCTGGTAGTTTTTTTTGTAGAAAGGGGTATAAATGGCAAGCTGGGAAAGATACGTCATGATGAACTAATCTAAATATTCTAATGGGGGAAAATAATTTGATAGTAAAGGTTGAGTTAACCTACTTGACATGAATTGGCATAAGGCTATACATGGTCTTTTCCCCCCTCATGTATAATGGGACTTTTCTTATATTTTGCAGCAGATATGTTAATGTTTGTGAGTTCTTCCCCATGTCTTCATGGGAAGTTACATCATAATCTAAAATATTCCAAAGATTCAGAATTTGAAACTCTAATAGTCTCTTAGATTTTCAAGGGGGACTCACTGTGCTCTTGAATTTGGATTTGGTGCTGGGATGAGTGGAAACAGCTTTTCCTGGTAGCCCTTAAATCAGCTTGGGGGCATTGCTGAAGTTGCCCATCTTTATTTAAAGCAATACTTGCAGAAGCAGACACACCCATTCGATTAAATAAGTGTTCTTATTCCCACTACCCCTCTCTGTATATCTTCTGCCTCCTGGGATACTGTGGCATTGGATATAGTTCTTGACATTAAGTTCTTGCATTGCAGGCCTTCACAGGAAACTCCGGAGTTAAGAATGCTTTCCTCAGGAGTGAACCTCAGAGTTTTGTGGTGACAGTAGAGCATACATGGATGCGGGTCCATCATGACTGATGTTGGTTGCTCTTGGTGACACAAAGTCAGAACAGGGATGATAAACATGTGCTCAGTGGTACCCCACAGTCTGATTGCTTGCTTTCTTTTTTCCTCCCTCCCTCCCTCCCTCCCTCCCTCCCTCCCTCCCTCCCTCCCTCCCTCCCTCCCTCTCTCCCTTTTTCTTTCTTTCTTTCTTTCTTTCTTTCTTTCTTTCTTTCTTTCTTTCTTTCTTTCTTTCTTTCCCTCTTTGTTTGTTTCTCTCTTTGTTCCTTTCTTTTTTGGTTTTTTGAGACAGGGTTTCTCTGTGTATCTCTGGGATCTCTGGGTATCTTAGAACTCGCTCTGTAGACCAGGCTGGTCACAAATTCACAGAGATCCACCTGCCTCTGCCTCCTTGAGTGCTGGGATTAAAGGCATGTGCCACAATCGCCTGGCTGAGGTGAGCCACTCTTGTGTTGTGCTCTTCAGGGCTGCTGCTTCTATGTCTAGAAGATTTGTCATCTTAGGAGATAAAATGTTAGTCTAGGAGGGGATAATTTACACTCCTAATACAACTCCTTGCTCAGATATTTCTTTGCGCATGTAAAAGCACTTCAAAATGCCCTGCCACTTTGTGCCTCTCTTAATAAGATGTCTGAAGCTGGGAGGTGTCAGGAACTGCAGAAAGGAGTATGTCCTCTTTCAAACAGAATCCTGCCTGACCTCAGGTCTTTGTTCTCTGTAAATTTTCTCCAGATATTTTGTTTACCTTGCCGAGCCAAATTTCTTTCAAAAGAATTATAGCTGTCCTCTATGTGAGATTCATTTTAAAAATGCTTCTTTGTCTATGCAGCTATGATAGAATAATGTGTTCTTTGCTGAGCAGAATGCCAAGTAATTTCTTATCCAATAAAAATGAAAAAATGAAGCTGTTCAAAAGAAACTTCCAAATTTCTCTGCAAGCTAAGCTTCAGGGAGATGCCCCAGCAGCCCCGAGGACCAGTAAGTTCTGCCCAGGACCCCTCCATCTCTTTATCTCTCACCTGGGCAGTGGGTATTGTGATAGTTACTGGATGTTTGTATTTTCTAAGACAAAAAACAAATAGCACAAATGCTTGAGGAAGCCTTGCTGCTCTACCTTATTCAAAGCAAAAATCAGAAGTAGTCTTAAAATTCACTACCACTTACTATCATTGGTTTTCAGTGAGTAGTAGGGGCTAGGACCTCATTGGGATCATGGGTGACTGATGTATACAAACCCATTTGTTCCCTGAAAAGACGCTAGCTCACACAACGGTTTCACACGTTATGAGAAAGTGCAGATTCTCGGAAATCTCATGTCTGTACACAGTGTTAGTGCACAAAAATAAGCATAGAAAACAAGAAGGCAGAGGTGCTTTAAAATGTCTTTTATAAAAAAGATAATTTTTGTAAATGATGCTACTTTCTATGTATGTTTTAAAGAACAAAAAATGCATCTGAATAATGTTTAATTATTTATGAAATTATTTATAACTGACATAATAGATAACAGAAATCACAGCAAAATTATTTTTAAAAATCCTCATGAGAAAAGGCAGGCCTAAAGAAACCAACACAGATTTTTGCATAAGTCCAAAATACTGTTTTATGTGGAGACATTTAAGAAAGAATTACAGCTACAAAAATCAATGGCCATAGAGCTGTCATGTTTGTATTTGAATTAGCACTGTCTTCTTGGAGTGTGGGATTTTGCCTCTGCTTGCTGTCTCCTTTGTCGGGGCTTCTTGCACGCTGTGAATGGTTCAGAGTGAGAATGATGATAGCAGTGAGAAGTAGGAAGAAGTACCGAAGTCAGTAACCATGGTGAGTGTGGATGGCTTTCCAGCTTAGGGGACCTGTGACCATGACCTTCTACTTACAGAGAATAGCATACAAGATTGAATGAAGTCCAGCAAGAAATGGTTGAGCGTCCACTTGCCCAAAGCTTTGTTGTCCATTTCACAGGTGCCAGTATAGTGAGTTGATTAGTTAGATAGTATAGTTAGTTAGTATAGTTAGTTCTCTTTACAACTTTGGGTGTTAGTTAATATTAGTTGTCATTGCCACCGTTACTTTTGAGATGAAGATATTAATGTCAGAAGTATCAAGCAACTGTCCTCCTCTAATTCAAATAGTTCAAGATGAGGCATAAATACAGGTGACTTACACCTTTCCTTTTGTTTTCTGTCTTGCCTTTCACTGTGCCATTTCCTACCAGAGACATCTTGTCAGTGAGGATTTGTGACATTGGACCATCTTCTCTCAGTGCAGAAAGGATGAAGGTTGCTTGAGCATCTTGGGCTCATGGACAGAGAGAAAGGCTTGACCTACAAAAGTATCACTTGGAGAAGATTAGTGGTTTATGGGGTACTAGGAGTTGGGTAGCAGAGAACAGAGAACCAGTTTTCTTATTTCTTGTACTGTCAGAGATCACCCCCAAATTGTATGGTTTGATAAGG
The DNA here is from genome assembly GCA_963919715.1 of Microtus obscurus. Classification (NCBI taxonomy): domain Eukaryota; kingdom Metazoa; phylum Chordata; class Mammalia; order Rodentia; family Cricetidae; genus Microtus; species Microtus obscurus. The sequence continues at coordinate 19,408,188 of CAWTZC010002528.1, forward strand.
AGGAAAGAGGGCATTAGGAAAGTGGAGGGCAGATGCCTAAACAGTTTTGTGTTTCATTTTTTGCTAATGAAGATCTTGGCGTTTTTTTTCCCCCCTTCCAAATTCCAGCTCAAAGCTGAAAGGGCAGAGGTGCTGGAACAAATAGCGACAAAGACACAGTATGTTCTAAACCATGTGACAAAGTAGATGCAAATAAATAGCTGAACTTGAGGGCATCTGTCCAGAAGAATTCAAGAATTCAGAGTTTAGCCGGTGATTCTTGGGTGATTTATTGTCATAGATGACTTTTGTATGTCCCTAAAATTTGAGGATCGGTATCAGACTCAGTTTCTTGATTCAAAAAGATCCAACCTTTAAAAACCATATACATAGACTTTATTAGTCTTTAGCACCATTTTAGATTTACTATGAAGTTGAGAGAAATGCACATAGATTCTGCATGTATGGTAGTGTCAGTCTTTTGGGGCTGCTAGAATGGATTTCCCTCTGTGTGGTGGGTAGACAACAGAAATGTGTTTCCTATAGTTCTGGGAGGTGGAAAAACATAAGCATGCATACACAGATTTGGGGACAGATGCAGGTCTGGAGCTTTGTTCATAGACAACTATGTGTTCACTGTGTTTTCATATGGCAAAGGAAGCAAAAAGTTCTATGGGGTCCCTTTTATTGAAGGCACTACAATGGTGAATTAATCATCATTGAGTCCTCGTATCTGACCCAACACCATCACTCTGGGGATTAGGGTACCAGTATTAGAATTCTGCGGAGATGTGTCCAGTCTGCAGCCTCCCTCCATACCCCCAGCATCTCCCTCTGTCAATAGTCTCCATTAGAGTTGCTTGTTTGTTACAACGGCAGAACCTAGGCTGACACATTGTGATCATCTAAACTCAGAGGTCACATTAGGGCTTCTTAAATATTTCCCATTTGTGGCCCCATTCCCCTAAGACACTTTATGCAACCTTAGATTTTTAAGTGTATATATGATGTGACTTGTCTTTTCCCATGCTTGGTTGCCATCTCTGCCTCTTCTCCATTGAGGTATATCCATGTCTTGGTCCTGTATTACAATTGGGGTGTTTGTTTCCTCATTGTTGAACTTGAAGAGTCCTCGTGGATTTTGGACGATGGTTCTTGCTGCTCTGGAGCCTATCTTCTCATTTTCTTCCCATTGTTTTTTTTTTTTTCATCTTCTCAGTTACTTTTTTTTTCATGGATCTTGCCTTCAATATTGTACTTTTAAAGTCATTGCTAAGTCACCCAAGGTTCCTCCTTTATAAGCTTATAGGAGTTTTCATTTTAATTTTAGGGTTATTATCTATTTTGAGACAATTTTCATGAGGATCTGTTTCTGGATACATTTGAAAATGAAAATAGCAGATTCTAGCACCTTCATTGAAAAGACTGTTCTTTGCCAGAGATAAATTAACTGTTTTTATGGGTCTACTTTGGGTTCCCTTTGTATTCTGTTGACCTATTTGTCTTGTCTTTTGTGAATGTCACTGTCTTGATGATTGTAGTCTGACAAATAGTCATGTCACTTCTTCAACTTTATTTTTCTATTTCATTAGCAGTGTGTTAGTTATTATGAATCTCTTGCCTTTTTATGAGAACTTTGGAATCAGCTCATTGACATCTATGAAACGACTCACTGGGACTTTGAATTGGATGACTTTGAGTCTGTAGGTCAAATCTGGACTTGCAGACATGACAGGTTCTGCTGGGCAGATTCACCTCCTTTCTTTCTTTCTTTCTTTCTTTCTTTCTTTCTTTCTTTCTTTCTTTCTTTCTTTCTTTCTTTCACTCTGAGTTCATGCAGCACTGCCACCTCTCTGGTCTGCACACCTTAGAGGTAGTAGACACCTACTGATAGGAATTGCTCTGTGGCTTCCTCATTCATGACTGTTTGCTCAGCTCCTGTCATCTGTGTGATTGATGCCCTAAGTTAAACTTTCTGCTATGAATTCTGAAAAGGTTCCTGGTTCACTGGTTGATTCCTTATTGATGCTTGAATAGAAAGTACTTAATATAATATCTGCACAATAATTTTCTTTGTGCAATGGATATAAACAAATAACTGACGTGGAAATTGGTTGATCTATAAGAATTTTAAATCTGAGTAAAGTACCACAGGCTCCTAACCTCTTTTTCATAACTTCTAAATCTAGAAAGCTTTGAAAACTGAATTTAAAATAAGTGTGTAGAAAAGTCATTTGATTGCAAATTCTGACTTGAATTGATAAGAAGCTACCTGTACCTTCTATATAGTTGTTTCATATACAGGCTTTATTGAATAAAAAAAGATGAATGAATTTGATTCCAGAAGACAACCAGTGAGGAGGTCATGAGTTCAGTTTCAGGGAACTCTGTTGAGGAAGTATTGCAGTGAATGGAATTTGCACATAAAATTCCAAGTGACTCAGGGCTCGGGAATCCATTGGATCCAGGTGTAGGGTAGACTTTGTAAGACCCTATTACATTTAAATTAAGAAAGAGTTGTCTTTAAAATGGGCCTCATGGAAGGGTGAATAGCAGAGATGAATAGAAGGAGTATTCTGAGTAAGAAGAAAGCTATGAAGAAAATCACAGGAAAAGGGAACACTAATTAGTACATGTATGAAATACTATATATGAGCAGGTTTAGGTAAGAAATGAAAATAAATATATATAAATAATATAATAATATATTATATATAAATATATATACATAATATAATAAAATATATAAATAATAAAAACGTCAGATATTGAATATTACTATTAGGAAATTGGGAACTTTTAAGGATAATGACTTTGATGTTGTGCTGAAAGTCATTAAATGACTGGCTTGTGTTGGAAATTTGGAGATGGGGTACAATTTAATGGGCTGCTTTAGTAGAATAGGCCGATGAATTGAAATAAAGCAACATAATTTCAAACAAATACAGATTATATGAATATAGAATCTATAAGAGGTGATAATTGACTGTATGGGCATGACACAGGAGGGGAAAGGGTAAGTATTTAAAGTTCTATCAACAGAAATCTCCAAGGCAGGGGGAGGCGAATGAGTTGGGTGATGAATGTTTAAGTTAGGATGTACTGAGGAACTCAAATATGAAAGCCATCTGGAGCTGGTGGAATTTACCGAAGATGGCAAATAAATACGAGCTTCCCTAAAGTCATCCACAGATTCATGGGTTATGCAAAAGGGATTTCAAATGTGTTCATCATTTGAATTTAGCATATGGAAATTTGACTTCGGAATGGGGAGATCTGCTTTCACAAGCTCTTCAAAACAAAAGTCTTGCCAATGCTACCATTTAAAATAGATTTCTGTCGCTAAGAATAGAGGCGCCTATTTCCACATTAACAATTCACTTCCCTAGCACATACACTGTGGCTTTAGAAGTGCAAGCTGAGGGGACACACAATTACAAGACGAAATTTCAGAATGAGTTCATGGTTTAGACTTTGTGATGATTTTGCATTACGCACCAAGGGCGGTATGAAAAGCCTCATTCTTCAAAAGTGGTTTTATTAGGCAGTTTCCCTCTTCCTTTGTGCAATGCCAGCCACCAAAACCACGGACATATTTTTATCATTGCTCAAGTGGCATTGAAACCGCACTGCCACAGTGGCAGATGAGCCTCTCTTATGGAGACAGCGTCTTGCTTACAGGCCAACATGGTCTTTAAGCTTACAGATAGTTCCTTTCCACCACGTGGGTCTTTTTGCGGCTGGGATTGAATAATCTGTGATATGTGTATAGCAGGACACTTACATTCGTTTGCTAGAACTGTTGTGACAACCACCACAAACTGAATTTTGCTATTCTAGTTTTGGAAGAGAGAACCTTGACACCAATGTGTAGTATGAGAGAGCGGGGACCCTTTGTTCATCCCGGCTGCCTGGCTAGCTTAACCCCCGAAATAATCACACAGAAATTGTATTAATTAAATTACTGCCTGGCCCACTATCTCTAGCCTCTTATTGGCTAACTCTCACATCTTGATTTAACCCATTTCTAATAATCTGTATCACCTCCTGACTGTGGCTTACCAGCATGAGTCTAACCAGCGTCCGTCTCGGGCAGGAGAACCATGGCATCTGCCACACTGCCTTCTTCCCAGCATCCAGTTCTCTTTTCCACGCCTATCTAAATTCTGCCCTGTCAAAAGGCCAAGACAGATTCTTTATTCAACCAATGAAAGCAACACAAATACAGAAGGACCTCCTATACCACCAGTGTGCCAGAGAGCTGTTGGTGAGGTGGTGGAATCTATTCTGGGCCTATATCCTTTGCTTATGGACACTGTCTTTTCCTGTGTCTGGTCACATCATTCCCTCAAGGCTTGCCATTCTCTCTGTGTATTTTTATTCTTTTATAAGAACGTCAGTCACTTTGGATCAGGGTCTACACTGATGTTCTCATTTTGATATATTACTTTTATAATGACTGTATGTCCAAATAAGGGGCACATTCTGGGATACTCAGGAATCCACTGTGTCTTTTTGAGGCACACAGTTCCAACTATAATTGTATATTGTTATCATGTGTGCTCCTATGACGCGTGCGTCCCTGTTCCCCATTGTAACATGTAAAAAAGACTGCTACATGAGTTCCTAGAAACAGCTGCTGTGGACTCATAAGGGTCTCCTGGATGATGCTCTGGCCCAACTACAAAGTGGATTACCAACTGAGAGGTGACCGTTTGTTTATGGAGACGTCTCTACAATAATGATATTTTCTTGGTCTGGGAGTGTAGCTAAGTGACAGAGTACATCTCTGGTATGCATGAGACACTGGGTTTAAGCTCAAGCACTGAATTTTTTTCTGTAAAAAAATAAAAATCATATTATGAATGCATCACAACTGTTTGTCTGTGACTAAAAGCAATAACTTGGTTATGGAAAAACCTGAAGAATGGCATTTTATTTTACTTGATTGTCACAATCATTCTTTTAAGACAGTGTTTATTGAAGCATTACTTTCAGTAGCAACAACTAGAAGAAGCACTCCTATTTATAGAATGTGTAAATAAACACTGTATATCCCTGTAGAGTGGCTATATTGTGCTTCCCATAGTTAACTTTTATTTACCTATTGTAAGTTTCTGATGGCTGGGCTTTGTTCTTTTCCCAACATATAAATTACTTAAATGAATCAACTGTAGAACATATCATTTGTGAGATTCTATTGTTATCACTGCTTCATCATTCAAGGAGAAAAATAAAAAAAGAGATATTTTTTTATTGGGGTGATGATCTCTAAATATCATAAAAACATCGCAGTTTTAGAACCTAGACACTGGCAGAAGGAATCCAGTCCCTTCTTGTACAGCGCCAAATCGAGGCTCAAAGGGATCATGTTTCTGAGTTCACCCTGGAAATTAGTGTCAGGAAGAACAGGAGTACTGCACAATAGAAGAGTAAGGCACTTACTTACTGAATCTTATTGCTGTTGTTTCACACACCACAATCTTTAAGATCTCCGGGTCAGGGTCAGTTGAGGGTAGGCTGATCTCAGCGAGGCTCAGCTGGGTGGTCCTGTGCAGGATCATCTGGGATCACTCATGGGTATGGACGTCAGCTAATGTGGGCGTGGCTTGGCTGAATAACCGGGTTTTGTTTTCTGTGTCTCATTCCTCCCTTGGGACCAGTGGGCCAACTTGAGCTTCCTGTCAAGGCCATGACTGCGTACCACAGGAGCAAACCCAACTACGTCAAGTCCTTTCAGGATATGTTATGGGCTTCAAATTCTATTGATGAGGTCAAAAGGCTGCTGCCAAGGCAAAAAAAAAAAAAAAAAAAAAAAAAAAAAAAGAAGAAATACTCTTTTCCCTGTGGGCAGAATTGTGAAGTTACATGGAAAATGGTATTGATATTGGGAGTGCTATGATGAATTAGTGTCAATGAAGAATTAATCCTACCATAAATGGTACAAGATGGAAACGGGAGGAAAAAAAGAATATATGGGGTGTGTTTATTTCACTCTAAGAATATGGCACATGAATCTTTGCTTTGTGAAAATTAGCTTTCAGTTTATTATAACACAATTCACAATACCTATATTACTGAATAATTATAAAGAATAAAAAGATGGCACTTATAAAGTACTAGTCTTTGATCCATTTGGACTTGAGTTTTGTGCATGGTGATCGATAAAGACCTCAACATAAAGCCAGCCACGCTGAATCTCATAGAAAAGAAAGTGGAAAGTACACTTGAACACATTGGCACAGGAGACCACTTCCTAAATGTAACCCCAGTAGCACAGACACTGAGAGAAACAATTAATAAATGGGACCTCTTGAAACTGAAAAGCTTCTGTAAAGCAAAGGACACGGTCTGAAGCCGCAAAACAATCCCACACCAGTAAAAAATTATGGATAATAAAAAATGGTTATTTATATGAGGGAAAAAACTTACAGATCACTGTCCCAAACAACAGTCCTCTCGTCACAAACAGGAAACAGAGTCTAGCAGCTGGAAGCAAGAGAGCACACAGGGTTCCAGCTGCTTTTTAAAGAATAAAAGACCACGCCCCAGTGGGCTGGTATCTTAAAGGCTATTGGCTGAAGGAGCAAAATGTGCTCCCGCAGCACCAGTCAACAAGCCAAAATGACAGCCCACAGAATGGAAAAAGATCTTTACTACATCAGACAGAGGTCCGATCTCCAAAATATACAAAGACCTCAAGAAAAATTGGTCATCAAAAGGACATATAATCCAATAAAAAAAATAGAGTGCAGACCTAAACAGAACTATTAACAGAGGAATCTAAAATGGCTGAAAGACACTAAAGGAAATGTTCAACATCCTTAGTCATCAGAGAAATGCAAATCAAAACTACTCTGAGATTCCATCTTACACCTACAAGAATAGCCAAGATCAAAAACACTAATGACAACTTATGCTGAAGAGGTTGTGGGGGAAAGGGAACACTCTTTCATTGCTGGTGGGAATGCAAGCTGGTACAGCCCCTTTGGATGTCAGTGTGGCAATATCTCAGAAAATTAGGAAATAACCTTCCTCAAAACCCAGTAATACCACTTTGGGGTATATATCCAAAGGATGCTCAATTGTGCCACAAAGACATGTGCTCAGCTATGTTCATAGCAGCATTGTTTGTCATAGCTAGAACATGGAAACAATGAGGACACTAAGAGAGACTTACATGGATCTAATCTACTTGAGAAGTAATAAAAGACAAGATTTTCTGAATAAATTGGGAGCATGGGGACCATAGGAGAGGGTTGAAGGGAAGGGGAGGAACAGGGAGGGGAGCATAGAAAAAAAGTTGAGCTCAATAAAATCAATTAAAAAATAGTGGTCTTGTAGTATACTTTGAATTATGTTAGAAAATTTCCAGTGTATACTTTGGGGGCCAACATATCTAAAATTAAAAAAGACAAAAGAATACAGCAAATCAAGTATATAGTGATATTTTTGCATTAATGAAGAGAAAGAATAAGGGAAAACTTTCCTGGCATTAAGAAATTATTCAGTAAACATGGATGGAAAGGACAGAGAGGATATTCCAAGGGTAGAGGGGGACTGGCATAAAATCAAATGTGAAAATGATGTTGAATATCTTTAGATAAGCTCATTCCCTCTGTGTGAGGAAGAGGCAAAACACAAGAGAAGACCCATGGAGCTTGCGACTTGGTATGTTTTACTTTTCTTCAAGCTTCTAACCTTTTCCCAACTTTAATAACCATCATCTCTAACCCTTGCTAGAATGTGCATATTCTTATATTCTTTACTTATTGATTACTCCCCACGGGTCTCCAGAGTGTAAAGCATCTGATGTGGGCAGGGCTGTCGAGGAAGTTGTGAAGGCGTGTTTGTTTAGCGGTAAATACCAAAGAAACTGACGAAGTTCAAGAGTCTAGACAGCCTGGATTTGCTTCCCAGTAATTTCTCTTCTCTTCTCTATGGACTTCCCTATTCTGCGCCCCAGGCTGGTGTCTACGAACAGCTGCAGCTGAGTTTTGTGGCCTTCTGGCTTCCATTTGAGTTTAGGCCAGAGGATGTGCCAGCGGTGGCCAGAGGCTGGGAAGGCCTTCCTGCTGGCCTGAGGGCTGGACTGACTCTGTTCATAGAGGTCCATCCACTTCCATGCGGCAGGAAGAACCAGGCTTCTCTTAGAGCTCCAGCCACAGTCTCCCTTGCATTCTGGGAACTGCTTCTTCCCTTGGCCTTCAAAGCCCACTCCTGTTTCTCCTGAAGTACTTCTTCAGTTCCCCAAACACACTTTTATAGACGGCCCCTTTTTACTCAGTCTTTTTAATCTTTTTCATTTATGTCATCTGTGTTGTGTGGAGACCCTGACTGGGAGCTGAAAGAAAAAGAATTCTTGTTATAAAGCTAAGAAATGTGTTGAAGGCCAAATGTTGATAATACATTTTCTTTGCAAATGTGGGGAGTTCTGGGGTTGTGATACCTTATTTTATTTTTAGGTATTTTCATAAATTTGATTTTGGGTTGGAAATGCTTTTTTAGTCTATACTATTTGACTTTCCTGAGATACTAAGGATAGCATGAGCTGTGTAGTACAGAACCTCTCCCCTCTCCTCCTTTCCTTTCTCTTCCTCTAAGACTCTTTGCTTCCCTCTTTTTTTTTTTTTGTTTTCGCCCCTACCCCCTCCACATTACTTTCCTTAGTTTCTGTGTGGAGGAGGTCAAGAAAGCAATGTATCAGAGCAAAGTGAGATTTGGGCAAAACTATAGAAGTATTGATTTGTGAAAAAAAATAAACATTAAGGAAGATAATTTGATACTCATAATATCGTCATAAAGTTTGAACTGCTAGTATTCACGCTCATGCATTATACTTTCTCATGCCTTATAAGTTCTAGCCTAAATACTCTTCTCTCAGGAACTTTTATGTTCCTTAAAGTTTCTTTCAAAATCTTAGTCTACTTCCCCAACACCCTAGGGATTCTTTCCTATCCTTTTTATAATTTCCTTTTATAATTCCATTTTATGGCGCATTCGAAATAGGGGAAAGTGAACATTCAAAGAATTAATATTTATGTTGCCTTTTCCCCATAGAAAAACTCTGAGTAGCACACAAACACCTCATGTTGAATCTTGTTGGGAGCTCACACTTACTGAATTAGGGAGACCGCAGGCCTGCCATCTGTTCCTGCGTGAAGCTAAGCCTCTTTAGATGGAATATCAGACAATAATCTTATCTGTTGTCTCAATGTTGCTTATTGTGTTTGCTGACTCATCCTTTGATGGTCAGTTTTTGTTTATATGATGTCACACTGACCCCCTTTCTGTCTCCAGAGCGTCTACTGTATAATTATCCTGACTCTCTTTTGATGATGTAGTTTTCCCCCCCATTCTCTTTCTTCAACTTCTCCGCTTCAAATGCCTACTTTAGTTGACCGCTCTCATAAAAAAGGTCATCATTCAAATCTCTCTGGAATAAGGTTGTTCTCATCACACAGATTGGGAATCGAGGCTGAGCGCTTTACCAGAATCATAATAACATTGATAAAAATGTTCGTTGCTAAGGTGCAGTTAGTTGGAATTTCTGCTGTTTCCAAATTTTGTGTCTCACTTTGTAAGTTAACTTTGTGTTTTTTTTTATTGAGAAATTACTTGAGATAATTAGGTTAGAAAGATAAAAATGACTCATTTGGCTTAAAGTTAAGGGGTTACTGGTTCAGTAATGTTTCAGGGAGGGAGGCTGAGGATATACACATTGCTCTGAGCCTCTGATGAGACGACACAAAAGGGCAAGTGTGTGACAGAGCAAACACATGAGCTAGGAGGAAAGAAAGAGGAAGAGACTGGCCCTACTTCTTAAAGGTTGCTTACATTCCATAGCCTCTGTGCTGGATAGTTTAATGTCACCTTGACACAAGCTAGTATCATTGGAGAGGAGGGAGCATCAATTGAGAACATGCCTCCATAAGATCAAGCTGTAGGCAAGCCTGTAGGGTATTTTCTTCATTAGTGATGGATGTGAAGGGCCCAGACAATTGAGGGAGGTGCCCACCCTGGGTTGGTGGTCCTGGGGTCTTTAAGAAAGCAGGCTGCCATAGAGCAAGCCAGTAAGTAGTACCCCTCCATGGCTTCTGCTTCAGCTCCTGCCTCCAGGTTTTTGTTCTGTTTGAATTCCTTCTCTGCCTTCTTTTGATGATGAACAATTTCGTGGAAGTATAAACCAAATGAACCCTTTCCTCCCCAACTTGCTTCTTGGTCATGATGTTTCATTGCAGCAATAGAAACCCCAACTAAGACAGTCCCACCATGTGGGATCTCGTAAAATATGCTCATACAATGAATAAGTGCGGAACTCATAATATTCCCTAATTACTGGGATGGAGAAATGGCTTAAAAGCTGTCAGTTTAGAACAGGAGGAGAGAAAAGTTAAATGGTGGTAGACATTGATACCACAGAAAAACGCTATGCTATGAGAAAGCAGGGGAGTTAGATCTTGGAGAGCTAACACGTAAGTAACCTTGAAATATAAAGACCTTCCTAAAAGGAATGAATTTCAGGTTGAGATAATTAATGCTGTCTTTATTTGAAATTTTGATATTTCCATGTATTTTCATATTGGTTTTGATTTTTAGGAATTGTGTTTAAGGAGTTGTCTTGACCCTTGGGGTCTTGGTAACTCTTTGAATTTTCTTCCAGCAGTGAATGAAACTGTCCAGGAACAGCTGTGACATTTTCCATGAAGTCACGGGAAATTTAGTGAGTTAAGGGTGTGAGTCTGTGGAGATGGTGGGGACGTGGCGAGTGACCAGAGATGGGGCTTCACGTGGTCCTGAGGTGGCTTTCCCACAGACTGAAAGTTTTTACTCTCATTTTTTCAAAAGAAAAATTGAAAGCATTTTTCAAAATTGAGAGAGACGTAATTAGATTTGATTTCTGGAAGATCCTTTCAGAGAGAACTGAGTCGATTGGATCGACACTTGAGACAGAGCAGGAAACAAATAATTTTATCAAATAAGAGAAAGAGAAACTTTGGGAATTTAAATAAAAGCAATGAAGATAGGTAACAATTTGGGGCAATATGGATTTATAATTGAGTTTTTCAGGTTTCTTTTGCTAATTATGCAGTTACTAGCTTGTTCTCAAAGAAGCCTCAAGGATCGCTGTTAAGATGTCATTGTTTGATATCCCTTTTAATGTGTTGGCCTGTCTTTAGTTGAGGGGTGAAGCAAGAACACATTTGCACCTTTTCAACGCAATACCTTATCTGATGCCTTCCTTTGTTCTAAAAACATAAGCCGCAGGAAACCTCAGAATTTATCTCACTTAGCGTCCTACCATCTACTGAGGTCCAGAAGTAAAATAAGGGTGACAGTCTGTGGAATTGAGTATAGTCTCTGGTTACCTGACAACCTTCTCTTGTTAATAAATGTTTCAGCTCTGGGCAGGAGAAAAGGCCTCTGTAATGTCAATGTTGGATTTATCCTACTGTAGATTTTTTTCCCCTTCATTTGTTGATTTAGTAACAGATTTGACCCTATGAGGTCTTTAAAAAATTATAGCCTAAGTTTTATAGGAGTAAACATTGATTTAGTGAAGGCAGCAAATATCTTTGAAAGACAATTTGCTCAAACATAACTCAACAGAGGTTATGTCATGCTTCATGACTTAATTTGTGCTAAATCGGTCGGGAATATCAGAGTTGCTATTCCGGGATGGTAAGCTATAATAATATGAAAATAACAGATAAAAAGGATAAAGGTCTGGGGATGATGGCATTTCATGTTTCTAACCAGTTTGCTTTATGCTTTCAACAATATTAAAGTATGAGCTTGCAAAGACTAGAGCTAAGGCCGTAGCACGTTTTCCTGGAAAAATGTGTCACGTTGAGAAGCGATAAGTAACTTTATCTTGGCAGTGGCTCCTGGCTCCCTTGGAGAGTATTGTTTAATAGATTTTTCTAAGTGTTTTCCTAATAGGGCATCTTCCTCACAAGCCTCAATGCCAAGTGCCTTATCCTGGATATTACATGTCCACATCCAGCTTACTTAGGGAAGGGAGTTGAACAGCTTCTAGTGAGTTTGGGGAATAGAATTTTCTAGTCATTAAGGTCCTGTCATCTTTGTCCTTCCTCTTCCATCCCTCCCTTTTCTTAACTTGGCGAATTGTCTTTTCCAAAAATTTCAAATAACATTTCTACATTTGTAACTAAACTATCCCAACTCATTCCATGTTTCTGAGACCTAGAGCTACAGGCTTACCCACTCTCTGCACTTTACTAATGGGATTGCTCATTTTTTTTTTTTTGTCTACTTAAACTTGTGGCATGTGATCAACCTTTGATTCCTCTTTTATCTTTCCTTTCCTTTTTTTTGTCTTTCTGATCTCCCCACTCTCTTCTCTCTCTATGGCTGTACTCACAGCCGTCACAGTAGGGTACTTGTTACAACATGCCTAGACCATCAAAAACCTCCTCCCATCGTCCTTCTACATGCTTTCGCCTCTCCCTATTCCTCCAATCTCTACTTCACCCCAAGAAGATCATAATTATTATGTTACTCTTCTGTCAAAATTAGGGGAGGGGATTTAGCTCTGCAATAGAGTGTTTATCTAACAAAGAAAAGGTCTAAGATTTGGGTCCAAGCACTCAAAAAAAAAAAAGTCAAAAATTATTATCTCAGGGCTGGATAGACAGTTCAGTAGATTGTCTTCCAAGAACAAGACCCTGTGTTTGGGCTGAAGAACCCCACAAAGCACAAGAAACCAGGTGCAGCAGCTCATGTCTTTGGTGTCAGCACAGGGAAATGGCAACAGGTGAATTGTAGGATTTCTTGGCCAGACAAGGGTCTCCTACTGTCCTGAAGAACAGTAGGAGACCCTTCTCCAGGGAAAGGTGGTCAGGAAAGTGGGAGACCTTTCTCCAGGGAAAGGTGGTCAGGACAGTAGACCCTTCTCCAGGGGACGGTGGATGCTGTCTTAGGAACAGCAGCTGAGATTGCACTTTAGCCTCCAGATGTGTGTTCACATGTTTGTGCATCCCCCCCCACAGACAGATATGTACAGACACACATACATGTATGTGTGCAGGCATACCCACCCACCTCTGTCTGCTTTTCCTTTTACCATTTCAAGCCAAATATCTCAATCCTAACCTATCTTCATTTTATTGTGTTTTCTTCTGTTTTATGGTTGAATTTATGTAGCATAAAACTTGGTGTGTGTGTGTGTGTGTGTGTGTGTGTGGGCACCTGTGTGTGTGTAGTTCTGGGAATGTTTTCATCATCACAGTAAGTAGGTTTTATCTTTATCAATTCTCATCTCATGATGTCTCTCCGTATCTACACTCTTCCTTCATCTTTATCCTCATCAATCATCAATAATTTTTCTATCCTTATACTTTTTCTTTTCCAGATCATGGTGCAAATAGAATCACATAGCTGAATCTGGTTCTTTCCAATAGGATGATGAAATTGAGATTTATCCCTTTCCTTACACATACCAATAATTCATTCTTTTTTTATTGTTGAGCAACAATTGCTCAACAATAATTGCTTTATATGGACCACCCATTTTCTCATCCATCCATCCATTCATTGAAGGATATTTTATTTTATTTTGGGAAAATTAGATTTAAGTTAAATACAAATGTTTATATGTAGCTGCTTCTATGAATATGCTTTTATTTCTCTAGAGTGAATACCTACCTAAAGGTAGAATAACTGAGTCTTTAGTACGTGCATATTTGACTATAAGAAACTGGCAGATTATTTGGTTGAGTGGGCATACTTGTTTAGTTTCAGCAGCAATGTTAGGAGCATTCCTGTTGTTCTAGCATCACTAGCACCTTTAAAAAATGTTAATTGAAATAGAATTTCAGTATCTTCTCCCTCTCATTTCTCTCTCCACCCTTCCCAAACCCTTCCCATACCCCCTGTCCAGTTGATAGTCAAAGAAAGTTTCCAGCGACTCAGGAACAAAGTTTCAGTCAGTATAGATTGATTTGCAGCTGAACAGTTAAAATCTTTCCAATGGCTAACCAGTGTTCATCAGAGGAGATGATGGTTGTTAGCTATGCTGGCTAGCTTGTGATTTTTGTTAGTATTGGACAGCAACTGCTTATCCATGAGTAGAAATTCACAATTCAGAGAGTTTTGGTTGCAGAGCTCTTCTCAGATACCCTGTACTTACTGAAGCCCAATTGCATATATACAATATGCTTTTTTTTTGCTTTGCCAAAGACTGGTATTAATTTTAAAGACTTTTCTTGATTATTAGTTGATACACATTTAACAATATATTGAAAATGTGAGATGATTGAGTTCCAGTCCATAGGAATACATAGTTAGACCCTGTGTTGAAAAAATAAAAAACACAGTGGTAAGTTTTAATATATGGACAAACTCATCAAGATATACAACCACAACAAAGTAAGTGATATTTTCATTATCTCCAAAAGATTTCTTATGCTTCTTTGTAATTTTTCCCTCCCATTCTGTTGAAAAGAATGATTCTTCTTCCTCCTTAGCTAGCCATTAATCTGCTTTATGTAATTATAGATTAGTTTGTATATTCTGAATTTTATGAAATGCACTATATATTATATGCCTTTTTAGTTGAGGTTATTATATTCAGCATATATTTTGATGCATGTTCTAGAACACATAAATTGGTGTATGTAAACATTGTAGATATATGTCAGCATATTAATACATTCATCTTGTTACAGCATTTAGGCCGCTTTCATGTTTGTCTAATACAAAAAATTCTTTGGATATTCACTTGTCATTTTGTGTTTATAAATGATTTTATTTCTCTTTGTTAAAAGTTGAGAATAATACCATAGATCAAATGATAAGTATATATTTGACTTTAAATTTTTTTTCAATATTTTTGTAAAATGATTGTGGCATTTTACAGTCCTCTCCGCAATGGATGAGAAATCTGGTTGTTTCCTATTATAACTAGTGACAAGACTGATAATTTTTATTTCAACCTATACTAGCATAATGAGTAGTGATAACATGTTTTTATGTGCTTATTTATTGTCCACATATTTCCCCTTATTTTTACTTATTTTTTTTATATTTTAAAAGCCACAAAGTTGGGATGGGATAAGGAGATGAAGGGTAGACCTTGAAGGAGTAATGGGGAGGAGTGGAGGGTGAATATGGTTTAAATACATGGTATAAAATTCTCAAAAAATTAATAAAATATTATATAGAATTATTTTTCTTGTCTTATTATCATTTAAAAAAAATCTGTCAAAAACAAGTTTTTGGTCCCATTTTTAAGCGGCTGTTTCTTTGCTTGGTATTTAATTTTTGAGTTCTTTATATATTCCTGGTACTAACTCTTCTTCATTGTAATGATTCTTTTCTTCCCGACCTTAATATTTAAAGAATGTATTACAAGGGGATTTTTTAGTTGGGAAATATTATTTTTTGAGATATGACCTATAATAATGAAATATCAGGTAGGCTGAAAGCAACAATAAAAAAAGACTAAGTAGAGTAAGATAAAAATTCATTCAAATAAATACTAGAGTCAATAAAAATTATTATAAAGAACAGCTGACAAGGAACAATCTTATAAGCCATTTCTTTCAAAAGTATTGAAAATTAAGGCTGTATCTTTGTGGTTCCCAACCTGTGGGTCGTGACCTTTTGGGAGGTCACATATGAGAGACCCTGCAATAAGCTATTTATATTACCATTAATAACAGTGGCAAAATTATAGTTATGAAGTAGCAATAAAATAATTTTATGGTTGGAGGTCACCACAGCATGAGGAACTCTATTAAAGGGTCGTAACATCAGGAAGGGTGAGAACCACGGCTCTATCTTATTTTATCTAGTAAGGATAGTTTGAAAAAAGTGCTCACAGTCAGGCATTACAGTTAACACCTGTAGTTTTAGCACTTGGAAGGCTGAGGCAGGAGGATTGATGTCAGTTTGAGGCCAGTTTGACTGAATTCCTTACCAAGCTGGGCTACAGAGTGAGACATTATCTCAAGAACAACTCGGCTAAACTAAAACGAAAGTCCTCAAAAGTGAAAATCATGATGTGATTATAGGAACACCCCTATTTTCATATGGACTTATGTTGATGTTAGGATAAAAGGAAACTTCTTGACTAATGAAAAAGCACCTGTAGCCTTCATGGCTAGACTCCAGTATAAAACCAAAACTAACCTAGCATTTCAGACACAAAATTGTTTTATCCCAAACAATATTTCTATGGTCACTATTTTTCTTTTCTGTTATATATTTAAAGCTCAGAGAAGTTGAAACTGTATAGTGCTGTGATTTCCACAGCAAATAACTTTATGGCAATTCTCAAAACACCCTTTACTCCTGACTCTTTCTGCCCTACTGACGAAGCCGCTATCTTTGCTTGTATTGTCTATTCCTAGTTTGTTTTCTCAAGTCTGAAAGTAGGTTTTCTGGGAAGAGGAGAATCCTCCCTTCAATGGTTGGAGGAGGGAGAAATGGCCCATTTAGGGGAAAGCGTAATTAATATTACTGAAACTGAGGAAGTCTGCATAGGCTTGTGCTACCGAGAGCTTGTGATTCTTGACTCTCCAAAAACACTGGACTCCAAGCTCTCACCCTTTAGTTAGAGTTGAACCCCCATGCATGATTTGATGAGTTAGTTATTGGGGGTGGGGTGGAAAGAATAGCACCAAAGGGCTCTTTTGAAGCGGTCTTGCAGCTTCAAATTGAATAATAGACTCATAAGCAAAGCTCGCTTCATGGCCACACCCCCAACACACACTTTTTTTTTCTGTTATGGATATCCAATATGAAAAGAGCAACTCAGTCATCCAAATGACAGATATTAGACTGTCCCTAGTCTACCTTGGTGTAGGGACTCAGAAGATTTAATTCAGTTTTAGAAAAGAGAAGAATAAGCTTACTCTTTTTGAAGTTGGTAATTTAGTAGTTGAAGGCAGAAATGTCTTTCAAGAGGACAGCCAGCTTCTTGACATAAGATCCCGTCTCTAGAAGCCCCCATTCATTCAATATGAGAAAACAGCTACCTTTCCATGCTATGGGACATGCAAGGTGAGCCAGAAGGAATTGATATTGTATTGATAAGGGACAGAGAGGAAGTAGGTGTCATGTTTAGGGATATTGACTCTGAGGTCAGCCCACTTGGATTGTGATGCAAGGTTTGTCCTATTACAAGTTAATATTAATCTCATGATGTTGCAATTTCCTTATCTGTGAAATGGGATCATGACACAATGACCTCAGAATGCTGTTTTATTAATCCTATGATTAAGTGAAATGACATGTACAAAACTGTAGTGTCCATCACATTTATCTTCAATAAATGCTAGTGATATGTATTTTACAAATGACAAATGGCTGTGTCTTCAGGCTTATTTAAGAAAATATAATAAGAAGATTTAGTTGATGCTTTCACAGTATATTACAGAAAGGTTTGTGGTAGCTCTACAACAAGGTACAAACATAGTAAGACATTCCCTAACAATCGTATGCGTTCCAAGAGATGCATTAATTGTCATTGGCCATTAGAGTATTTCCACAGATTGTATGGCTATGCTATCGCTAGCAGATACAATCTTATGAAATCATTATCTATGTGCGGACAGCTGTTGTCCAAAGTGTTGCTATGAGACATGACTGAAATAATAGTAGAATAAAGAAAGAAAGATTTGGGTGAAATCAGCAGGGCATAGGTCATGAACGCGCTACCCTGTGAGTCATATAGTCAGCCCTGCGATTCCATCAGGGAGAAAAAGAGTTTACAGTAGGCACCCATGACTAGCTCTCAAAACAGTCTTTGGGGCAATGCCCTTTCTGAATTTCCTTCTGTGCCTTATTGTATCTTATCAGTATAGATAAGATTAATTAAGGCTTAATTTCTCCGAAGGAGGAATGTTTCTAGAGCTGAACTCACTACCATTTCTTCCAAGTGAGTTGTTTCTCCCTGGATTCCTAATAGGCTAGAGGTTTGACTCTGTGATTAAGATTTCAGATAAGAAACCTGGGGTTTACCTCAGTCCCTTTTGGTCTTCGTCTGTTCAATAAAGGCATATTCTGTATTTCATAGTGTCCCCCACCAGGCCCATCTTTCTGTCTCATTGGCTGATCTCTTTGGATTCAAGTCCTCACATTTTACAAAGTTTTTTCTTTCTTTTTTCTTACCCCCTGGTTTTTCTTCTGCATTTTCCCCCCTCTCATCCTGCTTCAATATCTTGGATACATCCCACTGAGATGCATTGTCCCCAGAGACAGAGTAGTCATATTGCTTACCTGAAAGCTTTGTGGGATGGCTCTGTGGGCAAAAGCATGAGTTATCAAGCCTGATGACCCGAGTTCAATTCTCAGGTCCCACAGGGCAGAAGGAAAATGACTGAATGCCTGGCCTATTCCCACAGGTTGTCCCCTGACCTCCACTTCCAGGTGGTGTTGTACACATGCACACACACACACACACACACGCGCGCGCGCGCTCTACACTCATTATTAATTTAAAAGCTTTAAGTGGTTTTCATTACATTTCAAGCCAAGCAAAACAACCCGATAATCATTTTCATCCCCTTCAGTCTTCTTTGGTCCACACAAACACATAGCACTATTCTAGCTGCTATTCCACCGTCTCTATGATTCTTTCCTTAGTTTTGTATATCTGTTATGTATTCTCTTCCTTTTTATATTTCACACGACACAGAGGACACTGCCTTGCTAGGGCAAAGAGTTCAGCGAGAGACGACCCAAGAATTTTGGTTCCTGAGAATTCAAACTCTGCTGCCCTCTTTTGGTTGCAACAGCCAAGAGTCCCAACTGCCAAATACGGAATCGTGCTGCGGGCCTGACTCATCTTTTCCTTTCGGAGAGCCCTCATGGAAACAAACAAGACAGGGTGAACTAATTCCACTCTCTTTTCTCATTTTTCCCTGACTTCAAAAGTTATTTGTTTAGGGAGATAGGAAGACGATAACATCAGCGCAGGAAACAGAACCTTGTTATAGTAAGAATAAACTCCAGGAAAGCCAATGGTTACTTTGACCGCATCTATTACTCCTAGGATCTCCAGATTAACACAGACTTCCATGTTTATAAGGTAGGAGCTGACCGAAGCAAATGTTCTTAAAGACCCTTTCAGATTGAGAATCAGAATTTCTGATTTAGGGATGGCAGAGGCAAGGGCAAGGTTACTTTTCATACTTCTATTAAGTATCCACATGAGTAAGAAAGAGAGAGGATGGCCTAGAAGGTGAAATTCTCCTCCTTTAGATCTCATCTGTGTCAAGCCTGCCTCAGCCATTCTGTTCTTGAAGATCAAGCACAGGCCAGCAAGAATGAATGCCACATTTTTAAGAAATGATTGACAGATGAGACATTGACAAGAAAGAGCGCTCCAGTGACTGAGGGAATTTCGTAGGATAGGAGTTCTAGGGCTGTTGCTTTTCGAATGCTCTTACTGTGTCTTTGTTATGAATCTCACTGCCCATCCGAGGATACAGACAATAACAGCGGGCAGGCGTGCACTATTAATAACAGGACAGCTCGATTAAGAGTGGCCTTGTGCTTGATCTCACATGTGAATAAAACCCAGCTTCCTTGGATCTGAAAGGGAAAGGCATTCCAAAACTGAAACTCAGCGGGTGACAGGAAGGCCCACACCTCTCGGAGGAGGACGTGGAAAAGGCTGGCATGACTGGTGCCTCATGCAATCTTGGCACCATCGTCGATGAGGAGCTAATGTTAGCAGAAAGAAAAGCTGTTCTCCACTGTCCTGAGAAGGTCAGCAGATCCCTGCCCCTTCTGTTTGAAACATGATCTGGGGTCCACAAACAACCACAATAAGTTGGATCGCTGCCACGTGCTCTAAATTGGGCTAAAGAAGTTGACTTAGCGCCAGGACTTGATACAGGATGCAGCTTGAAATATTTGGCTGGGGAGGGGGTTGGGCCTTCTTTTTCATTTTCAACAATGCTATTTGAGGAGTTATGATTGTACAGGGACATCAAAGAGTAAATTAAGTGTGACTTGTCATGCGCCGAGCGGAGGAGAACCAGAGATGGCTGAAACTATTTGTGTTCGATTCTAGTTCCTGTAGACCACTTAGCTGTATCAGGAAGGTGGTGTTCCTTTGAAAAGAGGCTGACCTCCTGAAACATATGCATACACCTTGTGGAAAGGCTCATCAGCAACAAAGGCTATCAGTCTTCCAGGCAAAGATGTGACTGCAGTGGATAAATACAGTGTCTTTTATTTGCGTGTGAATTGCACGCAGCACCTCAGTGGAGCTGAACTTTTGCTGTATAAATAAAACCATCTGGTGTATCCGAGAATTCCAGTCTCCAGAGAGCAGGATCATAAACAATCGATCCTCCCCAGCCTTGTCAGTGTTTTCGTTGAAGTGAAGCTTTCCCACAGGGCTGTTCTTCTTGTTCTAGCCTTTGTACTTTTCAAAAGAGTTTATAACGTGGCTTTTCCAATCTGGTCTTCTTGGGTCTGAGGGAAGAAGTCTACCCCATCATTTTGTCAGTGTGACAGAAGAACAATGCATCTTTTCAGGTGTTTTGATTGATGACGTTTTATTAAATATACACGCAGGCAGATTGATAGAATGCTGATTCTATGAGGATGTTTTCTGATGGGAAAATGAGACAGAGTAGTGACAAGTTCAAGGTCCCAATGTCCCTTAACTATTAGCTTCTAAACATGATCCAGATTTTGTGAGTCCCAGTTGAATAATCCTTTTTTTTCTCATGGTGACTTTAATTTGATGTTTATTTTCTTTTCAGCATGGTTAGCAAGCAAGTCTCTGAATTAAACATGGAGAATCCAGTCTTTGACCAGTTGGCCAAATAAGATCCAACACCCGGGACATTTGTTAAGTTTCTTGAGATTGGATTTCCTTTCTTGTTTTTGTTTTAAATCTCGCCTGTCTTTCATCAACAATAATGTTCAGTAGCAATCTACGTCTTAAAGAAATAATCCTGAAACTAGAATATAATGGCTAGGAAGACCAAAATGGACTCTTTGCAAAACTCACATCATGGAATACTGACTAAAGAGTATCCACATTCAGAAAGCTGAACGAGGGAACATCTGGGAAATTTGGGAACAGATGAAAAGGCTTGGGTCCCTTATCTAGAAGGAAGGATTTCACTGGTCTGGGCGGGGCTCCCTAAGATGATTCTAAATGTTCAGGCTTATGAATAGCTGTTGGCAGGCAGCTCCTGGAATTTTTGCCCCTTCTTTGTTTAGCAATAATTTGAAGTGAACCTGACATCAGGTCATAATGGGAAAGAGAGGTTAGGAGGGAAAGAGAATGGTTTAAATAATGGGAAAGCTCCAACCCAGTTTCTAGATTGGTGTTGTAGCCTTAGTGAGCGTTTTGAAATAAGACTCCCCTTATAGAGACTTCCCTTTTCAGCTTCAGAAAGAGATGGCCAAGATCTCAGGCTTAAAAAATTGGTTCTAATATTATAGACTCTTCCTTTTTTTTTTTTTATTTTTCCGAGACAGAGTTTCTCTGCAGCTTTGGAGTCTGTCCTGGAACTAGCTCTTGTAGACCAGGCTGGTCTCAAACTCACAGAGATCCGCCTGCCTCTGCCTCCCGAGTGCTGGCATTAAAGGCGATCTTCACCACCACCCGGCTGACTCTTCCCTTTTGTCTGGACATAGAGCAGTGTTGTTATTAGTGGGAATTATGCTGGCACATCATGGCATTTGTGGCAATTATCTTCATGGCTGGATGCCTACACTGATACTTGCTGAGTCATATGTTTGGGAACAGTTTGTGCCCCGGATCTTAGCGGACCCAGGAAAGAGCTTCTCCCAGTCTGGGAAAAGGCAGACTTCAACTAGTACAAGGTTATAAACCATAATGCTTCAAAGCGATATAAAGTTACAAAGGAGCACAGCAAATGCTCGTAGCTAATGTCTGCCTTTTCCTTTGAGAGTTGAGGCCTCCCTGTTACCGAGCAAGTGTCTGTTGTTTGGTGAGAATCTATTCACGACTTTAGCTTTTTACCAGAATTATAGGCAATAGGTCACTACACCTCAGCGCAAGAGTGAACACATGTTTTGCTTAGTGGTAAGTATTCTTAGTGGTTCCTTTTAAAACATAATTCTTCCGTTACTTTGTAGTTCATGCTTTTCCCAGGCTGACATAGCGAGCCCTGCTAAGTCTGTAGTTAATAGAGAAGCCAGCCTTTCTATTCAGTGAGGCTGAGTCTCCTATGAAGTAGGCTTTGCACTCCCACAGGGAAATGGGCAGGAGGCATGGGGTTTACAGTCCACAGGCCTCAGACTGCCATTTCTTTACCTTCCAGAGTAGGCTAAACCTTGCCAAAGGACATCTTGAAGTTTGTTTTTATAATGTGGCTCTAAAATTATTGGATAGTGCCCAGAAACTGTTTTGGAACAAGAGAGGAAGAGCTGAGTGAATTGAAAAAAAATAGCAACAAAAAAACCCTTAATGTTTCTTAATGTATTCATATCAACTCAACAGAACCAAATATGGTTATACTTTATGAAGTTTTATTCTGTTTGTTATTTTTCCTTTTAAAAATGAAACTTTTGAACAGTTGCCCTCCCAAGATAGGATACTGAGTTTTTATTGACATCGGTACAGGTTTTGATGATGCTTAGTTATAGAAAGTAATGGAGATCAGCAGGCGTGAGTTCTGGTCCCAGCTTTGTGACTTTGAACAAACGATCGTAAGCTCAGGGCGTAGGGGAGGAGGATGCAGGACCTGCTGCAGCAGGTGAGATTTACTTCCAATTGAATGACATGTGAGCTCTCCTTCAGAATTGCACTCAAGGACACTGGCTTCTGAAAGTCGGTCGTTTTGTTAGTCATCTGCCGGAGGACTCAGGTTCCTCTCAAGAACACACTATTTAGCAAATTGCTGTGAAAGACACATCAGTTTCAGCCCTGACGGTTGTTTTTTTTCTTTCACTTCTCATCCTTTCTGTCTATGGAAACCATCTATTTCCCAGAGCTGTATCTTGGAGATTTGGACAAACTATATCTGTCACAGAGGCATGTACGCAAGATAAACGGTGAACTTTAAGAAGCGGTAGTGAATTTTTTTTTTCTTTTGGTGAGGCAGAATGAACCCAGAGGAAACTTTTTGTTCAGCTGTATCTTCTCTTGTCAGGTCATGCCGTGCTGATGGTTTTCTATTACCCACAGAACCCGAGCAGTACCATGAGGCCCTGGCTTACTTGTCCAGCCAGAGTTGACCCCATACCCCTGACCAAGATGGGAAAACCAGGGAGCCCCGTTTTCCCCATAAAACTTTCTCATCTCCCGATTCCAAACTCTTCTTTCTTTCCTCTCACCGTAGGATGTTACTTCCTTCCAGTCTTAGTGGGTAAATCTATTAGATTAAATGGACATTTCCGTTTGGAAACACGGCTATTGGTAGAATACACTCTTAGGCCTTATGTAAAAGTACAGTTCTCCAAGGTGCTGGTGAGAGATTACTCAACTGCAACCCTGGTTACCAAAATAAAAATAGCTCGCACTTTTAACAAGCAGAACATTTTGAAAGAAAATGCTGTGTTAAATGGAGCGAAGAAAGAACATGTATATTTTTGTCCGATGTTTTATTATATTTTTAACAAGATCAAATAGCTGTCAAAAAGAAAAGCTTATGGTAGTTTATTAAAATGATTACAAAAGTAGAAAGTGGCTTTTAAAAATCCTACTTGCTCTTTGTGTGTGTGCATGAGCGTGTGTGTGTGTTTGCACTTAAGTAGTACTGTGCACAGAGGCCAGAGACCGACGATAGGAGCTCAGCTGCCTCCCCCATCTCATTCTGTGAGATAGAGGCTCTCACTAAAACTGCCTATTGTAGTTCCAGTAGTCTGGCTGTCCACGGAGCTTCTAGATGCCCCGTCTCTAATTCCCTGGCCTGGGACCGGAGGAATAAACCCCCACACTCTAATTTTTACATGGTTGTTGAGGATTTGAACTCAGGGACTCGTGTTTCTGTGGCAAGTGCTTTCCAACATCTCCAGCTGCTCATATTTAATTTTTTAACCCATTAAAAATTGAGAAGTTCAGAGTACATATTTTATGACTAAAAACATAAAACCGGCTCTCAGAAAATCAACAGTTTTCCAGTCTTAGATGAAATGGGCGTATTCACAATATTTTTAACAAATGAGATATGATCTTGAGAATCATTAGTATGATTATAGCAAGAATTAGTGTGTTGTAGACATCTCTGAGAAGCCCCCTAAACCCCTTAAATGGAAAAACTCAAACTGTCCTCTAGATGGAGCACCAGGCTTTGCTTTATGAGGATAAATTTTCGTATTTTTGTGAAAGTACTTTTAAACTTTCATTTTAACAACAACAACAACAACAACAACAAAATAATGTAAAGAACTGAATTCTTCCCTGTGGCATTTATTGCTGTGAATCCTATCTTTTAATTAAAAAAAATGTTATATTTTGTGACGTAATTTATTCGTGTAAGCACTGCAGCGAAGTATATTCGTGTTTAGGTTTTTCCATGAGTTCACTGAGTTCCAGAACCTCTTGGTTTCAGTTCCAAGAGCTGGGGGAGCAGGAGGTGTCTGCAAAGGACTACGCTGTACCGAGAGGAAAGGGTATTAGGAACTGGGACTGTGGGTATAAGGCCAGGTCCCTTGTCTAGTTGGAGACATTTCCAAAGGTGACTTTAGGGTCTCCCAGTAACCTTCATGAGCACAAAATCTAGATCTTTGAAGCCATCCATTATACCAATCTCATTTTATGAAAGAAACCGAGACTGAGTGAGGTGGCTGCTTCTCTTCCCTTGATGGAGGTGGTGGTGTAGAGCACAATAAAAGCAGCAGTGTGGTGAATCTTTCTTGTTTTTCTTGCCTCTTCCTAATGTCACTGTCTTCTTTTTGTTGTTGTTTTGGTGTTTTGAATTGTATTTCTCTAAGGATATGGAGTCTTTGGAAAGCTTACCAAGGAAGCTGAGGTGTCCCAGGAAACTTCTTATGTGTAACCAGACATTAAGCATGTGACCAATTGGTCCTTTGGGGACTTCAACTCTTCAACAGTTTGTAGGAAAAATGAAGCCATGGGAATGTCTGACCTGAGATGGATGATAACCTAGGATCTAAGACACCCGTCTAATCGTCCTCACAGTTCTGGGGAATTCCCCTGTAATTTTCTGGCAAGTTCCCTTTGTTTCTAAACCGGCCAAAGTTAATTTCTGATGTTTTTGTAGCCAGAGAACATTTCTGTCATGTTCTCCAACCACGCAGCATGATCCTTACACTGCAATTTTAAAGGACTTGGAAAGATCACCAAGGATAATTCTAACTAAGCTACACAAGAAAATCAGAGTACTTTTCTCTTATGACCCGAATAAGAAACATAACCACAATTATGCATCTTTTTAGCTGTGAGTTTAATTATAGTTATGACTAGCTAACAACATAGTTATAATAAATATGAGTATAAATGGAACTTATTTTCTGTTATATGACATTATACCAGAGTATATTAAAATTCATATTGCGATATAGCTTTTACATTGATTCTTTTCTGATTGTAAAATTAATATGTATTTTGCCCAGTTTTCCCCCTAGGTCTTAAAAACTATATAAAATGAATAAACTTTAGTGCCTTTTCCTATTGAAAATGATAGAAAAACAAACTCCATGTTGCCAAAATACTACAAGCAAGAGGCCATAGCAAAATATGATGGTTGAGTCAGACAGGAAAGATGAGAAATAATGAGACATGGAAGGTTTTTTTCACCCTTTCAAATCATTCTCACAAACATCTGGCTTAGCGCTGCTATTTAGAAAATAAGTTACAAAACCTCATATTTTCTTTTTAGTGTAATTCCTTTTCATGTATCTAGCGAGCAGACCATTCCCCCTTGGAAGAATTAAGAATGTCAATTTTAAAATTTTAAAAGTTGATGGTTATTAGTTTCTTCGGCTGAATTAGAACGAATCTATGGACTCACCCAACATTGATTTGTGAGCTAACTTGTCTCCTGTATTCACAGCAAAGTCTCCTAGAAGTCGCTAAGTCATTCATACCTAGTGGCATTTCAAGACAGAGTGTGCAATTTGGCAGGGCCAGGACGAGCAGAAGAACCCCGTCATCAACGTTGACTTCCAAAAGTGACCAGCAGAGGGCTTCTCTGTGCTTGCAAGAAATGACTTGCTAATGGGCAATACCTGGCATAAATGAAAGAGAACCGACTTGATTAAATATAAGCTCAGGTTAAGGGAAAATCAGTTTTCTGCACACAAGCTCTGCTGGATAAAAATAAAGTAGAAAGATTGGCTACATTAACAAAGTTTATGTGACTCTTGGCTTTAATACTTGGCTTGCTCATGTTCTCCTTGAAGAGCATGAGGCAAATGTCATAGAGAAGAGCATAGGTAAAATCCAGCAGTGGGTGAGGCCCACTCGTGTTAGCTTTTGCTATATACAGTGCTCTAATGAGGCTTTTTAACTGAGGTACAGTTGTGTACTTGATCTAGTTTTTATTGGCTTGTGAACGATGATTAGGAAATTCGCAGGAATTTTACGAGCCAGCTGCAATTATATTGTACTCAAAGTTGGCAAAACTGTGAAGATTTATATCATGGGAACCCACAGATGCTGCAAACCGTGGTCCTTCACGTTGCCCAGCGTGCTAAGTATTACCTGTATTCCACTGGGTGTAAAACCCTGCTCACACCAGATGTCAGCACAATCGCCATTGAAAGTGTGATCCATCTCTTTACAAGTCCGTAGATCCACTGGGCTCTTGGTCCACTGCTAAGTGAGCTGGAGGCTAGACCTGGAAACCACCCTGGTCTCAGGAGTGCAGGACAAGGTGTGGAGGATGAGCTGGTTAATAGAAGACTTGATGTGCCTGGGAGCCCTGATCTGCAATTGCTGTCTCTGTTTCCTTGGCTTATTTAGCCCTCCCTGGCCATTTACCGGGTGTGGTAAATGATCTTTTCCCATGAATGATTAAATTAAGTTTTAGTACTATCTCTTAAAATTCTGCCACCTTTCAGTGACACTTTATATGGCCTCTGACATGGTTGATGTACTAATATTGTTATTCTTACACATAGTGGGAGTTCAGATTTATTAACGCCACACTCAGCTTGGTTGTTAAACTAATTTGATTTACTATTAATTAATATTTATTTAAGACAGTGTGTCACGTAACCTGGGCTTCTTTTGGATTCACTCTGTATTCCATGCTGGTTTAAACTTCTGCTACTCAGCCTCTCTAGGATTAGAAGTGTGATAACTGGGTGGTGGTGCACACCTTTAATCCCAGTACTTGAGGCAGAGGCAGGCAGATCTCTGAGTTTGAGGCCAGCCTGGTCTACCGAGCGAGTTCTAGGACAGCCAAGGCTACACAGAGAAACCTCATCTCAAAAAACAACAAGAACAACAAAACATGTGAGCTATATCCCTGCTTTATTGTCTTTTTGCAAACCAACAATCTGGTTTTCTATGTTAGAGGCCTCCTTTAGGATTCTAAAGGTGAAACATCAGCTCTGTTGAAGACAGCTCCCTGTCATGTGTTTTCTTGCTGTGTGTACCTGTGTGATGTGTATTATGTGCCTATTAACGCACACCCTGGCTTTAATACTCCTTAAGAGACGATCCTTGACTCCTCAAAATGGTCCCCTCTTCAGCATCCTCTCCTATCTTGTCAGCACGTTATTCTTTATGACACCATTTCTAGCAGCCTTAAAATAACCACCCAAAGTCACTTCCAGTACTACATGTGACGTCAATACTCTGGAGGCTGACATAAGAGGATTTCATTATCAAGGCCAGCAGTGTCTACAGAAGAGTTTCAGGCAAGCTTTGCTGCGTAAGATCGCCCTCCCCACCCAAAACAAACGAACACCTGACTGGTCAACTAAACCAAAATTGTTGAACAAAAAAGCCAAACGAAGCTAACCAAGTAGCCACACAAACAGAAACTGGATGACAACAAAGGGTACCTGTATCCATTTTCATGAATAAAACAACTTGCAGTGTATTTCATGCTATCTGAAACTGTATTTTGTCCGAGGTCTGTGGCCAAAAATGACATTACTGCCCATTCAATTAGTTATCCCAGAAAGCATCCTCTCTTACAGTTCCTTCCTCTGAGAGCCACATTTGATTAAACAGCAAATTCTACTAGTTTATTTCTAAATATTTCTGGACTAATATCTTTCTTCAGGCTGCACATGTTCTATCTAGACCAACTGGCTCTCATCTTTTACGGACTTTTACCATGCCTGCTTTCCTTCATTTATGAGTGTCTTTGAATACAGACTGGCTTTTCAAGTCGCCAGAGACAGGTGCGCGTGTGTAAATGTCTCTGTGGGCTCATCCTTGCATGGGTGTGCACACATGCATGCAGTCTTCCGCTGCTCCTTTGCCTCAGATGCTCCACTAGCTTCCGAGGTCTTTGAGAAAGAGCCCCAAGGCTTTGCTTTTTCCTCACTTTGCTCTCTCCACCTTCCAGTCCTCCTCCCGGCGCCCCTTGCCCATTCTGCCCCACACACACTAGGTCTCTCAATCAGCTACAGAAGCAATTTTTCCTGCTTGGTAGACTACGGGACATTCCCAGAAACCAAAGCCAAAGCAAGAAGAGGACTTTGTTTTCTTCAATATGAAGTCATGATTATAATTCAGACTCTCAGAACATTTAGGCTAAGAAACAAGAAACTCCTAGAACACATGATAGCAGTAGATACTTTTTCGGGGGTTTGGGGGGGTGATAGATACATCCTAAACTCTGGTGATAAAAGGATTCTCCCAGAAAATGCTAACCATATAAACAACACAGAACTGCAAAACCATTCAGAGAAGCAAACTACAATCCATGGGATTGAAACCATTACTGCTTGCTCCCCAGGACCTTAAAATACCTTCTCTCAGAAATTTTAAAGTAGGTGCACACAAATGCTCATGATACAAACAAGGATCACAGGCATGAGAAACTAGTTCCCCTCACTCTATTTAGTACCTCATGTAATGTTCTAGATCGTGTAAGTCCAGCATGTTGTAGTAGTCCAGCAAACACGACTCTTGTGTTAACAAGAGGAGATGTGTTGGAGGAACATTACTTCTTTCCTCATTGGATAGTGCAAAGCCAATCACTCTACAGCAACCTGAAAAATGAATGTCTTATAATCTATAGCATGATGACTTTTGGGTCTAAACTTTAAGTTGAAGTAATGACTAATACAAATATGATTTATGAAATATTACCTGTCCTCATATGGTAAAGCTAAGATAGATCTCACATCTAAAATAAATTATATGAAACATCTCAGGCATAATCACACAACACACAGCTTGAAAGCATATGCAGAATTCTTCAGATTATTTTATTGTAATAGGTACTCTTATATTATTATAATATTATAATAAAAGAGTGAAACTCATAGTGCTAAAATTCATCTTAGAGATAGATTTTTTGGTATCTCAATGATAAGACGAATTATGGGAAAAAATCACGGAACCAGCAATGTGTTAGGTTTAGCAAAGCAAATGAGGAATTTCATTTGTATTGAATTTGAATTTCACTAGTAAACTGTGATATTGTGGCAATCACATGTTAGCTACTGTAGATGTGATCTCAATTTATGTAAATGGATGTTACATAAATATTCTAGGGAAATACACTTTCTTCCAAGGCAACGAATTTTATTACAAAAATCCCATTATCATTGATACACACACACACACACACACACACACACACATACACACACATATGCCACGAGGTCAGAGTTTTCCCATTCTTGCAAGTTGTTTTGAATGTGGTGGGTTGGGGCCAAAAGGTTGTTGGGTGTCAACTTTCTGAAGCTCATATTCCATGTGGGAAAACGCACAGTGCTTTGTGGCAAAAAGGGAACTGTTTATTGCTTGCATTTTGTGCTTGACTCAGGCTTCTTATGAACTTAGACTCTCTTCATAAACTGGCAGATGACTCACATTTTGCCTAAGTTCCTTTGTCAGGGTAGAAAGAAATATAAAAGCTGTCATTCTGACAGCAATAATCGCACATAGAAGTAGTCGTAAATTCCCGTTTTGTGCCCCTGGGTCTAATCTTTCATCTAGACGCTCTGTTCTGTTGGAGCTATTCATGGAAGCCTATTTTGCTTATTTTAATGCTGACTACCATTTCAGGTAACAAGTTCAGGATGGAGTTAGTTGAAAAAGAACTTGGCATTTCGTTATTGCTTTCTTTGTCATTGTTTCTTCTTCTTTTGAAATTTCTTCTCTATGAGAAGCCTTAACAGAGGGGAGTGGAGGGAAGGCACACAGCAAGCCTCTACTTATAAAAGAACGCTACATTGAGGATTATTTTTTTTAGGGTGGTAATATTACTGCTTTGTTTAATAGACAAAACACCTTCCGCTTTCTGAATACCGAGTTTAAAAACAGAAAAAGAGAAAAAAAGTCAGATGATATAGTCTTGGAATTTTCAATTTTACTCAGTGAAAATTGAAACGATACTTTTGAATCAAAAGATACCAGATGAAATTTGAGGTGAAAATTCAGTTATTAAATTTAATTAATTTTTTGTGCTCTCAAAGTTTATATGAGAAACGTGAAGTTCACGTGACTTTCTAGGCAATTTTCAAGTGCATTAAAAACGACTAGGTTCGTAATCCAACTATCAAATCACAAAACTTCACTTTGATTTCAATTCAAGAGTTTTCTATATGTGCATCATTTTTGAAAAAGTTAAGTTTCAAGGCAAGAAATCGAAGTGTTATTAGCTAGAGAAAACACTTTTGAATTTTGAATTCCAACATCTGTCATATCATACATTGTTTTATAAGCAAAGTTAAGAAGAGCTGTAGACTAGCCAGGGGAAGGGAAGCAAAGGCTTAGTAACATATGTTGATTTATAGCATTTTACACAAAAAACTTACTTCCTTAAATCTGAGAAAGTTCTTTGGAAGGCAATTTTTTTTTTATGTTCTAAACAGAGTGTAGCCATCGTTTCTCAATTAGTCTATATTGACACATTAAAGAAAAGATGATTTTGTAGTTTTGACCGTGGCTTAATAGATAGATATTTCTGGACCATGTTTATAATGTAATCTTGAGTTACTAACTTAATTATCTGTGCAGATTTAGTTGTGCAATTAGTTTAAGGATAACAGACGATGAAATTTTTAGCAAATATTGAATGCCTGCTTTACTTTAAAACATATGCATTAAAACTTCAGAATGAGTGTGCACGTGTGTGTTGTAGACAGGCACATAGCTATTTTTTAATGCTATTTGTGTGCATATTTCATGATTACTTTTTATTGAGTGGGCATACATTTTTTTTGTTGCTTCATGGAATTAGGTGTTTTTCATCAATGGAGAATTAAGATCGCATGGAACAATAATATCACGTGATCAGGGAATGTGGGACAATAACAGGAAACAGGGTATGTAATGGATATTGGATGTATCAGTCATTGGATACTTTGAACTTATTGCAAAGCAAGTGTCTGGGAAGCACCAAACAGTAATAATTGCTCTGTGGTACTGATGTAGTCAGATGTTTCTTCTTATTGTAGCCTGTCTGCTGAGTGAGAGGGACAGGGGCAAGGTAGTTCACAGAATCTGCTCTAAGAAACGTGGACTCACTGCGTAAGCCTGGCGTTCGATTGTTTGTGGGCTCAGATCATCTCTTTTGTTGCTCAGTACGAAGGATAACATTTCTCTGATGCTGCCCTCGGCAGGCAATCGCTTCTGGAGAAGCGTGCCCGACTGCGGGAATAAGACCTCTTTCTTTATGATCTAAACAGGTACTTACCATTGAGGATAGAAAAATGGAATATTAGGAATGGTTTTTAGTACGTGCTGAGCTGTTTTGTTTCCTTTTCAAATCTGCATTTGTTCTAACGTGTTTAACAGCTCTCTGGGCTGATGAAACCGTCAACTTATATTGGACCATAATATGATTTCAGTTGAAAATACGTGCACATAGTTTTAGTTTAATTTTTAAGAATAAAATGCTATATTGTAGACACTGTAGGGAAAGTTGATTAGATTTCATTCTACCTGTCCTCGTCCTCAAAGACTACTCTTTTGTGACTAAGGAGATGTGGACGATGAACCAGCACTTAGGAATTCGATGGTTATTCCATGGCATTAGAAGACATAACCACGTATTGTTTGGATGCTCGCATCTTGCAAGGCTATAACAGGCTGATATCAGATAAAGAGGTGTGTGATGTGCAGGTGTGTGGCCGGCTGTAACTGATACGGGCTCAGGCAAGAAGCTGCCTTTCATCGCTAACGAGAGACTCAGCTAGAGGGCTGAACGTGAGTTCTACAGCCTCAGATGCTGTGTGTAGCAAGCCGGGGTTTCCCTTTCAGTCGCTTTATCCCATAACGGTGTTCGTCTGCATCTGAGCCCACGACGAGCACTCCCACTCGTAAGATGTCGTCATAGTGAAGACCGACAATTTGGCTTCCGTTCAGGAAGAGAGAGAGAGAGTTCACTGAAATGAACATTGTGAGAAAACTCAACTTAATGGTACCTTGGAGTGTTTTCTCGTTCCAGGTGCTGCTGTTTTCCTTACAAGGTAAGGACTTTCGTGTTTTGACCTTTATTTATCGTGAAGGTCATTTATCATTTATCTTCAATCTCTCTTGAAATTTATGTAGTTTCCTTTTCAGTTAGTTCTCAAGCATTCTGAAGTCGTTAGAATAGGTATGTACTAAATAACATCCAGGCAGTTTTACTGAATTCTTAAGAATGCAGAGAATTTTAAACCTTTTCTTGAAACTTTTTGAATTTTCTTTAGTGACTATTTACAATCATGCCTTTGTCATTATACTATCAGTGTAACTTACTCCTATCAAACACTTTGCAATTATTTCCTTTATTTAATTAAGCACTTGTAACTTTATGATAGAGGGGAATAAAGTGTTTAAACTTGCTTCATGTCATTAAAATCTCAAAGAGATCTAACTTTAACATTTGAGGTTGTGAATTAATTTTCAATTTTCATAGCAAGTTTACCTATAAACTAATTTTTATTCAATTTTGCATGGAGATGGCATTTATTTATATCTATTTTTTACTTCCTGATCCCTAAGAAAGAGTCTACGTTTTGGAGCTTAGAGGGAAATGCAAGAAATGACGGAAGTGCGAAAGAAGCATCAAAGTCGCTATTTTCCTCTTAAGAACAAGTAGCACCTTGTTCTCAAGGAGAACGGCGTAGCTGCTATGCTGGAGGGACTCTGAGATTGGCTTGTTCACCATGATCATTTTGTGGCTTGCTTTACAGCATGCTTCAGCCTGCAACTACTAAGCTGCAGGGCCAGAACTCGAACAGTTCTGCGATTCCATGCCCAGCCCTCACTTCCTTGCGTGATGCCACTGTAGAAATCCACAGACCGTCACTATAGTTTCTGCACTGTTGCTCACCTCAGGTGTATCACAGATTCTTCGCTGGTCAGAGTCCTGTAAAAGAATAAAACAGCTAGTTGCGAGTCTCAATCCACGTTTTAGAATCTGGGTAAAAATGATTTGTTAAGTAGCAGTGTGTTGAAGTCTCACCAATCTCTATTTACCTCTGGCAGGATACGTTTGTGCATCATCTATCCCGACAGAGACATCCGAGTGAGTATTTCTTTGTTTCTCTGTTCTGAAATGCCAAAGCAATGAGAATATGCCAAGTTCAACAGACGACTTTGTCTGTTTTTTTTTTTTAAATAACAAGTGAAACATTGACCCAAAGCTTGAGATATTCTTCTTTGAAAGATTTCCAAACATTAGAAATGAATGGGCATTCCTTTCTTGTTTGTAAGAAGATCTTGGTGTTGTGCACTGCCCGTAGGTCCCAAAGAGACATTTCTTTCATTTCATAGATTTAAAGAAGTTATATCCAGTAATATATCTCTTTACATTTTTCACATACATTATTGACTGCTAATGTATTATTGTTAACATAAATTAAAACTGATTTTAGTGCCTAAATGACTAAAAATGGTTCTAGTAATAAATAATGAAATAGTTTTAACTGCTTTGCTTAAAAGCAGAATTATAGTAATTGGATTTTAAAAGAATACTTTTATTGATAAAAATAAAATAAAAATATCAAATCCCATAGCTTATGTTATGTGTAACTTAGTGAACTAATGATTTGGATAGCTGGCAATTAAATGTCCTTACATTTTTATATCACGCTACTTTTAAATGACATGGAACAGATGAAATTTGAATATTACATTTGGAAAGGTAAATGTCCTCTTGATAAATATTTACTTCAACAAACTCACAAAGTTCTAGGGATACTAGACTATGCCTTTCGGTGATATAATACTACATTATTTTGCTTGTTACTCAGTCTCAAAGTTCCTTCCTAAAATTCCACGTATATCAGAGCCCAGTGAGATTTGGGGCCAGTCCCGAATTTTGTAACATGAGACAGCTTCACCACCCAAACCTCACCCTTCCGAAGAGGGGAGGGGGTCCTTTAAATGTTAAGCCAAGAAAGGCCCCTTTGATAAAGGGATGGAGATCTGGAGGCAAACACCAGCTCCCTCTTGGGAAAGGCTGTTCAGGTTGCCCAGGGGCCTCTGACTACACAAGTTCTTTGTGTTTTCTTGCAGAAGTGAGTTCCATGAAAAGGGACAGAAAGGAGTTCTGTTAGGACCGCAGGTAGGTTAAGCCTCAGCTGGAGCGAGGCAGAGAAAGAATTCATTCCGCTGTGGCTTCTGCTGTCACATCAACAATGAGACCTTTGTGGAGGGAATGAAATGCTAAAAACAAGACAGGAAGAAACGTGACGACGTGAAGGCGTTTCTCTGCAGCTTTTATTGTGTTTTATTTTTTGTGACCCTGCACTATATTCTCGGTTCTCAATGACTTGTTTGGAATGAAACGCTTTTTTCTTTCTGTTCATCCACCTCAGGAACCCATACACAGGCTTCAGTGTTGATGTGGATTGGATACAATCTACTTGCTGGAACCTTTGAATGATTTAAAAATTAAATACAGTATTGGGCAGTACAGTAGCAACAAGGCAAACACACCTAAGAATAAATGGAGAAAGACTGAGATGGTATGAGTTAGATACATCCAAAGGGCACTAGACATATCCTTGTATACTGACAGACATCTTCTGTATTTTCTAAAAAATCCAAACTATGGCTATTTCCTAAAGAGCAGCTTACTTGTAAATTTGAGAACATTTTGCTTCCTTCTTCTTATATATAGAAGGAATACTGAGGAACACGATTGCCACATCATCAAAATATGTTGGAATGTTCAAGTAAATGAGCTTCAGGAAATATTTCTCTATGAAAGACAGATAATAAACTAGAGATTTAGTGTGGGGAAGACTTTCTTTGGGGAAGTAATATGACTTGAGTATTTATATAGCTATCAGTCTTAACGTTCAAGGAAACCCTTGACAAATCCTGAAATCCAAATGATTTCTCTTTGGAAATTATTTTCACTTATGGGTAGATGTGTGTCTACATGCCAGTATGTGCTCCTGAGCCCGAAGCATTGGGTTCTGCGGAGCTGGACTTTCAGGTGGTTGTTGAGTCTCCTGATGTGGGCACAAGTAACTGAATCCAGTTCCTCTGAATTCAGCAAGTGCTCTTAACCAGTAAACTGTCTCTTCAACCTCTGAAATACTGTAAGTATTTCCTGCTTGGTAATTCATCCTTTGTGGGTATATTTTATTAGAGTAAACTGAAGAAAATGAATAGATGCAGAAGACAGATGTGTAGCAGTCTTTCTTTTACTGCCAGCCCCCAAATCATGACATGGAGACTAATTGTTAATTATGAATACCTGGCCTTAGCTTAGCTTTTTTTTCTAGCTAGTTCTTTTTGGTTAAACTTAAATTAAACCATTTTTATTAATCCATATGCTGTCCTGAGGCTCATTTTCCTCATCTACATACTGTCTATCCTGCCTTCCTGCTTCCTCTGCTTCTGGCTGGCTGGCCCCCAGCTGCCTGGCTCTTCTTTTCCCTCTGCCCGCCAGCCCCATCTATTCCTCCTCTGCCTAACTATTGGCCATTCAGCTTTTTATTAGACCAACAAGGCGCCTCAGGCAGGCAAGGTGTAATAGCAACACATCTTTACATAGTTAAACAACTATTATGTAATACAAATAAATGTAACACATCTTTACTTAGTTAAACAAATATTCTCTTCCAGAACACAAATACGATATAATATATTGACAATTTAGAAGATAAAACAAATTCATTTTTTTTGTTGAGATTAGAGGTTTTCGTGTGTGTGTGTGTGTGTGTGTGTGTGTGTGTGTGTGTGTAGTTTAGTGTATTTGGACATGTCATTGAGACTGCTCCTGTAGCTAGCAGGGTTTGCATCTTCAAGTCATTGATAGATAAATTCCCTGATGCCCTGCAGGCTACTTGGCACCTTTGTTCCTGTGAAATCTAGCCAGCAGGAGGAAGCTTCCTGCTCCACAATAATTTGATTTCTTCATATCCTGTGACCAAAGTTTATTGTCCATGGCTTTGGCATTTTCTGTGGATGGTTGGAGATTGAAACATAAGCAGAAGCTTATGCTTCCATAGGAAGTACTTTATCTATGGAATCATCTTCCTTGTCATGGGGTCTTAAAAAAACCTAGAATAGCCGTGGAAATAATAATTCAGTTTAAGGAGAATTCTGTGTTTCAGAAGCCGCAGTAGGAGGATGATTGGTTTCAGTCTAGCCTGGGCTATGTAGGGATACCATGTCTGAGGACAAACCAAACCCTCAGAAGAATGCTCGTGTACAAAGCTTCTTGTCTATCATGTGTAGCAGTTAAAATGAGTTTTCTGTGATAATTTTGAAGGGCATGCTTGCCAGTAGAGCATATTAACCAAAAAATTCATCTGTATAATTCAGTAGAAAAATCTGGTGGTGAAGAAAAAAAGCCTCTTCCATTCTGGTGAGTGAACACTCTAGACTGAAAAACTTGTGTGAGCTGGGCCCTAAATGGGCATATAAAGAGCCCCGTGGATGGAACCGGCCCAGTGTGCATTTGTATGTTGTAAGTATCTATTTAATCTGCCTACAGGAGTTAGGCTAATGCCTCTCCTCTGTTACCAAGAGGGGATGCCCTTGCTTTGCCTTGGTGTCCATTTTAGGCAGGATGAAGCGCAGGAGACTTGCTTGCCCTTCTGTTTCCTGTAGTCCATGAACGCGTGTCAAAATCAGTTAATGTCGATTAAGGTCTCAAAGGAGAAATATGACAGGGAGCAATGAGGTCACAGTCACGCAGTGCACTGCTTAGAAAGAGGCTGGAAGGCCACGCACATTGGGTTCATTCCTCTGCCGTAAGCAAACAGCCCTGATGGATGGATAACTGTCCGCAGAAATATGCTGGTAGTGACGTCAGCAAGGCAAGCCTAGGCACAGACTTCTATAAATGGCAGGCATGTCAGTGTTACAGTGCGTTCCCCGTGCAAGGCACACGTCTGTGGTTCCGAGCACCCTCCTGTGGAGGTGTGACCAGGAAGGAGAAAGAACAGGCTGTCCTCTTTCGTCAGTTGTGTGAGAGTATGTATCCACTGCCAGATTCTTTGTCCTACATCCGATAATTCTCCTGCAGAAGGCACTGAGGCCAACCAAGACTTGGGCTGAAATCGCATTCCTATCCACAGTTCTGAACAGCACGAGGCACATTCCCATTTCAACAGTATCTGTTGTTCCAGTTCAGTTGGTACTTGTGGCTGACATGCCAGGGGTCATGTTTTATACATATAAACAAGAATAACCATGCTTGTAATTCAGAAATTTCACGTCTCCAGGGATCTGTGAAAATAGCATTTCTGTTCAAGTGGTTTATTGAGTCTGAGTCACCATGAATTATTTGATGTTATGTACATAACACAAGAAAAAAAATGCCCCACTTATCAAAGTGGTACACTATTCTAACTTCAGATATGTTCTGAAGCTAAAACCGAGTATGAAACTTTATACTAGTGAAACACATTACGACCCTGGGTAGACAGAAGGGATGTTGAGTTGTCAGGGAGCTGGTGTGCCAAGTGGTCATTGGGATTTCCTTAGAGAAGGTCAGAGTTGAGTGGAAGAAAAAAATACATGCATTTGCTTTAGTCCAGTGTTATAAAGTATATTAAGTTTAAAAATTACATTTATTTGTCTTTGTGTGTATGTACACAGGCATGCAAATATGTGGAGAGAGAGAGAGAGAGAGAGAGAGAGAGAGAGAGAGAGAGAGAGAGAGAGAAAGAGAAATAAAAAGAGAGAGGGAGAGGGAGGGAGAAAGAGGGGGGGTGCCCTTGTGCTGTGGCAGATACATGGATGTCAGATGACAACTTTTGGGAGCCTCTTCCTCTTTCCATATTGTGATCATGGGAATCCAATTCAGGTCATTGGACTTTACCTGCTGAACCATCTTGACAGCCTCTATATTTTATTTTCAGTTAGTAATAGTAAGGAGTAGTGAGCCTTTCATTTTTTTTAATGAATGATGATATTATTAAAGTGGTAATTATTTCTCTTTACCCTCCTGATTCTATAAGGGAGATACTGCTATTCCTTTTTATTTATTGGGCCATGAGGCTACATGGAGTAGATAATTTATTCAAGAACTTATTGAAAAGTTATTTGTTATTCCAAAGAGGTCAATAGACTATAATCTGAAAACCAATAATCTATCTAATTCTTTCATTTTTACACAAAGAACATGAAGCAGAGAGTTGAGTGATTAGCCAAATCTCTCTTCTTAACACGTTGATTTTTCGTGCAGACATTAGGAACTACAATCCAGGAATCTTGCTGGTCATTGTGAGGCAGAGTTGAAGTAGCTATGCATTTATCAGACATCAAAGATGATGGATTTATTTCCATTGCAAGGATTGGCCAAACAGGTTCAAAGATGGTCTATGCTCAAAAATGTTGATGTCCTTTTGAATTAGGCAGCTGGAAACAATATGGTGAAGTAGAATTAAACTTGATAGCATGGTGAAACCATGTTCATAAACTGTTGGTTGAGTCTAACTTGTTTGAAGACAAGGCAAATAAAAGTGGATGAGACTGAGCAGCGGCGGTAAAACATGGAGGATAAAACCAATTTGTGAGGAGGAACTAATGAACTTATGAACTTGGAGCTATAGTAGGGGAAAAGGAGTTTAGAAGTGAATCTTTAAGAGTCTTCAACAAATGGGAGAGTTCTAGTAGTGTCAGGTAACATAGGGTGAGTTCGCATGTCAAAGAATGTACTAATGGTCTAGGGAGATGGCTTGGTAGGTACCTTCCATAGAAGCCCAAGGACCTGAGTTTAGATTCCCAGTGCAAGGCCAGGTATGGCCTTTTACCACTAAGTCCAGAGAGGGGAGAAGGAACCAGGAAGATCCTTGAAGTTGATTGGCTAGTCAGTTTAACTGAATCCCTGGGCTCTAGGTTCAATCCCTGTCTCAAAAAATAAGGAGGAGAGCAATTGATGAGGTCAGCAAATGCCAACCTCTGATCTCCGTAGGGAAAGTGTGTACCTACGTGAATGAGTACACACACACACACACACACACACACACACACACACACACACGAAGAAATACTGAAATGGAAAATGCTTTAATCAAGCTTCTTGCATGTGAGGATGATCAGAATCTAGAGAAGAAAGGACCTAGCTCCTCACGTCCCATCACTCTTCATTCTTATCATGCATCCCCTTCCAGTTTTTCCAACATCATCATCTACCTAATTTGATAATCATGTGGCAAGGTTGAGTCTATGTCTTCAGGTAAATATAAAGTGCTCTTGGTAAGGATACAATCCTGCAATCCTGCATTATATATGCAATTGGGACTGAGTTGGACTAAAATGCTCTAAGTGATTAGCTCTAATAGCCTATAATTATTTGCAATAAGTCTTACACTACAATATTTCATAACGGTTGCTTAAAACAATATCAGCTTCCTTGCTAGCCTTCTGTGGTGAGCACTAAAGATTAGAGGACCCTTCTTTACTTCGTTGTTATACCACACGGTGAAGCAGGTGTCACGGCTGTTTCCATTTTACACATGGAGACATTAGGAAATCTGCCTAAGTAGAGGTAATGTAAGTCAGAAGTGTTTCTGTGAGTGGGGTTCTCACTGTCTGGTACACAGGCTTGTCATCACTGACTGCTAGTGTACCAACCCTGTGCCTTTCTCCCCTACCTCATCTGGAAATGTCAGAGGACTGATACCCTTCTATGAAAAGTATCAGCTAATATAAATACAGTGCTTCTTCGGAACTCTGTTCACAAAGGAATGATGGGCGTGGCTAGGAGCAGGGGGGGGTTGAGGTCACAGAGGACAAGTATCTTGCCCAACTCACCGACAAGACAGAATGAAGACTTGAAACCAATTTTAAGCATCACTCCAAGGGAACCCTTCCTATCTCACTGAGATGATCTCAACGATAGCTTTCTGCGTTAAGTCAGCACTTGACTTCATCGTTTCCATATTTGCAGATGCATTCCAGAATTTTTTCATCTGCACGTTTGACGTATGGTAACCAAATGAGCTAATTTGTGTTTTTATTTCTCTGCTTTGAAGTTTGAAGCAACCTCTCCGAGATACTTTTTCCATGAAGCGATTAATTGGGGCGAGAGTAAAATCAAAGGTCAGTGTGGAGATTTGTTCCTTTGTGTATGGTTTCTGAGGCCATCCCTTGGGTGGGGGGGTGTATATTAAATCAGTTCTGATTGTTTCCATATTTACTGGAGGGTACTGAGCCAGAGTAGTAATAATAACAGTCGTTTAAGCTCCTGTCCTATACAAATCCAAATTATTTTTAGAAATGCCCGGAGCTAAACATTTAAACAAAGCAGATGACAGTATGACTTGAGAAAGCACCAGTGGGTATCAGCGGCTTTTTCTCTTGCTCTGAGTCAGTGTGACCTGTTCCTTCACTCCCTGGCGTCCGAATTTTATCTCAGCAGTTTACCAGCTCCATTACACAGACAGCTGATGGTAGCTTCAAATGTAAAGAAGCAGAAGTAATTCTTATCATTATGTTTAAGTCATAGTGATTTCGTTTTGGATTCAATTTGATATTTACTTTCAGGAGAGTAAGCAACTTTGTAAATACGTTTTCAAAAAGACGTATTTGTTTATCTAAATATTTAGACACCGACTCATTTGAAAAATTTAAGACTATTTGGTCCAAGACCAAGTTTAAAGGTAGGTGTGTCTCTTAAAGAAAAACCAAAGTGCTTGGAAGTTTGCGAAAAAAATTATTTCTACCTATATTTTGGTGAAATATATTTTGTTTTAAGTTAAAACAGTTCATTTGTTTTTTTTTTTTCATCTAAAATTTACCTGGAGAGCTTAAGGCTTTGAAATGTAGAGATGTCAGTGGATTGTTTAGGGGCAAAATGATAGCAAGACTGAGTCCTTCTTGTGGTTGGTAGACTGGGTTTATAATTGCAGCTGGGAAGTGTCTTCACCATCTTCTAGACAGGCCTAGCTTCTTCAGCAACATTTCACAGTGACTCAAAGACAAAGACATTCTCTTCACTCCTGATGTGTTTCTGGGGTCCCTAGGACTCATTTGCCTTCTGAAATTCACTTAGGAGATACCCGTGAAATTAGGAAAAACTCATAGCAATTTGCTTCTTCTTTTTAATGTATTTATTTGGGACAAGCTTTCTTTCCACAAAAAAAGTCCTGCTTTTGTGACAACCAGAGGTGATTTTTGCTTCTGCCTCATCTTTGTTAAGCACAGATCCCAAACACTGAGTTGTTTATAACTGAGCCTCAGTATTCATGCGCAAACTCCAAACGACATGTGACACCCTTCTCATCAAAGGTGGGTGTTTCCTTCTGCATTTTAGACTGTACTTGAGCCCTTCCTGAAGCAGCAAAGTCTGAGTTATTCTTCAGCACAGCGCTTGCTCTGGGAGAAAGTGCTGGTGGGATGCATTCCAAATTCAGTACAGGGCATCATCTCCGCCTTGGGTATTTCTGCTTCTCATCATCTGGGACAGGGATTCCTTACATGGGGACTTGACCTTTGGATTGCTCGAAGGAGGCTAACTTCTCCTCGCAAAGTACTTTTGGGATGCAAAAGCCTGTCTCTCTTGCTTCACAGGACACATAATGAAATGAATAGATAGAGATTTGATGGCTTAATTCTTATGCACCACAAGGCAAAAGGCCCAGGGTTCTGTTTAAGTTAATAGTGTTACAGTTAGTCCAAGCTAAATCGTG
This sequence comes from Microtus obscurus, assembly GCA_963919715.1. Taxonomy (NCBI): domain Eukaryota; kingdom Metazoa; phylum Chordata; class Mammalia; order Rodentia; family Cricetidae; genus Microtus; species Microtus obscurus. Next base: position 19,450,317 of record CAWTZC010002528.1, read on the forward strand.
ACATATTATGTTTATATGAGCTTGATCCATGCCAGAAGATAAGTTATTGTTTTGCCCCTCAGGTTCTTGTCCTCATGAATGCCTTAACGGGGCTTTCTGTTCTAAGACCGGTACGTGTGACTGTCAAATATTCCAAGCTCTCGGGACAAGGTGCCAGATTGGTAAGTTTCAGGGATATTTATGAGAGAATTATGGGATATGAAAGAGAACATTAAGTCATGATTTGCTTGGAAGCGTTCGTCCCCTGGGATTTGGGACATTAACTAGACAGCTCCAAGTTTATTTTCATCAATTTGAAGGAATTCAGAAAAGCTGTAAAAGAGCATAGCTGTATGCGCTTTCCCTTCCCACTGATCTCCATTTCCTCGAGTATTTTTTTCCTCCTTTCCATTGCACTAACCCGTAGGACCATCTTTTCATTTATGTGTAGCTCTTCCTCAGTATATTTCACTGCAAGCTTCTCTTCTTATTTAATAAGTTGGATATTCCGTATATAAACTAGAAATAGTACTTAGAGGTCATCAGGTATGGAGATCGTTTTTCTTTTTAAAATATTTTTATCCATAATGTCCAAGGGGGGATCTTATATTAATAATTATCAACAGAATTTAACCGATATTTTGCCATTTGGAAGATTATATGCTAGACATAAAACAAAGTGTATTTTGAGGAATACAGACATGCTTCGGCAACTAGTGGTGTGTAAGAGGTAAGCCATCCTTAAACATGAGTGCCCTCGAGGAAAGCGTGGAATGTAGGATGCACTGCCAGGGATGATAGCCAGCAAAATCCCATCAATGTCTTTCCCTGAGTGGACCAAAGTTGGATGGAGCTGATAAATTTAGGTAAATGTTTCAAAAAGGAGGAGACACTAAACACTGGCCCTTATGTTTCTGTTTGCCTTAGTGTATATAACAATTCACCAAGCGACATTTTAGCAAACATCGCTGATTTTTATGTTATTATAAAGTGAATCATTTAAAATATAAAAATATGAAGGGTCTGTGAGATGACTCAGCAAAGAATCTCCTTGTTGCCAAGTGTGATGCGGGGAGTTTTATCCCCGGAACCCACATATTCTTAGGTAGAAGGAGAGAAGCAACTCCACAAAATGGTCCTCAGACACCTGCTTGCTTTGATACAATATGACCCTATACACCCCACACCTACAACAAAAACACCAATGAAAATACATAACATAAATAAAAATAAAATCGAGTAGAAGTTTATCTAGAGGAGAGACATAATCCTAATAGATGTCCTTTGATTTAAAATAAATATTGCTTGAAATTTCACCAATTTGAGATCATCATTTTCACGATTCCAGGAAACGAAATGAGTAATGCCTCTAGCTCCATTTTCCAGGCATATAAACATGATTTTTTTTTGGCCATCATTAATTTTCTCTCTGGATACCATAAAGACATTTTTGAAAGAATTATGGAGGCTGTGGTATTCTGCTGCTGTCCACGCTGCTCTAGGATACTCCATGGTGACCTTTCTCTTCTGAGTCACTCATTTGCGTTGCCGACATCACCGTCTTCTTTTGGATTGCCTTCCTTACTATTCCTTATTTTTTTCCCTGAATCTTTCTCTTGGAAACAAAAATTAGGGAAGTTTCTAACATAAGTCTTTTCTTCATAGCAACTCAGAGACTGGGTTTTCTTAAAGGAGTTGGGTAGTTTTAAGAGCAGCTGATAATTCAATGCTAACTTGTTTCTTCCTGTACCATGGACTACCCAATTGGGGGGAAACACTTATTTCAGTGAAAATTACAATGACTTATCATGACTGAACATTTTGAGATAGCCGTGATTTATTTTACACTAATGTTATTTATTAATTTTACACTAATAATACTAAATATTATTTAATTTCTTTTTAGTCCCAAACATGGGAAGTGGCAGAGATGGCATTTGCAAAACCTGGGGACAGTATCACTTTGAAACATTTGATGGGATCTACTACTATTTCCCAGGAAGCTGCTCTTATATATTTGCAAAGGACTGTGGTAATTTGGAGCCTCGGTACACTGTGTGGGTAGGTAGTACTCAAATTTCATCAATTAAAAAATTACCTCTGGAAAATAATGTATTTAAAAAGTATTGGACAAATGATGAGTAATGGACAATAATTATAGAACACACAGGGACTTACTCTTAATTGAATGGTCCAATTTTGTGGCCATATTAGTGTAATTCTATTAAGATGATGTCTGGAGTGCTAGCAACAGGGACTGAATCCATGAGAGGGTATCTTACAGGCTGTAAAGAAATATATGCTGATTACCATAGCTACTCTCATCAGTATCCCTGATATGGTTTTTTTTTTTTGGTAATTTGGAAGAAGGTAAAGTCAGATATTAATAATATTATTTATATTTTCTCCTTCCTTGCTATTTTGACTTGAGATGTCCACTTGTTTTCGCGTTTTTTTAAATTCCCCTCCTGGGCTAAGGAATGTAGCTCATTGGCATGGCAAATTTTTAGCATGCACAAAGCCTTGGTTTGGATCCTTGACTCCAAAAATGGATGACTAAATAACACTATAAAACAAAAGCAACTCTTGGTGTGTAGAGGAAGCCATGTTTATGATAGCAACTACATGAATTACGTCATTGCTAGGTAGATTCGTGCTGCATGATAGAGTTCATAGAACTCACACTAGGCTTCAGAATTCCCAAGTCCAATGAAAATATCTCAAAATTCAGTTGCAGAAGAGCAGTAGCTGAAGCAAGGGCACCAGAGACTTCATTTCTTATTTATTAAGGCATCTCAAGGCACAAGTAGGAAAGCACTATACTGTCCAATTTAAAAACTAATTATTTATAGACAAAATGTTGAAATCTGACCTGTGTTTTACTTCTAAATCATGTTGTAGTTGTCTGAATTCCCCCTTGCTGGAAGATGAAACATAAGTATATATAACTTTTACAAATCAGTTTAGAGTGAGGATTTAATTATAAGGATCATTTATTATATTCACAAAGCAAACAAAAAAGCTTATTGTTTCTTTGATTTCATGTTTCATTGTTTCTTTCGTTCTGCCTTTCATAGTATAGACTTGCTTCAGGTGATAAACAATCTATGCATATTTGTTTACATTTGAGAATACATGCTTAAAAATTGATCCAGAACCGCTGACATTTGCAGAGGGCTTGTTTGGCTAATGCGAGGTTGAGGAAAGACACTCTGGTTTCATTAGCAAACCCCCCTTGTGTTGATAACTATCAGTCTTCTCCATTTGCTCTCTAAAGAGGAATCCTTTAACAATCTGGATAGGATTGGATGATGGTTTCTGGATATTGAGAATATTTCAGTCAAATTCCTTCCCCTAGCCTTCATGTTTATTGTCTTTTTTGGTTAAATATGTTTCTATGTTCTGTCCCACAGTTTCCCCTCAAGCCCCATCCTTTCTAGAATTTTAGTCTCCAAGAGAAGTTTTCCTTAGCCTGGCATCTAAAATCCTCTCCTAAATCTTGATGTGTATATACTATATCTACGCTTCACCTAATACTTTTTTTAGTGTTATCAACACTATATATTTTATTTCTATTTAGTTGCACATTTAACCTCTTTTCCTGTCATGGAATAAAAATTTAAGGGAGGCATTATTTTTGTCTGCTTTATAGATGGCTATAGTTCTAGAGTGTGTGTTAGATACATAATAAGTCGATAACATTTACCACTTACATATTAAATTAATATATTTAAGCTGTCTTATTATTACTGAATTATTATCCTTTTCATATTTGAAAGTTCTTTTGCATTTGTTTAGCTACCCATTTTTCAGTTGCTTTGTAGTTTTATGACTTATATTTTGGCTTTTGAGCCTTCTGAAATGAATCTTGAGCTAAGGAAAAGAATAACATTCACTATCTCTTTTCTGCTCTTTCCCTGCTTTATGTTATTCCAAGTGAATGGAATTCTTCCTAATGTCTGAAGCAGAAATTTATTATTTAAATGGTTTATTTTTTCTAAAGTATTTGGGAATAAAGAGAATTAATTTTTATTTTAAGCGAAGCCTATAAATATTGCTTGCTATTGAACTCCATTTAACATTCTCCCATGATAGTCCATAGATGCCCTAACGGGGTATAAATGCTCCAAATGTGTTTCCTTGTGGTGTTTATGGTTCTTTTGTCAAACTAATTTTTCACAGCTATATATCATATAGCTTCAGAATATTATTACCTGACATATGGAAGCTAAGGTGAGCACACAAATGTCCTGAATAACTTGCATTTTATAAAATTATATTGCTCCATTTTTGAGGCAAATATTATTTTCCTCTCAAAAACCCTAAGTGTAAGAGTAGTTCTTACTTTGTAGGGTGTTGTGGGGCCTGTGATGCTGCAAGTTGTAACCATGTTCCAAGGGTTTAATTGCCCATGTGGATACTTGCAGTAGTTTTCCATGATTTCCTTTGTGTTTTTCTCCCTTCCAGGTCCACAACAGCCCAAAGTGCCTTGGTTCTGTGTATTCTTGCTATCGTTCCATCAGCCTATTCTTTTCGAACCAAGAAGAAATTAGAATTTATGGTCACGAAATAAAAATGAATGGAATCAGGTAAGACGAGAAAAATATGATCTGTGCAAATGACACCAGAGGTTGATTGACAGTTCCGAGGTCTCAGACTGGAAGGGAGTGGTGGAGAACAGGAATAGAGGGTTTGCTCTTCGGTCGACTTGTGCAGTAGTGTCAGAGAGACAGCACACCTTCCGTGGCACTGGAGCCCACCAGGCAGCTGGGAATCTAGCTGGTCCACAGCCTAGTATTCATGATGCAGATATATTTGCAAAGATGCACCTAGGATTGAACATGTTCTCCTGATGGCACAATCAAGAAATGTCTCTATATAATTGAATTCTGATTACTTTGGGCCTCTTCAATATTTTCTCTTTCCCTTCACAGAACATGGTACAAAAATTGACTTTATTTTCTCTTGGGAAGGATTCTGGAAGTCCTCCCAAGTCTATGAGAATGAGTCTTGGGCGTCACTTGAGAGTTTCCATCGAAGCCTTGACAAAGCCTCTGAGCCAGTAAATCACTGTCCTTGTGGATAGATCAAAGCAGCTACAGTGGCTTCCTGCCTGCCAACAGCGTGACCAGAGAGTTGTAGGGAAGGGGATGTTTATGTTAGACGGAGATTTCATACAGTTACAACAGGGAATCATAGGGAACAATTTCCTTTCTGATCTAAATAATTACAAAGACATCCAGTTTAGAACATTTCCTAGCTCAGCTAGGCCAGAGAAAGTAAATAGTGAGATGGAACAGTTTTATCCATCCTTCAGAACTCACTGTTAGGTGTGTGAACCATGGGATTCCTTCCAGGGTAGGACGGTGATGTTGCTTTTCCTCCATGTAGAGTCAGCCAGAGGCAGGAGCAGCACTGTAAAAAGGTGAACCTCAGGGAACATTGTTTCAGTCCTGCAAACAAGAGCAGCCTTCACCATATTTGGTGGTTATTTAATTTTTGATGCCTTTTCCTCTTGATGCAAGGTCTTGCCATATATCAGCAACCTCCTGTGTCATAAACATCAAGGAGTTAGAGATAACCATTTTTTTCTCTTAAAAATACATATTTAATTAAATTTACAGAAAAAAAGAGAGCTGGCAGACAGAGGTGGCTGGCAGTTGAACACAGCAAAATTCCCCTCCCCGGAGCTACACCTCCTATGAATTAGCACCCCATTAGTGTGAAATATGCTTATAAAATATGATCCACTATTTTGAAATACAGATCTTTTATAAACTTGTAAATTCAAACAAGGAATATTTTTATTGCTGTTTCATACTGACTTTTGCTATGAATTCTTTACATTTAGTTTTTAATCATAACACTTCTACTTGTCACTTATTCTCTAGCTATAATGCATAGTTATTTCTATCTTCTTGTAACTATTGTCTATAAATATTTATATGTAAAAAAAATCTTTGTGTAAATGGTCGGAGGTATTAGTGTTTCTTTGGGAATTATCTATAGTTTGCTTACTTTTGCAGTTTTTGTTGGACAGAGCCCTGCTCTTTCTAGAACAGAAATTACTAATTTGAATTTTGGAGAGGAAGGTGTGACTACATCTGTTAACTGCCTGCCTTCCATCATGGTTTATAAATTTATTTTGATATGACTACCTTCATAAAAGTGAGTGTCTCAAATTTATTTTACGATTGGGACCTGCTCTTTACAGCCTCGTTTATAAATGGAAGGAGGACAGGGTTCTTTTGCTTTCCAAGTGACTCATTTTGCTTTTGCAGTGCCCATTTGGTTAGTTCTTTTGGGTTGGGAATAAAATCAGAGCTCCAGGACATGTGCATATTTCGACTATCACTTGTTTGTACTTTAGAACTGTTAATTTTTAGATTACCTTTAGCTGTCTGGATCAAAAGTATTCTTTAACCCTCATTCTATGATGTTGATAGAGCTAGTTTCCATGTTGAAAAATTATATGCAACTTTCTGTTGGATTTTGAAACAACCACTAAGTTGTAAGTATTAAGTCTACATCAGTGGCATCTTCGTTGTCTTTTAATCTAAATATTAAACTTGTCAACAATGATGAGGTTTCCCATATATTTAAATGTTTGAAAATCTCACTCTGTGTAAAAATTCTCTTTCGCCTGAATTGTCGTGAGAATCTGGTATGTGTAACTATAACTTGGCTGTGGCTCAGTTATTAGACAGTTCTTTTTTTTTTTTAAAGCTTATCTCTGCCTCAGACAGTTGGCCAGGTGTACATCGAGAAGCTAGCCGACTACATTCTGGTGAAAACTACCTTTGGCTTCTCATTGGCCTGGGACGGAATATCGGGAGTTTACCTCAAACTGTCCGAGGAGCACAGAGGGAAGTCCTGTGGCTTGTGTGCAAACTACAATGGCATTCAGTCGGATGACTTCATGATTCAGGAAGGTAAGAAGATGGAGCACGAGAAAGGGGTGGAGGAAGGGGTGTTCTCTTTACAGTCCTCTACCTTTGGCCAATAGCAGTGAATAGCCAGAAGACTTGACCAATTGTAAAAAATCCCTGGCTACCATCTGTCTACTCTAATGATTCCAAACATCTGATTACTTGACAACATTTGCTAGGTTGAGATGCAGGACTTGCTCACATAGCAAATGTTAACTGAACATTTAGCCGGTTTCAGGAGTTTGAGGGATAATATATACAATGTCACAAACTCCAACATAATGCAGCTTTAAGCTGATTCTCTGAGAGTTGGAATAGATGTTATTAATTGCAAACAACTGCCTTTAAACCACAATTTGCTATATGATATTGCTTGTTTTGCATTACAAAGTTAATGGCAGGTGTCTATTTATTGTACTTTAATGGGTGTTAAAAGAATATTTCAGAGCATGTATTCTACAAGTCAGAATGTGGAATAAAAATTCTGCTTTACTATTTATTGCATTTTTTAATTTTAATGTTGCGATAGCATTTATTTTCATAGAGTGACAAGGATAAAGTGAGACAGTTCCTGCTAGCATGTAGATTTCCCATCACATAGAGACCACTCAGTTCATTTCATGTCCTTTGTAATTGTCTCTAGTGTCTCACAGGCATAGAAATATGTCTTTGTATGTCTTTTACAAGCCCTTAGTAAAATGCAAACATTTACTCACACTGTGTGGGTAACTTATCGTCAGGGCTAGTTCACCAAGAACTAGAGTAGAGAGCCTAGTTCCGCTGGGTCAATTTCCTAATATGTAGAATAGGAATAAAGAAAAGAACCCTCGGTGCCTCCCAGTCTGTGAGTATCTAAAGAGAAAGTGGAATCAGAGGTGCTCAGGAGTCTGTGAGTTCAATATGAATGCACAGGATGAGGAACACTGGGGAATGGTCACTTTTCTCCATTGAGGGCTGGGAATGAAAAGGTTTACAGATTTGAAATCTGGAGCCTGTAAGGAAGGAGTATTTGGAACTAACAGAGTCAATCAAATGCCAGTTTGTGATTAATTTTCCTCATAATCAAATTTTCATGAAAAACATAAAAATCAGTTCAGTTATTAGTATGGGAGTTGGACAAGATGGCTTTGAATGGCATCCATCAGGACATCCAGGAGCCTGGTGTGGAGGTGAAGATGGAGGACAGGATCTACTCTTGTTAGGGATAGGAAGATAGGGTAGGCATTCATATGCGGTACTCTTGTTAGGGACAGGAAGATGGGCTGGACATCTGTGTGCAGGAAGATGGGCTGGGCATCTCTGTGCAAGAAGATGGGTTGAGCATCTGTGTGCAGGAAGGTGTGCTGAGAATCTGTGTGCAGGAAGATGGGCTGGGTATCTGTGTGCAGGAAGATGGCTGGGCATCTTTGTGCAGGAAGATGGGCTGGGCTTCTGCTCAGGAGCTGTGGGACAGAGAGTGGTTTTTGGCAGTGAAGTAAGTGAAGGCAACAAACAACAGCCTATTAGATGATGAGCAGCGGGAAGATTGGTTAAGTGGAAACTGAGTTAGCGCTGAGCTGTTGACAGGGAAGTCGAAAGACTCTTGAATGACTGTGGGAGAAGCCCAGAGATGGCAATTGTCTCAGGTGGGATTATTAAAGAAATCTCATTTAAAATAACTTGTAGGGATATAAAATGAATCTACTTTTCTATTTCTTCTCCTGTGGTAAAATTCAAGGTAATTTCCTGAGGTGAGCGCGTCGTCTTTGGCTCTAGTGTTTGCCTGAAATTCAGCATGCCCTTTGCTGATCAGATCAAGAGTTGCAGAGTTTGCTGGAATACTATTGAATATGCAGATTCCCAAGAGAAATGAAAACTGTATTTCTCTTTGCACTCCTTCTTATCTTTCAACCATGACCTCGCAAAGAAATGAAGCATTTTCACAATTTCTGTGCAAGGGAGAAGAATTTAATTTGTTGTTCAGTTGAGAATTCTGTATTCCCAGGTCATGTCTTGGTCTTGCTTCACACCAACACAAAGGTCCTGGTCTACTCTCATGTCTCCAACTTGAAAACTAATAGTGGTTCTTCAAAAGTGTCTTGATGTGCACAGCGAATAATTTTACTTTCAGCATCTTCCAAAGGAGGCATTGTAATTCTGGTTTAGTCTGCTCCTGAACTAACAGATATGGATTTCAAATCTCACAACACACAGCATATATGACTCTCTTACTAATGCAATGTAATATAAAAGGTTGAAATAATTGGGACTTTTGAAAATATTTTTATTCTTCAGACCATGAAAAAATGGTATTCTGAAATGAAATACAGCTATAGCTTGACTTAAGGAGATAATCAATTTTTCCACTTTAAGATAAGTGTTTTACAACAGGTTTTGTTCTGTGTGTAATGTTTCTAGCAATTCCAGAGATGATGAAGGAGGAAAGACATTCTTGTAAGATCAAGAATATATTTCAGTAAATATGAATCATTCATCTATGTTTTTAATTTGTTTATTTGGTAAATATATTTTGAGCATTGCTTTATGTTAGATATTAAACTAAGGATACAAGAACAAAACAGTGAAGCTGGCCTCATTTATTGCCATAGAAAGCAAAACAAATAAGGAGACCGATTAAAATATAATCTTTGGGAGAAATAGTAGCCTTGATGGAAAGTGGGAAATGAGGTAAGAACAATAGAACAATGTGTGTTGGCAGTGATCTAGAACTCGTTTTCAGAAGGTCACATTCAATGAGCCCTAAATGAAGAGAGGAAACTTGTGTAAGAGTGTTTTTTGAAAATTTGTTCACTTTTACAATAGAAGGAATTGGACTTCTGGCCTTGTACACACTACACAAGGGTTCTCTCTCTATGCTACACACTGGCCTTTTCCTTTTGAGACTGACTCTCATTAAATTACCTAACTGGACCTTGAACTCACTTGTCGCCAGGAAAAACTGAGCTGGAAGTCTTCATGCTTAACATCCAAGAAGAGAGGTTTTGGAGGAGGAGGAGAAGGAGGAGGAGGAGGAGGAGGAGGAGGAGGAGGAGGAGGAGGAGGAGGCCCATGAAATCTTGGGCCCTGAGTTGTGAATGAGCAGCCCCCAAAACCAGGTGGTTGGAAAGGACTGTGTAAGGGCTACAGCAGGAGGATGAGTCAGGAGGCATGAGGTGGGAATGGCAGGTGCCCACCCTGTGCAATCTTCTAGGTTATAAGCAAGCTTGGAATGTAATATAAGGAGCAAGAATTCCTGTAAACAATGAATTTAACTGGAGTTTGCTAGTAACCCACAGATATTAGCTTCCTATCTTAAATTGGTCAGGAAAAGTGGGGAAACATTTCACTAGAGATTTGGATTAATTAATACAGTTATTGCCTGTTGAAAGAGGAGCAGCAGGGCTGTGTTCCCGGCACCCGGCCACCCTCATGGTTAGCTTATGCACCTAAATAATTACACAGAAACTGTATTCTTTTAAACACTGCCTGGCCCATCAGTTCCAGCCTCTTATTGGCTAGCTCTTATATATTAATCTAACCCATTTCTGATAATCTGTGTAGCACCCCAAGGTGTGCTTACCGGGGAGATTCTAGCCTGTGTCTGTCTGGAGTGTGAACATCATGGAGACTCCTCACTCAGCTTCTCTCTTTCAGCATCCTCTTCTGTCTACTCTGCCTACTTAATTTTCTGTCCTATCAGGGCCCAGGCAGTTTCTTTATTGAACCAATGAAATCAACAGATTGATATATGACACTCCCACATCAATTGACCATCAAGTCTGGATGGCAGAAAACCAAAACAAAGCTCCAATCCGGATTTCTCCTGTCTTAGTTTTTTCTGCCAATCCCATGAGATTTGAGATTCAGCCTTTGTCTGAATATGGGGCAGTATTAATTTCTATATCTTGTCTTGAACTTATTCAAAGGTCCAGTGGTGACACACTTAGGCCTGATCTGTTCCAGGCTGTGCAACACCAAATGTGTGTTGGATCATATATGAACTACTCAATCTTGCCTCTTAATTATTCTGGGGTCAGTTATGCTTTTTAATTCTGGAATCCGTTTAAAGCATGTTCAACCTATTGTTCATCATATTTAGGTGAAATAGGTTCACTTCTTAGCATTATTTTTTTTTGGGTTCTTTTCTAGTCTTTCATTGCCTATAGGGGTGTTTTCTGAAACGTTTTTATGGTTTCAATACATTTTCTAAACTGTTGTTTTTTACTTTCAAAATGAAAGAGAACTTTAAAAAAATGTGTGCCTGTGTTTGTGTGTTCATTTGTGTGCATGTTCGTGCACAGGTAGTTGTGTATGTGTGCACATGTATGCATTTACCTGTGGAGACCAGAGGACAGCATTACGTTTCATTCCCAGGAACATCATGCACCTCCTTTGGAACACAATCTCTCACTGTCTTGGAACTCAACAAGTGTTCTTAATGTTCTGGCCAGTGTGCCATAGGGATTTCTTTTTCTCAGCCTCCCTAACGTTAGAATTACAAGTGTGCACCACTGTGCTTTGCTCCACACGTTTATATGGGTCCTGGTGATCAAACTCAGGCCCCCATGCTTGTGTGGCAAACACTTATGGGCTGAGACCTCTTTTTCATCTCTGAAGAACAATTTTAATAAGGTTTGTGAAAATGTCTGTGATGCAATCTGATACAACACCATTTATGCTTGTTTGCAATAGAGGACTACACAGAAGACATTGCTACGTTTGCAAACAGCTGGATGGTGCAAACTCTAGATGACCCTAAATGTATACCCACTCCCTCAGACTTTCCAAATCCATGTTCCAGTGGAATGCCAGCATTTGAGGTAAGTTTGATACCCAAAAAATTGAGCATGATGGACTTCATCCAAATCTTTTTTGGGTATTTAGTATTAGGCACTTTAGTGCAAATGCAGTATAATTAAATTACTGAATTCAGATCATGGAATTGCAAAATGGAATGGTTTCACATTCATTTAAGAAATAGTGGCTATAATGGAATCCATCGATGCAGTAATTAAAAAAATACATAGCTTGAAAATTGTTTACATTTAATGAGCGCAAACTATCTGCCCTTTCCTGGTAAGAACTGAGTCGGCAAGTAGATTAATACCAAGAGAAGGTGAGAATTCTTGTGTACCCAGGAAGATGTTCTGATGCTTGGCATCTTTTTCCCCCCCACAGGCAATCTTCTTCAAATGCCAGATATTGTTGCAGTTCCCTTTCCTGAGCTGCCATGAATACATCGATCCATACTTATATATTGCCAGCTGTGTTAATGATCTGTGCAAGTAAGTGAAACAATGGGTATTTGGAGCATATTTCTTTTTATTTTTTTATTTTTATTTATTATGTATACAGTGTTCTGTCTGCATGTATGCCTACTCGCCAGAGAGGGCAACAGATCTCATTACAGATGGTTATGAGCCACCATGTGGTTGCTGGGAATTGAACTCAGGACCTCAGGAAGAGCAGTCAGTGCTCTTAACCTCTGATCCATCTCTCCAGCCCCTGGAGCATATTTCTTTATGCAAAGACCACAAAATGCAAAACAAACAAACACAGAAAGCTCCAAGAGCAGATAGATGTACTTCTGTGATGTAGCCATCTCAGCAGCTAGCCATAGAGGGCTAAGTGTAAAGCCCAGACTGGACTAACAGCTGGTCATTAGGAACGGACTGTCTAATGGGTAGCTACACGTTTCACAGAGCGGGAGCAGAATCCAGTGGCTTTAAAACATTTTGTGCCACTGTCCATTTTTTTTTAGATTCTAGAGGTGTCTCTAGAAACTTCTATGCAGTGATGTTTAAAAATCCTCAAAATAAAACAATTTTATGAAGGAAACTAATGAAATAGCCATCGGAAAGGTGTGAAAGGAATCAATATTTAATACATGTATGTGCTTTAAAATAAATTTCATATTTAATAACAGCTGGACATCATGGGTACAAACAATAATTTGTAATTTCTATAATTATAGTGAGAAATTAGAACACATGAAAAATAAATGAGACATGTTGCTGACAAAAATCACATGTGTTGTTAACATTTTGTGATTTGATTGATGCCTTTATGCACAATTGAAAGAAATGCTGAATTTCAATTGGAGATGATTAGAAACACACATTTAATGTTTGTATATTTATAGTCACAGATTGATTGATGTTATCCCAGGTTAACAACATCCAGAATAGGAAGTTGTCTAGGCAACAAATTCATCACACTGTGTTTATCAAAGCATTTAAGACAAATTACCTATTGTTGAACTATTTTTAAATTTTGTTTATTTTAAATTATCAAGTATATATGATTAGCCATCTTGAAGATTCAAGAGTACATTAGGGATTTTGTATATCTGAATTTGAATGAGTCACAAGAAATACAAGTTATGTACTTGAATGCTTTTGTAGAACAGCTGACTAGGTTTTAGTTGAGTAAAGCCATTTGAATTTTTGGTAGTTTGTTAAGATCTCTGCTTTTATCAAACACAATAAAAAAGTCAAAATAGTATTGAAATTATGTTACTTGTAAATACTCTTCTTTAGATCAATTATTATAACAGTATATTGAATATACTAAGGTTTTCCAAATATTTTATGATTGGCTTTTGGTTTGCCTTTGAGTAGAGTGCAGGCAAGACTTGACTTGTATAGATGGTCTCCAAATCCATGGGTTCCTAAATGAGTACAAAGCTCTCAGTTAGCTTCTCCTCTCCACTGATGGCCCATGACTTATTATGCATTTTTGAAAAAAAACCTCTTCCCTCTCTTTTTAAAAAGTAAGCACTGATTGTTATGCCTTTGTTCTTTTACTCAAAGTGACCTTTTCCCTTTCAAGATTTGCAAACGTGGGCTTGTCCCTTCTTTCCCATTTATATAGAATTAAAAATTATTCTTCTTTCCCCACAGTGGTTTGTGTTCATTGTTTCAAATTTTCCTAAGTTGCTTTGTCATAGGCATCTTTAACACGCATTTCTTTTTGTAGGCTTAGATAAAGACTCATTTGGTATATTCAAGAAGGTCACTCTCTATTCATTAATTTGGCTGCTCCAATAGCCAAAGGAACAGTGGATAAACTTCAACAGAATGTTTATACTTCTCTCATTTAAAAGTTCAAGCCAGTAATTGCTCTTGGATTAACATCATGGCCCTTTTACATAAACTTCACAGTGACTTTGCAGTCTTGTTGATACAGGGTGTCCTTGTTTCTGTTCTCAACTTCAAGGCCCAAACTGGCTCCTCTTACGTCTTCATGTTAACTGTCAGAAAGGGAGAAAGGAAACAAAGGGACAGTATTTTTAACCTAGAAGATTCATACACAATTCTCATTCTTAGTCTTTTGGACCAGAATGTAGAAACATGCCCCATACCTAGGTGTACAGAAGGCCAGTAATGTCTCTTGTATTCATACGCTCAGGAAATATGCAAGTTGCTAATAATGAAAATAAGGGAGAATAAGAGATAAAAGCATTCCTGTTCTATGTCCACATCATATAAACTCCCAACTTTTTATTTTAGTTGTTTTGAATCGCTGATTTTTTCTTTCTTTACGATAAATGGAACAGAGCAGTCTGGTGCAGCTAATTTAAATACATTACCTTGTTGTGGTTTAAATTAGCTGACCTTTAAAGTATGTGTCTGAGGTGAAAAGACTGGATTGGTGAAAAAGACAGATATTTCGATATTTGTTGCATCGTCTTAAATCAGAAGAAGGGCCTTGTGGTTGAGTTTCATGGACAATGCCAAAACAGAAGGGGAAACTTCCAGAATAAGTTTCCACTTCTTCTGGTATTTCCTTCTGGGTACTCTGTACTGTCCTTCTCCTCCTCCTCCTCCTCCTCCTCCTTCTTTTTTTTTTTTTTTTGTAGGAAATGAATGATTCTTTTCTTTACCTGGACCATGAAACAGATTCAGAAAGATTCTGTTTGATGAAAAGGTGGCTTGACTATGGGCACACATTTGTTTCTTGCTTCAGCAATGATTGCTCATTGAAATTGACTTGACATCCATCTTTTGTGCTTCCTAGCTAAGCAGTGTGGTACACATGGAAACATAGAAACCATGTTCCTATAGTCTCTCCTCTGAAAGCTGTATTCTAGTGGGGTAGAGAAGTGGGTTCCCAACAGCGGCACCCACCTTGCCTCCTGCTTGTGATGGGCACAGAGAAATCAAAACCTGCATACTAAACTCCACTGAAGACATAGAATTTGATGGAAACAATACGATCCTTGTAACTATGCCTTCTGGGTTTGCTTCTGAAAACTTGGCAGCAAAGAAATGATTTTTAATTTTTGGCATGTAAGAGTCAATCAAATTAGAAACAACTATTATTTAATGCTTGTTTTTCTCACTGGAGTTAACATCCAAATGGAAAATCAGCTCATTTTCTTTCACTAAGTTAGGATAATGAATTCCTTCTTGAACAGTTTGATGTATTTTGTTAGGTGCTGTAAGACTGTGAGCCTCAGATAGTGCCTCCCTGGAGTAACATAGATTCTCAGTAAATGACAGATATTTTGATATTTGTTGCATCATTTGGCAAGCACCAAATCACTTTCTATGTTAACTTTCAAAATTACTATTAATTGTAAGAAACACTCACACCTTTTAAGGCAAACCGTGAGATTTCAAGGTAAATCTCTTCCAGAAATGCAACAGTTTTTGAAATACACTTACTTCCTTTCAGGAAGACTTTTCTGTTTTGTTCTCTGAGGATTTTCTGAGCCCCTGCAGTTATACAGACAGGTTTCTCTTTTGCCTTCTAAGGCTCAGTTAATTGGACTAGATAAGCTACTTGGCTCCAATTACAGTAGCACAGAATAAGGGCAATTTGAGAAGGTGGCTTTTATAACAAAGACTGAAGACGTTAAGAGTCACAGAGTGGAACATTCTTAAGGTCGTTATCGTGTAAGATGCTTAACAATCCAATTTTGAGTACGGACCGGGTTGAAAACCAAGCTTGCTACCTTGTTAGAAACCTGTTTATTTTGAAAGCGCCTAGTTAATCTGCTCTGGGAACTGGCAGATCCCATAAGAAATTATTGTTTACAGAGCTTCTAGAGTGATGGCAAGAAAAATAATTAGAGATAATTTACTTGTGGCAACGCTGTAAAAACGTCCAGCTTTAGTGAAAGGGCTCGGAAATCTCCTTTGAAATCTTAAGTTAAATATTATTTATTAAGTCTTTGAAAAATATTTTGGACTGTTATGGCAAGAACTGATATGGTATGAGCATAATCCTTAGGAGGGCCACAGACCATTGGGAAATTCAGAATAAGGTGTTTCCAAAAAAAGCTCATCCTTGATATTTTTGTAGAAATACAATTTTATCTGTTTTTATTTCATTAAATTTTTATCTGCATTTAATGAATATTAAATTGTAAGATGTCTAAAATATTTTGTGTAGATGTAAAACCACATGTGAAGATTTAAAAATTTTAAATATAAATACTTCTTTTTATAGTTTTACTTGACCCATAGGAAAAGGGAAAGGCTTTGATAAAGGTGTTGATGTACATTGTATTAAATTTAGGTGCGTCTATTCATCTAGGATCTCTTGTATGTGTTTCCAACATTCTTGTCTCCTACAAGGTATGTCATGGAAGACTATGCATTCTGACATTAACTAATGTTAGCGTCTTTATTATACAAACCCTCATTGCTTTTAACACTCAGGGGGGTCTAAGGTCCAAGGAAAATTTCTGTCTAGATTTCCAAGCTCAGTTCTCTCTCTCTCTCTCTCTCTCTCTCTCTCTCTCTCTCTCTCTCTCTCTCTCTCTCTCTCTCTCTCTTTAAATTCTTTCTAGAATGGATGATGATGAAACTTACTGTCGGGCAGCCACCGAGTACGCCAGAGCCTGTTCTCACGCTGGCTTTCCCATTCAAGACTGGAGGGACGACTTCCCAGCATGCAGTACGTTTGTGGTTTTCAGGTCATGTATTTTTTTTTTTTTTTTTTTTTTTTTTTTTTTGGTTTTTCGAGACAGGGTTTCTCTGTGGTTTTGGAGCCTGTCCTGGCACTAGCTCTTGTAGACCAGGCTGGTCTCGAACTCACAGAGATCCGCCTGCCTCTGCCTCCCAAGTGCTGGGATTAAAGGCGTGCGCCACCACCGCCCTACAAAAAGTTTTCAGTCTTATCCTAGAATTCAGCTTGCCTAACTTCTCTACCACACTGCGAAACTTTAAAAACTGGCTGACATAGTTGTAAATGTACCTATTTCCTCAACCCTGTGTTTTGGAAAAATTGGCTTGTCACCCACTGTGTGCCCATTGCAGTTGATAAATGTGACGACAGCTTTGTCCACCGGGACTGTATCAGCTGTTGCCCCCCTAGCTGCACGTTTGAGAAGCAGTGTCTCGGGAGCAATCTTCACTGCCTGGATGGATGCTATTGTGCCGACGGTAAGCGCCTTGCGAAGAAACCCTGCCTGCACTCCTCTGTCGTGGTACTCGGTTATATGAAGACCACATCTTGATCTTGTTGTCCATTCCCTGGACATCAGAGCAATGCAACTTCGTACCCTCGTAGCATTCAATCCTTTAAGTAATCCTTTAAGGAACGTGTCCTATTCTTCAATAAAAGGGTGTTTTTTTTTTTAATTTTGCAAAGAAATTCAAAAACTTGGACACTAGTATTTTTAATTCCCAAGGTGATGAATGTATTCTTTCACTATATCATAATACTTTATATAATTTTATTTCCTGGACTATGAAAGTGAGTTTAGGAAAGAGTCTTTATGTTTTTCCATGATAAGATTTTTAGTTCTAGTGTAGATTTAATATTTGAAATGAAAATGACAACAGACAGTAGAAGTGAGCTTTAAAGTTATTGTATGGATAGACATCTATAGAGAAGGCCAAAGATGTTTTCTAGCTTCCTCTCTCTCTTTCTTTGAGTGTGCACATGAGTAATTAATTATTGTGCGTGTAAGCATCTGCACGTGGAGGCCAGAGACTGAGGTTATGTGTGCGTCTTTATTACTCTCCACCTGGTTATGGAGAAGGGGCCTCTCTGAACTGCGGAGCTGGTCATTTTGGCTAGGCTGGCTGACCACCAAGTTCTGGGATTTATCTGTTCAATAACCCAGGGCTGGGATTGTATGAGTGTATCACTAGGCTTGGCTTTTCTGCATCCTATAGATCCATACTCAAACCCTGTACATACACAGCAAACACTTTACCTACAGAGCCACATTCTCAGTCCAACATGTTCCCCACCCTTAAAAAATACAAATTAGGAAAAGAAGACTGGGCATGTTGCCAGGGCTAAAGTACTTCCCTAGTATTCAAAAGACCTTGGTCAATCTTCAGGTCTCGAAACGAATAAACATAATGGTCTTAAATGATTTTTCCAGCGCCTTTTTTGATTTGCCAGTACGGTGAGCCAGTGGCAGTCTTGAGGTGTTTGCTTACAGTCAAACACTGGATAAGGCTGTGGCTTCAGGGCCTAAGTCCATGTAGTATGGTACACCAATCTTTTTTCCTGTAGAAACTTGCTATGAATAAGATCAGCGGATGGAAAAGCTGACTTAAAATTTGCTCCATCCTCATTTACCTTCACAAAGCTTTCGCTAATGCACTTCGTTGAACCAGTGAGTAGCACTGTTCTTTAGTGTTTGCATGATAATAGTGTAAATACCTTTTACTTTTGGCTGATCAGAACATAAACTAAGGATATACTATCTCACTTTTTTCTTTCTTTTCCCTTAAAGTCCAGGAATCACTTTTCAGCTTCCTTTCTTCTCTTTGGTAGGCTTTGAGATTTTGATGGTTAAGTACAGGGAATCAAAGTTGAAATTTCATGGAAGTAAACCTTTATAAGGGAGACATGACTGAGAGCCAGGTTGCTAGAATCTTCCCTGACAGTTAAGGAGCTTTTGTTTCTAGCACCTTTTATAAGCAAGGTCTCAACACTTGACTGAATTGTTGGATCTTCAAAGAATGTAACCCTTACTATTTCTTTTGAGAATATAACATTTATTTTTCTTAAACAGGCCTCATAATGGACAATGGGACTTGCATCTCCTTGGAAAGTTGCCCATGTAGTTTCCATGGGTTAGCTTATTCAGTTGGATCAAAAATTGAGCAAGAGTGCACTGAGTGGTAAGTGGTCCATGGGTAGAGAATAATTTCTAGGTACCATTCTCCTTAACAACTTGGTCATGACAGTTATCTTGTAGATTCTACCTATTGTTTAGCTTCATCCGTGAATTCTGAAACACAGTTTGTACTTTACTTGAACTGCACACGTTCATTATCTTCGTGTGTTTGTATTCTTATTATTTCCCTTGGTGATTTCATAAAATCCTCTGCCCATATGCTATTATGTTATTCATAATCATTAATTAACACATGCTTTTATTCTTAGAACTATGTGGTGCTCCTGGGTTTACATACTGGGTACTTTATAAAGTGACTGTCTATTGCCAATTTTTGGTCATGATCAGTAAGATTTACAATTTCTTATTAACCTAGCTCAGCCTCTGGGTAAGCATGAAATTCCTCCAGGACACTCCCAGGCAAAGGCAGGCTACATGACCATGGTCCCTTTCTCTTTGCTGTCAGTATGCACAAAAGACATGCCATCGTATAACTAACCATGTTCTCAGATGCTGGAGTCATTGGAGACCCTTTCTTTCTCCAGAAACCCCTCACTTTGTCAAGATTGGAAGAAGCCTATAGTCTGTGTCTTCCACAAGAAGACATCTCTTTCTTCTTGTCCGTGACTGGTGACATTAAATAGATACATAATAAACAGTCATTTATGAACCATCCGGTTCATAATGATTAGTCTAACTTTTTTAGAATACTAGTCAGATAATAGAGAACCTATTATGTTTTGTCTATTAATTGATATATTGAGGCGAATGTCAGCATAATGTCTGTGTCAGGCTAATATCTTTATGATTTTATTTAGTGTATGTGTTGGTGGAGTTTGGAACTGCACTGAGCATGACTGTCCAGGTAATTTTTTCAAATGTTGAAAAACAATCTTGAAATCTTAAAAAGTAGTTTTTAACTTGGAAGGGGAAACAACACTGATATTTAGGAATGCATCTCACATATACCTCAAAGCATGTAATAACATAAAATTTGCTTGAAGAGGATAATTGAGAAATTGAATACATGGTACTGTTGAGTAGGCAGCTTAGGTAAAATTTTGTTAAAATGGGTAAATATAATGCCTAAAACTACTTGGGAAGTCATTAAATTTCATTTAAAAATGTTTGTCAGATCAGTAAAACTAAATTTACACTTTAGATTTTCTTTTGAGGTATGTTTATTTATCCTAAATTGTTGTCCTCCTGCTGTTCAGGAATTAACATACCTTTTCCTCCCTCCTTTCTCTGTGTTCTTCTCCTTCCTTATTTATTTTGGATAGTTCAGTGCTCTGTTGTGGGTGACTCTCATTTTACCACCTTTGATGGGCGCCATTACTCTTTCATTGGCTTGTGCCAGTACATCCTTGTGAAAGGAACTGGAAAAGATAAATTCACAATTACTTTACAGAAAGCTCACTGTGAACAGGTAAGCGCTAATGCCCAACAGTAAGCAGGGGAATAATCACAGTTCAGACTCCAACTTCACATTCTGATTAAGTGGCAACTCTGATTAATAAAATAGATTATTCTTAATGTATTGATTTTTAATATGTCATTATTCCTAATATATCACAAAAGAATAAAAATGCTCACTGTTAGTCATGACATATATTGATGATGTGGTGAACCTTGACTTTAGATGTATTTACATTTGCAAACAAAAATAACTCAAAGTTATTTATGTATGTTCTTTTTTGAAACTTAATGCATGATTTTGCTATAGGACTAAGCCTTAATTTATTGCCAAACTCTTTGTGTAACAGGGTATTTTTTTTTGTATAGGATCCAGTAGGTTTCATATCATTCTAAAGGGATACATAAAATGTAATAATATAATACATAATTCTTTGACTTATTATAATATCGATGTTGGATCTTTTCTTTAAATAAAAAGCATCATTAATTTGTTACAAAAGGAAAAGTAATTTCACACCTTTAATAATCAGCTCGAGTAATCCTACAGAAGAGTGGGGGATGGGGAAAGGGTTGTAGGAGCCAGAGGGGTCAGGGACATCACAGGAAAACTCACAGAAACAACTAACCTGGGGTCCACAGAAACTGAAACAACAATCAGGGAGCCTGCGTGGATTTCACTTAGGACTTCTGCATGTATGTTATTGTTGTGTGGCTTGGTGTTCTTGTGAAACTCCTAACAGTAGGAGAGGGGGCTGTCTTACATTCTTTTGCCTGCTTATATTGGATCTTTCTTTTCCTATTGGATTACTTCATCCAGCCTTCATGTGAGGGAAGGGGCCTAGTCTTAGGGAAACTTGATTATGCCATGGCTGGCTGATAGCTATGAGAGGCCTTCCCTTTTCTGAAAGGAAACAGAGGAATGGATTGGGGGCAGTGGGAGGAGAGGTAGGTGGAATGAGGGAAGAGACATTGTAGTTAGGATGTAATATGTAAGAGAAAAATAAATAAAAAATAATTCCAATAAAAGGCCATTTTCAACAAACATTATTAACTTAGTTCTTTCCCCCCCTCCATAGTTTGTTTTTGAGAGAGACTCTTGCTATGTAGTACAGTCTAACCTCAGATTTTTAACACTCTTCTTTCCTCAGCATCCGGAGTGCTGGGATTATTCATGTGAACCAGCATGCCTGGCTCCAACTTGATTCTTTCATTGAAATTTATTAGTGTTTGAATTAGCTTTAGAATGAGTCCTAAATTGTTGGTTATACAATGCAATTGTCTTTCGTGACAAGTTTGTCAGTTGTACTTGCTAAGTGATGCACCATGTATCTTAGAAGACAATTGCTGGCACTTGACTGAAAATATTGCTATTACACAGTTTCTGCAATCTGTATCATATTTGATATATCATAGCCAACCATACATTGCAAGGGGTGGGATTACATGAAATGGATTATGTATCAGTTGTTTCATTATATCTATCACCAACACCAAGCCTCCATTATATATGAGAAATTATTTCTACATACTCTTTTTTCTCTCTTCCCCTTTCTCTCCCATCCTTCTCCCATCTTCTTGTCTCTGTCTCTTCTTTTCTATCGCGAATACTTTGACTTTTATGCAGAACCTGGGTTTGGTCTGCCTTCAGTCGATAACTCTGATACTGGAGGATGATTTCAACAAACAAGTGACGCTCAGTAGGGGAGGCCAGATCCTCACCAGTCCCAACCACGGCTTCACTCTGAACGGTAAGAAGCAACGCTGTGCGTGCTTTAGCATCCATAGCAAGCACAATCTCAAGATTTTCTTCTTGTTCGATGACAAAACATTTACTGGGTGCTTGTGTTGTTCTACCAAAATACTGGAGGCATCGTATTTACTATTTTTCTCAAGTGGCCTAGAGTTTGCACAAACAATCAGATTCTCGAAATAAGATGAGATAGACTCAAAGATTTGTGGAGGATTTTGAGGGTTTGAATGAGGAGGAGTAGCCCGTTCAACACTGGACAAAGGGCTTTATGGGTCAAGAGAAGATTTGAAGCTGAGAAATTCTTAGGGTGAAAAGCTGAGATAGTGCTATGGAGGGAAGTGAGGGATAAGTGTGTGAAGCTTGTTTAGGGGATAATATAACTGAGTTGACATTGCTACATCCTTCATAGGGCCAACAGAGACTATCCAGAGCTGACATCAGGAAAGCAGGTGGGGTATGAACAGTGTGTCGAGGGCTTCATCTGTGGTAGTTTCCTGAGATGGACCTTGTTGATGTCCACATTGCAACATAGATATTAAGGATATTCTATTACTCTCCCAGTGAGAACTCTCAGCACTGTTCCAGCTTGTGTTACAAGTCACATGTCAGTGTCATACAGGTATCATGTTAAGAAAATTCATATAGAAGTAAATATAAAATAGTTATCATTTTATGAAATGGCAATCTCATACACGTTAGCCAAGTAAACAGTGAGTTTTAAGGAGTTGTAATTTGTTCCTTTCTTTTGTTTTCCTTTCCTTTTTTTTTTGACCATGAGGACAGCACTGTGGAAGTGATTTTTGAGATGATAGATATTAACAATATAATGTGCAGCATCCTGTCTAGTGAGGCATGGCAGAGCCAAGGAGGAGCAGCCCAAAGGCAGAGAGAGTAGAGACAGGGGGAAGAGAGACTGATGAGGGTCTGTCAGAACACAAGTGGCTGGCACATACTGCTGGATTCATTGGCGATGTCTGGGTAAAACAATGAGGAAAATACAGTGGTCAAAGATTTTTCAGGTTTATGGCGTTAGGGACCAAATTGAGAAATTTAAAATCTTTAAAAAAAATTGACAGAGGAGCAAAGAAGAGCTTTTGGTGACAAAGTCACTCTCTTAGTTTTGAGCACGAGTTTGTCTGTGTTGTGTCTTATAAAATAGTGATTACCAAGAGCTATACTTTCCATTTCTTTTTGTTGGCATTCACAAGAATATGGAATAAATGTAAGGAAATTGATACTTCCTAATGGATCATGGCCACTTTGGGATAGCAACACACATGTCATGCTACACCACATCATACACACACATACATGCACACACACTGCATCTCCCATAAACACACACAAATGACATATACACACAAATATACACAAACACAGGTCACATGCCACACCTCCACCCCCAACCCCCCATATAACCATACACCACATCTCTGCTGTACTATTCATTCCTTCCACACAGAAACATATACACGCACACCACACACAAACACACACACTATAAAAAAGATGATTAGAATTCAAATATCTAAGATCTACCACTTTAAGATGTTTGACAATGGAAATTACATGTTGATAACAGTCCATATGGAATACTGCCAAAGACTGAGAAAGTGAGAGAGAGGGAAGGAAACAAGAGAAAACAAGATGCCACTAGGAAAGATTCATCCCTGGAGCATAGACAAGTCCTGCCAGCTGGCTACACACTTGCAGGTGTCATAGAAAGAGAGGCCTACTGTTACCCTTGGTCATCTCAGAACACTGCCTCTGTGACAACACTCATTTATATATGTTATCTCCCTCCAGGCATTGTGGAAATCCAAACCCTGTCATCCTTATTCATTCTTCTGAGAACCACCTTTGGCTTAAAGATCCTGTTTGCTATTGATGGAGAAAGAATTTACATACAGCTCTCCAGTGCATGGAAAAGAAGGACATTAGGGCTGTGTGGCACCTTTAATGGCAACATCAGAGATGATTTTCTGTAAGTGTGATTTATGTCCAGCTCGTTGAGTTTAATGACTGTCAGTTTAGAGGAGGGCAATTCATTAAAAAATGTTTACATAACGGATAGGAGGTCAGCAATCGCTGGCTAAGCACTTCACATATACCATCATATTTAATTTGTATAGCCAACCCCCATTAGTGTTCTTGTCTGAGTAATTAGAGAAGAAACTAAGACCCCAAGGGGACAAAAAAGTCATTCAAGGTCACTTAGGATTTCTTAAAGTTTTTCCACTCAAGATCCCTTTTTCCATGAACTTTTATGCAGTACTACATAATATATATGTATATATATAATATCAAACATATAGTGATAATAAGCTATAAGAAAAATTATTTTAAACAATTCTTTGCTATAACATAATTTTACTGTTTAAGATGAAAGCAAACTTGCATAGTGGAAGATGATTGTGTTTTTACACAAAGAATTGAATTGAATATGCCATACTGCAGGACATACAGCCAGATTCACCCAATATTTTGGCTTTATAAACATCAATATTGAGAATGCTGTTTCACATAAAAATGTAGTAGAAAATGGTAGAGCCGCGTTTAAGGTCATTTCAGATGATCTTGAAAAATTTGTCCTAACCTCAAGCCAAAATTTGATGACTTTTAAAACAAAACTCAAATCAACAAGTAAGATGCTTAAAAAAAAAGCAAGCATTCTATCAATACAGTCTAAAGATAACATTAATTTGATACTTACATGAGGGAGGAATGATGGTAGAAAATATTAAAAATACACTTTCTAAAGCAAAGCTGTTGTTTGCCTAAGAGCAAACATCTTTGCGCGGTTTAAACATTGCAATTCTCAGCATACAATATTCTCCAGCCAGAGATGAGGTGCTCCAGGCAGCGTTTTTTGACGTTGTATGGCATGACAGTACGTAAAGTGGGTAGCGTGCGTTGTGTGGCATGACGGTACGTGAAGTGCATAGTGTGCATTGTGTGCAGTTGCCGTAGAGTCGTGTAATGCCTCGCAAGTGATTGCTGAGAGAAACACCTTGGAATCACAACGTATTTAATATGATGTGATTGTGTGTGTGTGTGTATGTGTGTGTGCTTGTGTGTGCTGTGCAGGTCAGGAGTCAACCTAGAGTGCTGCTTTTCAGGGGCCACCCACCTTGCTTTTTGAGGCTCTCTATTGGTCTGGAGCTCCCTGATTAGTATAGGCTGTGTGCTCGAAAGCCAGGACTCCAGCTGACTCTACCTTCCCAGTGCTGGGATTCTAAGTGTGCACCCCCATTTTCTACAGGGATTTTAGGGGTCAGAAAATGTCTTGCGTAGCCCAGGCTGGATTCAAACCTGCAGTGCAAGCCAAAGTTGGCCTCGAACTCCTGATCCATTTGCTTCTACCTCCCAAGCATTGGTATTATAGGCACCTGTTCCTCATGTGACCTCATTTGTCTTGGAATTTAGCTTGGGCGGTTGCTTTTTCAGAACCCTTTGATTGCTGCCAAACTTTTCATGACCACCTTTCATTTGCACAACTCCATATGTGTCATGACCACACTTTAAGATAAACTATGAACTAGCCCACATTCTGGAGTGATGCTTGACTTGACTTTATGCAATGGGACTCAGGATGTGGCTCACTGCTGCCTCCTGTGCGCTCCTCTGCTACATAGCAAGTTCAGTCATCTGCTTTTAGAAACTTGCAACCTTTTAGAAAATCCTAATGTCATTTGTACAAATTATTATTTACAGTACGTGCTGGTTTTGTTTGGCACTACTGTTAGTTAGGAGACAAATTTTGGTGTCTAAGTTCATTGGATTTTTTTGAAAATTGCTGTTGGGTTGGCAGAAAAGCAATAAATTACGTCTGTCTCCTTGATATGAGAATATGCTTTTGCAAAACCTGTTTGAATCAACAGTATCTAGTTCAGGGTCATGTTGTGAGTACTGGTCCTTTGGTCTGAAGCCTCCTGGGAGACAGTTAAGTGATGACAGGGTACTCATCCTCTGCAAACTGATCTTGCACTATCAAGGAGGGATTTTAACCATTAGAAAACACGGAATTAAAAGCTAACCACCCTGATGGCTGTCAGGAGTGGTCGGGAGCTGGGCTGAAGGTGGGGCTGGTGGAAGGGAGTTGTTGACCAGTGGATGACTAGAGATCTTCCATCCAGCACAGGAACAAGCGTCAATGTGTTAGATACTTTAACATTGCTAAGAGGCTAAATGGCAAATTTTCTCATGCAGTAATGACAAGAATATGAGGTGGCATCTGTGTCTGTTAGCTCGGCTCAACCGTTGCAGAGTGGATACGTGTAATGTTAAAGAATTGTATTGTACATACTAAATACATACAATTTTAAGCTGGCCCGGAATATCCATATAAAAGATTCTAATGACAAACTATTTGGTGACAGGTGAGAAGCTAATAGTGCACATAATATATTGAGGTAATTTCAAAATAATAAATGTTGTCCTTTGTGGTTATAACCAGAAATAGAGTATAAGCTTAGAGGTCTCTGTGGGCTGAGCATCCAGGGAATATGTCATAGAAGAGCTGTTCTCTAAATAACATGTGATTTTTGTCCCCCAAATAACTCCACACATAATCTTTCCCTCTGTGGTTTTTCCCTTTATAATCTTAATCGTAAACTCTGGTTTAATAATCAAGCCAAGCAGACAGTATTTGCTTTGTAAAATTGAGTTTATATCTAGCCGAAGTCAAGTCTGGATTAGCCGCGAGAAGAACATTTATTGGTTTTCGCACCAAACTGCCAGGGTTGTGAGCATTAGGAGGCTACTACCCTTGGTCGCTGTAATTGAAGAACTTGCTCATCCCGGATAGACAGCCGAACTGAGCAGAACTTTTAACCATGTATCAAGAAGTTCATTGAATGTGTAATGAAACAATGAGAGCTGATGCTTTAATTAAAGTTTCAAAAGTAAAGTTTATCTTACATTATCTCTAACGCAATTTATTTACTTTCAGATTTTTTTTTATTTACTTGAAGTTAAAATAATAATGTCTCTACCACATTTTCAAAACAGAAACCAGGCTAGGAGGCTTGGCTCAGATGTCCAGAAAAGACATTAAGCCCTCTTTCTTGGCCTTGTTTGTCAGAATGGGTTAGCAGTCAGAGTTTAACAGATGGCAGATCTGTCTGCCACTCTTGGAGGCACCAGTCCCCTCCATGCATAAACATTCAGGCGCGATAAGGATGCAGGATAATATTTCAGTCAGAGATAACTCTTAAACAGTGTTTAGCTTTTCAGCTAAAGTAGTTAAAATTCTTTACTTGACAAAGGTCAATGCAAATCTACAAACATAGTTTAATGGAAAAATATTAATTGAGAATTTACTTTACATGCCCTGTTAGAGTAAGTCAGGTATGATGAGCTGAAAGGGCATTTTATAAAGTGAAATACAATAAATAAACAGGCCTACATTCTGGTTCCTATCTTTAACCAATTTATTGTTTTAAGTCAACCAAGTGAAATAAGAGAGCCAGGCTCTGGGTAGCTCCTCCTGGGAACCCTGAGATATTTTGCTTTCCCTGGGAGGAGGCAGGGAGAAGGAAGGCAAGAAGGGACATAAATAGAACTCAGGCAGTTTCTTGAATTTTAATACCTTCATCTGAACAAAATGAGACTTTTATTTTAGGCTTCTTATAGTTCTTTAGCATCCTGGGGGCTTGTTGGGAAATAGCAAAAGGAAGGAGAGGATGCACGGGATGAGGGGAAACATCACCCAATGTCTTGTGCACCGTTTTCTTTCTCTCTTTTCTGTGCCGTTGAAGAACTGGTCTGAGCTAGCTGGTGACCTTTGAGCGTGCTGTAAGAGTGGAAGTCAAGCCTAGACTTCTGCTCAGACACATTGTGGCTGTGAGCACAGGCCTATATATCCTTCAGGAGACTGGATTTGCTTTCTGGACCCATATAAGTAGACTTCACAGTCCTTGGACTGATAGGGAATCACTTAGCCAACATTGGCTGTTGAGTTAATGAGTTTTGAGGGCCCCTGAAGGTGGAACTTCATATTTGCTCCCTTGATATTGTAGTCACACTTTAAAAGGGTGTTTTTTTCTCTTCTGTTTTGGTCTACTGAGGAAACTGAAGAAGTGAGGAAATTTGAAGGAAGGGTGACATTCTATCAATTTTTATCCCAATTTTAAAGGTATTAATTTTGCTCAGTATTTCAGGCCTTATATGAATTGATATAATGAGTCAAGAGTATAGGCCATTTTACCCTATGCTATTTGCCATTAGCTTGAATAGACCATCGGAACTTTGCACTTCTACATTCCCACAATTACCCTAATCCACACTCAGACTGAATTTTTGGTTATGTGGATACTGTGGGAGCCAGGGCTGATCTTTTGTTTCCTTGGATACCAGCTTAATGAAACTGATCAACATTTCTCTGAGGTACTTTCTTGCTTCTTTTATAAAATGGGCATAAAGAGGATTTCTTCACAAAACGAAAATGAAGATTCAATCACATTACCTATGTCCATATTTCACACCTTGAAAAATCTCAATAATGGGAAGCTGAAATGTTTATGTTTCTTAGAAATTGCTAGCAAATTTGAAGTTCGAAGAGTTACTTAAATATTAAGAAAAGGAAAGTTTGCTCATTTGAATATTTGAAGGATACGCACGAATAAGGTGAATGAGAGAGACGATGGTGAACGTTTTCTTGGCTTTCCAGCTCTCCGTCGGGCATGATAGAAGGAACCCCACAGCTTCACGCACATGCGTGGAGAGTGTCCTCCACTTGTTTTGCTCCTGTCCACGTCCCGATGGTGGACCCCTGCAATATCAATCAACAGAACAGTAAGTCTTCCTTTTCGCATGTAGACTTAAGGGGAGATGCTCAGCATGTTACTCTAATTTTATGCTATGATTTGAAATTATGATTTATTCATTATGTAAGAGCACTCACTGCCATTCCTTCTGTGTTTTTGTTCAGTCATATGCCTACATCCATGCCTGTTAAATGTAATTAGGGCTATTTAAAAGAACAGAAAACAACCCATTACTTTGCATTTAAAAATTTATACATCGTGGGTATTTATAATTTTTCTTCTTCTTAAACACAGTCTGTGTTTTGGGGTTTTTGGATGCTGGAAACACTCTAACACTGCTGTCAGACTTTGGGGATGCTCAGCTTCAGTTTCATGGTGTGATAACTCAAGGGGACATCATGGATTTATTCCTATGCACAGCATCTACTATAGCTTTATGAGCAGGGAGTCCATAATTTAGTTTTCATGTGCTGGGAAGAACAGATAATCTTGCTCCCAACACTTAAAAGAAATTAGATGTTTTTAACTTGATGAGGAGGATTGTCAATCTCTCTCGTTAATCTCAAGAGTACTGGAATCCTGGCCTGGATCATTTATTACTTTGACGTCCCATTTCCATTTTCCCTCCATTCCATCCCGATACTTTAAAAATGAATTTACTTCTTCAACTAATCTCATTTGGTTTTTGATATCTTGTTTCTAACAGTGACCATTTCCTTCTTGCTGTTGCAGCGACTTTATTGTTTATCAAGTTGCCCTGTAGAGGTTTCAGTGGGGTCCTTGCAGAGCTGTGCCTTCTGGCTGTGGTTCTTTTTTTTTTTTTTTTTTTTTTTTTTTGGTTTTTCGAGACAGGGTTTCTCTGTGGTTTTGGAGCCTGTCCTGGAACTAGCTCTGTAGACCAGGCTGGTCTCGAACTCACAGAGATCCGCCTGCCTCTGCCTCCCGAGTGCTGGGATTAAAGGCGTGCGCCACCACCGCCCGGCCTGGCTGTGGTTCTTATCAGCCTCCACTGTGGCCGTTTCACCACATTTTTCTTTGCTTTGCTTTCACACTTGATGCCTTCTGTGGTGTACGCTTTAGAGATTTTCGTTTTTGCTTTTGCTGTGAACTATGATTTCTTGAAAAATCCCAAACACGCAAATTAAGAAAGACCCAGGAAGAAAGGAAAAATCAATAAAAAGACAGTAACTTTGAACCAAACTCTTGATATTTTCTCACAAGGATCTTCTTGAGTTACCTCTTATACAACAGCAGCACGATTTGATCTACAATTTCTTAGAACACAAAGGAATGGCCTTATCGGTGTGTTCTTTTACTCTTTCAGGATTCTTGGCGTTAGGACTGTGTCTCCCAACTGTGTACAGTCATTTGTTTTGCATTTGCATGCATATTCAATGCAAAACTAGTGTTTAGGTAACTACCAGGGTTTTTATTATTAATAAATATATCAGATCTGGGAGGAGTTGGAGGAAGAGCTGGGTGGTAAATATGATGAAAATGCATTGTATTAAATTCTTAAAGAATTAGTGAAAATATATCATATTGCAATTAAATATCCTTGGTGTCCTCAACAAAATAAATTCAGTATTGTTCCTTGAAAGTAAAACTATCTGCTGTCCATTTGCCTCTCAGTCACAATGACAATACAAAGACTGATTGGTTTTTATCTATGAGGAAACAAATGCATGTAAGGTACACTTACATCAAGGAACCACATACCTTACCTTTTCTCAGTTTTCTGAAAGATCTTAGCTCCCTGATCTGGTCAAACTTGTTTTGCTAGTCCTACACAGGAATGCATTTGGTCAAGGACTGATTTGAAGTTGGCGATTGTACAAACTTGCTCCAAATACTATTATGACAAATACTATAATTCAAATACTATAATGATATTTGTGTCTCCGAGACTTCAAAATATATTCCAACTCCTAATCATTGTTCATCCATTCTTTCACACATAGATTTATTAACCAAACAAGAGTGAGCTATTCATGTTGCTAGATATTGGCCACTGCATTGTGTAGATGTTGAATCGAATGACTCTGACATCTGCCCCATTATCTTTCACCCCTGAGACTCCATTGGAAGGAATGCAATAATTGCTAGACCTGGAGTAATGTGTTTTCTATAAACTTATTGGCCTATCCATTATCTGGAACCACTTTTCTCATGCTCAGAGGCCTGGAAGTAATATTTGCCAGGTCCTCACAACAGGTTTCCTGAGGTGATCTTCAGGCTGGGGCTGATTGAGGCTACCACTTCTGTCAGTCTTTCTGTTGTTCAAGTTATTCAGGTACACTATAGTTTTGGCTAAAAGACAATTGAATGTAGTTTCAGTGTTGTTACCTAGGTTGCTCAACATATTGACTCTCATTTAACGTAGCAATACAATTCTAGGAAAGGGAGATACTTGAGTAGGTTCGGTACCCCATTCTTAGGGTAATACCTGGCCTCGTATACGAAAGATTCATGGCTTCTTGTTCTGTTAGTTGGGTACGCAGCCCACTGTGACGTCATCCACCAGGAGCTCTTTGCTCCTTGCCATGTCTACGTGAGTCCAGGGCTGTACTATCAGCTGTGCCGCCATGATGCATGCAAGTGTGGAAGCTCCTGCCTGTGCAATGCTCTTGCCCACTATGCCTACCTATGTGCCCAGCGTGGTGTGCCCATTGATTTCAGATCACAGATCTCCTTCTGTGGTGAGTATGACAGCACAAGAAGATGACCAGGTAACTCTTGATAGGTTTGTATTCACCATTGCCACTTTTGACTTTATTAAAGAGATGTCAATATTGTATGTAAATTATTTGAAGTATTCTTATAGTGTTTAAGTACTGAACATAAATGAATACAGAGTTTGTTTAAACTAGATATATGTTGGATAAACGAACTTATAACATAAGGATTGAGTACTATAGTGTTTGCTTAGTATGTGAGAGACCCTTCACTTAAATCCGTGGAAGTAGAAGAGGGAGAGAGGAAGAAGGAGTGAAAAGAGGCGAGAGATAGAGAGAGATACACACACAGAGGGAAACACTAATAACTGTTATTTACTACAAAGTCAGCATATGATTATTTATCTTGAAAGAAGCATTAGACTACTGAGAACTCAAGAACAATGGCAATGGGTTTTTGATTCTACTGCACGAACTGGCTTTGAGGGAGCCTAGGCAGTTTGGATGCTCACCTTACTAGACCTGGATGGACTTGGACTTCCCACGGGGCAGGGAACCCTGATTGCTCTTCGGGCTGACAAGAGAGGGGGACTTGTTTCGGGGAGGGGGAGGGAAATGGGAGGCGGTGGTGGAGAGGAGGCAGAAATCTTTAATAAATAAATAAATAAATAGAAATAGTTGAAAAATTTTGAAAATATTTTTATCCTGGAAATGTCATATCTAAACAGTGAAGAATATGGACGAAGATGATGCTCTAAGTTACACAACTGATCTGTAGTTAAACAGGTACAATATGCAGTAGGCAGTTGCTAGTTCATGTTCTTGATTTCTAATACTTTTAATTATGATGTCTGCTGTTCCATGTAAGCCAAATTCTACATGTGCCCTATAACTATTTTTCCAGCACAACTCTTAGGCCTCCTGGTTTTGTTTTAACTTTTTTTTTTTTTGAAAAGGAAGTTTACTGAAAACTGTTAAATTTATTGTTTCATGCAGCCCACTCTCATGTTATAGAAGCAGGGCTCGGGGCCTACAAGGCTGGGAATACGAGCCCATTGACCCTTACACATCTGACCCCTGCCCTAGTCCCCTCTTCAATTGAGGCTTCTCATCTCTGAGCAGTCACCTTTGGTTCTTCCAGTCTCTTGATTGATGCCACTAAAGGGAGGTTAACCTTTATAATGGTAGAGCCATCTCTCCAGTCTGGCTCTTCCACGTTCTGTTTTTTTTTTTTTTTTTTTATAAGGGATTTCCCATTCTCACAAGAGTGAAATCTAAGATCTAAGACAACTAGGATCAACACCCCTTTCCTCTACTTCAGAGTTTGCATTTTAGTTCTCTCCTTGCTTATGGTGTCTGGAATCCTCTCCACTTCCGTACTCACACAGTTACATTACAAACATAACGTAATTTTAATTATGTTTGAGTCAGAATGATCAAGGTGTTTTAGTGTATTTTAAATCTTTGTTTACCTTAAATAAATAAAAATGTTAAAAAGAGTATTCTTATTAGTTCTTTGAAAATTTCAAATGTTTTTTAATTTACTATTTTCTTTCTGAGAATATTATATGTGAGTGTTCTATCATTTGCCCTGCCCTTCCCCCACCAATTTCTGCCATTTTCCCCACTCCTTCTCAAAGTTATGACTTCTTTTATAATGATTATTACTGCATATTTATGCATAAATACAACCTGCTGAGACTGTTTAATATTACTCATATATATGTATTTAGGGCCAAGCTCTTGGAATTAGACAGCCTATCAGGGGCTGAAGAAAAATTGATTTTTAACATTTATTAATTGCCTATAGTTATTCATCTAGGGTTAGGAGCTGCGGAGATTTTCCCCATTCACACTGGTATGACAGTTGGTGTTGTCATTGTGTAGATCTATTTTAGGTTATATTTAACTAGTTGCCTGCCATTTTTGGTTCCATTTGACCTAAAGAGAAGTTGGAAGTTTTTTGAAAAAAAAAGTATAAACATGATTTTAAAAAAAATAAAGACTGTATGGATCAATAAAATCAAATTATATCACATTTATAGAAAATGCTTATTTAGATTTCAAGAATATGGTTAATGTGATGATGACCATACTGGTTAGTTTTGTCAACTTGACACAATAAGAACCGTCTGGGAAACAAGAATCCCAACTGAGGAAATGCCTCCATCAGACTGGTCTGTTACCATAATGGTGAGACATCGATTGTGAACTGATGAAGGAGAGCGTAGCTCACCACGGGCAGCGCCACACCCAGATAGGTTGTTCTTGGGTTGTTTAAGAAAGGGTAATTGAACATGTGTCTGGAAACAAGTCAGTAAGTACCTTTCCTCCGTGGTACTTGAGTCCGGTCCTGTTGGAGTTCCTGTCTTGGCATTTCTTTGTGATGAACTGTAGTTAGGATGCGTAAGTCAAATAAACCCTTCCTCTCTCAAACTGGTTTTGGTCAGTGTTTTATCAAAGCAATGTTGAGCAAAGTAGGCCAAGGAACAGCACTATGAAGATTTAAATGTCACACAGGAATTTACTCAGACTGTTAAAGATATCATCTGTAAGATTGAATAAATATGGTACAGGAATCAAGAATGAAACAGAATGTCTAAGTTAATGGCCTCTCGAATAGGAATTTCACTTCCATGTTATACCCTTAATGAGGCCATCTTTCTGTTTGTCTACCTATTCATTCATTCATTCTTTGATTTTATTATCAAATCTGTGATGTGTTTACTGCTGCAAGATAGTGTTTGCTGCACGACTTACATCTACTTTGGACCTATGAGTGAGCATATGTTTCTATGCGTGTGAGATTTTGTAAGTGACGCTAGTTTGTCCACAGCCGTGGTGTGTCAGAAGGGCATGCTGTACCATCACTGTTCCTCATTCTGCCTCCGCTCCTGCACCTCCCTCTCCTCCCCTGAGCAGTGCAATGATGACTGTGCGGAAGGATGCAACTGTCCCGAAGGCAAATTCTACGAGGACACCCTTAACTTCTGTGTGCCCATGTAAGTCACAGAGATGGCTGGACGGCAGCCAGATTGTGTCTGGTTTCCCTCTGATAGGTCAAATCAACTTTTGCTCATGGTTCTTTACATGGCTAAGTATCTTTTTTTTTTCTTATTTTGTTATCTACTTGTTTCTTAATGTGCTGAGATATCACAGAAAGTTACAGAAAGCAGTAAAGATTCCACCAGTTAATCCTGAGGCTTTTTCCTATTTGATTTCTCCACACCCAAAATCACTAGCAAGAATGACATTTTCTTGTCAAATGAGTGGTAAGATTGTAGGGTCCATTCTCAGAAAGGTCTTAGCTCTCAGAGGAAGCAAAGACTTTGGTTTGCACATAGGAGTAAACGACACAGCAGATGTGTTTTTGTGAAATGCATTCGGAGACTTTTCTTGGGACTTAACGAGCAGTTCAGAACTATTTTGATCTTCAGACTCTCTAATTACCACGTCCAGTTAGTTTCTGCTATTTGCACATTGGAATCGGACCCTACAGTGGCCAATCGCAGAGCAGGGAATCAATTGCCATTTCAATTGTGTTGGAAAAAATTCATATCTTATTTTATTTACTTCACCTTTCTGCTTATAGCTATCACTGCCGGTGCCATTACAAGGGGAGCATTTATCAGCCTGGAGAGCTCATCCCAACACCCTCAGGATTATGGTAGGTGTCAATGAATATATTAACTCCATATATATCACATTGGAACATGAAATAGGAAATGCCCGAGACATGTACTGGTGAAACAAAAGTCCTTTAATAGGTTTGGTTGTTTAATAGATGTCAGGAATGGGGTAGTAATTCAGACTACATCCTGAGGGCTTATAGGTTCATGGTTCATCTATTGGCTCAAAAAAAATCAGTTCTGGAATGGATCAGAACAATAACATACATAGGGGTTACTTATCACCTCCTGACGTATATCAAATCTGGTCCAATAGCTCTGATAGGATAACACCCATTCCAGATATAACCTGTCTACTAAGCGAAGACATGTCCACATAGCAGGACCAGTTTATCTGTACCTCTCTCCCAGAATCCTTCTTCCGGCTCATTACAGGTTCTCACAACTGATCCGTAGGTGTCGATAATGCCAAAAATTGTACAGAGCCAGAGTTTTTATATTTCCACTAAGCATTAGAATCTTTCTGTCTGATCTAAGTCATAACCCCCTTTTATCCTTTAGAATTGTTCAGACTACCTAAATGTCAGTTATAAACAGATTTTTAAATTTTTAAATATTTTTTCTTTTAAGTTTTAAATGTATTTGTGTGTCGAGTATGTCACATTGTATAAATCAAATTGCATCTTTTCCCCTGTTGCTAGAAGCACTTGTGCCAGGCCATTCACAATAATGTGGTATTTTTATCCTCCTGTCTCTCACAAGGCCGCTTACATGGAAGTGTTTGATAAAATACGTCAAAATGAAATAGCTGTCTTCAATAATTATCTATATGAATCACACTTTGGAGATCTATAAATTAACAACTTCTTTACTTCTAGCCAGTGCTCAAATGGGACTGTGAAGTGTGATGAGCCAGCAACCCCCTCTACTGGTGAGTTTCAGATAAAGATTTTCCTGTGGAATGTGTATCCCAAGAAATGGCTCAGCGGTTAAGAGTGCTGCCCGTGCTACCAAAGGTCCTGTGTTTGATTCCCAGCAACCACATGGTGGCTCACAACCGTCTGTAATGAGATCTGGTGCCCTCCCGAGGAAGAGACCTGGTCAGTCGTCCTCATCAACTTAGACCATTAAACCCAATATGGACAAGTTCAACAGAACCGCCGTGTATGGGCTGCCCATGCATGCTTCAGCATTGCCAGGGCATAAATTCCATTCATTCAGTTTCATGTATTGCAAACATTGCCTCTTAGTTTTCTGCTAGAAGGCATCCAGTCCCTCCCGGCTTTGTTACCCAAGCACATGCATATAGTAATATCATGTAGTAGCATAGCATTCCAATGGTTCCTGAATTTCTTCACATCAAGACTTACAGTATATGAGGGACAGTTAGAGGTGAGCATATGATGCTGCCCCCAGCTGTGGTTCTCAACTTTCCTGATGCTACAACCCTTTAATCTAGTTCCTCTTGTTGTTCTGTCTCCCACCCGTAAAGTTACTGAATCGCTGCTTCATAACCACAATTTTGCTACTGTTATGAATCATAATATAAATACTTTCGGAGGGAGAGGTTTGCCAAAGGGGTGTGACCCACAGGTTGAGAATCCCTTTATTAAAGCCACAGCTGATCATGTAACTTTTACACTGTCCACCCAAGCACCACTTCAGGTAGCCAAAAGGTTTGAGGGAGCTAGCCCAGAAGCTGGCTCTGACAGTGCTGTGGATCAGAAACTAGAAAACTCTGTCTTAGACCAATACTTCACAGTTTTTAATGCGTGCACAAAGTGCTGATGATCTTGCTGAGACCTAGGTTCTGATTCTGATTCAGGAGCAATGCTAGTGATTCTGAATGTCTACCAATGGCCAAGACAATGTCGGTGCTCCTGGGCCCTGGGGTGTGTCTGGGTAGCAGGGTTCTAGTATTAGTTGCAACGAGTTGAAAATAGCATAGGATAAGAACATGGCGGCACACTCCTATAGGCCAGCAGTGACGGGGTGGAGATAAGGCAATCTGGATTGCAGGACCAGATTCAGCTATGCTAAGTTAGAAGCAAACATGGCTTATGTAAAATCCTATTATAAAATTAAAAAGTAGAAACAATAGGTTTATACAATATATCGGTTGTCATTTCTCTTAGAACGTCACCTTCCCACTAGATTCTGTATCCTGAAAATCTTCCAATTAGGGAACTTTATGAATCTGTATTCCCGTCAGATGAAGAAATAGCCTCAGACTTTCAGGGACTACAGAACAATTCTGGGCAAATGACAGTTCTCGGTCTTCATTCTGTTAGGTAGTGAGATTTAGGCTCTGTTACTTATCTGAATACGCAGCTATTTATCATTATAACTCAGCTGTGAGCTGAGCCTCGTGGCTCATATCTTCCCTCTCAGTTAAAGAAGTTAAAGCAGAGGGAGGGATTTAAGGGCAGCCTGGGCTGCAGAGGGAGAGCCTGTTTCTTAGAACCCAAAAGTAAACAATAAGATCTCCTTTGAATTGTGTGTTCTAGATTCACTTTGTCATGATTTGGGTCAGTCTGGGGCTTCTCTCCAGGCCCCATATACTGGGCCTCATAGCTAACAAGAGCTACTGGAAACCTAACTGTTCACCCCTTTCTTCAACAAAGCTCATAGTTGAATTGAAGATGCCTAGGTAGCCTGCTTTCTCAATGGAGTGAGTCCTCACCATTCTATCCCTCTGATCTTATGTAAGGGTTTTGATTCCTGACAGACCCAAAGCCTTCTGGAGAAACAGGAAGCACCCGTCCTGCCTCTGTAACAGTGGCTACTTTTGTACTTTAGAGTATAGTAAAAACTGATGAAAATAATTATTCATAGGTTAGGCAAGGTCAAGGAGTAACATATATTTATTATGGTTTTATAATTGTTGAAATATGTGTTATAATTTCAGCACTTAAAAATTGGTGTGTTTGAATTAATCAACATACCCCTTTTTTTGTACTTCAAGAAATTATATTTATTTAATTTATTGACCTTTCAGGGAAAGTGGGTAAGATTTTCCAGTTTGAAAAAGGTTTTGGAAATTTTGATGACTGAAAAACTCTAACTAGATAATGTTGCTAAGCTCATCAACTCAAGGATCAATGAATGAGAGCATCCTTTAGTTACAGCAATGATTTGGTCCATGAATTTTGTGCTTAAGTTTGTGAAGCCAATACAAAGCTAAAGCCATGTTATCCTTGCTTGTATTTGAAGTTCACGCCTGCCCAGAAGGGAAGGAATACTTTGACTGCAGGTTTCCTGACCCCGAATTACCAGCTGGTGGTATAAATTGTGAGACCACGTGTGCAAACCTGGCCATGAACTTCACCTGTGCCCCATCCTCACCCTGCATAAGTGGCTGTGTTTGTGCTCCAGGGTGAGTTCCCTTTTCTTGCTAATATGATCATTTAAGATTTTTAGGAAAAGTATGGGTTCTTCAAAAATATTCTTGGGGCCGGCCAGATGGTTTAGTGGTTAATAGAGCTTGCCTTGTGAGTCTAATGGCCTGAGCTGGATCCCTGGAAACCACATAAAGGTGGAAGGAGAGAGCTGATTCCGAAGAGCTGTCCTCCTACCTCAATATTCAAAGCATGAGACACTTAGTCCCATGTATGCATGCACACACACACACACACACACACACACACACGAACTTATTCATGCATGTGTGCACGTGCACTCACACACACACACACACACACACTTACTTAAAAATAATTTAAAAGCATTATTTCAAGAATAATCAAAATCTTTGTTTTGACCAGCGGTTAACTTTAAGTTGCTAGCTACCGGACTATTGTAACTATTTTGCTAAGCTAACTCAACATTCTGCAATGTAACTGGAGGCATGCACATTTTAAGATAAGGTGGGCATATGACACCATCAATTATCTTTTCTCAAGGCACCATCTAGGTATACATCAAATACGTTCCATTGATGCAGGGATCATCAGTGACATTAATTTGTAATAGTGAAGAAGACTGATTTAATTATAAACATTTCAGGTAACAATATTAAGGCTAGACAGGGGGTTGCTTTAAGTGGGAACTCTGACCGCATTCACACCGGAGCTTGAATTCCTGCTCTGCTACTGTTAGCTGAATGATTTTTTTCTACACATTCCTCTAAAGTCTCAACTAGATAGGCATTGTAAGATCTGTAATATATTGTAAGATAAGTGTGTGTGTGTGCGTGTGCGTGCATGCGTGTGTGTAGAGTGTGTTCAATATATATGAATCACAATTTAATTGCAGGCTATCTATTCTTCCTTCATTTTCTTCAGTTGCAGAAATACCGTGTACCTGTGGTGCATAGAATACAGAATAGAATAGACAGAATCTGAAGGCTGTTAGTGCTCATAGAATCAGGTCTCCTTGGCTCTTGCTTGTCTAATGATGGATAGAGAGAGGACCATCTCAGGTAAATGGGTCACTCATTCTTCCTCAGTGAATACGTTCCACAAAGACATTCCCAGGAGCAACTCATAAAAGTCAGAGCACAGGAGGGACAGGCCTTGTGGCTTGCCTCCCAGGAGAATCACCTTTATCTCAATGGCTCCAAAGAGCCAAGTATCTGGGAATGATGTCAGTCTGTTTAGAGAAGGGCATAGGAGGGAGAGAAAGAAGGTCACAAAAGACAAGAACCCGCACACAAGAAGAGCAATGACAGGTGGAAATCAGGCCATAGAGCAAACAGGCAAGGAAAACAATTTATCTAAAGGACAAGGGAAAGAAAATTTTTATTGTGGTCAAATAATTAAAACCTGCAACATGACTTGGTCTGTTTTATTGCGACTATTGGGATGCATGACCCATTAAAGCCGTATCTAAATTTTATTTCAGCGTCTGATGCTGTTTGCTACTACCTTTGACTCTCAGTTCAAACTTGACCTTTATTTCCTGGCTAACCTTATTAAGAAACGTAGAGAAGTGCCACCTCTCTTTCCGTAATTATATTGAAATAGCGTTAGAAAGAACTGAGATGCTTCTGGTTGATTCAGGAAAAAAAAAAATACAAACAGAAACACTTCTAGTAAAAGGTCAGTGACAGTAATTAAGTTATCTTCTCTTCAGTATGACCTTTTCCGGCTCATGTTGAGACAATGCCTTAGTATATCATATATTTTCTGGGATCCTGATAGGTTTGGCGGCTGTAAAAGACTACACGGACCTAGTTTAGAAATCCTTGCCCTAATGCAAAATCGAGGGAAAGTCAATATAGGTGGCTTCAAATATTGGTCCTCCTTATTAAATAACCTTGGGGCACGTTTACCCAGTTTCAATTTCTTTTAAAAATGAGTGTAGTGCTGTTTGTTTCATGGATGGCTGAGTACACCACAGCAGACCAGTTACACAGTAGGAGCCCAGTCAGTGCCCATTGCCCGCTTCCCCCACCTCCCAGCCAACCAGAAAGACACAAAAGGACAGTGTCTTCCTCCTTCTCCCGAGCTTTAAGTAGGTGTGAAAAACTCATCAGTCTTCTGTATAATCACTTAAGACTATTGCTGTGTATGGGTCTACAGAGGTCGTGGTCCATTTGACTGAAACAACTAAGGTTTATGAAACAGTATTTTGGGAAGGGGATTTAGGGGAGGCATTAAAATACATGTGTAAGGTGAAAACAGTTTACTGTAGTGCAGTGTCGTTAGGTTAGTGAGCCTGTGACGTGTTTGAAGATAGTGTCTGTGTAAGAGTAAACGAAAATACTTGCTTTTGCTATTGGGGTCTTTATCACCCATATAATCAAATATTGAATTCACTTGATTAATCCTCAATGAGGAGTTGCTACAGATTGTTAAGTACCGAAGCTGGTGAGGAAGTTAGGGACAGAGAAGACTGAGAAAAGAGAAAGTGAGACCTAAATGATGAGAATAATAATAATAAAAAAGATTTAGAGTCAAGAAGATGGACAGGTTTGGACGAGTGAGGTAAGAGTGTGGAACCTGGGGAGTAGCTGGTCTGTAGGAAAGAAATTGAATCAGACAATACATCATTGACACGCACAAGTTCCTTTATGCAGTCTTTCTCAACAAAAAAGTCTATTCCATGGCTAAATGATAACGAATACCACTTTCCTTTTGAGTGGTGTGTAAAGTCTAACAGACTGTATGCACCGGTAAGAAAGCACCACACTGTATACAAAGCTATGAGGACAGCAGAGGTCTAAAAACACACACGTGGTTATTTATGAATTCAGGATTCAAAACTTTATGGTAATTTTTTTTATTGTTCTGGGGATGGAATCCAGAGTTTCATACATGCTGGGCGACTTACAGATATTGATGTAAAATCCTCAGTCCTCAGCCACATGTTTTATAACAATGAATTATAGCATTTTTAAAAAAAATCATAAAAATGCATTCTATATATTTTGGCAATAATATATTTTGGTCATTTGTTTTGTCTTATTAAAATTATTTAATCAATTAATTATACATATACATATATATCAATTAATTATCAAGGTTCACTCAAATGTTTCATTTTAGTGATTTTACTATATACTTAAATAATATTTAAAGTATTACAATTATATTTATTATTATTATGCTTGTTAATTATCTTAATTTATATACAGGATTTTAGGCAAAATATAAGAATATTGAAAAATATTTATAATGAGGGTTATATATACATATAATCTATGCAATGTAGGTTTATTTAATCTTAATATCAGAATATTTTGATAGCACATTATTTCCTCCAAAATTATGAGTTTGAATTGTTACATTACTATTAAATTATATGCTCTAAACATTTTATAGTACTAGATATCTTTAGATAGTTTGTTCTGTGGTAACTTTTTAAGATGGGGAAACGCTTCAAACCACACATTCAAAACAGCATACTAACATAAAGGGAAGTTAAATACTTGATATATTTCATTTAAATATACCTAAATCAAACTGTCATAATTTTATATCTTAGCATCGAGAAACAAGCTTGTTTGCTCTCTAAATTCTTTAGCAGAAAATATTATTGTTGTCATAATTTATTGTTTTACCAGGAACTGTCAGACAACATGGCCTCTTTTAGTAACTAATAATGGTGACTGGGCCACCCATTTTCTCTTCAAATATGTTTTTTTCTAGAACAACTCGCCATGTTAACGATTGTGTTTTATAATTATTGTGCTATATAACAAGAGGTCAAATTATATCTGATAATGATCTTAGTGTTTAGTGAATACTGTGATACACAAGGATCTTGTGGGGGGAAAGAGGGGAAGACCAGATTCCGTTTCCATTGCAAACACAGAGGTGAGTATGATAAAATTAGAGCTCGAGAGCCCGCCTGACGCTTGCTGGTTTCTCTACTCATGTGACCTCTTCATTTGAAAGAATGGCTGAGCACAAGGGAAAGTGCTATGTTCCTGAGAGCTGTCCTTGCATCTGGAAGGACTGGGAGTATGTTTCTGGGGAAGTCATCTCCACGCCATGCTACACCTGGTAAGGACAGCCATTTATTCTGTGGAAGTTTTCCTCAGCAATTGTATTAACTTCAGTTGTTTGACTGCCGAAACTTGACGTGTCTGACTAGCAAGCGAGATTCATAACCAAGCTTGCCCATATTAGAGCTGGAGGCTAATGGAAGTTGAGTCACTAATTTTTCTGATGGGATAATGGCATTTTAAGTGCATATTTGTTAGCCTAGAAGTAGAAAATAAGACAATTTGGCAACAATAGGAGAAACATCACACGCATAAGAAAATGCTAAGGGTTACTAAGAGCTGGCCTTATTCAATAAAAGTTTAATTGTTTGGAAGTCAGCGAGAAAAGTGTCATAAAAATAATTATTTTTTTGCTAAAATTTCTGTAAAATATATGCAAGTGTTCTAAAATTTTGAATATAGAATCTTGAATTTAAAATTTTCATTCAATTGCCTTTTTTTCTGTGTGTCCCAGACTTAATTTTGTTGTCTGGTAGTATAAAAAAAATGACAAATTTTTCCCTGTAATAGGTGTTATCGGAATGAATTGGCGATACTTATAAGGATTATTGACTCTGAATGCTTCTGAGAACCAATGTTTAAACTATTGGAAAATTGCTATTGCTGCAGTGTTGGCTCCCAGTAGAGAACTGGCTGCTCTTGCAGAGGACACTGGTTTGAGTCCCAGTTCCAGGGACTCCAAGACTCTCCTCTGGCCTGCACAAGCCCTCTGCTCCCCATAGTACATAGAAATACGTTCAGGCAAAACATACACACACACACACACACACACACACACACACACACACGTATATAATAAAAATACTAATTTGAACCTAATTTCTTAACAAAATAATTATTGTTATCTTTCAATAGTGTTTGTCGGCGGGGGATGTTCAATTGCACGTATTATCCATGTCCTGCAGTGTGCACAATATATGGGGACCGGCACTATTATTCCTTTGATGGGTTGGAATATGACTACATCAGTGATTGCCAGGTTTTTTTGATAAAGGTTGGTCATAATTACTTTCTTGGTTTGAACTCATATAAAGACAATGCGAAGAACAGCCTGCGGTCCATGGCATTTCACATTAGTATTTAGTAATAATAAAACGTAGAAAAGCCATAGTGTTTTCAACTTATTGCTCAGCTTTAAACTCATCTTAAATTTTCTTATTTGTAACGGACACACTAATTCTTCAGCCCCGTGCCTTTTGCCTTGTCTGTGAAATGAAGATAATGCGGATACCGATCCCAAGGATAGAAAGGGCTTGATTACGCAGTAATTGCTCATTAAATATAAATTATTTCAATTATTGTTAGCTTGGTGCAATAAATATACATATAACTCATTAAAACATATATTTTATTCTTATGAATATAAAAACCAAGAGAGATTATTTTTGATTCTAGAAATGCTATTTTGATGGTATACTTTGGCAAATTCCTGGATTTGTATATATATGAGAAAGTCTTAAAATTTCTTATATATAAACTGTATAGATAACCTATTTGCATAATTAAATTTCTAAATAAAAATATGTAATTTTTCAAGTGAAGTCACACAAAAACAATGAACTGGACATCATCCACTGGCAAATAAATATGCAATTAATGTATTTTTCTCGGCATAGCTTTTGTGTCACCTTATGCTTATGTGTGGTTCCGTTCTGTGAGCTCTTCGCTAGAAAGTAGAGTAATTAGGTATTATAAGCAATCCTACTTAAGCCATTTGTTCAATGTCTGGTTGAAGATCAGTTCACTTAGTTAAAGAAGACTTGAAGAAAACCAGTTCCAGAATTGTAGCTACCTGTTTATCTGGCAGTGTTCTTTTCTTAAAGAACATTGTTTACTGAATTTTAGGACTAAGTTTTTGCTGAATTTTATTGGTAATTTAAACAAAATGAACTTAATGGTGAATAATAAGGTAGGAAAATTTCTTATGATTTTACCATGGGAAATTTTACTGAAACTAATAAAACTATATCAGGGCCCCAAATGTTTCAGGACAAATTGACTA
Source organism: Microtus obscurus (assembly GCA_963919715.1). Lineage (NCBI taxonomy): Eukaryota > Metazoa > Chordata > Mammalia > Rodentia > Cricetidae > Microtus > Microtus obscurus. The sequence goes on from CAWTZC010002528.1 coordinate 19,494,987, forward strand.
TGACACTCATGATAAGCTAATAAAACAGAAATCTAAAAAGAGAAGCCATCTCATTTGGTCATAAAACACAACATTGTGTGCCAATGATAACTTAGTGATTAAGCAATTTAGGCTAATTTTCATAGTCTTAAAATAAGATTATGTCCAATTTCTTGGTGCTTGAATTCTTTCCAGTTGCACTTTTTTAGTGGTAATACTTCTTGATGCTCACATCATGTGTCAAGACTTCCCAAGGCCAAGATGTCCTTCTGGAAATATCAGTGCTTCTTTTGAGACTGGAGGAAGTATATTATTTTCTTTCTCAGATTTCAAAGTTGAACTTTAATTCTGTGAGCCCATAGCAAGTAGCAGGCACCTGTTAGACTTCTTCCCACATAACTTCTTTTAGATAAGGATTTCAATGTTCTCCTTAGAGGATCCTTCAAATGTAACTGAATTCCCTCAGCCCCTGAGAGCTTTCTGATTTCATTACTCTGAAAATTTTAAACATTGCTTATATTTTCTCCTCCATGATGCCTTATGTGTTTTCTACAATGTCAGTCCTAGACTCAGAAGCTGGGGTACAGTGATGAACAAAAATTCAAGTGTGTTCACTTTTATTTTATTCTTGGGTCATAGGGAGAATATTATTTAATTTATATAAAACTACAAAGAAAAGAAAATAATTACTTAGATGTGAAATCTAGTTTAAGGACTTTTTGGTGTGTGTGTGTGTGTGTGTGTGTGTGTGTGTGTGTATACATGTGGATGTGTAGTGGCCAGAGGCAGATATTGGATATCTTCATAAATATTTCCCCATTGTATATTTTGAGGCAGAGGCTCATATTGAACTTGAGATAAAAATTTGGCTATCCTTTAGTTCCAGGGATTTATTTCTTCCTAAAAACTGGAAATGTAAATATGTGTTACTGTGGCTTTTTTTTTTAAATACAGATTTGGTGACTCAATTTCTCCAGCTTATATACCAGACATTCTACTGATTGAGCACCTTCCTCTAAATCTTTTTCGTTTGCATCCTGTTTTCGAAGTCACCCTTGTCTTCTTGTTATTCTTCTGATTCTGGTCCTTTGTTTCTGATCACCTGGTCCTACTTTTGTGCCTCTATTCTCCAGTTTTCTTCAGACTCTGGTTCTAACAAATTCTATATTTTTATGTGTGTTGCTTCCCTGAAATTCTGCCTTGCCATGGTTTCATAATATCTTGCAGCTACAAACCCTTCTTTATTATTTGTTGATTCATAGGAACCTATCAGCAGGGACTCAGTGTGGAATGGTTTACCTTAAAGGGGGTTCGGGCTTATGTGGGACAGGCGTTGACAATGGCCTCCTGTCAAGCATAATACTATTCTACTTTGAAAGGTGCCAACATCTCAAGTTTTGGAATCCTTTGGAGGACTATTGTCTAGCTGAGCTTTTAGAATAAGGAGAATGAAAAACCTTGATATTGACCTTTTCCATCTAGCTTTGTAATTGTTCCTGCGTTGCCTAGTAACTCTGCCACATTATTTTCAAACCTAATATTAACTTGAAGTAGATCAGGAGGGGGAATTATAGACACAGAACTCTTAGCATTGCTATTGTTTCGGATTTCTGTCAGCATAGCAGGGAGTTAGGAGACAGACCATGTAATATAGAATATTTCTCGACATTTCTGATTTAATATAAAGAATAGAGCTAACGCTGAGTTACTTTGATTAACGGTAACAGAAATGTAATTGTAGTAGAAGCTTTGTAGCCCACTTCTCTCGTCTTTTAATCTAAATAACTCTTCCCAAGAGAAAGAACAAACAACACCCTGCATTATATTTTCCTTTCTGCTTTGAAAACCATTCATAAAAACACAGAAGTGTGGGATTAATTTTTTAGTAGAACAATGGCCCTCATTATGCTGCTTTTCAAAGTTCAGGCAATGCTTTACAGAAGGAACATTCAGGAAGAAGCCAAGAGCTCCCAGCACCCATCAAGGAGAAGTGAATCACACAGACACATTAATTACACTGTCAACACTGTTCACCAAACCCTCTCCTGTAGGCACTGCTGCTGGAATTACTAACAAGCAGGAATAATTTGGCCAAACTAGGAAGCATATTGATTTAGGATTCCTATTGCTAGTAACCATGATAAAAAATAGAGAAGGGAAATGTAAATGAAGGGGAACCATAAAGGCAACGGAAGAAGTTAGGGTTGCTTCATCCAAGGTAGAATGACAAGAGAAAGAGGGAGAAAGGTGATCAGACATCCTAAAACTGTCTCAGCACTTGGAGGTTGAGGAAGGGAGACCTCCTCCTACAGGCCCGCCTCTGCACTCTGGGAAAACCTATTCAGAAGCTAAAGGCCAGGAGGATGCTAGTGCAAGACAAAGTTGATCCATTAAGTTGAAATTAGACATGAAATAGGAGAAAAATAAAAATGAAGGAAAGGAAGTGTTCCGGGAAGCAACATCTTTGGACATCCCTTGCATGAGCATGGATGCAGGCCTGCCCTTGTAGTGTCTTTCATGCAGGTGCAGGCCTGTGCATGTGTGGTGCACTCTAGTCTATGTCTCAGCTCAGATTTCTGCCTCCTTGAAAATGCCTGATTGCAATTCAAAGCTTTTCTCACCAGCTAGTGGTATTCCTCAGGTCATAGCTCAATGTGTAGTTCAGTGACTCTTGTGGTAGGTTCCTGGAGTGAGCCATGATGGGAGGGCAGTGGGCTCTAGAGTCACTCAGCTGTTAACTCATATGGTGATGAGGACTTACATTCAAATGGAAAAAGGTTAAATCTCTGTATGTGACTTATTATGTTAGTGGTTATATATTGATAAAGAGAATATAATGGTTGACAAGTGGAGCTATGATGGTTCTGAAAACTTTGCTAGAACCAAATTTTAAAACATATTAGGTTAATTATTTAAAGACTGGTATTCCAATAGAATATTTTCTCATTTTCAGTTAAGTATAATTTTTCATTTTGCTTTTGTCATATGATCTTTTTCAATTTGAATGGAAGTCATTATAAATATTGGTTGTCTTTACATTTGTTAATAAAAATAACTAGAACTGTATATAGTACACATTTGTGTCAATAAGGTGTTCTTGACATATTTCAGAGTACAGATGATTCTGATATCTCTGTGATTGCCCAGAACAAGAAATGCTTTGACAATAATATTGTTTGTTCTAAAAGTGTTTTGATATCAATTGGGGACACTGAAATCTACCTCAACGAGGCTCCTTACAAACAGGTAAGTGAATTCTTTCTTTCACAATAGTCCCAACTTGTGCTACTGATATAGAAAACGGACTAGAAATGGCTTCTATACTTGGATACCTCTGATTATAAGTAGTTAGAATATCTAGATTTTTTTCTTCTTTGGTTTGTGTTGTTTTGGTAGACCATACATGGCTTGCATCTTCTGCTTATATTGTTTGTTGTCATATTTCAATTATATCTACTAATTCTTCTTTCCATGATCAATTTTCTGGTTTTGAGAACCACACCTATTATGTGAGTTTCTCCAGCAGCCTCCAGTCTGTCTTCCTAATTCTCCAACCAGCCCCTTCCCCTTTATTCCGTCCCATCCAGTGCAGCAACAGTGGCTTTCCCCATACGCAAATCTGATTTCCTATGCCAGTTGTGCTTCTAAATTTTCAGATGTCTTTCTATACCCTGCCAGGTTCTCACCAATTAGGCTCTTGTCCATCTTTCCTACCTCACCTATCATGGTTTTCTTTTTCAATCCCATATCTCACGTAGGTTGAATCAATTTCCAGTTATTAACACATTCTAGGTTCTTTTTCCTCTCATCTGTACCTTTAGAGAAAGTGATTTATGAATACACCTGTCTCTTCACCATATTCTGTGCAGTATGTCCCATCTCCTTCAGGAAATGTCTCAGGATGCTCTCAAAGACCCTGTAAGATCCCCCTCAGTCCTTAGCCAAGTTCCGTGTGTGTTTTTCTGTCTTCCCGTGTATCTATGAACAATGTATGAAATAAGATCATTGCATCTTTCATTTATTCTTGTATGCCAATAATTTGTCCAATTAAAAGATAGAATCCGTTTTATTCATTCACCTACTTATTTACTAATTCATCAATATGTTTACCATATACTAAAACTTGCACCCAATTTCTAGGCTGTCATAGTGAAAAGACACTGCTTCCCTTTAATATACTCAATAAAATAATGATTCTCTAAAGGAAATAAGATTGGACAATGTGATGTGTTGCGTCAGGGTCTACATAAGCTCCTAGAAGAACACCTGGGAAAAACCACTAACTCTAAAGCAACCCTCAATTTTCAAGGAGATTTGGAGCATAGACTTGGGTGTGACTGAGAACTGATTTAGCACCTCCACCCATCACCTACCTGCTGTGCCATTCCAGCAAAGTTTCTTGGGCTTCTCAAATTTCAGCTCCCCTCAGCGTGACTACAAAACCACCTTCTTCGGTCCCATGAAGATTACAATGGAAGTCAGTAAAGTGAATTTTAAGGACTGACCCCCTTTCTTTTATTATCCTTATTTTCATATAGAGTCAGAACCTGAACTATACACCATAAGAAGACATGGCAGAAAGCATGAACCCTGGTGCTAAAAAGAGGGCTATTTCTCAGTTTTAAACAAAAGGCCACACTTTTTCATTTTGGACAGGTCCTGTAATTTGTGTAATCTGTCCCACCCCTGGATTGTTTTTTGACATTTGTGTTACTTTGGATTTTAGTCTTACCTCAAATTCTTTGGCTACAGTTTTAGAACCTTGGATCTCAGGTTGGAACACCAAGAGTAACAACTCAGCAATCAGACAAGACAAAATTGCTTCTGCAGTCATATTGACATGTATTTTAAGTAATCACAAATGTTCATTTTAGCCATTAGCTAGATATTCATTTATAGGTGAAGGTCTCTTTATGATCAAGGATGCTTTTTAAAAAGGGGAGAAATTGGTTAAATGCTCATATAAAGACAATTTGGCACATTTCTGAAGTGGTAATTACAGCTCCGTGTAACTTCCAGCCTCCAATTTTCAGCTGTACACAGGTGTTGATGAATCTCCTTTATTTAGACTGCGAGGAATGAAGGAAGACTAAGAAAAGTCACGAGAATAGTTTGATCCCAACAAGTTCCCAGCTAAAATGTCTTTCCGGGAGATCATAAGTGGAAATCTAGCAAGTGCCACTTGCTTCATAAACTAATGGGCTGTTCATCCAGGGAAATGAATAAACAGCCCTCTGCCCTTTGTATAAATGCACAATTATAATTCAACCAAACGTGCCAATTAAAAATCTTTTACAAATTTGCCAAAGCTGTGCTCGGAAGTGTTTTAGTGATCTTCATTTCTGAACTGATTTTTCTAACATCATTTAGTTTTGTTTGAAGTGCTAGTCTTATAAAGCCCAGATTTCTACTTTGGGCAGTTCATTCTTGACTCTTTCAGATAGAAGCTTTAGCTGATGAACTGAAAAGCAAGGATCACAGTCATTTCTTTTGATTAGGAAGGACATTCTTGTCACAGGCTGCCTCACCTAATGAAACGAGCATCTTATATATAATGGCAACTAGCTAAAGGTGTGCTTTTGATTTGGAGCCAACTGATTTAAAACCAGACTTCTGGGATGGGAAGAGATGACTAGGCCAGGTCAGGTGACAAATGCAGCAGCAGCAACAATAACAAAAACAACAACATCAACAAAAACTACTGGAAAGCACAATGAAGCTAAAAGTTGATGCTGTAGCAGAGTAATTTGGTTGCATAGCAGGTTGTACAAATTGTGGGGCATCCATCAAATGAAAATATAGGATCCTTGGGGGAAAAAGCTTCTGTTACCCTTTCTTTTTTTGGTCAGGATGCTTTTCTATTCATTTGACGTGTGCCCTTTTGAGCACAGATGTCCGTTCAGGGTGACTGTAGACCTCCCTAGTGTGGAGCTCCTCCTCTCGTCACTTTTGGCACTTGGGTCCCATCTTCAACCTACCATTGTCCTCACTCTGTGCTGTGGATGAAGTATAGCAGTGGTCCCCAACCATAGCAGTGGTCTCCAAGCAGAGTACAGGAAGCAAGAAGCTTAAAACCAGTGCTGAGAGGCGCGAGATGCAGGACATAGAATGGATGCGAGCAAGGATGCCGTGGCACAGATGTGGGATCTTTATCCCACTGGGCTTGACTCATAAATCATAGATTCAAAAGAAACTTGATTTCAAGATGGAGGTTACAGAGCTTTAGAACTCTTAAGTGCGGGGTCACTAAATCAGTTTATTTGGGAATGAGAGATATTGTATGGCCTCATGACAGAGGAAATCAAAGAGGGAATAAATCAGTTATGCCACACTCTGGGGCTATAGTACTTAGCAGGAGGATATCAAGTGCATAAATTTGAGATGGTTCAAACAATAACTAGATTAGCCCTAGCCAGTGAGAATAGATAAATGTGGGGTAGAAGATTTTGAGGCTAGGTAAAGCCAGTTAACAATATGGATAGTTATATTTGCTGTGTACAACGTAATTATAAGCATAATCTTGGTATGGTAGATGGAAAACACCTTATAAATATGACTAAGTCTATTTCACCTGCCCTTTGGAATGCTTGCTTCAATACCACTCTAGACATTAGACCTTCTCCTACTACACTTAGTTATATTCAGAGAAGAAAAATGGTTGAAAAATTTCATATCTGTTTCCAGTTTTTGTTTCCTTCTGGATAAACCAGTTTTCTTCTCATTAATACAACCATGCATTTTTGAGGTCATTTTATGGGCTCTATTCATGGCCATGGTTATAATGATAGGTATTCTCATTTCCCAGGGTATTCCCCATCTAATATCTCTTACCCTTCCTAGTTTCAAATGATCTCCCTTGAGTTTCCAAATCATAGGCTATTAGTTCTTTAATCAAAGCCTTTATTGACTGTATTTTGAACAAATGATAGTTACTTTGTTAGGGTTACTTGAGTGTTGAGTCCCCAGGCTTCCTTTGTCATGGTACCCATGCTACAGCTCTTTACTGCTTTTCTTAGTCCTGAATGTATCTTGGATGCCCCGGCATCAAACATTTGTCTAAGTCATCCCTTCAGTTTCTGTGTCTTCATTTCTTCTTCATTCTCATTGCAGCTTTCTATGCAGATTCTTTGACAAGTAAAACACCTCCCCTTGTAATCCTTCTAAAATCTCTTTGATAGTAATTCATCTCTCCTCTCTCTGTCTGTCTGCATCTCTATCTCATTCCCATATACATACTTCCATGTATGCCCATATATATATATATATATATATATATATATATATATATATATATATATATATATATATATATATTTGTATTGTGCTTTCTGTTTTCAGTTATCAAACTTCTTAATCTTGAAATTTTCATTGGACTGTGAGAGCACTGTATCCTACCAAATGTAACAATTCCATTTAAAGAATTCATCAATTCATTAAAGAGCTTGGTAACATTGGAAGACTGGTTTTATGTTATAGAATCATAAGCAAGGATGCATTTTTCTTTCGAAGGGAAGAGATGCCTTTTTTTTTGAGATGCCTTTTTTATCCTTAGTCTTTTGTATTCATTGTCTGATTATTTTCTGAGTCCTTTCTCTTTCTCTTCTTTTTGTTGTCACTGGATTATTTTTTACCTTCCCCATGGTCTCTTGTTGAGCCCATCTTGTTTTTATTATGAATATCATTCTAATGTATTTCTTACTTAATACATCGTTTTTGTATGAGAGAGTTAAAAAAACATAGCAAACAATCATGTTAGATAGATACTGAAAAGCATTAATGCCTCATCTTTGGTTAGAGAATGTGATATCCATTCTAAGACATTTAATCCTTTTGGAAGAAGCGATCAGGTTTTTTCCTGGAGAGCAAGCCTGCATACCAGTTGTGGAAGGCTGGGCACAACATAGTAGTGTACTTCCCAGAGGAAGATATCACCATTCTGTGGGACGAGAAGACAACCATCCACATCAAAGTTGGGCCACAGTGGAAGGTAGGCCAGCCTAACCCCTAAATGGGATGCAATAAATGGAATTGTGTTGATCTTGTTTATCATGTTTAAAGAAAAGAAAGGTTGAACAAAAGATTGAATTTGTAAGGTAAATTCAGTTTTAGAAGATATCTTTTAAAAAAATAAACTATAGAGAGCTATGTTTGAATTAAGCTATTTTTTAAATTTTCTAGTAATATACTGTGTGTAGGACTTTAGGAAATGGGGTCAAGTAAGTGGTGTAACAGCATTACTTAGCAATATAAAGGAATAGACTATTAGTTTGCATAATTGGGGCCAATCTTATTTTGTTCTTTTTTTTGCTTTAACACCATATTATCTGTTGTTGCTTCATTCATGCCTCTTCTTTCTCCTCCCTCAAGTTTTTTATGTAAGGTTTTTTTTTTTAAAGATTCACTTATTATAATAATGTTTTCTTTATTTTGCTTCATATTTTAGCTTTTTAAAAATAAGTTCACATATAATATAAAATTGCTTTTGTAAGTGACTAACAGTAACTTTAAAATTACCTTTATGGTTCTGTATATTTTGAAAACTGTATAGAGTCTTGATCTAGTATTGGAGCTTTTTACAAAGCAAGTCTACTAATACTGACTTTTTATTGTGGCTTCCCCTTATTGCTAAGTTTTACCTCCATAGCCACAATATGGAAAAAACCATTCTATTTCCATTGTTTCTATATTCATTGTGTTTTCCTTCCCCAATATTATATATGTGGAGTTATAGTAGTTTTTCAGATCTCTCGTCTTTGACTTGGCTAAATAAATATAAAATCCATCCATATGGTATTAAATAGTGTTTTTTTTTCACTTTATAGTACTGTTGTAACTGGTATGGATGTGCCATGGTTTATTTACCCATGGGTGGAAGTGGTAACTGGTCTTCTATAGAAACAGTTTTTAAGACACAGGTGTCTGCTTTTCTGAACATGGGAAGTCAGTCCATGTTACTTCAAAGGGTTCCATTCCAGGCATCACTATGGAGAAGAGAGTTCAAGGAGTATCAGTTCAAAGCTTTAAGCAGAAGTTCCATTCTTGTTGGAATGTCTCCATTTTTGAACGTCTTAGAGGATCCTGCCTTTAAAAGTAATTTTTTCACAGTGTTTTGAGAAAATCCACAAGTCAGTGCTGATATGAGTAGGACCCATAGCTACTCCTTCATCATTTCACAATCTGTAGTGACCTAAGTTAGTTTTTTGTTTCAACATTTATACTGTTACAGAACCTTAAATATATAATCTAGTAGGTTTTTCTTCATAAAATTATTTATGCTTATGTAGAAGATATATGTATCAGTATATAATGTATGTACATGTATATATTAATATACTTCAGTATATACTTTTCTACCTATATTGTTAGAGATATCATTGCTAAGATGCTATAGTTAGTGTGGATAGATAATTCTTGGAGGTTGATAAAATATTTGGGGGCTGTTAAACATTACAAATGAAATTTAATTGGTGTGAAGCTATTTTACTAAAATATTTATTTTAAATTATTCCTATGAAAGTTGTTTATGTATTTTAAATCATCCAAGTTTTAATACATGTGTTAGAATAAAAAGAAAATATTTCATCATAATTTTATTTTTTGTAGAACAAACTGGCAGGATTGTGTGGGAACTTCGACAAGTGCACTTCAAATGATATGACCACGTCTAATAACCTGGAAGTGAGAAATGCACAGGTGTTTGGGGACAGTTGGGCCTTAGGGCAGGTGAGTTACAGATATAGAATTTAGAACAAATTGAAGAGCATTCCAAAGAGTCAAGTTACCTAACTTACTATTGACAGAATGTTTTTATAATAACATATAGTTGATGAACTTTCAACTTACTTTTCTATGTAATTCTTATGATAACTTTATTTTGCAAAAGTTATTGTTGTCTCCACATTTCAGATTGAAAGATTGCATTTCAGGGAGGTTAAATGATTTGTCTAATACAAATTAATGTACAGAGAGTTGCAAAGGTGACATTTAGATTTATATCTTCTCATGTCTGTTCAAGCATAGCAAAATATCTTCTGCTCTATATCCATTCAGTAGATTTTGTTTAATATGTATTTTTTTGTTTTTGTTTTTATTTCAAGATAGGAGTTCTCTGTAGCTTTGGAGCCTGTCCTAGAACTAGCTCTTGTAGACCAGGCTGGCCTTGAACTCACAGAGATCTGCTTGCTTCTGCCTCCCAAGTACTGGATTAAAGGAGTGCACCACTACCACTTGTTCAAGATAATGTCTTTTATTATAATATAGATACAGAATATAAATATGATAGTCCCTGCCTTTAAGAAATCTCAACGCTTAAGTCAGTAGGTGACTTAGAAAATTACCAAAAATATATTGATATTAATAAGCATTTTACTAGAGGTTGTTACAGTCCAAGGAGGATTCCTGGAACAATTGGTGTGGAAATAAGGCCTTTATCATGTACAAGATACAAGAAGATAAAGTTTTTGCAGTGGTTTTCAGCCTTCTTAATGCTTTGACCTTTAATACTGTTTATCATGTTGTGATGACCCCCAAAACCATAACATTATTTTCATTGCTACTTTATAATTATAATTTTTGCTACTGTCATGAGTTATAATACAAATACTTGATTGCAGAATATCTGATATGTGACCCCTGTGAGGGTCACAACCCACACGTTGAGAACCACCGGTTTATGGACAGGAGGATGGAGGAAAAGGAGGGAGTCACCTAGCTGAGGTGAACTGGGATGGAGAGAGTACAGAGAGTAAAAACATCTCATAGTGTTCATATGGTGATGACATAGGGCTAATGCCCTAAAGACCAAAGATAAATCTTAGCAGGGGCAGAATGCCCAAAAGACCAAAGATAAATCTTAGCAGGGGCAGAGGCTTTTATAGTACAGCCAGGTTAGCTCTTAGGGGGGATTTAGAAAACTGTAAAAACTTGAGACCATAAAAAGCAAAAGCTACCAATATTTGTTGAAGGACATTATTGAGAAGCATGGATTTGGAAGACTCAATAAAAAAAAAACCTTACACCTTCTAGTATCAGAAATATCAGAATATCAGCTGGAGTTCTCCCCTAGACAGGACAGCGAGGAGATATATGTGTGCAGAAGTTGGGCTCAGGATATACGATGTATTGAGAAAGGGATGATGGAAAGATTTTAGCTTGAAGCGCAGGCAATAGCCCTGGCATGTATATAGGAGAGATTCATGTTCATAGAATTTTTCATGAAAACACTGCATTTGTAAAAAAAAATTCAAAAGATTAATCTCTCTCTAACATCACTCTGTTTAATATTTAGCTATTTCTCAGAAGTGATTTATGTTATTACTATGTAACCTCTATGGATAAGAACAGGAAATAGGTAAAGAATGTTAAAAGGGTTAAACCATATTCGATGCCACTGTCATGGGTGTAGGGTGCTTTGATTTCAGAGTTCAACCCCTTTAAGGTCTTTCATTTCCCTTTGCTACTCAACAGTGTGAAGATCCTGCTGAAGCACTGAAGCCTTGCGAGGCCCACCAAAACAAATTTCCCTATGCCAAGAAAGAGTGCTCCATTCTGTACAGTGATGTCTTTGCTCCGTGTCGCAATGTGGTAAATTGAGAACTTTCACTGACATCTCAAATATAGAGACTTGCCGCTGCATGTGCCGAGATGAGTGGGGGCAAATCCAGCAACTCGTGTTTCTCAGGTGTCCTATGGTCATCGCTAGGGGACCCTTGTTAGTGTTGCTTCTCTGTGAGCAACAAAATCAGTTGACCTCCTTTCTTCCTCAGCCCATCTTACCCTAACAGTGTGCATCTGGAAATGATCATCACAACTCTAGTTCATGAATTACAATTTATTCACAGTGTTTTTTTAAATATGTATAAAACAAAAGGGGAAATAGTCGTGTCTCTGTCATCAGAGAGTATTTCAAATGGACATTCTTTTCAACGTAAGTATAGTTTAACAGGATTCCTGGTGACATATTTAAAATAGTTTTAGAAGCTATTTTAAGAACATAACTTAAATATCTAAGCTCCTTCCTCATATGATAATTTTGGGCCCCAGTAGAAGTTGGGAAAGTAATTTAGTACAGTTCTTAAAGCCAAGAATACTTCCGCCACATACCCCCTGTTTTCTCAAAGAAGTTACTTGTGCATTTTTTGAGTTGTGAGGCAGGTTTGCTGTTTAGTTCCTTGGAACACCATTTTTACTTGAAAGAACAAATTATAGAAAAATATGGTCATTCAGACAAGAATATTTGGCAGATATTTTCTTAAGGAAAAGAGAATAAGTCTGAGGCTTCAAGGCAAATATCTGATGGTATCTGTTGTCCTTAAAAAATATTTAAACTTTTTGAAGGGAAAAATAGAATTTTGCAAATCTTGGTTCCATTGCTGTGGGTTTAAAAGTTTTGAGATACTTTTCTGAAAATACAGCTGATTGTTGTAGGAGGCTGCTTGTTTGTTCCCAGCTGCTCAGCCCCAAAATAGTCACACAGAAATCATATTATTTGCAATAAATACTGTTTGGCCAATAGCTTAAGCATATTTCTGGCTAAGTCATGTTTTAAATTAACCCATCTCTATTAATCCGTGTATCACCATGAGGCTGTGGCTTACCTGTTAAAGTTCCAGCATCTGTCTCCAGTGGGAATGCATGTTTTCTCCTCAACTCTGCCTTCTTTCTCCCAGCATTCAGTTTAGTTTTCCCAGCCTAGCTTTGTTCTGCCCTGCTCTGCTATAGGCTCAAAGCAGTTTCATTATTAACCAATGGTATTCACAGCATCCAGGGGGAATCCCACATCAGCTGATGATATGAATTAATGTGACCTGTTGTCTATAATTAAATGCATTAACATCCATTCCTTTGTACACTACACATTTTTTTCAAATAATCAATACCCAATGATATGGAATCACACAGGAGTTAAAGATTATTTAACTTAAAGGCAAATTAAGTCTAAAGAGTTTAATCAAGCAAAGTACACACTTCATTGGTGTGATTTCATACATCCATTTCAACCTAGTCTTTGTGGATATCAATGTGGAATTCCTTAAAAAATTAAAACAAGAACTGCCCCATACCCCAGGCACACCACTTATCACCATTACAAAGGATCTACATCCTATTATGGAGATACTTTCTCATTCAAGTTTATTTATGCATATTCAAAGCAGCAAAGCAATTCTATCAGCCATTCAGATGTCCATCAACAGGTGAATGTATAAATGGAAATGTGGTACCTGTACACACTGAATCTTATTCAGCTGTAAAGAAAAATGAAAATGGATGGAGCTGTAGTGTACTATGTATAGACTGAGAAAGGAAACAAAAACTGAAACACATGTTCTATCTCTTAGAAGCATCCTAGCCTGTAATGTATACATGTTTACATATAAATAGGTATAAGAGGATAAGGTCTAAAAATGTAAGAAGGAAACCAAGAAGGTAATTGATAGGTGATGGGAAAGGATAGGAAGTGAGCTAAAGGACAAAGGGACATAAAAGAGGCAAGGATTCCCCCCTCTGTCCCCAAGAGGCTGTGAAGGAGAATCAGGGATAGTGGGGGTGGGACCATGAAGGAAATGTGGGGAAAGAGAAATCACTAATACACGATTGAAAATGCCATAATGCTATCTAACACAATATATCCTGTTTTTTTTTAAATGAAACAAGAAAGCTACAGTTATGGATATAGCCTAAAAAATTATTATCAGTCACCCTCCCAATGTATTAAATACCATTGACTTTCTAGTTATATGTACATAGAGAACTTTCCTTGGATTTTAACCAAAACCAAGCCACAGCAAAATAGTACAGCATATCGAATGGTAAATCAGATACAAGAGTCAAGTTGTGTCTTGTGAAAGGATGTTAAAGAAATCTGCAAAAATGTAATGCATGGCTCTCTCCACTATTTTGATTTTGCTGGATCGAATACAGGGTTTTACTAAAATATGTAATTTAGGTTAACATGTAATGAATTTATAATTATTATTTTAAATACCTCAGTAGTAAGTTTTAATATGATAACTCTGCTATAATATCAAAACGTTTTAGGAACTTAAAGGGAGTCCACGACGGCTTGCTACATTAAAAGGACATGGGTAGTCTAGAGTCCCGTTTATAAAGAGGCTCCATTTTGAGATTTTTATGCCTTTTGAGACCATAAATCCTTGACAGGCAATATGACGTTCATTCTGGACCCATCCCACAGTCTCAAGGCTCCTCTCCTGGATGCTACTTGAAAGATCAACTCATGCATTGGCACGTAACATAAAGCACAAATAGCTGACACCAAACCTTTCATTTGTGATACATTGTCAGTCCTCTCTATTCAATTCAGTCAGTGATTTCACAAGTGCAACGCAGAGGAAGCAATTAATTGAATATGAGACATTTATAAGAAACTGCCATTGCCACTCACTCACCACCAACATACTGCCATTTAGGAGATGAAGAAGTAATAGAAAAAAATTGTGAAGTGCATTTAGAAACAGAGCAAGCTGCTGTGATGCTGGGTGACTATGCCAAGAATGTAACAATCCAACAATACACTTTTCATAAGTCTGAAATCTGCCCTATTGCAGATGTCAAGATTGATTGCTCTGTTATTCTTACTTGGTTTGCTAGTTCTCTGAGGTGGCATTTGTTTAGTAACTCCGTTTCCTTTGGCAACACCGTGGGTTGAGACAATTAGGACTGTGTGGGTGGCGGTATTATGCGGATGTCACCCATCGTGAAAAGTGGGCAGTTTCTCCTCTCTCAGCCGTTTGAATGTAATCCCAAGCGGCATTTACTGAAATCCTATTATCTTTCCTTTTACTTTCAGATCGATGTGACCTCTTTTGCCAAAAACTGCCACGAAGATACGTGTAACTGCAATTTAGGTGGCGATTGTGAATGTCTCTGTACCAGTGTGGCTGCCTATGCCTACAAATGCTGCCAGGAAGGCGTGCCGGTGCGCTGGAGGTCACCCACAGTTTGTGGTGGGTATCTTGCCTAGGACGTCATTAAGTGGATAGTTTTTAAGAAGATCGGAATTATTTGTTGTTTTATTGTGGAGCAATTCCATGGAACTCATGGAAACACCGTTTTTAGTTGTCTAAATTTCATAGTCTTTTGACAGTCACCAATTATCATATATCAAAGAGAAAGGAATTTGCTGCTTTCTCTTATGTTTGACTGCTGCTCCTGCAACTTCTGAAATAGAAATTACATATCATCCTCACAGAAATTGATTGTGATCCCAATCCTCTTATGCCTGTGAAGCTTCATCTTTCTGATAATAAGGATGTTCTCTTAAAATCCCATCTTGATTTCCTGTCAACTGACTCCTTGATAATTTTATTTACTTATGTAGCGGTTGAGTCATCTGAAGAACAGATTCCGATTTGGACAGTGTCTATGATTGACTTCTAAATTGCCAAGCATTTTTATCTACTTTAAAATAATGTCACGAGTCCTCCTTGTGTGGAACTCCTAACAGCAGGAACAGGGGACTGTCTCTGACTTTTACTGGCTTTTGGAACCCTCTTCCTCATCCTGGGTTGCTTTGCCCAGCCTTAATAAATGGGGAGGTGCTTAGTGTTACTGCAACTTGACATGCCATGTTTTGTTGAATTACTAATAAAAATGGAGGAGGAGTGGATTAGGGGCTAGGGAAAGGGCATGAGATAGGAAGGATGGACTGGAAGAAGAAGAGGGAGGGGAAACTGCAGTCGGGAAGTAGAATAAAAAAAATAATGTCATGAAATCTATCTTGTTGAAAACACACCATCTTAAAAATAACCATTAAGACCTGGATGTGTGCACCTATTTCCTGGCACTTGAGAGGCTGGGAAGGGAGAATCAGTGTGAGCAAGTTTGAAGTTGACCTAGGCTGTAAGCAGGATTGTTTTAAAAACATCAGCTTTACCTCTGCATGAACGAGTCTGTGTTCTCCCACACATGCGCACACAATCGCCTTTGCTGATAAGAAGTTTCTAAGCAATGATGTCACTCTCTGTTATTTTATGTAGTTATTAATAAATACCTGTCCCTTTGTTGCACATTCAAGGACAAATAATATGTAATTTATATGCAACTTACTATTTATTTTTCTTTCTCTTAGCTCTCGATTGTGAATACTATAATGAAGGTACGTGACACATTTATGACTTTTACTGCAGTGTTCTCTCAGGCACATTTTCAGGTAAAACTTTTTGAACAATTTATACTGTGAACAAAACACAAATAATTCATGAATCAAAGTTATGAAAGCTTTTCTTTCTACATTTGATCTAATTTAATGAGGACTGATGCTGAATTTATTTTCTAAGAATCAAAGTGTGTAGTTTAGATTATTTGTACTTAAAAGATCTTCCAAAAATACTTTTGGAATGATGCAAATGAACAAACAGTTTAATTAATTTTAAGTAAAATGCAAAAGTATATTGAAGGCATATCTTGCTTCATATAACCATTCATATAACTATGAACCCTGTTAAAAAGTTTTAAAATTTCCATAGTTTTAAGTTCATAATTCCATATATTTGCAGTGAAATACAGTGTTTTTTTTTTTAAATAAACACACAATTGAATGATAAGGTCAGACGAATTAGCATGTCGGTCATTTCAACATTTACTCTTCGTGGTGAGAACACTTAAAATCCTTTCTTCTAGCTGTTTGGTATTTAACCAAAAGTAATAGTAAATTCTTTTTACAAAGTCAGTACAGAATTTTGGTGTAGTTTTCTCTGTAGGTTCTCATGTACCTGGCTTGACACTGTGCATAGTAAACACTAGTTACGGGGCCAGAACCAACTGTTACTTGTGTTGCGGGAAAATTCTCACTACTCCTGTTCAGCTCCACCTTGGCATGGGGACAGTCTTGCCAGTCCCATCGCTATGCAGGAGATCCAAGGATTTCACTCATACTTGGAAGCTCTTCTCTCATAATCTGTGTGGCTCCAGCTGCTCCATGGTGACAGCACTGAATCCTTCCCTCTCCTGGTCTTCCAAAAACGCTTTTTTGGAAGGCATCTTATTCCTCCAACCCTGTTATCCCCTCCTCGACCCTTTCCCCCTTCTCTGGGCTTGAGTCTTTTAAAGGAGAAAAACCTTATTTTACATTCATTGAACATTTTTTCCTTTCTTACCTAGGGTGTGATAGAAGATAAAATTGTGCTTGAGATAAAAATTAGAAAAGGGGAAAGAGAAATTTATCAAGTGTAACATGATAAATCTTTTAGGAAGATGATCCACCATGCTCATGGTAACTCCGAATATAGTCCACAAGGCAAAAATATGCACACACCTGTGCAAAGTATATAGTTGGTCATAATGTAACAGTATGTATCACGATTCATAAGAAATTTCAAAGTTTTACTATACTCAGTTATATTAAGGATACTAGTAGGACAGAAAATACATAAAATAGCAATTTAAAAATATCAATAAACATTTCTCATTTATTTACTTATTTTTATAAGATGAGCTTTGCAAAAATATTTTCCTGATAAGTTCCATATCTGGGTCTAGGTGTCCTGTTTCCTCTTTATTTTAGACTCACCTTCTGGTGAAAATTAATAATTCCCCAAACTGTAAAATATTGAATATTATGTCTTTGAATTCTTTTTTATGCAGTGCAATTAGAAGAGTGTCATAGCATGAGACTATTAATACAGATAAAAGTCTTTAAGGTTTTATTTTATTTATAATAACCATTTAGTGTGTGTGTGTGTGTGTGTGTGTGTGTGTGTGTGTGCACATGCTGTGTGTCATAGCATGTACGTAAAGTCAGAAGATATCCTTCATGAGTTGGGTTCTGTCTCCAACTTTGGGTTCTAGGGATCAAGCCTAAGCCACCAGGCTGGTATAGAAAGCACTTTACCTGCTGAGCCATTTCATAAGCTCTGATACAATTAAACTTCATGTGTTTATTGAGGATATCAATATCCTTGAGTTTTAGACTGGAAAGCAACCTAGACAAATTTCTTCTAGAGGAGAGAGAATTAGAATGACTAAAAGATTAAGTCATTTCCCACCTAGTTTTGTTTTATATGCATAAAAATTTCATGCATGCACTCATGTACATATATAAATATATACATACATTTATATTTATATAGCTTAATTAATATATTTTAAATATACACTATTATACTATTTTTATTTGAAAAACAGTTGTTAATCTGAATAATTTTTAATTTCCACATATTTATGAAGTACTTTTATTTTTAAAAATTTAAAGTCCCACGCTAATCTATAATTATCCTACTTGTAACTTCACCAGGACTTGGAGAAGGACCATATATGCTGGCAAGCTATGGGCAGAGCGGCCTTGTTCTAGGTGCCAACCTGACCAGTAGAAGTATTTTCTCTTTGCCAAGAAGTAGTAATCGTGGTAATTTGTTTTTTATTTTTATGATCACTCCGGGCCTTTTCAAAGAGAAGACATCTTGTAAGTATAATTGAAAATGTAAATATAGTTCTTCACTTACACGTTTTCATTAAGTATTCTCCAAGTAATAATTAGATGCTTCATACGCTATGACATCTTCTAAGTTCCCCGAATAATATGACACAAATAATATGACACAAAATCTTGACTTATGTTAGAACTGCTCATTCTGAGTGTTTTTTTTTCTCTTTTCTTTTTGGTATTAAGTAACTCACTGGTTAACTGTTTATAGTATGAACCATAGAGCTTACTTTGAAAAAAATTTAAAAGACAGTTTATTGCTCACATTTAATTTTAATGGGAGGTTAAAGTGGAAGGGAAGGGTATGATTGACATCAGATGACTGATCATGGAGGCACACACTGGAGTGTAGACAGTCAGAGACGGTCTCTGTCCTCAACCACCTCCTCTGTCCTGGTCTCAGGTGTTGACTCTGCCTTCATTCACTGGCTCGTACCAGAAGTTTTTGTCCTAGGCTTGTAACTACCTGGCACCTGCTCTTCCTGTTGGGTGTGCCCCTTCCAGCCAGTAATGCCAGGCTACGTTTCCATTGTAGTCTAGCCAGAACCATGCACAGCTGCTTCTACCAGCTCAGGAAAAACAATGTGAAATGAAAGAATCTGATAAAATGCTCACTTTTCTGAGAAAGTGCTTCCAGTTTTTGGTTTGAATGATACCTTCTTTCCTGTAAAATGACCTCTGTGTTCTTCAAGCATCTATCAGTCGGAAGTTTTAATGTACGTTAGTTGCAACTGTTTTTCCATGTATAAAAATTTATTTTATTTTATTTTGCATCTTGGTTCCTCAGTCATGATATTTGCAAGTGTTAAGGACAAAAATTCATGTTTTTGGTAACATTGTATTCGATAGATTTCTTGATTTTATAGTTTATAGTGATGCCCGCTTTTGAAAGAGACAAATACTTTTTTTTAAAAATTAACTCGATATCTTAATAAAAAGTGTTTATAGCAGGAATCTTACATACATAAGGGACAATTTCAAAGCAAACTGATAGAATGCAATCATACTTATTCAAAGCCTGATGACTCATTAGCCATTTTGCCATCTTTGGAGAAATAGACGGTACTATTGAGTAAATAACATTTTCTCAGTGTACAAGATCCCCTATATGGCCCAATTTTCCTCTAAGTCCCCATTGATATCAAAGCACCATTGGTTACACTCTTAGATTACTCTAT
Source organism: Microtus obscurus (assembly GCA_963919715.1). Classification (NCBI taxonomy): domain Eukaryota; kingdom Metazoa; phylum Chordata; class Mammalia; order Rodentia; family Cricetidae; genus Microtus; species Microtus obscurus. The sequence continues at coordinate 19,514,586 of CAWTZC010002528.1, forward strand.
TTTTGTTCTCTTATTCTTTTCCATCACACAGGTTAGTGGCTTGCAGGTCTTCTATGTGAGATTATTACAGCTTATGAATATTGATTCATATTATTTTTGTATTTTCCTCTTCAAGTGTATAATAGATGAATTCAAAACGATAAAACCTGTCAGAGATTGGGTTTGGGAGGGTTGGTTCATTGTCATTCACTACACCTAAAGCCTTGCCTTTTCTCTTTGAAATCTCATAATTCATGTCCGATGTACTTGAGATGGGCATTAATTTTGTGAGGGGATGTGTTTGATTATTTCCAACCTTGCAAATGAACAGCGTGATGCCTGTGTCCCCCCGAGACTCTATGTCATCAAGACACTCTGTTTTACAGCATTGGCCCTGGTTTCCTTGGAATCAGCTGAAAGGCCAAACTACTTTCTCTATGTTCACGACAACGGCACTCTTAGCTTGTTGATGTGGCAGGCAAGCTCGGCGTTTCATCAGAGGGCAACATTTTTCCACCACCAAGGCCTCTGGATTCCTGGTGCCAGTGCGTTCGAATTATACAGCAAGAAAGGCTTCTTTATTGTTTTCACGGATTCTAGTGTCAGAGTGTCAAAATACGATGATTCGGAAGAGTTCAAGGAGTCAAGCAGCTTCAGCATAGAAGGTGGGCTTCCTGAGCGAGTACAGACACATGTGCCATGTAGACCTTGTTAGATGCCGATGTTAAGAATCTGATTCTATAAGCACACTTACGTGACCCTAACCCTTCTACCTATCACGCTACTCAGCTAACTGGGCGAAATAATACTGATTTTTATCTACTGTATTAAATGCATGGATATAAATGGCTTAGAATAACGTAACTAACATTATAATTATTTCCCCCAAATATTGCTAATAGTCCTTACTAGGCTTTGTCATCAGAACCCACTCACATCCCATGAAATGGTCTAGTTTTTGGATCTATGTTTTTCATATAACACAGCCTCCTATTAATCTAATTCTTAGACTTGAAGACAGCATTATTTATTTTTGTCTTCTGATTTCAAGAGTGTCTCCATTCATTAACCCCTGGAAAGTCTTCTTAGTTTTGCAAAAGCCTGGTGTGAATTCCAAGAAAGACTGTTTGCTATCTACGGCTGAGGAAATTGCTTTCTGATATGTGGAATTCTGAAGGTTGGGAATAGCCAAGGGCACCTTGGGACATTTCTTTTCCCTTTTGGCTCTTGGGTAAAAGTACTGACATGCCTGTATACCGTTCTGTAGAATGGTGTGATTATTGTACTTGATTGTATGTAAAGTTGAACCCCGAAGCCTCCATTTTCCCCTTAATCCAGAAGTCTGCTCTACTAGAGTCAGATCTAGCAGCTCCACTCAAGGTCTAGCAAAGGACAGTGGATGACGTCATCAGAGACACTGATCACTGGAGGCTTCATCCGCTGAGAAACTCTACTGGTCTTCTTGATCCTAAAGTCAGTCCTCCTTCAGGACCCATGAACCAGGAACTCAAGCTCAGCTCTGCAAACACAAAGAATCCTCTGAAACAGCCCATTTCCTTCCCACACTTTAGAATTGAAGTCTTCAAGGAGTAGATTCGGGCACAGATTTAAACGATCTCTTATGTAGAGAAAAACTTAGGCTGTGCCAGAAGGCCTTCTCCGTGATGTGGGAAAGAGATATAGTGCCAGAGTTTGTAAGAGAAAACTTTTTAACCAAACGATCTAGAACTACAGGATTTATCTTTCAATCCCACTGATTTGTTGTTTGTATTCAAGCAGGATTTGCCATGTATGAGAGACGTGCTGAGTTCTGTGGGAAGGACAGTGGTGGGACACGCTCCCAAGAGTTTTGTCTTGAGATGTGTGTTTGGTCTTATTGTTTTCCTGATTGTTTGGGGGCTGGGAAGATGCTAGAATATTTTAAGGAAGGCATGTTTGATTTCAGATCACAAATGATGTTCCTCAGCCGAGTTGTGCAAGGATAAAATAGAAGTAAAATTACAGCATAAAGAGTAAAATTCTCAGCTACGATAATGGGGAAATCACTGAAAACTTAAACATGAGAGAAAGGAGGACGTTTAACTCTTTGGAGGCTAGATCTTCATTTAGTCGCTCAACCCAAGCACCCAGATTGTCTGGTCCCCAGGGAATTGTAATGCTTTTATCTGACAGAATATTATGATGAGAGAGAGGTCAAACACAACACGGGTTCTGATCAGAAGTTATTAGTTTTCAAAAATGTATGTGTCAATATGCTTAACTCTCCTTCTTCTTCTTTGCTCAGAAATCCAGGCAGTGGTACCTTACAGGAGGATGTGTGAGTGGAGATACGAACCTTGTGCTACTCCTTGCTTTAAAACGTGCAGCGACCCCGAAGCCCTAGCCTGTGCTTTTCTTCCGCCGTAAGTAACATTGGTGCATAAACCTTTAAATTCTTTGAGGCTGGATCATCTCAGCCTACAGCCTTGAAGCTGTTCTGGATGTAGAACTCAGAGAAAACTGCAATAGAGATGCCCTAAAACATTGGATCATCTGGACCATCCACTCCTATTAGATTTTTCGGGGGGGGGGGAGGCTTCCCTGATCAAACCTTATTTTTCTTAACACAGAATGAATCCACAGTTTCTCACTTCCTGTGGAAAGGAAAACAAAGTAACATATCTCTTGACTTAAGTTTTGAAGTCATTTTCAGAATATACAGGTTGGATAAATCCGGCAGCATTTATAATCAAATGTCTTTTGGCAGCTCTTGTTCCTTCCTCAGCAGTTAAAACAATTTAAAGATGACACAATAACAAACAGTATCCAGATTCTCTGTGTATTTTCCATATTTACACAGAAGCTAAGCAGTGGCGGATGGGAGCTGGGAAGGCTATTGCTTCTCTGGAACCCAGGTGGCTAGGTTTGGGTCCCAATTCCTAGAGCTGGAATTCCAATCCTAGTTTTGGCCTGGGCTGTTGGCTAAAAAGCCTCAGGTAAAAGTTAGGTACCGAATGTAGCATAATTAATTAAAAACTCAAAGAGGAAAATTGGGGTTCAATCTGAATACCAGAAAAGCAAAGCAGCCAGTCACTGGCTCTTACCTGGACCTCAGTCCGAAATGGAGATCCTGTCTCCAGGAATTTCAGAACGAGACTGTGTCTGAGAGCTGTCCCCTCCCATTCTATAAATACTCTCTAGGGCTGGGATTAAAGGCATGTACTGCCTGCTTTCTATGGCAACTAGTGTGGCTACTGGGATTAAGGGTGTGTGTTACCACTGCCTCATCTGTAAGGCTGACCAGTGGGACTGTTTTACTCTCTGATCTTCAGGCAAACTTTATTTATTAAAATATAAATAAAATGCCACTACACATGTGTGTGGCTTTTTCTAGGAACTTCAGTTCACAAGTGAAAACTGGATAACTCTTGGAAAGTTCAAACCACTTAACTCCATGGAAGACTATTTTGCCCTTTGACGAGATAAGGAAAATATTAAGAAGAGAAATTCGCTTCTAATGATATCAAATTTCTTATGACTGAAAATTCTTCATCGGGTCTAGTACCCTGGACATGAGGAAGAGGCAAAATGGAAGCAGGGAGTGTAAGCATCTTTCATAAGAAGGGGGAAATGGACCCATAGTGGGAGGGGATATTTTGAGGTCATTTTATACTAAAGACCTAGGAGTGCTTTTGCAGAATTATTATTACTATCAGTACTATGAAATACTCCAGGCATGTGACTAAGTAAGACCTAAGCCATATCAGGAATTCTCTCTTCACAAAGGAGACAGACACATAAGCAGGTTCAACAGTCTGGCAAGAGCTAGAGAAGGGACCAAAATCAGCAGAACATTCAGGTGGCATTCTTCAGGGCTGTAGAATGGCTAATCTCATCCCCCCTTTTTAGAACAGACTAGCTGAGGCCCAGAGAAGTCAGTCACTCAGCTCTCCCTAAGGCACCCAGTTTGAAGAGAGAGGGTCTGATCCACTGTGCCCTGTTTACCAAGGGCTGTGAGATGAGAGAAACAAGGGACTACTGATTGTTATCTTTAAATCGAAACCTGTGTACGTGCATGTGTGTGTGTGTGTGTGTGTGTGTGTGTGTGTGTGTGTGTGTGAAGAAAGAAGTGTTATTACCTTTTTGGATCTCTCAGAGTTACAAGTGCTTCTCATCATGCCCCTTCTGTGACCACATGGTAATGATGACCCCTGGGGAGAACGTGAACAGAAGACACATGCGTTTGTCACTAGGAGAAAAACCAGTTGTAACAGGAAGTGGTGTTTAGGTGCCCTTATTCCTTTTGTAGTACAACCAGCGTCCGAGGTGACTGGTGCCAGCTCCCCCAATGCCTCCAGTGTGCTTCCTTGAAGGACTTCCCTTTCTGGAGAGGTTGAGGGTTGACTTTTACTTGCCCAGCTTTCTCATTTGTGCATAGCCCTTGCTGTCTTGTCCTCTATGCTGAAGTGTCTCTACCAACTCTTGATTGTGCCCGTGGCCCAAGGGGACCCACGCACTAAGCTAGGTTTCAATATGCGCCTGCACCCCTCTTTCAAGGGCCCAAATGAATGGTCAGTAATTCTTGTCTCAGATGACTTGAGTTTCTGGTACCAAGCAACTGTTAAAGATCAAAGTGTTCCCTGAAAATGAAAGCTGTTTGTGAGAAAATGTGTCAAGCAGTATACTGTGGAGCACAAATATACATTCTTCTTATTATGTATCTTTTATAGTCATTCCTTTACACTGAGGTATTCTATCTATTTGCTGAAAGTTGGTCATAATATTAGCTGGATGACAAAGTAAAGAGAAGTCTGTTATATGTGACTATGGAGTTACTGATAAGGGATAAAATAATGGCTTTTGGAAAATGGCTTAAGAGGATAGGTATGAATTTTGTCCTCTACAAAACAATTGTGAAAAAAATTGAGTTAAATAAAAAAATAGGGATGACCTCATTTAATGATAACCCACTGGCTTTAGCTTGTCAAATTTCCTGTAACTTTAATTTTTCTTCTGCTGCCTGATAAAGTTTCAAATGGGATTATATTGCCAATTAGAATTCCATTATTCTAGTCCATTGTATGATACAAGCAGCTGAGCACGTATAAGCTGTTTGTATTTTAAAAGATGCATTTGTATATGTGGAATCTAAGATATTGCTAACTGTTCCTACTTAAGCCTGTTCGGCAGGAGAAAGCCTTTGCCTCACAAACACTGCCCTCTGCTGCTGACCCGTCATCGGTTCAAGTTAGTTCATGTTCACCCCGAATGGAAAACTGCATGTCTTTATCCAACCTATTAATGCCTGAAGCAATTGGAAGTGTTTAGAGATTATTAAAAATATTATTACAGCCTGCGAGTGCATTTGAGAGGCAGATAATCAGGCCTTTTCCTATGAGGATTTGCATTAATTCTCTCTGGCATGTGTGAATCTAATAATTAGACTTGGCTGTACAGTGTGGGTTATAGTTCCTTCCAATAAAGAAACATTGGACTCTGAGCTTCATCTGGGTCACAGGAAAATAGGATTTCACTCAGACTTTGGTCTCACTCCTAGGAAGAGCAGTGACCTACATGCCATCTTTAGGTCTGTGCGCCCAGTGCCGAAGCCCATGGCATCTCGAAAATTTTGAGACTGTCCCTTTACTTCTGTGACTCCTACAAGTGATGGGGTTTCTTATTCAAGCCACACACTTCTTGGGTCTTAAAACTCGTCATTCTCCAACTCATAATTAGATATACTCTCACCTATATCACTGAAGGAATTTGGGTACAAATATTAATTCTGCCAAGAACTCGCACCTCCACTGTTATTCCTCCTTGTCTGTATGAAAAAAAACCCTCTTCTGTGAACCACTCCGTTTCTTTTCATGTGAGATCTCAATTCTCCTTTTAGGGAGGTTAGGTCTGAATAATAGGCAGTGAAAGCCACTGTCGATGTTGTCTGTCCTATAAACATCCTCAGGACAATAATAGTCAAACTTCATAGTAATCTGCTCAGATATTTGGAATATAGAAGTGAGAGTAGAGTCAGAAAGATGACTCCATGATTAGGTGTGCCTGTGGATTTTAGAGAGAATCTGAGTTGGGTTCCTGTTCTTCATAGTGGATGTCTCACAACTGTTTCCAGGGTATCTGATACCCTCTTCTGACCTCCGCGAGTGTTTGCACACATATGGTATCTCTCTCTCTCTCTCTCTCTCTCTCTCTCTCTCTCTCTCTCTCTCTCTCTCTCTCTCTCACACACACACACACACACACACTTAAAAATAAAGAAGTAAAGTTCTCCCAAGCATCTGATGATGAACATTTTTTAAGTATACTAAACCTCAGTTGCAAATATTTAATGCGGATTTTTCTATTTACACTTTATTTCATTTATTTTTTTCATTTAAAGGGTTGAAGGATGTTTGCCGCACTGCCCCAAACATATGATCCTGGATGAGGTGACCCTTAAATGTGTTTATCCAGAAGACTGTAAGTGTGGACCTTGCTTAATTTACTGTTTAAAATGAAAAGCACAGATAATTTTTTCCTGAGAAAAATAGCTACAGTCAGAAGTTTGAGAAAGACAATAACTTATTTCAATTTCCCCATCATCGGGCTGTTTTATAACTTCCCAATTATTTTCTAAAACATATCTATCTTGCTTCTCGTATCTCTTTCTTGTGATTTATTTTTGTTAAGACTGGGAGATTTTTGATTTTTATTGAGCTCTACATTTTTCTCTGCACTCCTCCCTGTATCTCCCCTCCCCTACAACCCTCCCCCAAGGTCCCCATGCTCCCAATTTCCTCAGGAAAGCTTGTCTTTTTATACTTTCTACTTCCATGTAGGTTAGATCTATGTATGTCTCTTGGTGTCCTCATTATTGTCTAAGTTCTCTGGGATTGTGATTTGTAGGCTGGTTTTCTTTGCTTTATGTTTAAAAACCACTTATGAGTGAGTACATGTAATAATTGTCTTTCTGTGTCTGGGTTACCTCAATCAAAATGATGTTTTCTAGCTCCATTCATTTTCCTTCAAAATTCAAGCTGTCATTATTTTTTCTATTGTGTAGTACTCCATTGTGTAAATGTACCACATTTTCCTCATCCATTCTTCGATTGAGGGACATTTAGGTTGTTTCCAGTTTCTGGGAACGACAAACAATGCTGCTATAAACACAGTTGAGCACATGTCCTTGTGGCACGATTGAGCATCCTTTGGATATATACCCAAAAGTGGTATTACTGGTCTTGAGGAAGGTTGTTTCCTAATTTTCTGAGAAATCGCCACACTGACATCCAAAGGGGTTGTACCAGCTTGCATTCTCACCAGCAGTGCAGAAGTGTTCCCCTTTCCCCACAACCTCTCCAGCATAAGTTGTCATCAGTGTTTTTGATCTTGGCTATTCTTACAAGTGTAAGATGGAATCTCAGAGTTGTTTTGATTTGCATTTCTCTGACGACTAAGGATGTTGAACATTTCCATAAGTGTCTTTCAGCCATTTTAGATTCCTCTGTTGAGAGTTCTCTGTTTAGGTCTGTACTCCATTTTTTTTTATTGGATTATTTGTTCTTTTGATGACCAATTTCTTGAGTTCTTTGTATGTTTTGGAGATCAGACTTCTGTCTGATGTGGGGTTAGTGAAGATCTTTTCCCATTCTGTAGGCTGTCATTTTGTCTTGTTGACCATGTCCTTTGCTTTATAGAAGCTTTTCAGTTTCAGGAGGTCCCATTTATTAATTGTTTCTCTTAGTGTCTGTGCTACTGGGGTTATATTTAGGAAGTAGTTCCCTGTGCCAATGCGTTCAAGTTCCCACTTTCTCTTCTATAAGATTCAGTGTGGCTGGCTTTATGTTGAGGTCTTTGATCCATTTGGACTTGAGTTTTGTGCATGCTGATAGATATGGGGTCTATTTTCATTCTTCTACATGTTGATATGCAGTTATGCCAGCACCATTTATTAAATATGCTTTCTGTTATCCATTTGATATTTTTTGCTTCTTTGTCAAAAATCAGGTGTTCAAAGGTGTGTGAGTTAATATCTGGGTCTTCGCTTCATTTCTATTGGTCCTCCTTTCTGTACTTATGCCAATACCAGGCTGTTTTCAGTACTGTAGCTCTGTAGTAGAGTTTGAAGTCAAGGATTGTGATACTTCCAGAAGTTCTTTTATTGTACATGGTTGTTTTGACTATCCTGTTTTTTTTTCTTTTCTTTCTTGTTATTTTTTTTTCCTTAAATAGTCTCCTTGAAGGCAAAGAGCTGTATGTGTTAGGCAAGTCTTCTTTTATGTCAATACAGATTAAGGCAGGGCACCTCTGTTTCTTTGCAGGCATACCACTGATTCCCACAGAAACTGCGTTAGCGCCACCAGGTAAGGAGCCATACCCAGGGATTTGGGGAGTGCTACAATTTTAAACAGCAAAATTAGCATCCAGCAATACAAGCCTGGGCCCATTTATCCCAGCTGCTAGTACATGGACTACCAAATTGACAAAAACTTCAGAGGTGACTTTTGTTTTTATTAAGGGGCTGTGTGTGGATTCTGCAACTGGTCCAACTCTTTCTCCATTTCAGATTATGTAGGTTAGTTACTAAGGCTTCTTCCAAACTTATGGTAGTGGAGTTGGCTTTCAGAAGATGTATATAATCCAGGTTTCGTCTGGAACTTTCCTTGATATTTTGGATTCTGTCCAGACTTCTGAGGAAGTATTTGGGACTCCTACCCTCATATTCCTCCCTCATTGTGAAACTTGCTCCATGAAATGATTTCATAACTCCACTCATAGAGACTTGCCGAGATTAATATACTCCTCCTGGGGTTATGATTTACAAAGGTTTAGTTTTAGATACTTATATTTGGTTAGCCTCAGTTGAATAATATGTCTGGTTCTCTCTGGGAACTTGGTTAGGGTAGGGATGTTTAAAGCTCATAGCCTCTATCTTATTATAAGTAATTGTTGTCAAAGTATTGCAAAACAAAGAGCACTCCATGTGTATAGCTTCCAACCAAGCACGGATCAAAAGTATTCGGAAAAATATTCCTGTGGGTTAATGACATTTAGAATGTTCCTCTTATGTAGTAACATATAAAATATAAACATATAAAATGTTCCTAAAATATAAGCAAAATTATTGTTCATGTAGCTTTTACATTATACTAGGCATAATAAAATTGACAAAGTGATCCTGAAGCATTTGAAAATACAAATATTCTGGAATAGCCAAAATCATCTCCAAAAAGACCCAGGGAATGTGGAGTCATACATCTCAGTTTTAAATGTCCTGGGTTTGTCACGAGATCTCAGCCAGCACAATTCTACAGTCAGATACTGCTCCTAACCCCTGGGATGAATTTAACACCATTGAAAGCAACATCGACCTGGAAACAATGTGTCATTTGCGTTGAGAAACATGCAACCACCAGTTACTAGATTCCTTTCTGATTTTGTGTTGTGACTAAATGAGAAATTGATATGATTTTACTTCAAAAATGACATTTAAGTCTTTATTAAACCTCACTTTCTGCGTGAGTCAACATCTAGACATATGATAACATGAGCACTGTTTATATGATCAATGAGTGGAATTTTAACTGTTCCTCAAGTTAAAGACTATAAAATAGGACACATGTAAGGTTTAACTGCAGAATTCACTAAAATTGTATAAGTTATCTTGTAGATGATGATAGACTGAAAATTTCCTCTTCAAAAATGTGCATGTCTTCATCTCCTATTGGTCTATGTGTGGCATTTCATGGCAAATGGACTTAACTGATGTGAAGTGGTTGATTGATTTGTGACTCAACTTTGACCTGGGAGTCTTGGCCTGAATTATCCACATGGGTCCAGTGTAGTCACCAGGTCAGGAAAATGATGTTGACAGCAGACACAGGAGAGAGGGAGAGAGAGACAGAGTGACAGAGGCAGAGAGAGAGAGAGAGAGAGAGAGAGAGAGAGAGAGAGAGAGAGAGAGAGAGAGAGAGAGAAGGGAACATGAGTCAAAGACTCCAGGTAATCTGGAAAGGCCAAGGAAAGAGTCTCCCCTAGAGCTCACAGAAGAAAGCTATACCAATGCATTGATTTTGGCAATCTCATTTCCAATGCTGCAATATTATAAATTGCTGATATTTTAAGCTTTTAAAATTTGTGATAATTTGTAACAGCAGTGGGAACCACTGTGCAGTCTTTTTAAATCTTGTAAATGATAAATTACATTTCCAGCTAGGGAAGACTCCAACCACTTGCCTTGGCTGTCCTGTTGTTCTTCAGACCGACTATTTTAGGCACAATGTCAGTACTGATAGAAAATGTTAGAAAGTGTCTTACAGATAAGCCTGTTGAGCCTGTGTGTCGGTCTCTGAATCACACTCACACTGGTTTGCCACATGGTCCTACAGAGCATCATCTGTTCTGCCTGAAAAGAGACTAAGCTGGAGGTTGACAAGTGAAAGGGACTAGATTCACAATTTAACATTGAAACCCAGTGGGGTTTTGTAGCTCCTGAGGGGTATTCAGTGATTCCCTTGATATTTTTATCTGTTCAGATAGTTGTGCTACATCAATCTATGAATGAGACTGTTTATAAAAACATCACTAAGTGGTGGTATTCTAGAATCAGGAATCCTCAGTTAGAATTTGCCCATGCTATTTACCAGATTTTTCAATGGCTTCCTTTCTACATCTGCAAAATTACAAAGTTATTTTTATTCTATCTAGTTTGCTTGATACCTGGAAGGAATGAGTGAAATGGACAATGTAAAATTTCTAAGCACAGTTTTAAAAATCACAATTAGCATCCTTTCATGGTCCCTCCCACCCCACTCACAGGGTCATGTTTTTACTTCTTGTAGATGAAGACATGGTTACTCCGTCAGATGTGACTCCAACAACAGGTTTGGAATGTGAGGTATGGCTGTGTGTTTCTTTAGCACTTACACTAGTCTGTGTATCATTGTACAAACACTAACTCCCTTTGGCACAGTATCCAGTTAATTGCTAAAAGAGAAACAGGATATACGTTGTATGTTTGTAACTGTAATTTTATTGTGTGTGTTTGTGTGATGTTTGGGCATGCATGCTCACATATGTGTATCATGCTAAAGCCAGAGGACAACTTTAGGTGTTGGTCCTCAGGATTCATCCACCTTATTTTTTGACAGAGTTTCTCAAAGACCTGGATCTTGTTGAGTAAGATGTTCTGGTTGAACAATGAGCCCAGGCATCTACTGTCTCTGTCTTTGCAGCTCTGAGTTTACAAGTGTGCACCTCCTACATGACAGGTTTTTTAGCAGGAGTTCTAGAGCCTGAAGTCAAGTTTTATGCTTGAAAAAAAAAAAAGCACTTTACTTATTATTGCATCTCTATGATACACAATTGTGCTCTCTTAACTAGTTCAGATAATTCTTATTAATTGATTTCTGATGGCAGTAACAAAAACAAAGTCATGGTTAAGTAAGAACTTAAGAATATTTCCTTGATAATTTGTCCTATCTAGTTTGGGTGTTTGAAAAAAAAACCTCTTGCTTAAATGCCTGATACTTCTGATCTCAAGTCAGTGTTAATGTAAATCTTAAGTATATATTGATTATTACAGAGATGGTCTGACAACAAGTTGGAGCAAATTCTGAATTATCTTTCAAAAGGGTTTTTGTTAATTGCATGCATACTTATGAGAACAACGTGAATGTGAAATTTAAACTCCAATGAAAGCATTAGTTGAGCTTGGGAACTTAACTGGTTTTGCCCTTCTGTTATCAGCCTCAACAGTTTGATCCTGTTTACAACTGTAGCCAGTACATCTGCCTTAATATGGAATGGACCTTTTACAACTGGTCGCTGAACTGCCCAAAGGACGTGGAAATGCCGGATTGCGGCTTCCGGGGGTGGCCTGTTCAAGTGAACAGTGATATATGCTGTCCCGAGTGGGAATGTCCCTGTGAGTTTGCGTTTGTCATACGGTGAACGGTGTCTCTACAGTGTTGGGTTTTTTGCTTTGTTTGTTTTGAGATTATCATGTCAATACACACACACACACACACACACACACAAGAAACACACACACACCCCTTTTCCCCATATACCTCAAATATATTTTAATGAGGTGTTTTAAAAAAATGTTTCCTCATTTAAAACTGAGTGCATTAAAACAGATTCAGAAAACTTGAAGGAAACAAGGCAGAGCCTTGTATGAACAGAATGGATCTTATAATTGACTGTGATCCTGCTTCCTTGCCTATAGCAGGCATTAGCATCTCAGGAACTTGTTACAGCAGAGTACTCGATTTCATCTCTAGATTTCCTGGTCTCTGGAGTAGGAATGGGTAATTTGTGTTTAAAAAATTTTTAGGCAATTTTATATATATTTATATGTTCTTTGGTTAAAAGTCTCCCTCTTTATCCTCTCTTATCTTCCTCTCCACACAGAGATTTAAGCTACAAGAAGAGGAAGTTATATTTCCCAGTAAGGTGACCACTTGTACATTGTCCCCACCCATGGAAATAATCCCCATCCATGATCACACAAAAAATCCCAGTTAAGTGTAGTGGGACACACACACTCACACACACACACACACACACACACACAACAAAACACAACATGAGAGTAGCAGGGGGGGTGGGAAGAAGGTATATTTTTAAGAGAGAAATTAGTTCTAAAATTCAAATAGTAGTTTTAAAAACTTCCACTCCGCACGGTTTTGTCCTAGGTCGGTGCTCCATGTTGTCGGAGCTGAGCATCATCACATTTGATGGAAACAGTGCTGCCCTGTCCAGCAAGGCTTCTTACATCCTAGTAAGAATCCCTGGGGAAATTGTAGTTGTTCACATTGAAAAATGTTCTACGAATCAGGTAGGTTATCACCCATCTTGGGGTCATTTCTTCCTAAATCTGTAGCTCATTGTAACATCCTGGATTCCACAGTGATAAAATACTAAACGAGACTGATCTCTTAGTATTGAAACAAAGGAAGTTTTCATGGAAAAGTATTTGTCATAGATTTGTAATATTACTCTGATGGTTTTGAAGAAGAATCAATGCATTTATTTTAAATGTGTGTCTTTCTTTATTTCCCCAGAATGGAAATGCCCTTAAAAAACCAGTGAGTATCTGTGAATAATTTTGTAGACTCCTTTTGCTTGTCACTAAAACTATTTAACGTCATAAAATTTTAATTTGTTTTCAAATAAAGGCTTCTTTAGGAAGAATCTCAGGACTTTGTTTTAAGAAGCTAAATGTGACAATATCTACACACAAAATACTCATTAATAGAGCAGCAAGAAAGGTAAGAGCATGCAATTAAGATATGTTCTCACATGGGATTAGAGGAGGAAATTATTCTAAATAATCATCTCCGCAAAAGGAGGAATTAGATATGCGTGTATTTTTTTGTTGCTCTCATGGAAAAGCATTTTTTTTTTGTCATGGAAAGTTAAAAGATGTGTTTCTTAGTTTGGTATCTTCCCTCCATCTATGTGAAGATATTTCAAATAGTTACCCTCCATGGGACTGATGGAGGGCCACATTATACCTGCTACGCACTCTCAGATGATGTGTGAGCCACCAAATTTCATCTTCCAGAGCTAAGATTCATGTTTCAAGTCAGGTGAAGGAAAGGATGTGGAGAGGAAGCCGGACAGTGTAGAAAACAGCAGTAGCAAGCACATGCCAGGGAAGAGCCCCAGGAGAAAGGCAGACTGATGGCTTGTTCAAGAGCGTTGACACCACTCTATTTTAATGAATAAGTACTAACTTAAAAATAAAAAATAACATATTCAAATTTATTCTAATAACATAAACAAAGCGATGAAATGCTTGAAAGGGGGTTGAGTGATTTTATAGGAAAAGATCTAATCTGAGGAATCTGTTTAGCATGTAAAATTGAATTGCCCTGAATAAATTGGAGCATGGGGACCTTGAGAGAGGGTTGAAGAGGAGGGGAGAGACAGGGAGGGGAGCAGAGAAAAATGTAGAGCTCAATAAAAAATAGCTTAAACAAACTGACTTGTCAGATGAATACATCATTTAGATCTAAATGGCTCAATCTGAAAAATAAGGAAAAATGTACAAAGGTTTTGCTTTAAATGGATGGCCTACTATCTTGCTTTCTAGACATAATTACTGCATTGCCACAATTCCCTAGATTCTATGATGTAATTAATATTAAAACGAATATAAAATAAGATAGGAAAAGAGTTTAACTAAGTAAAACTTAAAATATGCAGGTATGGTAATTTTTAGATGATAGTGCTTGCATTTTTTATTTTGATAAAAGTTGATAGAGTATATAGTAAATAGCCTCAAATATAGTAAATACTATTATTTTGAGCATGTGGATAGAGGGGATTATTATTTTTTTCCTCAGTTGAACTTATTCCTGGACAATTGCTGGTCATTTGTTAAATTAATATCCAGCTATTAACAATATTATTTGAGACAATACAGCACTGATACTAATATGAATTAACCTGCAGTTGTGTGGCTTTTGTATTATTGTCTGGTGATTAAAAAATAGGAGGTATAGGGATTAAAATTATGAGCGATATATCAGAGAAATACAGAAAGGAAGTGATATACTCATAGAGGGGGTCAAACAGGCCTACGTGGAGGAGATGAATCCTGAGGTCTTAAAGAATGGGAAGAAACCAGGGAGTAGAAGAGGCAACAGGATTAGGGTCCAAAGATGGAGACCCAGAAGATTGCGGAGAGAGTTAACTACCAAAAGTGCTGTTACTTATAGCTCATGGTTCTATATCATGGTAATGACCTCAAATCACTGTTTTTTTTTTAAAGTATAATCTCCTTGGGCTGCCTACATTAAAATATCAAGTAGACATGCTGAAAATTAAGTCCAGAATCTCAACAAAACCAAAAAAGCAGAATCACTGAGATTCTTAATCTTTGTTAAGTTTGAAAGATGATTCTTCTGAACATTATTACTCTTGAATCTTGGGTTAGAAGAAAAAGGATCTCTGTCTTAAATTAATACTAGTAAATAATGGTCTGGTCATCATGTTGAGGGAATAAGACTAAAGAAAATACGTGAAACAAATTTACTTTTCAGGAAGAGTAAAATGCAAAGAGAGAATACTGAATATATCAAGGCATAGCAAAGGGTCAAACAAGAAGACTAGAAGTTATCAGAAGATGTAGGGTGGCAGAGAAGTAAACTTTCACACACTAAAAAACCCTACATTATATAAAAGGCTAATATTATTTTCTATATTTTAAGAAATCTTCTCCTAAGGGCTACATGTATGTTATTCTAGGTAGATGTGGATTCTATTGTCGTGCCTTTGCCCTTTTCAAGTCAAGAGCTGTTCATAGAAGACTCTGGCACCATGTATGTGATTACTACTCCTGCCGGGTTAGTCATAAAGTGGGCTCACCTTACAGGAATCATAGACATTCACTTCGGACCCCAGTTTAACTTGTCGTCCTATACAGAAGGACTCTGTGGTGAGTTTTGATGTTGATATCTCTTGTTTTCTTATGTGTTTTCCTTTTTACATTACATTGTTTTGGACACCAATGGCCTGCTTTGCAAATTGAAATGTAATGGTCATGCTTAATTCTATATGAGAGTACTTTAGGAATCAATGAATTTCAACAAAGGCTAATAAATTAAAGTATTTCAAGTTAGATATTCAATTTAAATGCACATTTGTTGTATCTTATTACATATGTATTAGTCATCTTTACAGAACATTCTTAAGTTGTTAAGTATGTTTTAATTCACTTAATTTTAATTCACTTAAATTTAGCCTGCAGTAATATATTGGTCCCAGAGTTGTCTTAAATTATGTGCTTAAAACACAATGTATAAAGATAAAAGGCTTTTATATATTTGTTTCTTTCTTACCTTTGAATGTCTTAAAATGGGAAAAACATAAGCCATTTGGAAGAGTTTAGTGTTCTGAATATTCATGCCAGTTTTATCATAAAATGTATGCTTCATGTTCACCTTTATGCCTAGACTTAATTTTATAATATTCAACACACACACACATGAAATTATAAGTCAAACTGGACATATCTGCAGCCATATAACAAAAGTTTGAAATTACTACATCTGTTGTCTCTTAGAAAGTACAGTATAAGGGCCCTTCACAATGTGATCTAAACACAATATTACATTTTTTGGAGCTGAATTTTATATTAATATTTTGTTAAATATGGTTTATATATTTCTTCACCTACCAAGAATAGTTAACATTAAACATAGCACAAACTTCTGTCATGATTTAAGATTATCATTCTCAAAATAGTTATTATTGAGTGTAAATAATAATTCATTATTTTTTGAGTAATAAACCCAACTTTGGGAATTCATAATCATTCCTAGGATCTATCTCTTCTATGTAGTATGTTTTTTTATTTGATTTTCATGATATTTTGCTCTTGTGAAGCCAGTCATTTGGCTAACTAGATTCTAAATAAACAGTGTAGGTCAGAGACTAGAGTTACAATAGTGCTAGTCACAGATCATTGCCTAAATACATAATTACTGTGGTAGATATATGGTTAATTAAAGTGATGTCTGTGTTTCATCAAGACTGCTGGTCTGAGTGCTGGCTGAAGAAACTAGTCAAAAAGAGTGAGGCCCAAGCAGAGAGGATGCCAGATGGAACACCATTATTATATTTTTTATTTTAAAAAATTTTTTATTTAAAAGTTTTTTTTTTTCATTTTACATACTAATTAGTTCCCCCTCCCTCCCCTCCTCCTGCTCCTTCCTACCTTTTTCTCACCCAACCTCCCAACCACTCCTCAGAAAGTGTAAGACCTCCCATGGGGATTCAGCTAAGTCTGGAATACCAAGTTGAGGCAGGACCAAGCCCCTAGTATCACAGTTGAGCAAGGTATCAGTCCATAGGAAGTGGACTCCAAAAAGCCAGTTCATCCTGGTCCCACTGCCATTATTGGCATCAAATTCTTCATAGTATTGTGAACCCCTTGCATGGTGGTTAGAATGAAAACATTTTTGAAAATGCATTTAAAGCTAACACATAGTTTTGCTATTACTTCTCATTATAAAAGTTTAGATGTAAAAAACCGAGACTACTTTAATGTATGAAGTTATCTAGAGAATCTGATAGTCTTTACTCTTGATGATATTCCTGTCTTGGGATTACAGTTTGATGATTAAAGAAAATGTTTAATTTACATGTTTTATGGAATAAAGTCCCGAGAATTAAGAAAAATGACAGTTTAAATTAGGGTGGGATTTGGGCGAGGTTTGATTAGGGCCCTGGGAACATTTCTCTATGCTGGTTTTGGCTGTAAACTCTCCTGTTGAAGAGTAAACTAATTTGTCTGGCCTTTCTCAAAGAAGCTCAAAACTAGAGCATGCCAACAAGTCTGAATACTTTGAAAAAATAGTATCTCTCACCACCAATCCTAGTTCATACACTGACAGTGATATCCTAATATTGAATAAATCTTTGTTCCTCAGGTGACTGCCATCAACTGCCTGATTTTGTCTGGATTGTTTATGATCTGTAATTTATAATTTGTCTAGATTATACCATTTAGTTTCTTTCCTCATTGCGGTTATATCATATACCAACAAAAGTAATTTAAGGGAAAATATTTATTCTGATTCACAGTTGAAAAATATTGTATCCCATGGCAGGGAAATCAGGACAGCAGAAGCTTGAAGCAATGGGCTGTGTTATACTCACAATCAGGAAGCAGAGAACCATGAATGCTTATCTTTATTTGTTCTTTCTATTAAGTCTAAAACCCAAGACCTGGGACTGGTGCCTCCCACTTTTAGTGTGGATCTTCCTACTTCAGTAAACCCAGCCCACATATTTCCTCACAGACATGGACAAAGGCTAGATAATCCCTCAAAGGTCTGTCCATAGATTGATTCATAGATAATTTTACAAGTCAATAGTTAGCACTAATCATTATAATGATCGATTCCTGGAGTTATGTCATAAACTACATAATGGAATAGAAACTGTTAAAAAAAAACTTTACTATGTTTAGACCAGATTTCGCTTGTAGAATGGAAGACTGGAATTCATTCATAAAACATTTGCTGTTCTAGAAAGTATTTAATTTCATTTTAGGTGGATAGCGAAGAAGCAAAATATTCATATACATGATTTCCTTCATATTCACTTAACATATACATTTAATAAAAAAGACATAATTTTAAAGTGTCTATCAATTCCAAATTTAAGGGATAACCAATGCAGATGCTTATAATTTGATTCAGATCAATTTGTTTAAAATCAAGCATTAAAACCAATTGAGTTGGTGATAATGAAGGTTTTTGCCATCTAAAAGCTGCATGTGCTTTCAAGGAATTTGCAATGATGACCCAGATGATGACCTCAGGATGCAGAATGGCACCATTATTACCAACATGGAAGACATAGAATTATTCATTGGAAGTTGGGAAATTGAGAAATCATTTGAAGTCACTATGAGAAGACCTGTCAGGAATTGTACTGAACATGATTGCAGCCATTGCATCGAGTTATTGAACAAAGACATTTTCATTCCGTGCCATGACAAAGTAAGTTAAAAGCAGCCAGAAATGAGCAATTGCATTAGAGTTTCCGAGAGAATGAAAAGCCCTAAGCTTCCATTCCTGCTATGGTATTCTACTGAGAATAGCTTCTCTCTGGTCCTTCTGTCTGTATGTTTGAAGTTCAGAGATGTTTAATCTTCACAAACTTATAGAGACAGGAAGGATAATTGTAGCTTTTTCCTCCTATGCTTTGTTAGAATTGTATAACTTTCAGGGAAACGGAATTTTCCCATGAATAAATTCCTCTAGCCGAAATCGATCAATGGTATTTGATAACATTGTGTAAGAATTAAGACAGTGAAGTTTTAATCGATTCCTATGATGCTCTCCTCTAGTGTGAATAACACAGCCATCACTTGATCAATTTGATTGATTTTTGTGTGCTCTTGTTTCCTCAGTTTATGAACTCCCCCCTCCTCATTCTCTTGCTTTCTCAGTTTACATGATTAGTAGATAGTTTCAGAGATCCATGTCAATAAAAAATTTTTATTGTTAAAGAGGAAAGGACAAACTAGTACAAAATTTGGTAAGCCATTTTCACTAGCATGTATTAGGAACTGTGCTAGAATTCTGTGATGCACAGATAAGGTCCTCTCTGTGCCTCTAGTTTAAAAGAAGGGGAATCGTGAACTGATATTTACAATACATGGTATGGAGATACGTATGAGTTAAGCTTTGGAAAAGCCTTCAGGAAGATTCACACATCTGAGCCATCTAAAACCACATATTGCCAAAAAAAGGAGGGGGGAGAGAGAAAGATCTCGACATAGAAAACAATGTAGATAAGAGAATATTTGGTACAAAAGCCCATGCAAGGAGAATACTGAGGCATTTTGGTGCAGTCTATACAGGTGAAGGGCAATCTAGGGAGAAGAACGAGGAAGTTATAATTCAGAAGAAACCCATGTGGATGACCGTGCTAGGCAGGCAAGCATATTCTACAGTCATATTTTAAATGCATGCACATGAAAGTGAACACACATGTACTTTATTGTTATTTAAATCTGTTTTAAAGCATCATCAATTCTTTTCCTTTATAAATTCTTTTTTTTGGGGGTGTGTGTGGCAAAAATGGTTTTGAAAAATTGAGGCTTAAGAGAAACTTTGATGACATTAATTTACTACTCTAAATATTTTAACTTCATTGAAGTTGGGTCTCACCATGCAGCTCTGGCTAACCTGAACTTGCTATGTAGATCAGGCTGGTATCAAACGTGTCAATCTTCCTGCCTCTGCACCCCATGTGCTGGCACAAAAGGAATGCTCTTACCTGATTTTTCAAATGGTTTTGGGTTAGCTCATGGCTTTTGGGGAAGTTAAACATGACAGAATTTTTTTTATATGGTAAAATGCATCTCTAGGTCTCACCACTGGACTTTTGTGAAAAGATATGGACCAACTACACCTATCTCTGGAGCTATGAATGTGATGCCATCTCTGCATATGCGGCTCTGTGCAACAAGTTTGATATCTGCATTCGGTGGAGGACACCTGACTACTGCCGTGAGTGACCGCTAGCACAGTGATGTCTTCTAACCATTCTAGAGCATCCTCCTCTTCCCAGTCCTTTCTCCATTTACTTTGAGTCACAGAATGACTTAGGCAATCGAACGTGAATGGAAAATGAAAACAAATGTCACTGTGCAAGAGTTGTCACTGAGTTTCAGAAATATGGGGGAATTTGGCTCTGTATCCTTTTCCTGTTCCCCTCTTGGTGTGTTACTAGAGGAATCTCCACTCCTGATTCACCATGAGTATCTAGCATCTCCAGTTTCACTAGACATGCTGAAATTGTTCCCCATCAAGACTGTCCCAATTTATACCACCTCCCACAAGCTGAATATTCATTTTTGAACAGCGTGACTTTTTATGAACAGTAGAAATCAAGAAGAATTTCTTAAAACATCATTTAGAAACTGCTCAGCAATGCTTCTTTTGGCAGTAAATGATTAAACCTCTACAGGCAGTTATCTCTCTCTCTCTCTCTCTCTCTCTCTCTCTCTCTTTCTCTCTCTCTCTCTCTCTCTTAGTTTGAATTACATATTTAAGGAGTGTTTCCATAATTATCTTGCAGAGAAAATGAGAAATTGTATCTTCTCTGGCTGCATGGTGCAGTAGTTTTGTAATAGTCGACTCCATATATTTATGTGAGAGCGACGTGGACTGAAAATTAAAAATATATATTTGATATGAATTAAAGAAACCCTTTCAACTACAACACTGAATACCATCTAGATACTTGAAGGATGCCTTTGAAGTCACCAGGCTTACGTTATTTGTTATGCAGTAAAAGAAAAATAATCTTTAAAGTGAAACCATGCGAAATTTATATCTGCAATGCAGGCTGACTGCTCTCTCTCGACCAGAATTCACGTAGATTACTTTGGTTATTAGCAAATTCTGTCCTTTATTGCCGACAGCTTTGAGCTGCCCAGAGGGAAAGGAATACCAGCCCTGTGTGAGGCCCTGTGAGGCAAGAACGTGTCTCAATAAATGGTTCTATGGGCACTCCTCCTGTCTGAATTTGAGAGAGGACTGTGTGTGCAAGAACGGAACCATTCTTCACCGGCCAGATAAAACCCTGTGCATCCCAGAGCGAGAATGTGGTAAGGACCAAAGTGCAAAGTGATTGCCCAGGAATCCAGCCATCATACGTGTACAATATACTTTAAATATTGGAAATATATGCCGAGGGAAACTCATCAAAGATGGCCCGGGTGTTGGAAAGCAAACCAATTTGTAATTTGCTTTTAATACGGATTGAGTTGGAGTTAAAATGGGGATATTTGGTGATGATGGTCCTCAATCTTGTGTGTATGTTAATAACTAGGAAAGAGCAAGGCAAATTAAAAATTAAAAGTAATTTGTGGGGTCAATTTAAGTTCTAATTATTTTTTCTGTGGTGGTTCACTTTTGCCTCTGTGATTCTGAGGCTGTGTATGGAGAAATTAACAGGACTTAGTCCCTATGGTCATAACACGGAAGCATAAAATAGTTGAAAAAACATTTTGTGCATTCAGTGTCTTAAGAAATTAAGAATGCAGGAAACGGGAGATAGTATTATTATCTAGGGAAAACACGTAACTACTCTATGTTCATATTCAAATTATTTTTGGCATATTTTCTTTATGGCTGTGACTGATTAGAAAAGCGCAGAATTCTGAAAGTTGCAACATAGCACTTTGTCATTTGGGTCTTAAACCATGGCAAGAAGAAAAGGAATTTTGCTAATGATTAAATGGAAGGGCAGGTAGAATAGAAATGTAAGGATACTTTGAGAAACAGGTTTGTGACTGCCAGTAAGGAAAGTGCCCATGGAAGGTTGTAGGAAATAAAAGTGTTTTCTGTGGACTTCATAGTAACTTTGGTTAAAGAGCAATGCAATGTACTAGCTGAAGAAAGAAACAGAAGACTCTGAAACAGTATAGATTCATGGCCTGCATTTTTATTGGTGGAAGAGTAATGATCCAAAATTTAAGACGTCATGACTTGACTTGCTGTAGTGCCCAGGTTGTAAATGACATAACATTGTTGATCTTTTAAAGTGTGCACTGACAGTGAAGATCAACCCCGCAGTGCTGGGGAGATTTGGAATGGGGGCGTTGATGAGTGTGCCCTCTACAAATGTCTGGAGGATGGAAGCATTATTCCGATAGAGCCCGTCTGTGAAGAAGAGCCCTCCCCCATCTGTGAACGAGAAGCTGAAGTTGTCATGAGCAATGTTGATAAGTTGACCTGTTGCTCTAAAGAAGTTTGTGGTATGTGAATAAACTCAAGCCTTGTAGACATGCGTGCCAACAACTGTAAGAACACAGCAGGCTAACTATGAAGTACTTCCATAAATGCCATTTTCTCAAAGTTGGTTATAAAAGTTCATGTTAAAATGCTTGCCAGAAACTATTAATAATATTCAATGAATTATGACAAAAGGCAGGGCTCTGAACCTCTGGTTCATGACAATAAAGGATGGAAGAAAATCCCAGAGGATCCTTAGAGCTGGTGCCATCTCTTATACAGCCAGTTGGGTGCCTGTTGGGCTTCATTGGAGTGAAAGCGCATTTGGTGGAGCCAGTTCCCCACTCTGAGATGGCAGCATAAGACTCCAGTTGGGCTCACTACTACTGTAACACTCTCCTTCTTATTTCTAGGCTGCGACATGACTTTGTGTGACACAACCATCCCAATATGCACGGGTAGTCAGAAGTTGATGGTTGGCTATAGCGCTCTTTCTTGTTGTCCACAGTATGAATGTGGTAAGTCAATCGATTAGGGAAAATAAAGCTCACTGTGTGTTCTAAATAGCCGAGGAGGCTTCCTTCCTCTGGGTCTCTATGGATGGAATTTATTGTAAAAGATCGTGAAGTTGCTAATCGCTAAAAATGCCTTTATATTAAGATTGTCACTCAATTCAGAGAGACAAAAGCAATAGTCTCATTTTAATTTACCCGTTGTTTCCCTGATACAAATTTTCAAATGTATTTGTGATTCTGCAGAGTGTGATACAGTGAAATGTCCCAACATTTCAACACCAGATTGCAGAGAAGACCAGTTTACGCTTCAGGTTCAACAAGGAGAACCCTGCTGTTTCTACCCTTTCTGTGGTGAGTTCTCTAGAGATAATTGTTGCACGAAGAGAAAGGAACTGGGGAGCATCTATTTGCCGTGACTCTCATGGGACTTGTGGCAAGTGGTATTATGTTATCTTGTAGGGATTGCTCTGAATAAAATTGATAGAAAGCAGAGGACATCGTAAATGACTCTCAATAGTGTTACAGCCAGTACTTACCCCATCAACAAAGCTACGTGTACCTCTCAAACATGATCCAAATAATAGAATACTGGCTTTTCTTTAACGAGGCAAATATCTATCTTTCGAAAAGAAAATTTAGTGTGGGCTAGTCTAGAAGACTTAACTAGAATAATATATAAGACCATTTAATAACTTAATGTCTACATACCATCTGTGAACCATGATGATTTCTAGAAAGCGTAGGAGAATCAGACACATCTAGGAAGTGCCCAGCACAAAGCATTATGTTTGTTCAACTAGAAAGTTAATAATAAGGAAAACTCTTTCCCACCAGTTCAAGAGAATCATCACACCAGTAATCAAGACATTTCCTTGAATTCTGTTCTTTCCTTGACTGCATGTGCCTGGATTAAGTTCCAACAATGATTTAAGGGCAAGTGCAAGAGTCAAGAGGAAGAAGAGATGTCATCTCTGTCTGCATCTCGTTCTAGTGTACCTCCATTTCTCATTGAAATTCCATTGAAAGAGATTCCGATAATCAGGCAGGGGTTTTCCCAAATAGTAACTGGTCAGGATTCGGCTCATTTATTAATAGTCTTTGTAAGAATTGTGTTAATGAGTCATTTGTCAGAGTCGTTCAGAAAATTATCACATCTGGAGGTAGTTATGAACAAGTTCCTCCCACACTGTTCAGCCATAAGAGGGAATAATCAATGGCAGAAAAATAAGGTAATTCCAAAAATATCAATTTATGAACTATGATATCAATTAATCAGCACTATGAATTTTGCTTTCAATAAGAATAAATTCTGGAAATAAATGGCTTATATTTCTGATAAGATATCCTCTTTTGCATTGTGCTTGTAAAAGTATAAAGACCGTAAAGAGCTATGTGTTATTGTCCTACTTTCCAATTAACAATATTATACTCAGTTTTGGTATAGTTGATAATCTGAACTAATCGTTAACTTGATTTTAGTTGAATATGGCTTTGACTTCTTGTTTAATCTTCAGTGTGTGAAGCATGCACAGAACCAGCTCCGCAATGCGCTGATGGGGAATTCCTCACAGTGGATCTGAATACTACACATTTGTGTTGTCCGCAGTACTCTTGTGGTAAGGCCATCTGCACTAATTAATATATTAACGTGTCAATAAAAAATCCCAAAAGAGATAGATGTTTAAGAAGTCCAATAATGCTGTTAACTTAGACCCCTTTGTCAGAACTTTTCATGGGATGAGCTGAGCTAGATCAAGTAATGATGGCTGAACCCATGCTAGCCATAGGAGCACATGGCAGAGAGAAGTAGAAGAAACCCTTGGGGACTAGAAATCCTGCTTTGCCTTGGTAATGACAGCAAGCTAATGAGGACTGGCAAGACCATAAGATTCACCTTTTCATCTTTCCCCATTTGATTTTTCTTCCTAGTGTGTGAGCCAAATCTTTGTCCTCCACCATTACTCAACTGCGCAAAAGATACGGATCTGGTGGGAAAAAATGTATCTGGACAGTGTTGCCCAAACTGGCAGTGTGGTAACTCATTTCATACCTTAAAGTTTTGCAACGATGAGCTGATGTATTTTGACTCAGGTGAACATGTTGGTTTTTTGCCTTTTAGAGTGCAACTGTGAAAATCTTGTCATGCCAACTTGTGAAGTGGTAAGAATGTATATTTTGATTGCCTTATTGTGTTGTTCAAATTAATATCTTCTTTCTTGATCGTTCTCATTTCTGAATTATTAAAAATTCATGGAATTTTCCTTGTTATATTATATTGATGTGGATGGAAATAATGACATTGCATCATTATACTTAACCTTTTATAGTTTATTAAAGAAAGTGGTCTTGCAAGGTGTTGCAGGTTTTAATACTAGCACTGGTGAGGCAGAACCAGGTGGATCTCTGTCAGTTGGAGGCTAGCATGTCTACATAATAAGTTATAGGCCAATCAGGGTTACATAATATGATCATTCAAAAAAAGTGATGTATAAAATATACTGTAATGCAAAATTATTTAACAGACAATTTAATCTACTAACATTATATCAGTGAAAATCTCGGTCATTAAAAGGAAGTAAACTATTGAAAAAAGCTGTTTTAACATGGAAAGGCTTAAATAATTCTTCCAGAAAGCGCACTTCTAATGCATACTTTATAGCAGAGAAAGAGGTTCAAACATGTAACGCTGCATCTTTTCTGGAGTTATCTATGAGTATATAAAGAGAAAAGTTTCAAGAGTTTTATGTTATAAGGCAACAAAGTTGACATAGCTATTAACAGAGTGTGACCAGTGTACGATACTTTGTATGCCTTTCATCAAATACCTACCTTCATTCATGCTCTTAGGTTTTAAAAAGAAGATATGTTCCTACCGTCATTTGTCAGAGCAGATATTGTCTTCCACAATGACATTATGTTTACATTTTCCTCTTTTTCTTATATATACTCTCAGCCCATTCAGACATCCAAAACCCAAGTTTTTGTTGGAAAACACATGAGGAGTAGCATCAAGCAATGGATGTCTCTATTTTACTTTTTCAGTCTCATTTAACTTAACATTTTCTCAGGTGACGTCATCTATAGTTTACACAGAATGCTGGGGAGTTACAATAACTTCCATAGTAGTTACTTTTCTCTTAACTAAATGCCAGGAAAGAAGTGACATAAGAAAAGATTTGGCCTCAATGCCCAGGGGATATGCCCCGTGATGTAGTGAAGGCTTGGCAGCAGGAGAGGGAAGGAATAATCACATTATTTCTGCAAATGGACTTTGGTGCTCAACTGGTGTCTTCCCTTTTTCTTACTTATCCAGTCTGTGATACATTCCATGGTATCGTACTACTCTCATTGAGGCTGTGTCTTTCATCTTTAGTTAAACTTCACTAGCAATACCCTCATAGGCAAGGCCAGGGCAGCATCTCCTAAGGGATTTTCATGGTCATGTTGACAAGGAGATTTAGCTACCATAGATTTTATATGAAGTTTTCATCTTATTTGTGTGTGTATTACAAGCACATTTGAATAAAAGTAGGATTGTGACTTCTATGTCTCTCAGGTTCTGTACTTAACATCAAATCTTCAGGAACTAAATTTTTATATCATTTCATAAATAAGAAAGTTGAGGCTTATAAGGGTAAATGATTGATTGCCAGGATTCAAAGTGTGTGTGTGTGTGTGTGTTTGTGTGTTTGTGTGTGTATTCAAAGGGTGTGTGTGAGTGTGTGTGTCTGTGTGTGTGTGTACTGGATTCTTGGCCAGTACTCTTGTAGCCCACAGAATATTTCAGATTAGATCTGGAGAATTCCAGTCTTGGCTAATCTTACACACAGCATCTCTGCTAGCCTTGAAGATATTTAATAGCCGTTGCTTTCAGTGTAGTGTAAACCAGTTCTACAATGAGAATGGCTTCATCTCCAATTTGAAAAGTTGGGTTGTAATGAATATTGAAAGGGTAGGAGATATGAGAACCACTGTGCACTGCTTGGGGTGATGGAAAACTGTGCACACACTTTCAATAGCAGTGTCTTAGATCACTGGGTTAGACTGGGTCTTGGACCATTTGGTCCAAGAACTTACCCATAAGAATGAAGTAAATGCTGCACAGAAATTAGTTTTTAAATATCATACTAGCCAAAGAGTGAAAACAACCCAAGACTATAGAGTTTACTACTAACCTTAAAGACCTGTGATGCTTATGCAGGAGTAAACCATCTTATAGGATGTAATGTTAAGTAAATAATATGGATGTATTCTGTGGGTGGAGTTGGATCCCTAAGAGATAAATCTACCTATAAATATTTGGGTATGGTCTGAAAAGACTTAGACAAAGAAGGGAATATTATTAAATTGAAATTTGAGCTTTTGAGGAAATACTGTGTGTAATTATGTCCTTCCTTATTAAAAATTGAAATTTTGTATTAAGTAACCAGTATAGAAACATGAAACAGATCTCGTATTTTTATCTTTAGAGTACCATTTGCAAGGTAGAATTTGATTAGTAGTTTTTTAAAAAATATTTTATTAGAAAATTTTATTCCCAATTTTCTTGCAATTGTCTTTAAAGTCATAAAAGAACAAATGAATTAACACATGAAATTACAATTTATAAAACACACCAAAATATAATGTATTGGCTTGAAGAAAAATTAAGTTAGTCATATGGATTTATTAGAATAACTTCTTTACATGAAGAATCAAATTCATTTTATTAATATAATCTTTTATTAAGATTAAAGACATTGTGAAAAGGGAAATGCTTACAAAAAACACATGAAAATTTAAGCCTGGCCCTGTGATTGCTTAGAGCAGTGGTTCTCAACCTTCCTAATGCTGTGACCCTTTAATATAGTTCTCATGTTGTAGTGACCCCCCCACCATAAAATTATTTCGTTGCTACTTCATAACTGTCTTTTTGCTATTGTTAGGAATCATAATATAATATCTGATATTTCCAATGGTATTAGGCAATCCCTGTGGAAGGGTTGTTAGATCCCTAAAGGGTTCATGGCCCACAGTTTGAGAACCACTGGTTTTGAGGATGCTAAACAGTTTCCAACGGGGTGAGGTTTGAGTCTCGGTCATGACAAAAAGTTACTAGTAGCTTATACAGTACTGTTGGAATCCAGCTTTAATCCTGACCACTTTATATACACTGGCCTATTTATTTCTTTCCATAATGCTAAGTGGCCAGCGGATCATTATGTCTATTTTACAGGTGAGGGAAATAAGGCACAGATTGGTAATGTGCAGTTGTTCAAAACTGGTAAAAAGGGAGCCCCGTTGCAATCCTGTTCCTGAGTTGGCTATTAGACACAACCCTAGACTCATTGCTTTTACTCTACATGCACGTCATAGCTGGCACACTGGAATATAGACCTACGAGCTCTGGATTGCCTCCAGAGAGCACATGAGTACATGTCAGGGCTGCAAGCTTCTTTTCCTCCAAACTGCCCTTTGGAATCTCAGAATCAAACACATTTAGTAGGACTTTAAAGTTAGGACAAATTATAAACAGCATCATGCCCTCTTTCATTTATTTAATAGATAAAGAAATTGAAGTTCTAAGAGATTGAATCGTCTGTGCTGAGGAGATAGTTCAGTGGGTAGGCTCACTTCACAGTATAAGGACTTGAGTTAGGATACACAGCATCTATGTACTTCACCTGTATCCCCTGCCCACAAGAGGCAGAGGTAGAGGATCCTTGGGGCGTGCTGGCTACCTAAAGAATTGATGTATACAAGTGAGACATGTTGCCTCAGTGTATAAGATACAGAGTGACCAAGGGAGGCACCCACTGTCCTCTGGTTTCAGCATACATGCACATTCTCAACCACACACACAAGACATACATGTGCCCATACATATGAACATGTATATACACATACCCCTATACAAGCATTGAATAATG
Source organism: Microtus obscurus (assembly GCA_963919715.1). Classification (NCBI taxonomy): domain Eukaryota; kingdom Metazoa; phylum Chordata; class Mammalia; order Rodentia; family Cricetidae; genus Microtus; species Microtus obscurus. The sequence continues at coordinate 19,543,236 of CAWTZC010002528.1, forward strand.
CAGAATAACGTTTTTATTGTGATTTTTTCCCCTGAATACTCAGCAAATCTAAGCCTACCCCTAGAAGGTTTGTTAAGTATCTTGGTGAAATTGCTTGTAATGTGTATTTTCAAAAATGATCATGATAAATCATATGACAATTTCTTTCTCATAGGGAGAATTTGCCACAATAGATCAATACTTTCAGAGTGACTGTGGATGTGTACAGTATCTTTGTGGTAGGTGTTTTCTTAAATACTTTTAAGTAATAATTGTTTCTTATTGGTGTCTGTTGCTTTGCATTTATATATTTAAAATATTTTCTTTTAGAAATATGGTATTTATATTAAGTTGATTGCCAGTATTCTAATAAACAACTCTTACTTTTCCTTCATAATATCTCAAAATGTTCTGGAAAATTTGATAAGTCGGAAAAATGAATTTTTCACTCCAGAACTGGAATTATTTTTCTAAGTCACTTTAAAATATGCTATCTACACTTTGGTCTTAGCCAAAATGCCTTGAAACACTAGATCTGAGGGAATGGGAGATTGGGGGTAGAGACTTGGGGGGAAGGGAAGGAGGGAAAATTGGTCAGTGTGTAGTATATGAGAGATGGATAAAAAATTATGGTATCCAAAATTGTGCATATTTTTGCTCATCATTTTATGATTAGTATTATCTTTTGAAAGCATTAAGTGCTGTACTTTCATACATTTAGGGGATTCACAGAATGTAGACTGTTTCTTCAATAGTTTAATTGTTTTAAACCATTTTAAATTTTGTTTAAAACAATTTTGGTTTAAACAATTTTGTATGAGCAAACAACAGCAAGACCTCAGACTTAGAGGCAAGAAGAGCCCTCTTCCAGCCTGCTCTAATGTGCTACATTCAGAGATGGTGGTACATTATGCCTGAAGCACTAAGAATGGAATCATTTCTGTTAGCATAATGATCATTAAAATCACAAAATGTTACAGAGTCCCACAATGAATGGCACTACTATTACTGAATTAGACTCTGAACCCATCTACATCCACATTAACAGTGGTCATGATCTGTGTTCTGGAAATGGAGCAGAAAGGGCCTTGCTCATTCCCGAGACCTCATACTTCTGGAAGTTGCTATAAAATAAATCTTTTCAAGCGTGCTAATACAAGTGATTTTACAGATTAATTTTTATTATATATTAAGGAATAGCTGTGCTATTGGTGTGGTTAATGTGGTTAAATAAATTGTTGGGTTTCTAGGTATATGCAACATCTTACTTGATTTTGAAAATTTGGTTGATCACAATGAAAATCTAGTCTTAAATATAAGTTCTATTGATTGGTAAATACAAAAGATAACATTGTGTTTTTTTTTTATTGACCATTCTTTAGAAAAAGATGATGTATGTGTGTTTCAAGAAGTATCAGTATTGAATCCTGGCCAATCTCTGACAAAGTATTTGGAAGGAGATTTTTGTTATACAATAGAATGTCTGGAAGATGAAGATAACAATACAGGCTTTCATACTTTTAACGTTACGATGGTGAATTGTTCAAAAGCCTGCGATATTGTAAGTATTCTTATAAGTCATTCTGGTGGTCTAGTGAGTTTAAATTTCCAGTTAGAGAGTTTGAGCTTGTAAATGCTTTATGGGTTATACAATTGAATAGCTCCTCAACACTATTATTTTATGAGGTATCTATTTAATGCAGATTTTCGCTTTACCTATGAATGACCTTGAACTTCAAGAGTTGTAACGGAGAACTTTCTTGCTTGGTTGACCTAAGATTGTCGCACCTGCTGGATGATTGTTGCCGTAGATGTAGAGTTTAATATCTACTTCATTTATACGCTATCTAAAGAAAACTGGTTTTTTTGAAGTTGCTCAGATGCAACTTTAGAAATGCTTACAGACGTTCAAAGAGAACACCTTCAGAACTAACTCATTAAGATGCTAGTATGGCTGGGTGACTAATACTGTGCCTGTTCATTATATGCAGCACCAGATTTACACCCCGTCTCTCAGTGATTATGACTGCTGTGGTACCTGTAGAAACATATCCTGCAAATTTCATATGGAAAATGGAACATCAGTTATATATGAGGTATGAATTTTTATTTTCTACTAAAATTATCATCTGTCATACCTCTGCCTACATTACACACTTATACACAGTGTCTACCTCCCACATATTAGTGTATTTGTTGTATCTTAAATTTTTTGATATTTTTGATAATTTTGTAAAAATTTGTTCATATTGCTCCCTAAGGTAAATTTAACTTGTACTCTCACAATTTTCCAGGTATAAGAAATGAGTTCCGGGAAAGGCTGGTATCTAATCAATTATGAAGATATTAAAAATTAGTATTTTATGGAGCCATTAAACTTTTAGTTTTGATATATTGGATTTTGCCATTTTCTAACTTTGCATATTATTTTTTATCACCCCTGAACTTAAAGATTGTAAGTTCAATGGGGTTCATGGAAGATCTGATACCTTTTATAAGTTAAGATAGGACCTGGAGCAATGGTTCTCATCCTCCCTGATGCCGTGACTCTTTAATACAGTTCACCGTACTCATGCTGTGGTGACCCCAACCATAAAATTATTTTTGTTGCTACATCATGGCTGCAGTTTTTCTACTGTTATGAATCATAATGTAAATATTTTGAATTATTCTGATATGCAGGATATCCATATCCCCAAATGAGTTTTAACTCACAGTATGAGAACCATTGACCTAGAGCAAAGAAAGTGATAGAGTTCCTCCATTATGAAACCAAACACTTGCAAATGTGTTCTCTCTCTCTCTCTCTCTCTCTCTCTCTCTCTCTCTCTCTCTCTCTCTCTCTTTCTGTCTCTGTCTGTCTTTCCATATGTGTGCATGTGTGTGACTTTGAGATACAACTGAGGAAATTTTCAAATGGAAGAAGCTCTCTGTCTTGTTGTGGACTTGGTTGAATATTTAATGAATTTAGGTATTCTAAGAAATGTAACAGATCTTGGCATGGATATCTGTCACTTTCCTTTTCTTTCTCAGGAAGGGAGCTCCTGGCACTATAACTGCACCACGTATGAATGTGTTAGGACAGACGAGGGAGCCACGATTCTAAACTACAGCTTTGTGTGCCCTCCTTTTAATGAGACCGAATGCAAACTGGTTTGTACTTCACTGTATCTCAAGAAATTCTGCGTTAACTGTAATCTAGGAAGTACCCACTAGACTCTTCTCCAAGGTCCTACAGACACTGTGGTTTATTTGCTATGGTCAATGTTTTTTTTTCTTTGCATAAATAAAATATCTGTTACAGTTCTTTAGTTTGCTATTTTTAATTTAAATTTGACTTCCTATGAATGGATAATTTGCTGTCTCTAGGTTTTTACGTAGATATTGAAGAATAATTGAAAATTCCTTTGGACAGCAAACCCAGACTCCCTTCTAATATAGATAAATGTGCTACCTAATTGAGTTTTACCTTTTTTTTCTTAGACAAACACATAGATGTCTTGTGTCATTAAAGCACCTTAACCTAGTGGCATTTACCTTGCTTCTCTGATACAGGCCACTGGAGAACTTGGTGCCTTTTCAGATTCTATAGTTTTGCTCCATTTCACCCTCGATTTTCTAAAAGAAAAATCGATTAAGGGGAATATTTTTGAAGGGTTATGATTTTTATTTTAAATCAAACCTTTTCCAGTGTTAATTACTTAGACAATCAGTCCTTGGTGAAAAACAGGATTTATCTAGTTGCATAGAGAAAAAGCATAATCTCACAGATTTTTTTCTATGTAGTCACACCCTTAATAGTGATGGCCAGCAAGCTATCACATGTACTAAAGTTATATTTAAGTTCTGAAAGATGGGGTTTGTTTGAAAAATAAGGTATTTATTAATGAAAAAATGTTTCCTCTTAACATTTTATGATATTTAAAAGTTCATCTAATTTTACAGGTTAAATCTTTTTTTAGAGTTGAAATGAATGACAACTAGTTAGAATAGCTTCCATTATTTTATTATTTTAAAAATATTTGGAGCATTGAAAAAAATATTGCTTAAATAGCACTTTTTAGTTACTTTTTGTATGAAGGTAGAGAAAATGCAGTTTTTGAAAAAAATATTGTTACTAAGAAATTCTTATTAGGAATTGTCAACTTTTAATTATTGTCCTATAAAGGCTTTGTGATAACTGATAAAATATTATGAGAGTTGGATTTCAATCCCAGGTTGAGAGGAAATGGGTAAACACTGTGTCTTTTCCCTTTTTCTTCTTTTCCAGAATGAAGGGATTGTCAAGCTTTATAATGAAGGCTGTTGCAAGATCTGTAAGTGGGGATGGAGTCTGTGCAGAAGTAGAGTAGTTTTCATGACATATATGGTTGTTGGGGTCTCTGAACAGTCTGTTCCTAAACTGTATTTGGTAAGGTCTGTCATTTAAATGCACTTACAACGTGTGGTTGATAGTCCTCTACCCCAGCTTTTATATTGTGTGGTGTACATAAACATTTTTATTTAGATAAATTCTCATTTCATTTTGGACATTTCTTTATTGTGGTATTTCTAAAAAATTATAGCCTAGTATTTTCTTTAAAATAACAATGATTGTATGTGCATGGGCGTATTATCTGCATTATGTCTGTGTACCATATGCATGTAGTGCTTACAGAGATACAAAGATACCGGATGCCATCATGTGGGTGCCAAACCCAAGTCCTCTAGAAGAGATGCCAGTCATCCTGAGCCACTTGTTCAGTGGTTTGGTGATGATGGGTGAATATTTAGTTCCACTGTGTATGAACACCCAGTTAAGTCATAGATAAGCTGCCCCCCAAGAAGCTCCAAGAAAATAGAAAAGTTCAGCATTTCACACCTTGATGTCCATTTTACTGTGTGACTTCTAGGCCTGTTATAACACGTACTCTCACAGAGCAGGTGACTTAAACACCAGAAATGTTCTTTTTCAGAGATCTGGAGTCCCCAAGCTTTGATGTTGGCAAGCTGCTTTCTAATGAGTTTAGTCAGAAAATAATCTCCGTCCCTGCCTCTCTCTCTCTGTGTGTGTGTGTGTGTGTGTGTGCGCGCATGCGTGCGTGTACACACATGAGTCTAAATTTTACCTTTTATATGGACCAGTCAATCTGCATTACAATCTCATATTCTTCTCATTTTCATCTGATTGCCTCTGTAATGGCCTTGTGACCAGATAAAAATCACATGTATAGCTCTAGTGAACATAAGAAAAATTGATGAACACAATTAAGATGACAAGAACTATACTGAAAGGCCTTAAGAAAAATGTATATTTTATTTTCTATAATCTGAAGAACCAGCAAATGAAACTGTTTTCTGTTCATTGAAAATAAGTAGTTTTTCATTCAGTGTTCTCTGAGTCACATGGGAGCTAATGTTTATCGATTATCTACTGTATCACGAACGCAGGAATTAAATTTAGCTGTAGAATCTAAAGAGACTTGTATTTATATAGTCTTACTTTTCACTCCTTTGACAGCTTTGGAGTTTAATCTCTCCTTTTGATAGGAGATACAGACACAGTCATAGTCCAAGTCAAAGCCCTTATAGTTGGCCCCATAATATCGTCCTACGAGAACTAATAGAGAGTTAGTGTTTATTTTCCGAGGGCAGACAGGAGAATAACTGGGTTGCTAAACTGGTGAATGCCACACTAGTGTTCCTCATCCTGTTAGACATGCCCACAGCCCGTTCATAGAGGAAGGTGTAGCTTCCTGAAATGATTAGGAAATCAAGCCCCAGAAGAGGAGATAACATTAATAAACATGGGTATAGTTCAACTCTGCTAACCTCTTTGAGTTGCAGAATAAGAGCAAACTGCTTCGGTGTCTCTCATCTGGTGTGTAAGGGAACGTGAAGTAGTTGATAGTTCTTTGACCCTAGAGAAGCTTGGTCGCAGCCTGAGATTCTGAATGGCCAGGTTATGTAGCGGAGATTGTAGAATTTAGGTATTATCACAGGTGCTATGAATACCAAACATACTTACAAAGAAATCTGCAAGGAATACACAGAAAATACCTCTAGGAATAAAATGTTCAACTAACCAGTAATGAACAATGTTGTCCCATATATTTATTGAATTAATTTTCCAAGGTAATTTAATTTTAGCCGGTTTTAACTACCCATCTTTCCCCAAACCAGAGTAGCTTAGCTTTACCACTTTGAATTTCATATCAGTATGTTTGACTAAGACTTTCATGGATAAAGTCATACGAAAATTGATAATGTAACTCCACTATTCCATAAACAAGTATAGTGAACAGAATGAATCAATGACTTGCCCAAAGTAACAAAACAAGTCGATGACCGAGCGAGGTCTGAATCCTGGCCTTTGGCATCTTATTCGGGGCTTACATCACTGTCAAACATTGTTAAACATATATTCCTGGTGATATTATAATATAACTCTCAGTTACATATTAATGCATACTACTGTGTCATGAATGATTGATTATAGGTGTTTTCATTTGAAATCGTAAAAGGCCATTTCAGAGCCACAGAATAAAGTATGAATCACTCATGTTTTACAAAAGGCTGACAATTAAGTTACTTAGCATATTAATGAGTACTTAGAATATATCATTTTTTAACCCCAGTTTTATTTAAAAATGGTTGTGTATTAGTGAATTATATTTTCATATTTCATATTTGCACAAATCATAGTTAAATATAAAATTCATTATTTCACATTTGTAATGTTTTTGACTAATAATGAGAACGACTATTCTAAGATAATGAGTTAAAAAGTGAAATTAACTGTGAATCTAGATGATCCAAGCTATATAAAAGGAGAAAACAGATATTATGCATGTAATTTCTAAGATCAGAGTTTGAAAAAAATTTAATACTGATTATATGTTTTAAATAAATATACCAACTTTCCAATATAATTATATTTATGTTTTAAATTTGGAAAGCATTTTACATGGGCTTGTAATATTTATTGATTATTTTTATTTGTAATTCTGTGGAGGTATGAGTATGTTCACATGAATTTGGTTCATGGAGGGGCCAGAGGTGTCAGGTCCTCTGGAACTGGATTTACAGAGAGTTATGAGCCATTGATATGAGTGCTGGGAACTGAACTCCAGTCATCAGCAAGGACTCTTAAGCACTCAATCATCTTTTTATTCCCTTTCTTAGGCTTTTTAATGAACAAATACATTCTCTGTTTCTTTTTTCCAGGCAAACGAGAAGAAAGAATATGCCAGAAAGTGATCATTAAATCAATCATAAAGAAACAGGATTGTTTAAGCCACAGCTCTGTAAGTGGGAAAATAAAATTGGTTACATAAAGAATATTTGTGTTTCTGGAAATGTGTGGATCACTGACACGTGGCAGACGAATATGCCAAGAAAACAGCAACATATAGTATTCAACTTTGAGAGCATTCCTATCCTCTAATATTAAAATATCTGGTTTCTGAAGAATTATAAATTATTCTTAGCATAATCAACAGTCCTCAGTGATAATTGCAATCTAGAGAGATAAACACAATCTACATATATTAGACTATTTCCTCTGAGTAAAATTATAGCGCTAAAGACAAAACTGTAGTCAGAGCTATTACTTTATTCCTTTTAGTATGGTCTACTTAATGCTATGCTGTACTTGTACCACAACGGAACACCAGGGACAATAGGATTATTGGGCTGGGACTTAGTTATTTCATATTTCTATTGAGTTACGCTTGCACAATTCAGTTTTGAATTATGTAAGCATTGCTGTATTCAGGATGGCCACATAAAAACCCTTTGGTGTATGTATGAGTCATATTCTAATGTAGTGGTTCCATAATCTTTTAAACATAAAAGATTAGGGCATGAAATGGTAAAAAAAACTCTTAGGGACTCTTTGGAGGAATCAAACAACCACCAATGCTGGACGCATTTGAAGATTTTTTTTTCCCCTCGTTATCTGTCCTCGCAGGTGAGTGTGGCATCTTGTGATGGGAAGTGCCCGTCGGCTACCATATATAACATCAACGTGGAAAGCCACCTGAGGTTCTGCAAGTGCTGCCGAGAAAACGGAGTGCGGAATGTCACCGTGCCTCTGCACTGCTCGGGAAATGGTACAGAAGTCATGTACACGCTCCAGGAGCCGGTAGACTGCACGTGCCAGTGGAACTGAGCGCTGACATAGGAATAACTCTGCACAACAGTGCCGTGCCAGGCGACATCAGCTCCTCGCGCTTATGCAGGCACATGGCGGACATACACTATATAAAGATAACGTGTTCCTAACACTAGTGGAATCGGACAGCCCAACAGTCGGTACAAACTGTGTATAGTCTCCATAGAAAAATACGATTTATAGTTTTATGTCGGAGAATAAAATTACTCCAAGTTGTTTAGCTGAAATGCTGTTGTATTTATAATTGCAGTTTTGGGCAAATTAAAATATTCTTATAAAGTAGAAGACTGTGTTGCTGAATTCCTTCCATTTCAGTTCAGTACCTAGCTCTCTCTCTCTCTCTCTCTCTCTCTCTCTCTCTCTCTCTCTCTCTCTCTCTCTCTCTCTGTTTTGATTTGTGGTCTGCCACAGCTGTCTAAATCGAGGTAGACTTTAATTTCTACTGCGTACTCTGGCCAATGTGATCGCTTATAATTGGCTGATAGATAACCACAGAGTTGTGTGCTTAGAAACAGAACGAAGAACCGGGTTGTTAGTTTAGTTAACACTTCACCAAATCTTAGGAATGTTACTTCAGACCTCTCTAAGTTTTCCAGGTGTGACCTTACCAAAAACACTTTTGCGACTTCTAAAACACACGTAGCAACAATGTGGTCAGCTTGTGTTAAATACTAGGCTACTTTCAAGGTCTTTCTGATTCTGGTTTCATGCTCTTTTATTGTAAATGATACAGCAAAGTGACAAAATGCCACATAATCTTCCATTATTAAATAGCACTGGATAGGATTAAAAAGCTTAAATCCAATATCCATTTAGAATGCCACACCTGCAATAATAGTTATTTCAATAATAAGGAACAGGAGGCCATAGCATCAGTCACTACATAGAGGAAGACTTGGAGCTATATTTTTTATACCATTAAAATTATTAATTATATTGTTCTTATTTAACATTTAGTTTCATTATTTATAACCGGGGACTATTTCTAAATATAATCTGTCCTCTCTGAAACCTGAGACCTACCTTTGCCATTAAAGCTGCTGCTTTGTCAGTGAAGAGTGATGTAAAATTATCTGAATGTATTCATAACGTTCGAATGCAATGCTGTTCTCTGAAACGACCGTGAATAGTTGACATTTGCAAATAATCTGCTCAAAGATCTTTGCAAACTCCCAAATTCTTTCTGGCACGGAGTATATAATTACTTGAGTTTCTTCCTGAGTCAAAAGAGAATGCCTCAATGCGATTCTGAATGCCAATGAAGTTCATTGTCAATAAATGGACATTAAAGTTTCATTGAAAAGCCAGTGCTTGGGGCTTATTAAGCGAGGGTCGGCTTGAGCTGAGTGCCTTGTTTTCAGACATTAATGTTTCCATTTAAAAATGATGCTTCCAAGAAATGCTGTGATTATGAAGTGTTTGGATCCCCAGGCTTGCTAAGAGATGGGTGAGTGTAATCTGGAAAGTCCTAATATCTACTGTATCTGGAAAATGATTTGACTTGTTTGTTTTAATATCAGTGTTTTCTTTAGATATATACATTCCTGCATCTGTGATTATTAGCATAAAGATTGAATTAAATGTCTTTGCTTAAATATATTAAAATTTTACATAAAATGTCATGGATGTCAAACAGAAGTATGTAATATATGTCATCTACCACTTTCTTTTAAATTCCACTTTCTATTATTAGAGTGAGAAAAGAAATATTCTTGTATTTTATCAACAACAAATAAAGTAAACACATGTTGAAGTTCTATGGTGTATTTGGTGCTGTTCTAAACAATAAGAACAGAGGCAAAACAAGACATATAGGCTCTTTGCTTTTGTACAACTTAAAGTTTAAAAGGAATTCAGTATTTAACTAGTTACATAGATGAGGAAATCTAGTTGGAGACCTAAAACCTTACAGGAATGTAGTGTTGGTTATCTTTTAAGTCAACAGAACTGTAAAGATGGACTTTTTTAAAAATTGATTCTATTGAGCTATATCCATTTTTCTCTGCTCCTCTCCCTTTCAGCCCTCTCCAATGGTCCCCATGCTCCCAATTTACTCAGGAGATCTTGTCTTTTACTAATTCCCTTGTAGATCAGATCCATGTATGTCTTTCTTAGGATTCTCATTGTTGTCTTGGAATTGTGATTTGTAGGCTAGGTTTCTTTGCTTTATGTCTAAAAACCACTTATGAGTGAGTTTATGTGATAATTGTCTTTCTGGGTCTGGGTAGCCTCACTCAATATGATGTTTTCTAGCTCCATCCATTTGCCTGCAAAATTTAAGATGTCATTATTTTTTTGGAGATCAGTCCCCTGTCTGATGTGGGGTTGGTGAAGATCTTTCCCATTCTGTAGGCTGCCGTTTTATCTTGTTAACTATGTTCTTTGCTTTACAGAAGCTTTGCAGTTTCAGGCAGTCACATTTAGTAATTGTTTCTCTCAGTGACTGTGCTACTGGGGTTATATTTAGGAAGTGGTCTCCTATGCCAATTCATTCAAGTGTACCTCCCATTTTCTCTTCTATAAAGTTCAGTGTGGCTGGTTTTATGTTGAGGTCTTTGATCCATTTGGACTTGAGTTTTGTTCATGGTGATAGATATAAATCTATTTTTATTCTTCTACATGTTGATACGCAGTTATGCCAGCAGCATTTGTTAAATATGCTTTCTTTTTTTCCTTCTTGTCAAAAATCAGGTGTTCGTAGGTGTGTGAATTAATATCCTGGTCTTCTATTGGGTACCATTGTCTGTTGTTATGTCAGTGCCAGGCTGTGTTCAGTACTGTATCTCTGTAGTAGAGTTTGAAGTCAGGGATTGTGACGCCTCCAGAAGTTCCTTTATTGTATCAGAATTGTTTTGGCTATCCTGGGTTCTTTTGTTTTTCCATATGAAGTTGAGTACTGTTCTTTTGAGGTCTGTGAAGAATTTTGCTGGGTTTTTTGCTGGGCATTGCATTGAATCTGTAGATTGATTTTGGTACGATTACCATTTGTACTATGTTAATTGTACCAACCCAAGAGCATAGGAGATCTTTCAATTTTCTGGTGTCTTCTTCAATTACTTTCTTCCAAGATTTAAAGTTCTTGTCATATAAGTTCCACTTGTTTTGTTAGATATTTTATGCTCTTTGTGGCTATTGTGAAAAGTGATGTTTCTCTGATTTTAAAGATGGACTTTTAATGATGGTTATTGGAACAGTTGAATAGTCACTTGAACAAAAATTATTGGGGCTTATATATTCACTGACATCAGAATGAACTGAAGATGAATCCATAATTTCTACGTGAGATGAATAGAAGCTAGTGGGGACAAGAGTATAGAGAAAGGAAAGCAACAGGACCTACTTAAGTAAAAAGACCTCCGCCACTTGGAGGTCATATAAAAACAGCAAAAGAAGGAGGCTGGGAAAGAACAGGGAGAGATTAGAGTAAAGCTTGGAATAGTAATGGGGAAGTCACAGAAATCCAGAGAATACAAGAGATTGGAGTAATCTGTTAAAGGCTAATGGGGAAACCAATTTGTAGAAGCAGAGTTTATCATTTATTGTTGTTGTTGTTATTATTATTAAAAACCATGTTGAAGAGGCAGAAGAGTGACTGGCGGGTAGAGAATTCTCCATGTGCCCATTACACCGTTCACACTGCTCACACCTCATGCTTATCCGTCCACACCTGGCAGCACTGGATACTCTTGGACCTTGGTGCTTGCTTTTCTACCTGGCTGCTGAGGAGCTTGGGCAGATACCTCATAGCCCAGGTCTAGTGTGCCCAGTCAACTCTGCTACCTGGCTTCTTGTAGACCCCCCCCCCCCAAACAAAGCTTGTGAATGACCTAGAGCCCGAGGTGACAAAGGGGAATTCACTTCCTGTCAGATGAACCTGTGAGTGACAAGCATACAACCAGCAGGTAAACTTGCTTCTTCTGTCCGTGCTCTCCTAAGGTGCAGGGCTTCCATTTGGCACTTGAATTACTTCTGTGTTTCCTGGAAGGTGTGGAACTCTCTAGCAATGGCTTGTGCTTGGTTTTATGGAGTCTTCCCTTCAGTATATACACATACATTTTGTACCAGTATTTCCCGATTAGCTAAGGAATATGATAAGATACAATTTTTAGCATATTAAATCAATAAGGTTTTTTGTTTATTTTATTTAGCTATTTCCTATGCCATTTTGAGAGGAATGGGAATCAAATTTTCACGCACTGTTTTATTTATTTATTTATCTATCTATCTATTTATTTATTTATTTATTGTTGTTGTTCAGCCTTATCTTATGCTTGTCAGCTCTTATAACTTATTTTAACTTGTTTCTCTTCTTGTTTGCTTTGGGGCTTTTCACCTTTCTTTAATTCTGTACATCCTACTTTGATTGCTTCCTCCGTTTCTGACTGGCTGTTGCCTGCCTCTCTCCTCCCTAACCTAGATGCCTCCTCCTGCTTATTCTCTCTGCCCACCAGTCCTGCCTATCCCTCTGCTGCCTAGCTAATGGCAGTCAGCTTTTGTTAGACCAACTGGGTGCTTTAGGCAGGCGTAGCACCACATCTTTACATCGTTAAACAAATGCAGCATAAGCAAACGTAACACATCCTTACACAGTTAAAGTAATTTTCCTCAACGTGGACCCCTCCATTCAACCTGGGAATTTAGCAATCTGAGTATAGTTCATTTGCAAAGCCTCATTTCAGATGACTTTTCCATCTCAGAGCTCGTAATCTGGGTACGGACATAAACACATGGAAGGTAAGTGTTTCTACTAGAACAGAATGATGTTCTAGAAAACAGAAGTTCAGATGTTGATGCTCTGTCTCTTTCAGTGAGTGATGTGTCAGGGCTCCATGACAGAGAGAGAAGAGGAAGCTGAAAGTGTGAACGCGATGAGGGGCATTGTAGGTCACGGATGGACGGGCTTCTCAGTAAGCGTTCTGCACAAAGATCATTTGTTTATTTAACTAATATCCTTCTGATTAACCCAAAGAAACTTGTGCAATCCAAAAGGAGACAAGATCAATGTATTATTATTATTATTATTTATTATTATTATTAGTTTGGAAGTAACTGCAGTGATCCAAGACTGACCCAGGTAGGAAAGATCAGCGAGCCAAGGCTAACCCAAAGAGGAAAGATGACAAATGTTACCTGGGAAAGATAATGCTGAATTGCCGGTGGGAGTCATTCAGATTGACACATACTCCTCCCAGAGCTATAAATACAGTTTTGAGTCATTGGAGAGAAATGAAATCCTAAGCGGTTTGACTGGAAATCTTGAATATGGCTGATAGCATGAAGATGAATGAGAAAGTCTTGATCAAGTTTGCCTTTAAGCTTCAAGGCCAGAAACTTTCAGAAACTTCAGCGAAGCCGATTAAAAAAATGGAAAACAAACAAAACCCTCACAGAAACAAAAATAAAATCGAGGAAGGTCAAAGTCAGGGCGGGTCACTGAGGAAGATGACGAAATTAAAAATGCATGTGCAGGCCACTTGTCAATCATGTTAGAAAAGACTAGGGTTCCATACTGTTAGGTCCCACACCCCAAATGTCAGTGCCGCTGACAATATTGTAGATGACAGACTGGAGTCAGCTCAGGCCGGACTCTGACCCGATAAACTTTACTCAGCGTTCCTAGGAAACCTTGTAAAGTAAGTTTCTGTATGCCAGGGAAAGCCATTACCTTCCTATTCGCCCCACACCCCCCACCTCTGCAAAGGGCGTCTAGTTCTCTATAAACTCCCACAGATTAAAGCCCCACACCGCTTCCCAGGCTGTTCCAGCTCACTTCCCTTTCTCCTTCTGTAATCCCTTATAACTGCCAAGACTTTCTCACTGTTCTTCCTGGAGAGCTAGCCATGACATTTGTGACTTGCCCTGGAATAAACCTTTCTTTACACCTAGGGGGCAGTCTAATTCGGTGGTTTCACCGCGCCTTTGCTAACACAGACGAAGTCACTTGTATAACCTTAACCACAAACTAAGGCTGTTTATAGCCACGTGATCTGGTTCTGTCTCCCTCCTTTCGTGAGATGCCAGGTTCTCGCTTGCGTCGCCCTTCATCGCCTCCGCTTCCCTCGCCTGGTAAATTCTGAGCACAATTCTCCACTGATGTTTGGGGACTGCCTCCCACTCTCCCCCTCTTCAGTTCCTCGTCTCCATGGAGACCTTTCACTCAATCCAACCCCGGGAGACAGCGTGGTGGGCGGGCAAAGCACCAGCACAGCCGGGAAGAGGCTGAGCTCAGCGAGCAGGAGGAAGGGCGCTAGGTGGCTCCTGCATTGTGCTTTGTGATTCAGAGGACCTCCCCTGAGCAGGGTCGGGGTCTGGGCAGGCTGCAGGGCTTCGAGATACCTGCAGGCATCCCTACCCTGCAAACCCTGCGCTTTGAATAGCTAACTCTAGCTGAGGTTTCAGCTCTTTTCCTTCCTGCGTGCCGGGGTGCCTGACCGCTTAGGTCAGGTTAAGCAATTTAGAAAACTGCCCTTGAGAACAGCCAGACTCTTTCTTTCCACAGTTAATCAGAGTCTGCACCACAGGGGCGGCAAAGTCTCTCCACTCTACCTTCCTAATCCTCACCAGCACACATCTTTCACATTCTAATTCACCTGTACAGGTGGGGATAGATACTCAGCGAACAGAACGCTCAAGCCAGATCGCCAATAAAAGGAACTCTGTGAAAGCTCTGCGGTTTTGTGGCAGGGTCTGAACCATTGAAGGTTGGCGATTTCTTTTTAACTGGCCCGTGTTTTCTCTAAGGCAAACACCTGCTTGATATGAACCGAGGAGGATTTTGTAGGAAGAATCTTACTTTAGGGTGATCATTTGAATGGATAGAATATATATGTGAAGTACAATCCCTCCCTCCTTCCCTCCCTTCTTTTCTTTCTTCTTCTTTCTTTCTTTCCTTCTGTATTCCTTTTTTGTTTTGAATTTTGTTCCCCCCTTTCCTTTTTTTTTTATCGAGGCCTTGACACAGGGTATTTATTATTCTATAGCTGATAATTCAGGTGAGCATATTTTTTAAGTCTGACCTGAGAGTTGGGTTTCTAAGGCCTGCCTCGTAAGCATTTAGGCAAAAGTGTTTTAAAAGTAAATTGAGTTGAAACTGCCCTTGCATATTTTTCTATTTAAATCTCAGTTTTATCAACAGTATTTGCAATAGTTTTCGTAATGAGGGTGTCATTCTAAGCTGTGAGGGATTACTTCCAATGCTGTACCCATGCGTGGGCGTTCCAATTGTTCTTCTATTGAGGTTAAATAGTTCTGCACACTGAGATGTAATTTTGTGTAATTGTCTGCTAATTCAGTTTATTTCTAACACTTTCTTCATATTCAATTAAAATGATTTCTTGAAGCAAATTATTGTCCTACTTGTCGAAAAGTACTGAAGCTTCTAATTTTATTAAATGGTGAGTATTATGTACCACATACTCATTAATGCCTTTATACTCACCTGGATGAGCAATCAATCCAAATTGAAAAGACAGAATATTGAACTAACCTTTCTCTCTCCTCTCTTCCCCCTCCCTTTCTCTCTCTCTCTCTCTCTCTCTCTCTCTCTCTCTCTCTCTCTCTCTCTCTCTCTCTCTCACACACACACACACACACACACACACACACACACACACACACACACACGGAGCCAAGTACTTTAGTTTTTGTTGGGACCATTTGGAGTCCTGTTCTCCTGGCCTCCAGCTGCTCTTCCCTGCTAGAGATCGTTACTTTCCTTCTGATTTGAGTTACTGAAAGCTGTGTCAAAGTTGTTTACCAGCTCTGCTTCACGAGCACGTGTTGCCTTGGCCTTGAGGATCAGAGGATAAGGTTTTCACCTGTTGGCCCACCTGACTATTGGGTATATAAGCCTCTGTGGTGCTTCTTACT
This sequence comes from Microtus obscurus, assembly GCA_963919715.1. Taxonomy (NCBI): domain Eukaryota; kingdom Metazoa; phylum Chordata; class Mammalia; order Rodentia; family Cricetidae; genus Microtus; species Microtus obscurus. Next base: position 19,559,239 of record CAWTZC010002528.1, read on the forward strand.
AGTGACTAGAGGTCTGTGTCTCTGTCTGTATGTCGTTGTATGTTTCAATCTCCAGCCCTGTTCCCGAAGTTCGCGAACTGTATGGTAGAGCATAGAACACAGACAGGCATTGTGCGATGCAGTTTTGAAGCTAAAAATACGCATCTCTGATTGAGCTGCAAACACTTTCCAAGTGGAAAATCAATTATTCTACTGCTCTGGTTGCACTGTATTAAGACAGCTATCAGCAAGGCCTTTTGACAGTCATTAACAGTCAAGATGCATCTGACTTGAGTCTGTCGCTTTGGAAAATGGGGGATGCACTAAAGGGAAATAATACTATCAAATTCAATTCCTAAGAACGTTTTCCTTTGTTAGGTGTTGCAGCTCTGTGCATATGTAAATAACACCCGTTTCCATTCCTAACAAGTACAAGATTGGCCAGCAGGGAAGGGAGCAGAATTTGGGAAAGGTTCTGACAGATGAAGCATTTCAGGGCTGGTTTGTCTATTGTGATAAAACACAGGTCTGCCTTGGTGTCTGTGGGGAGTCAGTCCAGCAATGCTGTGGTTGCTCAAGTGTTTGAAGCTCAAGTTCCTTATATAAAATGACATGGTATTTGTACATAACCCATGTGTATCCTGTTACATACTTTGAACCAGGTCTAGAATATTTAGGATATTCCATACACCATGAACATTACACAATAGTTATTATACTCCATTACCTAAGGAACAAAGCAACTTTTCCCAAATATTTTTGATCTGAGGTTTGCTGGGTACCCCAGAGGTCTAGAGGGCTGACCCAGTATCAATCTCTTGAAACTTGAAATCCCTTTCTATTTTTTGTAATTAAATGAAAATAAGTTATATTGGATTCTCTAGTTTATTAATCATTTTCGTAATTTATAAATAAGTCAGGGACCTAAAATGACTCAAAGTCAACTGTTCTGCACCCAGATGTCACATTATGTGTCTCATCTGTGGAGCACACACCATTGCTCTCCTAGGTATTGAAAGTAGAATGGTGGTAAGCGAAGGCTGGGGAGGTAAAAAAAAAGGGAGAGATGGGGAAAGATTGACCAACGGGTACCAAGTTGCAGTTAATAAGACTAGTCTAGTATTCTGCCTTATAGGAAAGTGTCCACAGACAAGGGTTATGCACTGCATTCTCATAAAGGACACAGGATTTTGAATACTTTACCCAAGAGAAGTGGTGTTTGAGGCAGACACATTAAACCTGATCATGTAAGGTAAACATGTAATGACATACAGAATACCTCATAGATATGTGTAATCCCCACATCTTTATGTATCAATCAAAATAAATGGAAAGAAAACAATAAATAGCCAGTTCTACCCCTGTACTTTCTGAAGGATAGAGAATTATTATCTGGCATATTTTTATGGTAGCTCACAAGTTCTAATCAACAATGTAAAATATTTCTTTTCTCCTTCATCTTTCTACTGACTATAAGCAATGCCAAAGGACTTTCTTTAGAACTCCTGATTTGTAGGGTTGAGGCATCAACCAGCAAGAACTGATGCATTATCTCCTCCAAACTAGCCATTGTCTCCAGGCTCTCTTGATGCAGATCACGAAAACCAAAAAGAAGCAGTTATTCCAACGTTTTCTAGAAGGTGAAAACTTTTGAAACCAGGAGACCAAGAATAGAATTCTTTGCAAGATTGTCTAGTCCTCTGAAATAAGAAGAAAGTGGAAGCATTTAAAAGTGAAAGAAAAGTAAATCTAAAGTTGGGTTTCCTTTAGAAAGAAAAACATCTGTGTCTTCTTCTAATGGAGTTATAATTGCACACTAATTCTGCACAAGTAATTCTAGCCGCTACTTTCAAATGGTTTAATTGGTGACAACTCATTTCCTACTTGATTAATAGAAACATTAACATTTTTATTGGCTTGGGAGATGCATGAGTAAAATACATGGAAAACCAGGAGGTTTGTACTGTGAAACCTCTAAATATGTTAATGAGGGTAGTTATATGACAATTACATTGCTGAACTTCTCTTTAGCATGGCATGTTTTGGTAGAGTCATGTTCACAAGGAAAAACAGTTATCATAAAATGACTGGTGTCAGTAAGTCATAAAAGATAGATCAGCAACATGGCAATGCCCTTAAGTCCTTCACCTCTTGTAGACATTTAAAAAAGAAAAAAAAAATGGAGAAGAAAGTACATTTGTATCTTCACATCCTAGGTCAAAGAATCAAGTAATCATATGGACTGGTCTCAATGATGTGAAGTCAGTAAATGTTGACTATTGTGATAAATGGAACTTTTGTCTATGTTCATCTATTCATTCATTCACTGCTATTTAGTCCTGACTTCATTAATTCAACAATGTTTATGATTTCATATACTAGACATAGCTTCTGTATCTATAGAAGATTTCCGTCACCCTCTTTGGTAGGCATCAGGGTCTTGGGATGCTTATCTTTTTATTATGGTCTTCCCTTGATCGGTCTAGAATTCACATGGGTGAGATCAACTCATCGATTTCATAACCTACAACCTTATCCCTCTCAGTTATTAACTCACCTTACTCCTATGAGATTCAGACAAGCATGTTATATTCTTAATGAGTGGCTAGTCTTTCTCGCAGATATTTCAACACTGCCAAGTTGAATGCATGATATCCCTCATGTCAAGCGTGTTCCACTTCCTGCATTTGTCACCTCTTCAACAAATATAATAACTTAACCCAGTGAGGGCATTTTTTCTCTTTCATTCTTTTCTCTTCGTATACCTAATGTTAAGATGCTATTTTTTACTTAAAAAATCTGGAGGTTTTGTTTAGCATCAGTGAAATGGAGCTTGTGCATGGCATTTTTCTTCAGTTTTCCTAAATGTGTGGGATGTCTCGAAAACTTTCATTCTGGTCTGTGATTTGCCTCGTCTCCTAGCACTTTCACCGTAGCCAGTTGGCTCCTTTCTTCACAATTCTTCTACTTTTTTCTAGCACTCAGAGGATCACCTCAGTGTAACAGAAAGAGGAATGCTAAGTTCCTGAGAAATCTGTTGTGGTTGTCACAGGCAAGCTTGATTGGTGAGCATGGGTGAGTGAGCATGGGTATGTCGGCATTGGTGGGTGAGCCTGGGCGGTCGAGCATGGGTGTGTCAGCATGGGCAGGTGAGCGTAGGTGTGTGAGCATGCGTGTGTCAGCATGGGCGGGTGAGCTTGGGTGAGTGTTCATTTCCGTTTCTAAAATATTGACTGCAGATTTAAAAATATTTCTTTGTTGAGGCTTATGTTGATTATTCAAGGGCATTAATTCTCAAGGTTGAACATGGATTTGACTATTGAATCACAATTATAGACCTGGATTCTAAATCCGAATCCATTGAGTCCACTTGAACTCTTACATTGTTTAATCTCCACTTTTTCCTCCTAGCAAAAGGTTAATACTTTATATTAACCTTGACTGTATAATAAATTTATCACAAAATTTTCATAAGAGAAACAATTGATAAGAATACTACTTTCCTTTAATAGTATTAGATCTGAAGAGTAAGTTGCCACATTTAATCAGCTTTAGTTTCTCATGCAGTCCAGTGATCTGACCTCTAGGGGGCAGTCTCATCATAGGCGTTTTGGAAAATTCACTTCCAGTCTTTCACATGGAAATTTTTGAGTCTTTGTGTAGATCACCATTATTAATCTATCGTGTTATTAAGATTTACATTTATACCATTTAATATGTCAAGTATTTGTAGACTATAAAACACTACTTTTTAGAAACAATGCATCATGAAGCACATGAATGAAGGGGGTATTTTGTGCATCATTGAACATGGTCTATGTAGTTACTTTATTAAGAACAGAATTTAACCATCTAAAATGCATACACTTTACAGTTGAAATAGGAGGAATCAAAGCCCTGTCTATGCACGTCCATAGCACACATCCTATATTCATTAGGAATAGTTGATATTCTTTGAAAACAACAGAAGCTTCAGCTTAATGTTTATCCAAAGCAAGAGCACTCATTCCACGTACCAAATACCAGAGAAAACATTTTCCCAACTGGATACTAGGCAGCAGCTTTTTTCTCTTCCTGGGACTTAGACAAAGCACCCTTCAATTGCCAAAGACTTGGTTGGAACCCTTATATTTTCGGAAGGTGCCTTCCCTCTAGCTGCCAGGTGCACTGGGAGGAAACATTCCCTGCTGTGTAATGGTTTGACGAATGCTGGAACAAAAGAAAGGTGAAGACGGGTCTGTGTGTTTACTTTCTGGGTCATTTGCTGTGTTTAGTAGTGACTGTAATCTTATATGCTGGCATGTGTCCAAGATTAAGGACTCCTGCGCTGTTTTCCTCTCTTAAGGTTGAGAAAACAAGCTTTGATCCTTTATCATTCACTACAAGAGTTGTTTTTCAGTAGCAGGACTGATAAAGGCGTTAGAGATGGGAAGACAGGAAAGACTGAACGTCTGTGGCACAGAGCAGTTACCACGTAGTGCGGACACCGCATCCTAGTCACTGTCACACAGGTTTCACCCTGGATACACTGGGAGCACAGAGGAGAAGCAAATAACCCAGTGCCAGAGGTCAGGTGTATCGCTGAAGACTTCAGGAATGGCATACACTCAGAGCATGTAGACAATGGATCCCAAACACTATACTGGTCACTCCTTTCTTATCCCCAGGTCCTTGAATCCCTGATAAAGATACATTTGGAAGCTTTCTCAGAGTATTGTCCTCCAATCCAAATGGATTAGTTGCTTCTGGATGTAAGCCTTGAAAATAACCATAGTTCTCACCAGGCCTTTGTAACTGAAGAGGGTTGTATGGAATTCAAAGAGGAAACCTACCGACATGCAAGTGATGACAGAATAAAATATAATTGGGGAGGAGAAAGTCTGGCAAATGCACCTTGAAACCCAGTAGGTACCATCTGGAATCTGTTATGGGAAGTTTACTGAATACTTACTTCCTCATTACCACCCGGGATGGAAAAGGCAGGAAGGTTCCAAGTTACAGCTGGATGAACGGATGGAGATAGTGCATCGATTTCATGTCTAAGAATGCTAATTGCAGACTGGATGGAATTTCCTCACAGTATGGGCCCCGGGTAAAGTGGCAGAAGGGCATTAGCGGCTACTTAACAACTTAGAGGAAATGCCATTGTTCCAAACCAGATGTTACAAAGAGAACTGGAATAGAAAGACTGTTCTCTAGAGGGAGAAGATGCTTGCCAAAGTGTGTGTTTTAGAAGAAGGTATCTGCTAACTAAGAAAGACAGACTTAAGGAACCATCAGGTGATATATCCCACTTATCCATAAATAGAATAGAAATAAAACTTGGCCTGAAGGAAAATAATAGGAACCGAAATAATCTAAAGATTCAAATCTGTTCTCAATAGAAAGGCAGAGAATTAAAGTACAACAGCTCTTTAGCAGAGGTCAGGGAGAGTGTGAGAGACGAACAAATTCTTCCTTGAGACTGTTGCCAGGGCCATGTTTCTATAAAAACGAAATGACATGTTTGTTCAAAAACCCTGTTGCCTTCAGGACACAGTCTAAACTTGCTGGCATGCAGAGCTTCTGATGGACCGTTGCTGCAGAAGTGATACATCCAAGCCCGCAACTATTTCTTCTCATGCACATCCCATGTTTTAACTACCTTGGTTGCTGCCACGTAATGGGCACTGCTTTGAGCATGCTTGTGAATTAATTTTATTTAATCATTACCATGACTCTGTAATGTAGATACTACCTCTGCATTTAGGGCTGGGAAACCCAGAACACAGAGAAACTGAAGAGCAGAAGTAGTTTGGGGCTCCTGCCATTTGATGCCCACTCTGTCTTTTATGTATTGTTCATGTTTTTATATTTACCTGGAATTCCCTTGCCACTACCCCTACTCTGTCACATGTAGTCTTTCAGGCAAACTTGTAGTCTCTCGAAAGATTCAGACAAAATGTGCTTGCCTCTGGGAAAACTTTGTGGAGAATAAACTTGATCATTTTTATCTATGCTCTGAGCCAGAAGCTTAGCGTGTCTCTAGACCAGCTCATATTTTGGATTCTAGTTAGTGATCTCTTTTTCTGAGATTTGGAACTTTGTGAAATCAGGAATTGGGGCTTTATTTACTTCATTAGAATACACATATCAGAAATACTTGCTCAATGCTTAAGAAGATTAAAAAGTTATGGATCCTTATTTGTTCAGAATCCTATTTTGGAACAAAACTGAAAATGGTTTATGTACATTGCACATAAAATCGCTGAGACCATCTTATTTCTCTTATCTTTATAAAAAATAAAGTGCAATGCCTGGATAGTTGTTATCGTCACAAATTCTAGAATCAGCAAGACAAAGGACTCAGAAATAATCTTGAGACTTAAAAAGTGCTCATCATGGGGAGTCATCAGGTTGAGGCAGGGCCAAGACCCTCTCAGAAGAGTGAATGGAGAAAGGGAGGAGATGAGGGGGGAGCGAGAGGAGGGGAGGAAGGGGAAAATGAAAGTTGTGGTAACTATTTTATCATTTGTTCAAATGCCCAGTGCTGGACAATTTGATGCTACACTTATTACAACTGTGTTTATAAAACAAGATAATAAGGGTTGGCATTTAACATCAGAAACAGAACACAATTTGTTCCCATATCAGTGGAACTAAGTTAAGGAATATGTATTATGTGCTTAGAGGAACAATATCTATTTTATGATTTGCACAAACTTTCTTTGAGACATGGTTTCACTGTATAGCCTGGGTGGGTCTTGAACACACAGGGATCCCCCTACCTCACCAGCTTGATTGCTGGTATTACAGGTGTATGCCATTATGCCCAACCACCCAAACGTTTTCTTGATTTTGATTTGTGTAGGGTCAAATAATGAGTAGTTTCTACACATGTAACTGCAGTCGTGTTCAATATTTTTCTGTCACAGTAATTTTAAGATCTCACTTGAGAGCAGGAACTTCCGTTGTTCCGGTATGCAGGTGGAGCTACCCCAATACAAGATTGAAGAAAAAAATTTTTTTCTGTCTATTAACAAAACACAGTTTACCTTTTAACAGATTTTCAGTGATTTCACCTAAGAGTGAGGAAGGTAACTGATTTTAAGTGGTAATTTGAAAACTAGACTGTGTTCTTGAGTCCAGGACCTCTTTTTTTTTTATCATATTACGCATTATATAGCTCTACTTTTTAATATCTAAGGCTGTACTCACTCGCCCTGCTTCAGTTTGTTCATAGAGAACTAGTACACAGGTTTTATATTTTTCATTTTTTTTGCTTCTTTGGTTATTTGAAATTTGTATTTGTTGCTATGTAGCGGTTTTTACATACCAAGTAATTGCATTTGAAATTCATATTGATTTATTATCCCTTTAACCCACTTGAATTTTTGCAAATACTAATTTTGAGGATTTGAGGTGCATGGAGTTTATAGAAAGTCACCTTTGAGTTGTTCTACAAATGAATGATAAACAATAATGCCCTAGTCAAATCTCAAAATGTCCTAGAAACGTGGGTCTGAAAATAGTCAGTTTCTTTATCATTTTCTCTTAAGATTTTCCATTTGCATGCGCCATGTCATCACCATTTGTCAATCTCCTTAAAACCATGACCTTTCCTTCTATTTCTGTTTTAATTAGTCTTCCATGACAAAACACAATTCGGTGTCATGAAACCTCATTATTTTGATTGTATTTTAGTATATTTATTATCAGCTCATTACATGTTACATTGCACTGTATATATTATATATCATGTGTGTGTGTGTGTGTGTGCAAGTATGAATGCCACAGCTTGCAGATGAATATCAAATGCAACTTCTCTTGTGGCAGCTCTGAGGCTAAAGCTCAGGTCATCAAGATTGATGACAAGCACATTTATCCCCTGGGGCATCTTGTTTTAGATGTTATTTTTGCTTATAGTTTTAATGCTCCTTTAATATCGGTGTTGTCTCTTTCCTCTATTCATATTATCAATTATACTGAATAACAAATTTCAAAATATTTAATTCTTGATTATGTAAACATCAATAGGTGATATGAAATGGCAAAATAATAAATCTCTAAAATGGGAATCTAGGGTACGGCGTTTTCCTAGATAATTCTGATTTTTTTATTATTGATTATTTGGAGATTTCACACAATGCATTTCTCAGTCCTCCCAGGCGCACCCCCAACTTGTGGCCTTCTCCAAAATAAAATAAGAGAAAGAAAAAAGAAGGAAAAAAACCCACTAAGTCTAATTTGTGTTGCCCATCTACTCACTGGAGCATGGTCAAACACCCAGTGGCCAGCCCTGATAATTCTGATTATTTGAAAGATAGTTGGGATCTCTAAAATGGTGGAAAAGCCTATTACATTTTCTAGCAATGTTGCTGCTCTTTTCTTTGGTGAAATGGAACCCAGAGGCGATCCTTTTTTCTTTGTCTAGGCTTTATGCATCTGTCCTTTTACCTCAGTGGTTCTCAACCATCCTAATGACACAACCCTTTGGCAGAGTTTCTCATGCTATGGTGACCCCCATCCATACATTTATTTTTGTTGCTACTCCATACCTGTAATTTTGCTATGAGTTGTAATGCCAGTATCTTTGTTTTCCGATGGCCTTAGATAACCCTTGTGAAAGGGCCATTCGACGGCAAAGGATTCATGACCCACAGATTGAGAATCACTGCTTTAGGCTATGCTCATACTTTCGTGAAACTTTAACCTATTTCTTATCCTTTGAGTATCAGATTTATTTTCTTCTACGTAATTTACCTGTCACATCGAAATGAGATGTTTGCCATGGCATTTAACATGGCTACCATTTATAATAATCACTTAGAACAAACATTTCAGGAACTGATATTGAATATATGAAAAATACTTTTCACTTTGGATATAAGGATAGATTGATTAATAAACTACATCATCTTTTCCTCGCCGTGCATTTAATTTTCTCTAACAAGATAAAAGAAGGAGACCAGTAACTAGGAAACGTCCAAGAGTAATTTGTTATTGGTGTGTTATGTGTCTGGCGTGTCAGTGAATATCTTAAGGGAGAGCGACTACTCTTCACAGACATTGTCTGGGAGCCGCTGATGGAAATTTTCAGCATTATGAAATCACACACACACACTGAGCTTCTGCTTTTATGGTATGTTATTAGGGGCACTTGGAGGAATTAAACTTGATTTGTTCATGCTGAAACCAATACTGCTGCATTCTGACATCAGACGGGAACGAAACTAAATATGTCTGAACTTTATTTGCTCATGTACGCTGTGGAATCCTTCTTTAGAGAACACCCGGTAGCTGATTCTTTTAATTGATAGGTCCAGACAGACATGCAAGAAACAGCCCAGTTCTCCATCCTGGTTCTGGCCAACTTCCACATCGTTTCTATTAGAGTTGAAAATGGTTTCAATAACAGTCCTTCAAACACACAAGAAATACAGACAGAAAGAAAAGTTGTAAGCATATTTCCTGTTTCAATATTCAAATGCTTCTTTGGTTCGGTAAGAATAATTTATTAGACTATGCTCAGTTTTAGGTTGTGGACATTGACTCTGATATTTTTTCAGCTTCTCTGTTACAGATTTCCATATTCTTTGCATTCTTGTCAGAGTGCTGCCAGACAATAGAGTTGCTCACTGCCTGCTGTCTGCCAGATTTTCCAATTGTGCTTTAATTTCTCCATTGTTCCATTAAACAGAGAATGAAACACTACTTTTCCAGCGCAAGCAAGCATCCCAGCAGCAGATGGCGGCTTACACTGAGGAAGCCACAGGGAACAAAAGATGATTAAAAAAAAACGCAGAGAATATACGCATTATGTGATTTAAAGATTTTTTTTTTAATGAAAGAAGGGTGACATTTTATTTAAATTTCCGTTACTTTTCTTGATGATTAACTTTGTCACAGCTTGATATCTACTTAGGTTATGTACTAATAATTGCATATTTCTGAGGTTGCCTTTGCACACAACCAAGATGCAATGTACTCCCCACACTTTAGGAGACTGGGAACCTTTGGATACAACACTACTGATAAATGTATCACCTTTAGTTCAAAGTTGTTTATTTTTATTTTTAAAGAAGAAAGCAAACTATCTTTTTTTTTTCGTTATACATTCTCAATTCAAGTTCCATCTCCCTCACCTCCTTCAATTCCCTCTACTTACCCCACCCCCTCCTCACCTCCCATCCACTCCTCAGAGATGGTAAGGCACATTGCTTTGGGGAAGGTCCAAGGCCCTCCTTACTATATCTACCTGAGCAAGGTATCCATCCAAAGAGAATGGGTTCCCCAAAAGCCAGTACAAGCAATAGGGATAAATCCTGGTGCCAATTCCAGTGGCCCCTCAGTCTGCCAAGTCACACAACTGTCAGAAGGACTAGTTTTGTCTTATGCTTGTTCCTTTCCAGTCCAACTGGAGTTGGTGTGGTCCCACTACCTCAGGTAGACTCTTTCAGTGGGTGTCCCCACCATGGTCTTGACCACTTTGCTCATATTCTCACTCCTCCCACTCTTCAACTGGTTCAAAGTTTAAAATGACCTTTGATGAGGTTTTACTCTTTCGACTTTTAACGTCTCACATCCGCTAGGCAGAGCAAAAGAAATATTTTTGTTACCCTCTGAGTTTGCAGAAAGTTAGCACAAAGGATGAGTGTGTTTCAGGGCTGTTTGAAAGCAGGTAGTTCATGCTACAACAGTTTGATTTTATTGTTTGTGTCCTCAATGATGTGGCCCCAAATGAAATTGAATTTATGTAGAAACTGAAGGTAGAAACTGTTAGCAGGCTTACAGCAGTTCTTCTGGATGAAGGCAATAGTTCCTGCGAAGGCTTGATGAACGAAAATAGTTTGCCTGCCACTAAAATATATGACAATATGGAAAAATAATAGTAGTAAGTTCCTTAGACTGCAATATCAGCATTGCATGTGTGAATGTGTGCATGAAAGCCATGCCAATGCATGGAAATAAGCAAAAGTTAGAACAAACTCAAGATGCTTTTGCTGGACTAAATTAGAACAGCTGATAGCACACAGCAGCATTGTCAGTGTGGAGAAGTAATAACTCAAGGCATTTCCTTGTTCGTGCAGATAATATGAAGTTTTAATCTAAGTGAACTTTCTCTATGCAGAAAATACAGTTTAACCATTTGTGCTGGAGGCACAAAAATTTATTTCTACAATATAAAGATGAAAAAGGCCAAAGCACAAATAACATTCTTTCTACAGGTGGTATGAGAAAATAGTTTTCCAAATGTTTCTGAGATAAATGTTCGAAGAAGTGGCTTTTCATTACCTGGAGGAACATTCACATTTAATAGCCTTCCTCCAGGGACGGACTTTTTAATTAGTGCTATGACTAAGAGAAGCTAAAAAGGAGCTGTCTTATTGTCGTCATGGTCAGCACTGGTGAATTCAGTTTATAGTTAATTAAAATCTACAGGATTAAAAGCAAGGGAATAACTATGTTTAGAGCCAACATTTTGTTAAAAATGAATGACTCAGACGTGGGTGCTGTCAGCTTAAGAAGGAGTGGTGGTTTGCATGGGGAATTTCTGAGTAATATTCCCACCATGGTCACATATCCGTTAGACAATCCTGGGCAAAACCATTAAGCTCCCACTTGGAAAATAAAAAAGGAGAATTATTCTCACCTAGATAAGAAAATCTTATTAAAATACAATGCGAAACTATTTGGGAAAATGCAAAGTACTCAAAGCCCAAGGCACTATCATGATGAAATACCCAGTGTCTTATGAATGCTTTAGTTATGTATGCCTATTAATAATTTTTGAAAGAAGATGTTCTGGAATGTGAAAAATGGAAGATGCTGTCATTTAATTGCATTATTTGAATCCAATTAGCCTTTTCCAACATTATAAATATCATTTACATATAAACCTGCTCCAAACATATCGAATCAATTAAAATATCCTGTAATGATATTTAATGATATTTTGTTTATGTTTTTAACAAATAATGCTTGTCTGAAGATCAGAGTATAGAGCTAAGCCACTAGAGGCCAGGGAGTGGTGGCACACACCTTTAATCCCAGGACGTGGAAGGCAGAGGCAGAGGGATCTCTGTTAGTTCAAGGCCACTCTGGGCTACACAAAATTGAATCTGTCTAAAAGAGAAACAGAAAGGTGATCCCCAAATTTGGGATCCCATGGCTTTAATTCCAGCACTGGGGAGATGGAGACAGGAGTGAAATGGCTGGGTGGAGAGAGGAACATAAGGCAGCGGGAGGCAGGAGCTCAGTGCAGTCTGAGGTTTGGGGGAGACAGTTGCAGTCTGGGGGTCACCCCTGCAGTCCGAGAAGACAATCTGAGGACAGGATCACCCTTTTGGTCTGAGCATTGGTAGAGGAAGAGGGCTCTCTAAAGACTGGCCGCACTGCTTCTCTGATCCTTCAGCTTTCTCCACCTAATATCTGACTCTGGGTTTTATTTACTAATAGCAATCAGAATTCGTGTTATAATACCCTTTTAGTTGTGGGACTCCCGGTTCTAATAAAGTTTGTTTGAGTGTCCTTGTTTGCTTAGCTGTGAGAGGTGATTTCAGCGTAGAGCTTGGCATGTCTGGGAAAGGGAAGGACATATAAATGCAACGATAGTCACATCAATTGTGGAAAATAAGATAGTTTGAACAATTATTACATGTCGGCACGGAATTGTGCGTTTAAGTAGCTGCGCCGAACAGGTGCAGATTTCCCAAGTGCAGGTAAGGCTTGAGTGGCTCAGAACTCATTAAATGTGTAATTTTAATCTAGTTACCTGACTCTAAGAGCGGGTATGAAGCTTTTGTTTTCATCTGCCTCATTCTGCAGTCTGTCTTTTGTCTTCTACAGAATATTAATAATTTTGTCTTTTTATATATTGCTTTCTTTGCGATACTTCTTAAATATATTTAGAAATAGAAAGGGTATTAATAAATAAACAAATGGAACTAAAATATATTATGGAAATACGAATTAATTTCCAGTTAAGAAGGTGCATCACAGAAATTAGGATATAAAACAGTAAAAATGGGTGAACAGGTTTAAATATACTAGCAAGCTGAATTTTAATAAGCTTAAACCAAAAAGTGTGTTTATAGAGACAAACGATTTTATATAAAAATAGACTTTTAGTGGCATAATTATTCTACTGAAAACTTAACATTAGATTTCTTCCTGTGGAGAAATGACCTATGTTACATGGAAATATAAGGCAGAAATATTGATGTCGCACCAACTTAACAGACAAACTTCCGGTCTCTGAGTAATGAAATGGGAGTTCCGGGAAGGTGAAAAGGAATCCTCTTTCTTCCCTTCTGATTTGATCCAGTGCATAAAATAAGTTAGAAAACATAACGCTAATAACTTTTTTAGAATACTTCTATGAAAAATTAAAAATAAAAGCCCATAGTTTAGATGCTTTTTTTTTTTTTTTTGGATGAAGCTTTAGGTAAAATCGGTTGCACCGGATCACGTGGTGCTGTCATCTGCTAGGAAACCCTGGGTGTCCTGTGCTTTCTAAATCGTACTTTAGGAACAAAATCTGCACTTGAAGACAGGTAATGTAGCCGGGGACTTTTATTTTACTCAGTTAACACTCTTTTCTTGAGCACCGACATGCATGCTGGGGAGAGGAAGTAGACAAGTCCCAGTGAAGAACATTACTCCTCTCCTGTAGGCAGACCATCCATTTATGGGGGTCTTTATTCCATTAATTTGATCCTTTGTTTTATAACAATAGTTTCAGAATTTATTGTACTCCTTCATTATAAGATTTCTCCCCAATTAATCCTTTTCTCTTTATTTTCATGCCTTTGGATTTTCTTTTTTCTTTTTCCTCTGTGTCCCCTTCCTTTTTTTTTTTTTTTTTGTTTGTTTGTTTTTCGAGACAGGGTTTCTCTGTGGTTTTGGAACCTGTCCTGGAACTAGCTCTTGTAGACCAGGCTGGTCTCGAACTAACAGAGATCCGCCTGCCTCTGCCTCCCGAGTGCTGGGATTAAAGGTGTGCACCACCACCGCCCGGCGAAAGGTTATTTGTCCCCTTCCTCTTCCTCCTCATCTTCCTTCTTTTTAATTTTGAGTCAGGGTCTCTTGTAGCCCTAGCTGACTTCAAACTTGCTATAGACAATTCAGGGCTGCGGTTGAACACCTGGTTTTCCTGACCCCACATCCCGAATTCTGGGATTATAAGAATGTACCATAGAGTTGAATCAAGGCATTAGTAGTTTATTTATTTTGGAAATTGCAATATAATTACATAATTTTCACCTTTCCCTTTTACCCCTCCAACAGCTCGCATGTATTCTATTCCCATGCTTGTTTCAAATTCATGGTTTCCGATCTCTCTCTCTCTCTCTCTCTCTCTCTCTCTCTCTCTCTCTCTCTCTCTCTCTCTCTCTCTCGTGGCATATATACATACGTGTGTGTGTGTGTGTGTGTGTGTGTGTGTGTGTGTGTATGTGTGTGTGTGTGATTTCAGAGCTGCCCACCTGGTATTGGATAGCCATTGGTTAAACAATTTGTAGGCTTCCGTGGTGAAGACTCTGTTTCTCTCACCTCAGTGTTCCTCATTTACCTGCAGTTCTTGGTCTAGGGTTGGAGTCTCACGAGAAGAGGGAAAGACTGTATGAAGCAAACATTATTTAATTTTTTAATTAAAGAGGTAAGTCAATGTAGGTTTGAGCTAAGTGAGGCAGGACATATGTTGGTTAATCTTGGTTGTCAACTTGACACTTGTCAACTTGGAAAGAAGGAACTCTCAATTACAGAATTGTCTCTATTATGTTCACCTATAACATCTTTGTGGGACTTTTTCTCAGTTGTTAAATGATGTAGGAGTGCCCTACCCATAGAGGACAATGTCATCTGGAGGCCAAGCGTCTGGATTTATAGTTCAATAGGAGCCTAGAAGCAGGCCATCAGATAGGATTCCTCTGAGGTTTCTGCTTCTAGCTCCTGCTTTGAGTTACAGACTCAGCTTCCCTTAATAATAAATTATAACTTGCAACCCAAATAAACCCTTTCTTCCCAAAGTTGGTTTGAGGTAGTGTTTTTGTCACAACAGAAAAGTAACTAGTAAGTAAGACAGTAGCTCAGTTGGTAGAGTGCTTGTCTACTGTGCACGAAGTCCTAGATTCTATCCCCAGGATGGCATAACTAGGCATGATAGCATATAGCTGCCACTCCAGTACTGGAAGGATGGAGGCAGAAAGTTCAGAAGCTCAAGGTCATCTTCTATTTCACTACCTAGGGAATCTGGGACTAGCCTGATCTACGCTCACAGTTTTCATGAGAATTAAAAAAAAAAAAAACACCAAAAAAATGTTTTGGTTGATATTCAAATGGAGGTGAAAGTTTTTACCCGACTTTCAAGAATTCAAGACAAGCAGGAAATATGAATTGTGGGTTGTGAAGCAGTGACCACTGAGTTGAAACCTCTGCGTGAATGCAGGCTAGCCCAGAGACAACAGAGGCTAAGATGGTGTAGTTGCAGGCTAACTCAGAAAAAAACAAAAACTAAGCTGGTGTGAGTGCAGGCTAGCCCAGATACAACAGAGGCTAAGATGGTGTGGTTGCAGGCTAACTTAGAAAAAAAAACAAAAACTAAGCTGGTGTGAGTGCAGGCTAGCCCAGAGACAACAGGGTAATGCACAGGGGCTTCTGTAATCCTATCCTATAGAGTCAGATACAAATAACCTACAACAACCTGGTAAGTTGAAGCAATAGAGGAAAATTGATTATTTTAACCCACGGTGCCAAGCAGTAAACAAGGCCCAGGTATTAGAAGAACTGTACTTAGGTAAAATGTCACTGAGAGTCTAGAAAATTTTCCTTTCTGTACTTCTACTTCTTTCTGCTCATTTGTGTAAACTATTTAGCTTTTTATTAGCTTTCCTAAAGTCCAGATTTCTCTGCTAACAGTTTAAATGCTAAGTAGAAGATTGCCCTCCTCAGCTTCCAGGCGTAGATGGTATATGATCAGCCTCAGGGGCATTTCCTACCTAAATCTTTGAGAAGTGGAATATATTACTCTAGACTGAAGTAGATACCCAATCTTGATCTAATCAGACAGAAAATGGAATTGGCCTCTATCTCATAATGCTTTACTGAACTGTAGTTTAAGCAGAGAAGGCAAAAATGAGATCTTTTGAAAAGGATGTTATGTATGCATTTGGACCAAAATGTAGAATGTCCTTTGGGACAGAATTCAATCACTCAACAAATTCATTGTGCAATGTTGGAAGAGGTCATTTCCTAACAATGCATTATTTTCTTCATGGCGGCTGTGTTTTGGTAGAGCTATAAATTTGGGGAAGGATGCTAACTATAGCAACAGCTCAAGAAAGATAGGGGGAGGCGAAGCAACACCTTTAGCTTTATGAGGCTCAGATAAGACTCATTTTAAGAACAGTCTTCTACTGCAGCTTATTATAAAGCAGAACTTTAAATTGCTATTTTCTTTCTTTTGCCTAGCATGCTAGGAATTTAAAAGAAAAGTAATATTTATTAATATAGGTAAACTGAAATTCACTAAGCAACAAATATTTGTCTTACATAGTAGCTCTTTGAAACTATTAGCTTTCTGGTGTTCTTTCTCTGAGCAAAGGGAGTGAAAGAATATTTATATCCCTGAAGGAATCTCAGAACTATGATGGGAGGGGAGGGAATAGTTATTCTAAGCATGAAAAAAAAATTGCTTCCTTCTTTAAGACCAGAAAGAATACCCTGTGAATTTAGACAAAAGAGCAAGCAGTTGACACAGAATATTTACAGAACTTTGCCATTCTGGCTTCTTTTTTCACCCTTCAGCTGGATTTAATGAACCTGGAGTCAATCTACAGTTCATTGGATCAGTACTGTGTAATAGAATTATGACATGATTCAGAAATAGGAGATGATAAACTTTAAGATTTGTAGGAGAAAGTTTGAAAGTAAAAGGAAATACAGATAACTTAAGCAACATATTTTACCCTAATATGCATTCAAAATTCTAGTTGGTAACAAACATAAAAATTATTGAGGCATTTTGCATCATTATTTTCATATTAACTACCCCAAACCTGGAATGTATTTTGTGCCTGAAACACATCTCACGTCTTCATGTACATTTGAGGCACTCAGTAGCCATGGGTGGCAAGTAGCAATTGCTGACAGAATAGCCGCAGAGAGTAGCTATTGTCATGCATTTTTAATAATAAAATGGAAGTGTGTCAAAAATCTCTCTTTGATGGCCAGCTCAAATCCCACATCTTTGAAGGCTGTTTGATATTATCAATATGAAATGATATTTTCTTGTACAGTCTCTCATCAAACTTTATCTCCTACTGTGTTCCTTGAGCATGTCTTTTGTTACTATTGATGTTCAGATGCTGACCTCCTCATGTTGTTTTCTAGAGGAAAAGTGTTGTGTCCTGAATAACACAGTAATTTACTTTTCTCCACAGCTTCTGCTTTCAAGACTCCAGGCAACAGCTTAAAAAATGTTGTCATTTGATGCAATTTTGATATGCTACTCTTTGGTTAGTTTATGTGTGATTTGATAAGGGAGGGTAGACTATGGAAGAGTCACGGGCCAGAGATTCTACACTTTGAATTCTGATTTCATGCCCATTGTAAAACATGGGACTGGGTGTCATTCTCTATTCCTAGTTCTCTACTTGTGAAAGGGTTTTCTATTGATTGCTTGAGAAAACTCAACAAGATGATGTTCAGTTGATGCTCTGTTCTGCAAAGTCTAGGGCAGGACTTTTTTTTCTCCTTTTCTCACTGTTTTGTATGATTACAAGTCCTGTGTCTATGCATGACCAGAAAAAGAATATTTTAGTGAGTTATCTATCTTCCCAGCACCTGAAAAGAACCTATTTAGTCTTCTGCTCAGTTCCAGGAGTATGACATTCATCTTAAAAAGCACACCCTGAGTCTGTCCATTTCTTCCCATCTCCTCTGCAGTTCTCTGTATTTTCTCACCAAGACAACCCAGATGACACATGAACCTCACTTCCAATGGCTGAGTATCATTAGACTTCCTTGCCATTCATCTAGCATTGGTTTTTAACATTTGTCCACTCCCTTTTCAAATACAACCTTAACGATTGTCTCGGAGGCCTCTCCCGGCTGATCTTTATTTAATTTTCCAGTCTACTGAGTTACTATGTAGAAGCTGTTTATGTCCCTTTGTTCCTCAAATATCCAACCACATCCCCGCTACATAACAAGCATATTCACTTTGCTTGGGCACTACACATCCGGATTGGATTAACTATTTTCCCCTCATTGCTCTCTCAGTTCAAATATAATTTTATCTTCCTTGCTGGTTGTCAAATTTAAATAAAATTTCTCTTTCTAGTGCATCTGTGATTTGATTATCTTATTTGTTTATTTACATAGTCATTTGTCAGCAGGCTCCAACGCTGGAAGTAACTTCCTTTCAACCAGAAGCCTTTCTGTTTTACCAAAACAAGTTCGTTCCTGAAATCACACTGTCCTTTCGGTCAGTGCTCAATATGTTTTTGATGGATAACTAAACTCCACATACAAAGTAATTTCCACATATATTTGGGGTGATTGTGAAAAGCAGATATTAATTCTGAATGACAATATTGGAGAAGAGTTGAACTTGAGATGAACTTTTGCTAAGCCATAGCATCAGACTCCTGGGAAAGAGGGCAGGACATTCTATATTATTTGCAAGGTCATAAAGTCAGGAGTGAGCATCCTATTTGTCATTTGTAAATGTCATTCAAGACAGAGACATCCTGAATAATAGATCATTCATGAAAAATTCTGTCCTTTCTAGAATGATTCAATTCATTCTGATATTCAGTGCAGGTATTCAGAGGTAAATATTCAAGAATTTTTAATGTTAACTGTAAAGAATACTCACTTCTTATCCTATATCTCTGTCCTAAATTTTACATTTTAAGTCAGGTACCATATGGAATGATCTTTTCATGTGTTACACTGAGACCATTAAAATAATTCATTGTAAGATGGAATATATAACCACACAATGGTATCTCACTATACGATCTTTAGAGACTGAAAATTATGCATTCATTATCAAGTAAAGATTAATTTTTAGAAGCATATTGATCTTTAGAATTCACATGATTGTTATGGATAACATTGTGTTACTAATGGTTATCTGAGTCATTCGCAATCAATCGGATTATTTGTTAAAGTTTAATGAATTGGGCAACACTATCCCAGTCACTCAGTGGAGTGCACTTGTATAATTGAAATCGTTTCTCTCTTCATATAAAATTTATCATCCCAGGTCTCCAAGCACCCTTTGAAAGTTCAAATGAGGCACAAATTACGCTTCCCTCACTAGGGTTCTGATGTGTCTGCATTCATTAATTATATGCTCTTTTTGGAGAGGAGAACTCCGTATGTTTTTATTCCATTAAAAGGTTATACAGTTTTATGTTTAGAGCATGTGAACTGCTTTTCCTTCTACCTTTCATTACTGAGTTACTGTGACTCACTGTGTCTGAATGTAGGGCTCCATTAAGATAATATCCACGTGTAACTGTGTGCTACTTTCTGCTGCTTCCGCTCTCATACCTCAGGTTCTCAGCATCCTACTAATTCCTTTAATCTTCCCACGCCAGACAAACAAGGAAAGTTGTCAGTGACACCTGTGCGTCAGTAAGCATGGAAACGCAGCTAGATTTCATGACTTTCCCCTCTCAGAAAAAAGTTGTATTTCCAGAAGATGGATGAGTGTGTCTGCCTAAGAAATCATCTTTTTTGCTCCTACCATGCAACTTAATATTTATCAAAGCAAATCAAGTCTAAATAATTTATAAAATCAATATAATTGGTTTTATTTAGACATAGAAGCACGGAGGGAAGAAATAATAAAAAGGGTGATGATTAGCCTCTGGTGAATTAAAAAAAATCTAGGTTATTAGAATGCACAGGTTATAGAACTGGAAATATCTAGAGTCAATGGTGATTCTCAGTTTTAATGAGCAATTTAATGATCTGACCCAGGTTATGAGAAAGAGAGACTTGCTTGAGGTCTGTCGTTTATCATTCTTTGATTCTCTTCACATGTTTGTGATGTCTTTTGTATTTCAGATGTGCATTTTAGTAATTCTCTGTTGTTGGTTTTTACACTTGGACTGGTTTCTAGTGACTTGTGTTTCTTAATGTCCACATGTAGCTCTCTCCTTAGGAACATTTGCTGGAGGACTCTGCGAACCATTGTTCTGACTGTCCATTCCACTGACAAGCCAGACCTGGCTCTGGCTTCACCTTTGCCATCTCTTATTACCCTTTTCTTATGGCATCATGTTCTACTCCTTTGTGCTGCTGGAGTTTCTTGGAAAGTTCTTGGAGGTGAGGAATGGATAGCATAATTCAAGTCCAACCACTCCGGATGCTAAAGGAACTAAATGAATATATGATACCTTGTCCTAACACATATTTAGATTATGTCTCCTATGCTTAAATGATGACGTTTAACTTGAAAAGGGATGATAGATCAACCTATTTTGTGCTTAAGTCTCCCCTAAATGTGCTCTCATTCAAGACTTTTTTCTGGAGGGGAGGTTGTTGTTATATGTTAACTACTATGTGAAAATTAAAAACAGTAGCTATCAAATTAATTAAAATTTGAAGTCATTGACCTGGGTCTAAATTATTGATTCTGTTATTTACCCATTTAAATGAGATTTGGGTAAAACTACCTAAATTCTTTTATTATTTTTCATGGAAATATTATCCATTGATACTACTCCTTGAACTGTTTTGTTTTTTTGAGACAGAGTTTCTCTGTGTAGCCGTGACTGTCCTGGAATTCACTCTATAGACTAGGTTGACCTCGAACTCACAGAGATCTATCTTCCTTTGCATCTGCCTCCCGAGGGCTGGAATTAAAGGCATGTGTCAACACTGCCTGGCTTGTTCCTTGAACTGTTGCAAGTGTATAAAAGTTCATGGTGCATCATAATCTGTCCTAGAGTTTTTTTTTTTTTTTTTGTATTTCTTAAGGCTAGATATATTACTTAACAGACATAAAATATATTATGCCCAACCTATGGCTTATCCACAGAAGTATTTAAATGTGGTATTCAAAGCTTATCAGATAGTTTTGTTACATTGCAAATATAAATGAAACTTGATAGTGTTTATTTTTAATATGCTTTGACAGACTTGCATGAATCTTTTAGAGTACTCTTGAAGTATGTCATGCTTTATTTTGCTTTGCATATATTCTTTTG
The DNA here is from genome assembly GCA_963919715.1 of Microtus obscurus. Taxonomy (NCBI): domain Eukaryota; kingdom Metazoa; phylum Chordata; class Mammalia; order Rodentia; family Cricetidae; genus Microtus; species Microtus obscurus. The sequence goes on from CAWTZC010002528.1 coordinate 19,580,424, forward strand.
AAGTTAGAATTTGCCAAGGCCTTGGCAGTGGGGCTAGTCACTTCCATTTTGTATTTCATATTGTTCTGCAAGGTCGTTTGCTGTTTGTTTTCAAACAAACTCTTATTAACACCTTTGAGGTAGTCCTGGGTTGTACAACAATACTAACCAACCATGAGCAAGTGAGGGAACGAAGGAGTAAGTCAGCACGCAGCATTCCTTCACAGTTTCTGCTTCCTGTTCCCGCTCTGCATCCCTTCTGCACATCGCTGGGTGAGGGATGGTGCCACGGAAATCTAAGTCACACGAGCTAGTTCCTCCTCAAGTTGCTTTTCATTAGAGTGTTTATCACAACTCAATGAAACTAGATCAGCCTCCCAAGTGTGGTGTCAGGATTCCTACGTTAGTTGCCGTCTTTTCTCGGGACCAAATATTCAAACGTCTGAGGTGATGGGGAACGAACCACTGCACACATGCACACAAAATAAATAAATAGCAAGAAAGATGTAATAAAAATGTTATCTCTAAAATACTAAAAAATATCATGCTAGGTTACTATTGAATTTATGTGAGCGCATAACACTTTTGTAGAGAAGTGTTCATAATTTTTATTATATCCCTGTCACTCATCCCTAGGAGTGGAGTTTTGAAATGAAAAATGGAAACCCGGGATTCATTGCAAACCCCATTCTTTTGGTGTTGGATTGGCTCTGTACCAGGTGTGTTTCGACAGGCTCTGCCTCATCGCTTCCTTCCCTCCACTGATATTGTTTGAAATCCACTCTAAAGAACACAAGTTTATCTCATTGGCCACACCCTGATTGTGGAAGCTCCGGCTAAGGATTCCAGGCAACAGAAACAACACTGGAAGCCAAGGGTTAATAGTAAGCTAGAAATGGTGAGGCCAATGGGCACGCATCACTTAAAAACTCGTATTTCATTTCTAGTATGAAAACTGAGTTTTTAGAAGAAATATGGATGTCAATCCTAATCAGAAATGTAAGAATTTTTGTCACACTTTTTTCAGTTATCTTCTGTGATAAACCCCCTAGTCAATCAGGGAGTCTACACTGAATTTTAAAATGATTTTAATGCTCAAATAGAACATAACCTTTAAAATAAGCAGATTACCCAGTAGATTATATGGACTAAGGTATATCCCAGGAAGAAACATAAATTCATGTTATTCCTCATAATTGCATTTAAAAATTAAGAAACGAAATGTCATTGAATATATGCATCTGTGTATAAAGGCTGTTTAGGGGGTCACTGTTTTCTAACAATTTGATTATTTAAAACTCCCAATGGAGGCTATTGATTATTTTTAAAAAAATTGGAACATTTACGAAGATAATTGTACGTGAACCTCTATTTTTCAGTATCAGAACTGGAAAAAGCTGAGAGAAAAGGGAAAAACCTGAGCGGGGAAACATAGCAAAGGCTTGACAATGCCTTCAAGATGCTTCTCTCTGCGCTGGAGTCTGCCGTGAGCCGTGGGGAGATGTTTCTAGTGGATCTCGTTGCCGCCATGGCTTTGTTGCTATCACAGATCTTGGAGGTGGAGCACATCAGGTATAGTTTTCATTCTTGCACTCGGTCCTGGCAGGATATTTTTGTGAGACACTCACAAACTATGAAAACTCTTTTCTTTGAGTGGGTTTCAAAAGTACGAAGGCAAAAATGAATAAGTTTCAACATCCTGAGGTTTTGTCTTAGTGATGTCTCTTCTGTCTTCTCTCTCTCTCTCTCTCTCTCTCTCTCTCTCTCTCTCTATCTCTATCTCTCTCTCTCTGTGTGTGTGTGTGTGTGTGTGTGTGTGTGTGCACTGAACCTACAGCCATCCATCCAAGAGTTCATGAATAGTTTAACAAAGAAAGGGCAGAGCTATTGAGTACTCCAGGCTCATTAATTGTGTACTCGCCAGGAGGATCTGACTTTAAATCATTAATGCAGGCAACATTTCTCTTTAGAGCCATCAATGTGATTCTGCCGCATGAAAAAATGGAATAATGATGGATTTGTTTTTCTTTTTTCTTTTCCTTTTTATTGGAACTTCAGAGACACAGGTATTTTATATGCACTCTTAGAAGGGGGGACTAAGTAAAAGGCCGTAAATGTTTTGAGGATGTCATAGTTGCCTTACTGGCAAAGAGCTGGCATCTGTAGAAATACTGATTTAAACTTTGATAACACAGGGCATTTTTCAAGTTTCAACATGTTTTATGTTACTTAGTAGACAGTTACATGATACACCAAATTCATAATTTTTAATAATATGAAGCTTTGTTTTTGAAATTTTGAACAGTATAGCTGTGTAGAAAAGTGTTAGCTATTTAAATGATGATAGATTAATTATTTTAACTTGCTTTTAAGAAATAATATGGTATTTACTTAACTCTTTGCATTCTAGGTGGATGTTTCCAATGTTGTTTACGGCACTGGGTATGATATAACGATCTCTTCGATTTCGGCTACAACATACAGCTCGCCTGTGAGCAGAACAGCAGCAACAAATGTGACAAGTAGGTCCATGTTTTCAATTCCTTTCCACAGTGTGTTTGCTCATCCCAGCTCTGTTGGATAGAGCTGCTTACATGGGCAGCCTTTGCGTTTTCCGAACGAGATCAGTACAGAGTCATTAAAATCAAATGGGAAGTTGAGAAAATGTTTAGAACTTGCCTTCTCTGGGCTCTTTTGTTTCAATTACTTTCAAAGAGAAAAGGTGTCTTCTGTTGTATTTGCATGTGAAGTGTATCAGAACGACTGTTAACAGACATATTTGAATTATTAGAGCCAAAAAAACAAACTCACCATTCTGGTTAAGAAAAGATTATTCAGTTGTTAGGACTGTTTTTTCTTTTCTTAATTCTTGCAGGTAAACCTTGTATTAACAAATTCTTTCAAAAAAATGACTCGTCAAAAGTATATTTAGCTTGCAGTGTTTGGTAGCATTTCATTTTCGACATTTTTACAAAAGAATGTTTGTAGTATTACCTCAAAGAATTTATTTCTTAGCCTTTCTTTTTAAAGCAAAACATTCATAAGGAGAAGACATTCATACTGGTTTCTGGGAACTTCAAAAGTTTATGTTTATAAATATATTTTTTACTCTTTTTGGTGTAAATAGATAACTTAATAATGTATGTTTAAAATAATAGAACCAGGCCCTCCAGGCTTCCTTGCTGGGGAAAGAGTTGGATCTGCTGGGATTCTTCTTTCCTGGAATACCCCACCCAACCCGAACGGAAGGATCCTATCTTATGTTGTTAAATACAAGGAAGTGTGTCCATGGATGCAGACGGCATACACCCGAGCCAGAGCAAAGCCGGACAGTTTGGAGGTTCTGCTCACTAACCTTAACCCTGGAACAACATATGAGATTAAGGTAAATATCGTGTGAGTGGATACTAAGTGTTAAATAGTAAACCCACGAGACAAGTGCAAGAGCGTCTGTCCACCTTGTACATCTGCTGGGCAAATACACGGAGTCACTGAAAAGGTAATGACCAGCTGGCTACCTGTGCTCAACAACCAACTGCAAATGTAAAACCTGCTGAGGTAATTGTAATCTTTCTTCATCTCTACCTTCATGAATATTTACATATTAATCCGTTTTGAAAGCTTTAGCTTAATATCTCCTAGGGAAAGCAAATTAAATTTAAATTAAGTACTTTAGGTTTCCAAATGAAAATACTATGTTCTATTTGTTTATTATTTTATTTTTATTTCTTGCTGTGCAAGGAAGGAACAAACCCCATGCATGTCAGACAAATGCTCAATCACCAATCCACATGCCCAACCTGAAATACAGTTCTTTCTTTTCAATCAGGCTTACGTTTCGTGTTTGTGTTTTCTTCTAACCCCGTTGAACTTGAATGTGCTTTTGGATGATGGATTGAAAACAATTGAAGATACAGTTTTACTAAAAATAATGAGTTCAATTCTCTTTCACTCAAGAAGTTTTATTGAGCTCTCACTCCCTTTTGCCTTTCTAAAATTGTCTGATACTTTGCAACATTAAAGCTTCGTGATTTAATGTTTGATTTGAATACTAAATAAATATGAGCTTACACAAAGCAGTACTATATTAGATTAAATAGAAATGTTTGCAATTAGGGATTGCTGTGGCATTTGCGGATGAGAAAGTAAAGAACAGAGGCATCTGCTTGGCTCCTTGCTATTTTTAACTTAATATACACACCTTGTCTTCTTTTTGAACACATTAATATTTAATATTTATTTATTGTGTTGTATGGGGTGTGTGTTCCAGGGGATGTGCATGTCATGGTACAAGTGAACCATGTGTTGAGGCCAAAGGACAATTGGCGAGAGTTGATTCTTTCCTTCTACCTCTGGATCCTTGAGCTCTGACACAGGTTGTCAGGCTTGGTGGCAAAAATCCTTACCTTTTGAGCTACCTCACCAGCCCCGACATGCTTCTCTTCTTGGGGTTGCAAAGAAAAATGAGTACAGAAAAGAAAACTGTGTAAGAGTTGAGTGTGTGGCCTTACAAGCTGTGGCAGCCTTCCTTGATGATAAAACACAACAGAAAAGACACTGTAAGAATGGGTTTTGAAATCTGAAAGTTGCAAAATGTATTTTCGAGAAACATATGCATATTTAGGTTAATGAGCACACACCACATACACTTCTGCGTGTAATCAGTAAATAATAAATTTAACGGCATGTAAGAAATCATTGTTGAGGGCAAGATGGTTGGCCCAGGCTAGTTCTGCTTAGATCTATTTTTATGACTTTGTACTTGATTTCTCTGAATTCTCTCATTTCAGTGTGATTAAGAAGCCAGTAGTCTATGTTTCATCTCACACTTCATAAATCACTGTTGTGACATTTGCTCTCTTCAAATAAATGCTAGCCACTGGTAAATTCCAAAGGGAATTTGGCATGGTACATTTGATATCTTCAGTATAAGTAACACCTATGGGGAAAAAGTCTGTAAAGTTTTCTCTGTATATTATTTCAGTGAGTCTCAGAAAGACCCGGTGACATAGGTAAATTATTATGCCCAGTAAACTATGAGAAAAACATATGTCTCTAACAGAGTTAAGCAAATTACCTAAAGTTCCCCATCTGGCAAGCAGAAGAACTACACAAGATTGTTCCCTTCCACTCATGGCTTAGGAGTCTCCCTGCCATTTTCAGTGTCTTTTCTCATCTATTTCACTAAATCATGGAAGTAAAAAATAGTTTGGGTCTCTGTTAAATTTTGACTTTGTACTCTATGTTGTTAATTAAGCCGACTTATTTATTTATTGCTGATACCTTTCTGTGAGTACTCATATGCCCCATTGTACAGTGTGAGCCTTAATGTCTGATTCCATATGGGTAGTCCGTCTCATATATGTATTTGTAGTGGGTAAAGATTGGCTTTGGAAAAAATATTTCAACTGGGTTAATGTTCTACCATTATGTCTTTTATGAACACAGCTAAGCCTTCTGACTTCTCCCTCATCCACTTCTTTTCATGTGAAGCATGTTGGCCAGACTAGTTCTTCATTTGGATATATGAACCCTCCCCCACCCCACATTTCCCACCCATGTCTGTAGTAAGAGGAGCGGCCTGGCTGTGCCCCTGTACCCGGCCGCCCGCATGGCCCAGCTTAAGCCCTGAAATAATTACACACAGGCTGTATTCTTTTAATCACTGCCTGGCCCATTATTGGCTAGCTCTTACATATCGACCTAACCCATTTCTGATAATCTGTGTAGCACCCCAAGGTGTGCTTACCGGGGAGATTCTAGCCTGCATCTGCAGGGACTGGGAACATCATGGCGACTCCTTCTCCGCTTCTCTTTCCCAGAATCCTCTTCTGTCTACTCCGCCTACCTAATTTTCTGTCCTATGAGGGCCCAGGCAGTTTCTTTATTAGTTAGCCAATGAAAGCAACAGATAAGATACAAGACCCACCTCCATCACATGTCGCTTTTTATTTTGGGAATATGGTTAAGAATTCCTTTAGAGCTTACATTGTGGGGAAGTGAACGCTGTATCACTTCAGAATCTGTGTATTTAGGAAGAATCTGAATCTCAAACCCTTAATCTGTTTCAGGTTGCTGCCGAAAACAGTGCTGGCATCGGAGTGTTTAGTGATCCATTTCTTTTCCAAACTGCAGAAAGCGGTAATTTTACTAAATTATTAATTCTAAATTAATTTAATCATGAGTTCTTATCATTTAAAAAATGGAATGCAATGAAAATATTATGCAACATGGCCCTATCAGGCCAAGCCAGTTTCTTTCTTCATTAACCAATAAAAGCAACGTATGTGCAGAAGGACTTCCTACGTCAATGTATGGCTTTGCTGGTGCATGCAATCAAGAAGCAGAATCTTTAGAGAAGGACACTTCAACTACAGAGAGGACAATTAATTCTTAAACACAATGAAACCTCAAAAAAGTACATCAGAAATGTTTCACTGAGGCAAAATAATGTTAAAACAAGTTAATATAAACATCCTCCAGGGAAGATTTTTTTTTTTGTTTTTCGTTTTTGTTTTTTGTTGTTGTTGTTTTTTTTTTTAAACCAGATTTGGCAGATTGGTATTTGATTAATGTTTATTACTTACATTTTGGAAACAAAGTTTCAGATCTTAATAAAGGTGCAGTTACCTTACAAATGCCACTTCTTTGCATTTTCTCATTTCTTTACGGCCCAGTTGGAAATATTTCAGTTTGTGTACAATTTTTTATTAACATATAAATATTTCAAGAATATTCAGATAATATATAACTACAATGAGAGAATTTTAATGATTAATATTCACGAAAAACCTTAATATTACAGTTGCACAATATAATGCCTTTAACAATCTCTGCTTCTTTGTTTTATTGTATTTTGTATATCTCTAAAAATTGAACATTAAATGCTTAACAAACTTCTTAAATTTCAACTCCATTTCATTAATTCTCCTTAAGGAGCTTTCTACTTATTATTTTTTCTCTTAGAAATTATTCTCAATAGCTGGTAATTTATTTTTGTCATTAAAATGCAGTCAGCTTAGAATTTCTTCATTCTATTTGTCTAACTTGTTTTGAATTTCAGGACCCAACTTCTTGCATGATTTACACAGCCTTCTTTTACAAATCAGATTTTGGCATTTTTTGATACAGTGAAAACCTAAACCCTAGCATTTGGCAGTCACCATTATTATTAGATAGAGTCTTATCCCAAGCATTATTGTTTTATTCTATAATTTGAAAGACCTTGATTATTTATTTGCATACAAACTAATGTACACAGTTTCTTTTCTCTCTAATATCATATAGCTGCCACAGAAACTAAGTATTCAGATTATCATTATAGATAATTACTAATTGATAGTAAGACATTTGGAGGAAAGGTTGATTTTGAGGGTATATTAAAACTCAAAAGAAAAAATCATCAACTATTATTTGGATAGCTATCATTTAACACTAGACACTAAATATTTATGAACTTTTTAGATATGAATTTTGTGCATTTTGGTTACTTCTACATTACCTATATAATTTCAAAATATTTAATAAGTAAAATTTCAGCCCATACTTGTTGTATATTCACAAAAAGCTATTGATTGAATAGTTTGCAAGTGTATGTGAAATGCTTCATTGAATGAATGGATGTGCTAGACCAATAATTCTGAAATATGCAGATATGGCTCAAATACATTTTATAAAAAAATTTAAAATAAATATGTATTTAGGTAGAAAGAAGATTTTTATCAAGGTATTACATATTTAGTTTCAAATTATGTGGAAATTTAATGCTTTTAAAAAACATAAAGAACATTTTAAGTTTTACAATAGTTTCCCCTCTTCTCTTACCCCTGTGATATCCCCAGCTCCGGGTAAAGTGGTCAACCTCACAGTTGAAGCCCTCAACTATTCTGCAGTAAACTTGATTTGGTATTTACCTCGGCAACCAAATGGCAAAATCACCAGCTTCAAGATCAGTGTCAAACATGCCAGAAGCGGCATAGTGGTGAAGGATGTCTCCATCAAAGTGGAGGACATTTTGACTGGGAAATTGCCAGAATGTAATGTAAGTGTTCCTGCAGCATGTTTTCTCATGTCAAAATTTTTATTAAGCTTACATCTTCAAGATTTCATATTTTGCAAAATTATACTCTTAGGCCATAAGTGTCATGTTATGTGACACTGACTCTATTTTAGGGGTGTGCATTAAAGATTGGAAGATAACATCTACAAGGCCGATTTTAAAAGACTTCATTAATGGGACAGCATTTGGTTCCATAGTGTGTTGTAAGAGGCTGCTTGTTTGTTCCTGGCTGCTCAGACCTGAAATAATTACTCAGAAACTATATTAATTAAATCACTATTTGGCCTATTAGCTCTAATTTCTTGTTAGCTAGCTCTTACATTAATCCATTTCCATTATTTTATATTTTACCATGAGGCTCATAGCCTACGGGCAAGGTTCCATCTGGCAGCTCATGTCTTTTTACTGTGGCGGCTAAATGGCATCTCTCCACTCCTCCTTCCTTCTCCCAGCATTCAGTTTAATTTTCCCCACCTAGCTCTCCTCTGCCCTATCACAGACCAAGGCAGATTCTTTATTAATTAACCAATAAAAGCAACACATATACAGAAGGACTGCCTACACCAGTAGTGGAGAAAGGACAGATGGAGACAGGGTGTGTGTGGTGGGTGTTCCAATTGAGGTATGACAGTGTAGTTTCTGAGTAGAGCCCATCAGTCCATGTGTCATAGGAGAAGGTACCTATAGGGGAAGACAGTCAATGTTAGATTAAACTGGTGGGATGTTTAATTTGGTGGCAAATCTTTGTGAAAATATTGCCATTTTTCATCGATGCAAAATCTATGGAAATACTAAAGTAATGCTTTTCCCGAAATTATCTTTGGTATTTTTTATTGTGTTACCACTGATGGAAAAACAGCCAAGCAATAGTTGCTTTTTAAAAAATAGTTTAGTGAAGTTTCAAAATCTTTTGTTTCAAATTCCAATCTATTTTGAGTACACACAATGGGTGAACCCTAATATCTGAAAACATAACTTTTTTATTGTTTTTTTTATCATTTGAATACTTATGATTTAAAAACTGGTGGGAATAGTTAAAAATGGAGATTAAAATTTTCTTAGGTCTTTTGGTCTATTGACTTAGTATGAAATTTAAAAATTCTTAATGATAATTTAGCTGCTTCTTTGCCTTCATTTTATGCTACTTTAAATTCTACAGAGGATTTAGAGATGGATATAATACAATGGATATAATACAATGGATATAATAGATACATTCTGTTCTAATATTATAGACATCAGTGACCATAATTAAAATCTAGCAATTTTTTTTCTGAAACTCAATTTGTTAAATTTCTCATACACATTGAGAAATGATATTTATAGTACAAAGATAAAACTAAATGGGTGGTGCTCCTTATGTTTACCTAGACTTATCCTGTGGTTATTCCTCCTGCTCTTTCCTTTACTCACTAGGAGAACAGCGAGTCTTTTCTGTGGAGTACCACCAGCCCGTCTCCGACCCTCGGTAGAGTTACACCTCCTCTTCGGACTACACATCCATCCAGCACATTGGCCCGGAGTAAGATCAGCTCTGTGTGGAAAGAGCCTGTTAGTTTTGTGGTGACGCACCTGCGACCGTATACGACATATCTCTTTGAAGTTTCAGCTGTTACAACGGAAGCAGGGTATATTGATAGTACCATTGTTAGGACACCAGAATCAGGTACGATTTAATTTTGTTAGAAAAAGAGAAAGTGACCTGAAGTTATATATAGGATTAATCTTTCATTCTGTCCATAGATTTTTTTTAACTGTTAATCTTACTTTCTTTAAGGAACTCTTTCTCCCATATTAGATAATAGGCATCTACTGGGAATGTCTTCAGTGCTAAACAACATCTAAAAGGAAAAGAGGTTTGAAAGAGGGAATTCTTTAGTAGTGTTAATGACAACTATCAATCTATGCCCTCTGTAATTCTTCTTAATTGTCTTTTCTCTTCCAAAGCATCTTCCAGCAGAGCTAATCTTGATCAACATTTCAGTGTCAAATTATAACAGAGTTTGAATATATAACCGCACATATCTTTATGCACAGCATTTTTCTTGATTGAAAAATAGAGGCAGTAATTAGGCCCTTCTCTGTGTTGGGACTTTGGGGCTAAGTTAGACATCATAACTCTATTCATTTTGGAAAGTCATATTTATAGGTATGATTTATTTATGCATGTATTTATGTGGATACTGATAACAGTATCATAACAAGTAGTGTAGATATTATGAACATAATATGTACCTGATATTAACACAAAATATACATTACACATCTTAACACCAAATAGATGTCTGATAAGTATATTGTAACATAGCATCAGGCATCAGATATGATTAATAGTTTTGAGGATACCGGAAATTATTGGTAAGGCAATTTTTTCTTTTGGTTCAAAGGCATGTATGCCGGGTCCTATTATTTTCCTTTACCTGCTACTTTGAAATTATTATAGTCTCTATTTAAATAGCTATATTTGAATCACGAAAATCATATAAAATGAAATTTATTGGACAAGAATTTTGAGTAAATACTGGGAGTTTTTCATTAGAACAAAGATATATTCTGATGTGAAAAATAAAGGTCATTGGGCCTATGTTTGAGGGTTTTTTCTCCTTAACTTTTCTATTCTATCTGTATGTCCACAAGAAAGAGTTTCTCAAACCAAATATCCACATTGGTTGAAAGTATTTGTGTGTGTGTGTGTGTGTGTGTGTGTGTGTGTGTGTGTGTATGTGTGTGAGAGAGAGAGAGAGAGAGAGAGAGAGAGAGAGAGAGAGAAAGACAGAGACAGAGAGAGAAAGAGACAGAGAGAGATATTAATGATTAATGTATGTATTATATATGTTATATATGGATATGTATAACTAATATGCATGTGATTACATTGGGAGGGTATGACATTGGAAGGATTAGTTTACAGTATTTTAAGAATGAAGTACATTGCATCATCATATACATTTATTTAGACAATTGTGAGAAGAGGTAAATCTAATCATGTGTCTTTCTCAAATTCTTCATTTCTAGGCTTCTGTAATTTTCCTTCAAGTTTAACATACTTTGCTTTTAGTGTGTTTTTTTTTATACTTTGTATTGCACTATTTGTTTTTAACAGGGCATCTCTTTATCTTAAATAAATAAATATATAGTATATTTATTTTCTTTATGTTAATTTCAGTGCCTGAAGGACCACCACAAAACTGTATAACAGGCAATGTCACAGGAAAGGCCTTTTCCATTTCATGGGACCCACCGACTATTGTAACAGGGAAGTTTAGCTACAGAGTTGAACTATTTGGACCAACAGGTACGACTTAGTCCATTTTGCCTTTACACTTTAGAATAAAACCTATAAAACAATGGATCATTTCTATTTTTTTAAAAAAACACAAATTCTTGAAAGGACCCTAAATTGAAGTAAATAATTGAAAATTAATGAGGAAATCAAGTCCTTTAGATCTTCTGTTGAAAACCACAAATGCATAAAAGGAGACTAAAATGCTGTTCATGTTCTCAACGGGGAAGAAAGAACTAGAGAAGGACTCTCAGGAAAATTTTAGACATGACCTACACCTTCAAGCATTTGATGCAGATATTGACTTATATTTAAAAGAACATTAATTTTAGACTATGACTAATCAGGTTTCCATGTATAACAGGCATTTACTTCTAATCACCGGAGCTCTCTGGATATTCTACAGGGAATTCCTGTATTCTGTGCAGTGTTATTGTGACCCTAAATCTGCTGTGAAAAGGTTTTCAAAGTGATATTGGTGGTTTTAAATGGCAACAAATTCTCCACCTTTAAACAAGTGGGACTTGAGTGTCATCTTGTCAGAGGAACTAGAGGAATTCAGATATACTACAGGCAGTAAATTAAACATTAATTTTTACAGAATATGTGATCTCGTAGTTTCTGTGAAAGTTGAACTCTGGCAGTGATGAAATAACATAAACTCTCACACTGTTGTTTATTTCAAGCACTAAAAAAGCCTTAAAGTTGCAAATTCTTTCCTTGTGCAATGTCTGTGGTAGGCAATGAGTGAGTAGACTTATTTCTAAGTAACTTCTGAAAATCTAATACATGAAGTTTATAGAAGTAAAAGAAAGCTCATTTCCTATAATTGACCCCAGTGTGCTCACATGCGCATGTGTGTGCCCCCCCCCCCCACACAGAGTCCATAGGTACCCACTCACACACATCTTTTCTATTTGGTATTTTTTCAGCTCTTGAATGGCATATACATTCTTTTAATCAGAAGTTTGAATGTTGAAAAATTCAAAGGAGGAGGAAGTAGGCATGAGAATAAGCAGAGTTGACAAATTTAGTTTTATTGGGAATAAATATTGTTGGGTTGCTAAAAATGAGAAACAAAAGGAAAATTGACATAAGAGAGCTGAGAGCCGAGAATTAAGGTGTTTCTGATGGTAGAGGTAAGATCTCCTTAAATACAGGGATTGAACTAAGATACAAATATGGCTTGTCTATAGAAGTGGATCGTAGCATTCCTAATACTGCAATCTTCTAAAAGGGTTCCTCAAGTTGTGGTGACAATTAGTTTCTTTGCTACTTTCTAATTGCACTTTTGCTACTGTTATGAATCATAATGTAAATAATTTTGGAGATTAAAAATACTTGCCAAAGGTGATGTTGACCCACAGGTTGAGAACCGTTGGTTTGTAGTAAGGCAGAGTATGGTGGGAGGGAAGGGGTTGTTGGTGGGATTGTGCAGACATTTTCTTATTGATTTAAATATTTCAACGTAATTGGAACAAGACCTCTACCTGAGACTGAAGAGGAGACAGGAGGTTTTGGAGGTCTGAAGAGAAAGCATAAAACAATCATTGAGAAGGCAAGACCATTTGCCTATGGAAGTTGAGAAAATGCAAGGCACCATTTTAGGAATTATTTGGAACATGGTCAAGGTCCACATCATGGAAGTTGGAATGGGTTTGTGCTTTTTTCTCCCTCCTTCAGCAAGAGCAACTGAAGAGCACTGAAGTTTTATGTGAGGCAATTGTTAATGACAATGATATTGAGTGGCGTGGGCATCAGGGATGAGGGTCCAAATGAAGTAATAGCATAGCCAATGTAAGATTCTTGAATGGGAGCTTTAGTGAAATTAATGTTTCCTCATTAATTTAATGAATAAGTGGAGTTCAGGTAGAATAATATGGCAGGAGATAATTGCGTGAAAATGAGATAATACATCTTTTGTAGGTACTGATGATATGTATGATCAGAAAATTACTTAAGGCTTTATAATTTAATGCTTATCTCTCAGGATAATAAAATCAGTACACACTGAAATGGTAGTGTAGAGTTATACACCATGAGCAGAATGAAAGTGAATGGCCCAAGCTCAACATGGATATCATGTTGACATGGGTTTGAGAACTGTGGACTTCCTATAAAGAGGCAGGGCAATAGTGCTCTTTGACCCTCCTGTTTCTCCTCTAAGCTCTGAGATCTTGAATTATATCACACACCATCATGCTCACCATCATTATATGCTGGGGACCTAACCCAGAGCTTTGAGTGTGTTAGGCAAACAGTATCCTAAATGAACTATGTTTCTAGCCACTGTTTTCCATTTAAGTATATTAAAAAGGAAAATAGAAACTCAACAGAACTCTTTAACATAAGAAAATTATGTTAAGCACTGGAATATCTTATGTTGTTTCTACTGTTCAAATTTGCACAGAACTAAACCAAATATTTAAAATATATTCACTCATAATAATAAGATTTTAGTTTAGTAGTCTGGTTATTGTCCTTGCTTTTACACATTATATGAAATGATTACATATTTATAAAAATAACCCATTGGTCTGGTCTGCTTTGTGCAGGGCGGATTTTGGATAATAGCACGAAAGACCTCAGATTTGCATTTACGCACCTGACACCATTTACAATGTATGATGTCTATGTTGCTGCAGAAACCAGTGCAGGGGTGGGACCCAAGTCAAATCTTTCAGTATTTACCCCTCCAGACGGTAAGAACTTTCTCTCATGCAGAGTTAATGCCATCATTTTTCAAATACTTGTGAATTTTATTGAACTGGTAAAACAATTTTAGAAGGAATTTCGTTTATGTCTACTTAAATCCCACAATTTTTCCTTGTTAAATTGCTGCCTACCTTGTTGTGAATTTGTGTTCTCTAGAATACTAAAACTTCAGCCTGCTTCGTAGAGAAAAAAGACCCAGCAACAAGGACTGGAGAAGACTGTGTGCACTGAAGGTGACAAGGAGTCAAAACGACTTTTTACAAACACTAGAAGTCATAAATTAATCTCACTCTTTTAATATTGCTTAGTGGCAGTATTAGGCAGACATGGAATGTGTTTTCTCACAAAAGCCATTTCCAAAGGCATTCCTATATTCCTATCACCCAAAACAATGTATTTTGATAATCAAAGGGTTTTCTGAACTAGTGGGAACAAAATACAAAGTTTTCAGAGTTTACAGAAATTATGAAAAAAACCTATCTCGAGAAATTATCATATGTGTGCTTATTAAGCATCAATATATTGGGTGAAATCTATTGTTCTAGTATTATTTTTATATTGTTATAAAGAACCAATTTTATGGTTCATCCTTAACTTGCTCAATGGCTTCATTTCTGCTTAGATACAATTATTGGTATGAAGGCAAATGTGGTTCAGAATAAATTAACACTTAAAAATTTGCAGTTTGTGTAGTAGCTAACATACAGTAACTGGCAATACACACACACACACACACGCACACACGCACTCACTTGCCTACACAATTGAACTGGGCATGTCTTCACCGTTCTTGCTCATGGATTAGACCATTAGAGGGCAGCAAGTGTCAGGAAATTCTAATCATCTGTCTCTTTTTAAAGAAAAAAAATTTAACCTTAATATGATCTGTTTGTTGAATAATGTAAAAGAATATAGTATTTATTGACTTAAGATTAAAATCTATGTGTATGTTATACATTTGTATAGGTGAATATGAAGATTAAAATGTGAATGTATAGTCACGAGGAAAAAGGTGTCATTCGTTGATGTTGAGACTTTAAGGTTTTGTCCCATCCAAAGAGCCTTCGCTTTGTATGGTTTTCCTAAAGTTTTCTCTAATTCAATCCAAACAGGACTCTTCAGCATTTCTCAGAAAGTCAAGAGAAACACAGTGGAGATTTTTCTCAAATTCATTTAACCGACTAATTTTTTCTTTCATTAAACATTTAGTGTGTGTGTGTGTATTGCATACCTCTATGCCAAGGGGCATGTGTTAAGATAATCAGGGAACAGCTTTCTGGTGTTGACTGTGGTTCTTTTTTTTTTTTTTTACCTTTTGTGTCCAGGGTCAAACCTGGGTGATCCTGTTTACCTGCTTGTGCTCAGTGGTAGTGTTCATATTTAGCAAGTGTTAGGAACTTAGGATCAATCTTCAAAATGGAAATAATCAAAGCAAGACAAATTTTAAAACCCAACAAAATCATTACTTTTTATCATTAATCTTGATCTCCGGCATTTGATCAAGATAAGGAATTATTTAAACAAGATAATACATTGCCACAGACAAGGCTACCTTGCCTGAATTTGATTTCACTTAAAATTTCATTCCCTCTATTTATACGTGTTTTCTTCGCAAAATGCACAGAATCCTGAGGACCCTCATTCAGAATTTTCACATGGACCGTGTTTCACACTGAATTATCTTGAACGGACGACTCTTTTGTTGAGTATGAAAAGCAATTGGTCCTGAATTTCATCTTACCATCTCCAATAGCTTCCTATCTTAGAGTCTGCATCCTGGAGACACTTAGGGGGTTCTCCACTGGCTACAGCAATACCTACGAAGGCTGGAAAGGTGTGGATCTTACCTGTCCAAGCCTGCCTTCCTTTGTGGGGATCCATGACCATTCAGCTTCAGGAAGTTTTAGTGGGCTTTAGAAACTGTAAAGTGTTTTCGGTTACTGACGTTAGTTAATCCTCCTCGCAATAATGAAATTGTGCCATAAAAGAATTCTGAAGCTACATGAGGCGACCTAATACCTCACTGCACTAGCTACAGTCAAGAAAATTAAGATCCGAATCTTATTCTGTACCATTTATTGTTATAACAAGGTTTGCTGTATTTTAATTAGCATTATTTATTCACTGCCCCATATCTTAAAGTACTCAATTTTCTGCTTTAATTAGAATAATTAGAACTAGCTTACTTCTCCTATATAGGATTCTGACTAGCATCCAGAAATTCATAGGCAAATGCTGAGTTGACTATTTATAGAGAATGGCATGTGCTACCACAGGGCGACCAAGTTCATTAACACCAAGTCACTTAAGATCCATAGTCTATTTGGTTATCAGAGAAAGGATGCTACTTTTATAGTAGCTCTCCAGTATCTTTCCCTAATGTTTTTATGCGCACATCCCTTACTATTTTACTGAGCACGTATCTCCTTAGGCATGAAGAGAGATGACAGAGGAGGGAATTGTAATTTAATACTGCCCAATGTCCCAAATATCACACAATTGTTGGGAAACAACAGAATCCCATCACTTCGTGTTTTTTCATGAATCTTTAGATTTTAGTTTTAGTGTTTCCTCATAGTCTTTGAGTAGAAGTTTAATCTAGCTGAATTAAATTATGGAGAAAGGTTACTTTCATGTATTTTCTTTGCTTCAATATCATTGCCCTATTTCATTTCTTCTAGTAGGAGAAAGGAGCTTTCCATCTAAAAATTTGAAATTTACCAGAATTGATGTGCATTAGTTTTGTTTCTGTTCTACTTCTCATTTTTCATAAGACTTCAAATGTGTTGTGTTGAGAATGACTCATTCTCTGGGGCTAACACCTTCAGAATTGATTTTGCACTGTGAATAATTGCCCTGTGTGCTTGGTTTTCTTTAATTTTGTATCGATATTAAAGGGATCAACCTAATCCACGCTTCTCTGGTTTCTCCATAAGAGCATGTGGGATACCAGATAAGTGTCTTTCTAAAGAGAAAACAGAACTGTCTGCTCCACTTCCTTCATCAACTACATTTTTTATGGTCGGTAAAACGAATGTAGCATCTTAATCTTCATTTGAATTACAATCGTCAGCATTAGTGTCATGATGTAATTTTTAGTTTTGTGGATAAATATGTGTAAATGGGAATATAGTAAAAATACATAAAATTTATTTATTAATTGGGCTCACATGCTAATAGTTATAGTAGACGTGTATTTTTCTATGATATTGATATTTTCGATGTGTTCCTACTAAGCTTTCATGAAGAAGAAAGGACAATTCATTTATTTCTCAACTAGAAGACTTATTGTCTGGTTAAATAAAAAGTTTAGTTATGAGTTATACGTTAAAATTTAAATTTATTTGAAAAATGACTGTTTTCTTCTGTGATCTATATTACACAATGCTGTTTAAGGTCTTTGCTACACAGCAGCTCCATAAAAGGGTGTGAAAGAAAGGAATAAAGAGGTTTGCTGTTTCTGTTGCTTTGCGACCTTACAGTAACTTGAGAAAATTTTCTGCTCTTGGATAACACAGAGGGGTAAACACAGTGATAGCAACATAGCTAGAAACAATGCTTGCAGCGGAATAGAGCTTTCTTTTACTTAATTTGATAATAAAAATAAAACAATCTATTGGAAGCACTGGAAAGTTTGTTCTTTCTTTACTTTCATTGGAAGTTCTGTGCATCCAGCTGAGATACTCAAGCTCAAGTTGTCAGGCTCAGAGGCAAGCACTTTCCTGAGCATCTTGCCAGTCTGGAGATTATTTTAGTGATGCAGTCTGATCAAATGGTATGACATTTTGTTTTGGGGAAATGATTTCATGTGACCCTGTTGCTCATATTTTGAGAGGAATGTACATAAAGCTAGTTTTAAATTTCCGTGCATTTAAGGAATCTTTTGCCACACTTAACTTTTTAATATGTTAGTAATTATTCTAGTCAATTTCCCCAGAGCTATTTATATATCTAATATTATGGGCTAAGGATTTAGGGAATATTTTGCATTGGAAACTGTATTTTCTCTTTTTAATTCTATTTCAAAATACTTTTTAGTTCCAGGTGCAGTGTTCGATTTACAAATCACAGAGGTAGAAGCCACAGAAATAAGAATTACTTGGTGGAAACCTCGACAACCGAATGGAATCATCAACCAATACCGTGTGAGGGTATCAGTCCAGGAGACAGGAGTCGTTTTGGAAAACACACTACTCACAGGACAAGATGAGGTACTGCACTTTCATTTCCCACTTTGCCAAGGCAAAATATTGGTTGGTTCTGTTGGTTCTCGTCCTGATGACTTGGTGGATTTGCCAACCTTCTACATAAAAACTTGACAAACTTGCTAGACCAGGAAGTAAAATACATTGAGATATTAACTAGATCGTAGTCTATTTTAGGTCATGTCAGTTAGTGTCACTAGGTTCTTTCATATGACAAATGTTCATGGAGCCATCACACAGAACTAAAGCTATTTCTATATGTGGGTTTTATTACTCTAATCTGGTTAATGACTGGCTTGGAGACAATGATTGTGATGCCAATGCTCTCTCGGTGGCTTATAACTTAGAACAGTTGCCAAGAAAGAAAAAAGAAAGGAAAAAGCAAAAGACTATTGTCCACAAGTGATTCTGTCCTTTTGAACCTAGGAAGCTAGCTAACAGCCTCAGCGTTACCTTTTATTAGTGAAAACATGTAACTAAATACAAAGAAAGCCAAGTGCTCCATTCAACATGAGAGGCTTCAGGCTTCTTAATACATTGCATTTCAGCACAGTGGCTGCCTTATTTTCTTCTCTTGTTGGTAGGAAGTGCAGGTGGCTGACGTGTGGCACTGTCTACTCTCCAGTCCAGCCAGCCACTCACCTGTGAGAACCCTTGAAGTCCCCAGACTTCTCATAACCTCCTCGGGCACGCTAAGGCTAAGTGTACTTAGAAACAGAGTAGCAATCAGTGGGCCATTAGAGATGTATGTGAGGCTTATTAAGAAATTGGCCTCTGCTGTTTTTAGTTCAGAATTTCTATTCTTATACTATAGTACCATTCTCTGTCTCCCCACTCCCTCTATTTCTGGTACCAGAAGACCTCCTTTAACTCTGGCATTGATTTCACTGCGGTCCTAATGCCATGTAGCTATTCATTTCTCACTCTAAGTTGTGACCCACCTCCATCCCCAGGTTAAACTTCAGTCGTATGTTGTGTTCTTTATTCTGTGTAATGGATCGCGAGTTATATGTTTTCTGATATTCTAGTTAGCGTCTCATCAAAGAGCAGAAGCTTAAACATTTGTTGCTGCTGAAGACATCTTAAAATAGATGTATGGTTTTCTTTGAACCAGGTGACACGTTTTCCAAGTTGGCTAATAGCATTTGTTGACTGGCCAGACACACCTGTTTTTCTCTCGAAGTTAAAAGGTCCCGAAAGGACCAGGTGGAGATTCTGCAACATAGTAGAAAGGATATTATTATTAGAGTTGTCCAATGTGCATTTAAATATGGACCTAGCTATTACACGTTAAAATGGTTAAGAGTGTAGGTGTAGAAGGCAAATGATTAGGGCTTAGTGCCTGGTTCTGCCAATACTGATGGCTTAATCCTGGGAAAAGAGGCTTAACTCTTATGACTTGAGATTTAAGTTAGGAATTACACGATTTCCTATAATAAAGGGTCAGTGATGAGGACTTCATGGCTGATGTCTATGTATCAAGAGCTTATCAATGCAGCTGACATTGTAGTAAATTCTGTGCTGATATTTATGACTTATTGGAATAAATCTTGGCATTAGAGCTTTCCCTCTACTGGACATTCAATTTCTCAACTCCTCTAAGGAAGAGTCACTCATTCTTATGTCTGTAAAGGGATAATTTCTTCTTACACCAAATTCATTTCAGGTGCTCTGCTTCCTCGTGTGAATGATTGCTGTGTTCACGTTAGAACATTCATATGGGTGGTAGATATAATAAAAAGGTCTTAACCAAGGTGCCTTGGGTCTTTGGCCTGTCTCTGCTATGCTTTACACTGTTGTTTTTTAAAAATATTTTTTGGCTCTTTTTGCAACTATGGGTTCTATATATTTCAATAAATTCAGAATATGCATGGATGAATGAGATACATATTTTATTTTTTTAAAAAGAAAACAAACTATCTGTTTTCATTTTACATACCAATTCCAATTCCCACTTCCTCCCCACCTCCATCCACTCCTCAGAGAGGGTAAGGCACATTGCTTTGGGGAATGTCCAAGGCCTCATCTAGGCTGAGCAAGGTATCCATCCAAAGATAATGGGTTCCCAGAAAGCCAGTACAAGTGGTAGGAATAAATCCTAATGTCCCTGCCAGTGGCCCCTCAGTCTGCTCCAGCCATACAACTGCCACCCAGATTCAGAGGATCTACTTTGGTCCCCTGTTGGTTCCTTCCCTGTCTTGCTGGAGTTGGTGAGCTCCCATTAGCTCAGATAAACTGTTTCAGTGGGTGTCCCCATCATGGTTATGATCTCTTTGCTCATATTCTTACTCCTTGCCCTCTTCAGCTGGACTGTGGGAGCTCAGCTCAGTGGTCTGCTGCTAGTCTCTGCCTTTGTTTTCAACAGTTGCTGGATAAAGGTTCTATGATGACATTTAAAATATTCATCAATCTAGCCAGGCGGTGGTGGCACACACCTTTAATTCCAGCACTCAGGAGGCAGAGACAAGTAGATCTCTGAGTTCAAGGCCAGCCTGGTCTTCAAGAGTTAGTTCCAGGACAGATTCCAAAGCTACAGAGAAACCATGTCTCTACAAAGCCCTCATCTTAAGGGGGAGAGGCAGGGAGGGGATCAGATAAAAATGTAGAGCTCAATAAAAATCAATAAAAGAAAAGAAAAAAAAGCCCCCATCTCCATGCTCCCAGTTTTGTCGGGCAGTCTTGTCTATTTTCCATTTCCAAGTAGATCTATATATGTTTTTCTTAGGGTTCAGCTTCTTACTTAGCTTCTCTCGGGTCATGGACTACAGACTCATTCATTATCCTTTGCTTTACAGCTAGTATCCACTTATTAGTGAGTACATACTGTGTTCATCTTTCTGGGCATGGGTTACCAAATGAGATACTTTGATTCTTCAGCTGTTTGGGGCTGAAATATTTGGTTGGTGATGTTTACTAAGGCTCCCTGCTCCCTGCTCTCCTTTTAGACTTGTATTTCTGATAGTGACCTTTGGGGATTTGAAACCATGAAAATACAATCTAACCTACACTGTTATCACTCGTCTTACTAATTTGATCACATGACCATAGAAGGGAGCTGAAATTTCACTAGAGTGACCAAGTGACATCTCGTGGGCAGAAACGTTCAGCATTTTATTTGCCTTATGGTATCTTAAGATGCTATTCTGAATATTAATACAATTAATACATAAGGCTTTAACTTTTTATTGTGGATGGACAGTTTTTTTATGCAACAGCTTCCCTTTCTCATTAGTTCTCATTTCCAGATCATTTCTACTGAGTCCCTCTCCTGTGTGCATTGTGTAGTGTGACAGTGATCCTTTCCCCTAACTCAGCATAGTGTTCTATAGTGAGTTAAGCTAGATCCGTGCCAAGCAGAACTAATTTCTCCATTAGTGCGAATTTCTCCTATTAAAAGAAAGATTAAAATTAAATTTTTGTAAGCTTTATTCTTTTGGGACTGAAGCCTGAAGATCATTGTTGTCATCCCTCTATGAAATGATATCTAGTTGAATATCATATTTTGATATTGCCAGAGGCAATTTTATCTAGTAGCCATCAACTTGGCTCGTAGCATCATAGACTTCAGAGATCAATATTGATGGTTTTTTTCACCCTACACCTTTCTCAAGTACATCAATGTCTTCACCTGGTGAACCCGAGGAAAGGGCCTGGTTAGTCGGTCCAGAGGAGGCTGAGTAGTTAGGAATGCCTTAGCGAGAGTATATTCAACACAGATGGAGCAAAACCTGACTAAAGCCTGAAATATTTGCTCACCCAGGTAATGCCAAGAGTCAGCATCCTTTAGGATGCTTTCAAGCATGTTAACTATAAACTTTCCTTTTACTTTTTGCTTTTGAGAGCAACACAAATGATATATTGAAATAGGAGTATCTTTTAAGAATAAGTCAGACATCCCACGAATTCGATTCAGCACTACTCCACTGAGTTTGAGCTGATAGAAATCCCACTTGTTGCAATGAAGGTTACTACATGTAAAATCAAGTTGGTTTATTCAGGTGGATTAGGAATTTAACTCTGCAGACTTCTAGCTCTTGCACATAAATTCCAAGGATTCCTCTGTAACATATGCTAGGCCTTTCATGGTGATGAATTGTGACATTCCCTAATTCAGTGGTTTTCAACTAGGAGCAACTTTGCTTTTTTTTTTTTTAATGTAGGGTAACCTCTAAAGACATTGTCTTTATGACAACTGGAGATATACTTTTAAGGGATATGGGCCAGTGATGCCACTACACATCCTGTAGTGCTCAGGATGGTAAGACCAGTAACAAATTTACTTAATGTGGAAAGTCAACAAGTCAATAGCTATCATGTTCAGTCATTTGCACTCAGTAGGTGTCAAAATTGTCAGCGTTGCAGTGGGCTTTCCTTTTCCAGTCTAGTTGCTTTAGTTCTACCTCTTTCCCTCTGCCTCTTGACATTCTTCTTAAAGTTTAAACCCATATAGTCATATTTTGCTATTAAAATTCACTCTTTTCTCACTGGAAAAGCCTAACAACTAACCTAATGCCATTTTGAAAGAGACAATATGCGAGAACTATTCTCAGCATGGGACAATCCATGATCATCTGCAATACTCTTGGCTTGATAGGAAACTAGAGTTCAATTCATTGCCCTGGTTTGAGATGGGCACTTTTCCAATGAGATTTAGAATCGGGGTGAGATTCGGAGTCAAAAGCATTCAAGTCAACTCTGATGTCAAAATGGCAGTTTGTCAACAGGTCTGTTCAACTTAGTTAATTGTCGGAATGCTATGGTTGCCTCGCCAAGATTTATTTGACATGTGGTTGAAACTATCGAGAGATTTAATGCAAAAATCACTGTTTAAGGAGAAGCTCCTTGTGCTACCTCATGATGTCATCCCCAGAGCTTTGTATATGGGAGATTTTCAAAGAGCAAATGATTGATAGTGGGAGCAGCTGTGTGGTTCCAGCAGCACCTATTGGCTGGAATACCAGAATGTTTCTGAATTATATCTTTGTGATTCATGTCCTTCCCCATTTCCCTATGGAGTCAGAGCTCAAA
The DNA here is from genome assembly GCA_963919715.1 of Microtus obscurus. Classification (NCBI taxonomy): domain Eukaryota; kingdom Metazoa; phylum Chordata; class Mammalia; order Rodentia; family Cricetidae; genus Microtus; species Microtus obscurus. The sequence continues at coordinate 19,603,693 of CAWTZC010002528.1, forward strand.
TGAGTTGTAAGAAGATAGAAAAGCTTTACTTTGTCCTACCGCAGATTCTCTTTCCTAGGTTCTTTATACTATTATGAATGATGGCCTTCCGGGCATCCTCTATCTTTTCCCAAAATGTTTTCCTGGCCAAGATTAAGAATGATTTTTGTGTGTGTGTGTGTGTGTATGTGTGTATCCCTCTCTGTGTGTGCATGTGCATATGTGTGTGTGAGAATGTATGCACATGCCCCGTGTGAGTCTTCCCATGTGTGCTCACTTAAAGGCTTGTATCGGGATGTATTTCCCTATTGCTTCATTTAGTTCTAAAAACACTTTTATTAATTCTTAGAGATTTTCAATGTGTTCTGATCATATTCACTCCAACTCCTTCTCTTTATTCCTCCAAGTTTCACCCCCACCTCCCTACCATGCCCAATGTCATGTCTATAATTTAATTATTTATATTTAATAACCCATTGACTCCAGTTTGTGCTGTCCATATATTTCAGATGTAATGATATCTACTGGAGTGTTGTCGACCTACCAGGGGTCCAATCCTTAAATTGTCTCTCTCCTGTTAGAGCCATCACTCTGGTTTTTGAGACATGGTCTCTCCCAGAACCAGAACTCATAATTTTGGCCATGATGGCTGGTCAGTAGACATACTACATCCACCTGTCTATTATGATTCTTATGTTTAGCATGTGCACATGAGAATGCATGCTCTCATGTGTATGGGAGCATGTTTATGTTCACAAGCTTGTTGAGGTCCAAGGTTGATGGGTGGTATTCCCCTCAATCTCTTTCACTCTTTTAGTTGAGATAGGATCTTTTTAAAAGAGCCCAGTGGCTGCTCAGAAAGATTGTCTAGTGTGGCAGCTTGTCATGAGGACTTCCTTTCTCAGCATTCTGAGTGCTGAGTCTGCAAGCGGGCTACCATGCTGCCTGGCATTTGTGCAGCTGCTGGAGGGATCTGAACTCAGGTTCTCAAGATTATGCAGTAAGCATTTGTAGGCAGAAACTGCTCGTTCGTTTCCCGGGCACCCAGACCCAAAATAATCACGCAGAAACTATATTAATTACAATAATGTTTGGCCAATAGCTTAAGCATATTTTCAGCTAGCTTTTTCATCTTAAATTAACTCATCTCTACCACAAGGCTCGTGGTTTACCAGCAAGGTTCTGGGGCATGTCTGTCTTCTTTGGCAGCTATGTGGCGTCTCCCAGACTCTCTCTTCATCTCTGTTTGGATTTTCCACCTGGCTTTACTCTGTTAAGCCACTGGCTGAAAGTAGCTTCTTTATTAACCAACGGCAATAAAACATATTCCTAGCATACAGAGGGGAACCCCACATCAAGGATTTCACTGCTTTGGTCATCTTCCTAGCTTCTGGGTGATTTTATTTTAGTAATGTTATTTTGGAGTCTAGGAGTTTTCTTAAATCATTTCCCCATTTTTTTAATCTCACAGAAAAAATGGCATTTAAATAACATGTTTTGTAGATATTTCAATTAATTGAACTATTTTAAGAATTTTTCACCTTCTGAGTTTTTTCTCTTGAGCATCTATTATTACTATAACTTTGAAAACACTGAACATATCAGTGCTAACAAGGATAGGAATGTCTAGTATTAGCTCCAGCAGTAATGACAACCCAAAAGTATGTAAGGTAACTATGAATTAGGTGTCCCAGAACATAGGAATAATCAGAACATACATAATTAATTGATTATTAATTTAAAAAGTATCAGAGTGTTTAGTTTGTAAGAAACAGAATACATTCTTTTAAAGGGGGTTTTAGAAGTGGGATTGGAAGCAAAAGAGACATTTTTTTTCTCTGTATGGTAAGACTCCATCAACCCACTACCTACATTCAGCAGCTAGCATCGTTCTGAATGCTCACTCCCTCAGCTGGCTCCCATTGTTGCGGTAATGGATGGACTTAAAAATGCTTGCTATGGATCTTTCGAGAATCGGCATTTTCATCCATTTAATTATCGCATGGTTGTAACTAGGAAAACTCCTGATATTGTCTTGGCATCATTTAATCTACATTACAATCAATTGTTTCCGTTTATCTTAAATGCCTATGTTGACCAGTATGCTCAGATTAGAATCCAAAGTCCACACGTTGCTGTGATTCATAACCTCCTTGCAAGAATACATTTTAAATTAGTGGTTAATGTTCATTTCAAAGTAAACATTCTATCCTTGAATTTGACTAGAACCTTTCATCCATTCTACTGTGGTTAGTTATAGTGGTTTGGGAACCACAAAGGAAGTGACATCAAACAATCCCTGTCCTTACCTTCACTACATAAATCTGTTATCTGCTTCTGATCTTTTCACTTCAGTGTCTGTTACCATGATAGATTTGACATATATGGATTACACTGTAGAATATAAGAACAAGGACAGTTACTGGGAATATATCTTAGAACCATGGCCAGGTGTGCTGTGAACACTGCTTCAAACCTATGCATTAAAAGTTCCTATTTGTCTGTAATTCATTTGGTTAAAGAGAGATTCTGATATCACTAGTATTGATAGTAAGCAGACATCCAATCACTCATAAGTAGTATACAAATGAGGATGCTTAGATAAGGAAAAACACATTTAATAATATGCTCAAAATACTATTTGTAGATGAGAAGTAAATTATTTATGTTACAAAACCTTAGCATGAAAATATCTAATTATACCATGCAGAAAAACAACACATGTTTGAAACTTATACCTCCTTTCCTTTCAAAATACAGAATCAATCTAATAACAACTAGAGTGATCAAATTATGTTACCATGGTGCAGGGATTTAGTTGCGAACAAAATCTTGGAAAGTAAAGAACACAATACTTATAGAAACATTATTTTCTTTCAAGATGCATAATTCCAAAGTGACCAAATTTTATGTCATGAAGCATTGAGTTGTTTGTAAATGCCAACTTTTTATTACAGTATATAAACAACCCCATGTCTCCAGAGATGATGAACCTAGTGGAACCAATGATAGGATTTTACGAGGGTTCTGCCGAGATGTCTTCAGACCTGCACTCTTTAGCTTCCTTCATATATAACAGCCCCCCATACAGTGACTTTCCTGGCAGGATGAGAGCTGAAGACCAGAGTTCACCAGTTGGTAGGTAAAAATTTAATTCTTTCTGAAGCCATTGAAACCAATAGCGAACAGAGGTATGAACCTGAGCTTAGAGTTCAACCATGTTATTAATGATCCATGGATTGGAGTCAGATATTTCTTTTTAACTGTCGGATAGCCTCACGAAACAAATGGAAATGCCACCCAAGTAGTGCCTGGCCCTCTCTAACCCATTTGACCTTCTTCCTAGAGAAAGTAGCACCCCAGAGTCTCGAGCCAAGCTGCATAGACAATCAGTTATTACAGTTGCCAAAGCAGGTGTGATGGGGAGGGATTAATATATCTTCAAATCATTTACAGGCTCCACATTCTCTGCAGCTTTTGACAAATAGGTTTTCAAATGTCACTAAAGGCAAATAGGTCAGAAAGTTACAACTCCAGTGCACGGTGTGATAAACAGGTGTAGGTGTCCCTGGGATGTGGTGATGTCATTACCGTACACACTTGCTCTTTGGGGGTCAGGGAGGCTTATTGTTTCTAAAAGGAGAGTGTAATATATGGCAAATTGAAGGTACGTGATTAGATAATACAGGACCACCCTGCTTCTTATGTTTTTATAAAATTTTTGGTAGGAATAGTGTGCTATTTCACTGCCGTTTCTATGATCTGGTATTTGCCTCATTCCAAAACGAAAGTTTTTTTTTGGCATTCCATTTATGATAGAATTTGTAAAAGAAAATAACATTTCAATCAATACGTCTTTCTTTTATGGATTTATGTTTCTTGTGCAGAGCCAATTGGGGCAATACTAAGAACTAAAAGACTCACAGGTTCTAGTATAGCTGTTTCCTTATATATATATATTTCAAATTTCGTAGTTCCTAATTAAAAAACATATGCAAAATTTAAAAATAAACATCTTAGACGTTTTTGTAGGCACATGCATGTTTCAGTTAAGTGTTAAGCAAGAATGCTTGCTGTAAGCAATCACTGGGACTAGCAAATGCATGATGAATTTTGACTCCGAATAAAACTTCCATTTCTTGAAGTCTACAATTAAAGTTTAGTGTCGATTTATCATGTTACCTTCTTATATTACTTCCTAGTGTTTGCTTTCAGGAACGAAAACCTCAGCCAGTCTTTCCTGGAAAGTTATATATTTTTTCTTAAAACACTGCTATCATGTTCTAAAACATTATACAGCAACTTACAAGTCTATATGATGAACACAAGATTTTTATAGATAGTGGAGAGTCTTTAGAATTCATAAAATGTTAACATTTATTATGTATTGTTTGTCTACTGTTCTCTATATGAGAGAGTACGAAGATATTAATATGTCTTATTGGGTTTCATTTTGATTGTAGAGCCAAATGTTTTTTTTTCTTGTTTATTTCAAGTAGACACCACCAAGAATCAGTACATAACTGACATCACCGCTGAACAGCTGTCTTATGTTATCAGGAGGCTTGTACCATACACCGAGCACACGATTAGTGTATCTGCTTTCACCATCATGGGCGAAGGACCACCAACAGTTATCACGGTTAGGACACGTGAACAAGGTACAAACACCTTTCCTTTGAAACAAATAGTTGCAAATATTATTCGTGTTAATAATTCTTTGACTTCTTCATTCCTATTAACTGTTCATTCTTCTTTTCAAGTGCCAAGCTCCATCCAAACTATAAACTATAAAAACATTAGTTCTTCATCTATCTTGCTGTATTGGGATCCTCCAGAATACCCCAATGGGAAAATCACTCATTATACAATCTATGCCATGGAACTGGATACACACAGAGCTTTCCAGATGACTACTGTAGATACCAGCTTTCTCATCGCAGGTAGAAGGAAATGTCGTGTTTCTTTTTGCACTCCTCCTCCTCTGATAGAAATGTGCACTAATATGCCTCTTAAATGCTGCAGTATGCATTCCAGATTCTGTTGACATGTGCTTCTTGGATATCTTAGAAACATTTATGGCAATAATGATACAACCTATTTCTTCAACTACATCTACCCTCAAAATATAAAAAAGGATATCATCACCACTTTCACAGAAATACACATAACCTAAGAAATATTGCACTTAGGGTATGGAAATTATTCATTACTGAGGACTTGAACAAATGGACTCACATGAAAATAAGCCGAAACAACTCAGTTGACAGGGGGTGTTTGACAATTATCTTTGCTGTGTGCCAAAAATTCTTTTTTCTCCAGCTTTAAGTTACTGATTTAACATTACAGGAAAGATCTCTGATATCGTCTGCACGGAAAACCTTGAAGCCCAAGGAATTTGGGGACAAGAAGTATATGGAAGCTGACTGAGAGAAATAGTCTTTCTAATAAATAATCCACATTAGCCCCTGGTAAAGGACACTAAAATATTATATTTTGAAGGTTTTAAATAGTTATTCTTCTGCCCTTTAGGGTTAAAGAAATATACAAGATACAAAATGAGAGTGGCTGCTTCAACTCAGGTTGGGGAAGGTTCTTTGTCAGAAGAAAATGACATCTTTGTAAGAACTCCAGAAGATGGTAAGAATGTAGAGTGTATTTTTAATTAAGAAAGGAAGGAAGGAACAAAGGGAAGGAGGGAGGGAAGAAGGAAGGAAGGAAAGAAGGAAAGAAGGAAGGAGGGAGGGAGGAAGGGAAGGAGAAGGGAAAGGAAGGGAAGGGAAGGAAAGGGTATTATTCTCTTGAATAATAAACCTCTACCTCATGGAAAATTCAGTGTCTAAAACAATAAGGATGAAAAATTACATGTTTTAACCCTTTTGTTCTATCCCTCCCAGTCCCTGAATCCTCACCTCAAGAAGTCAAAGTAACCGATGTGTCTCCCAGTGAAATGAGGTTGAACTGGTCTCCACCTGAAAAACCTAACGGGATTATCATTGCCTATGAGGTGCTTTACAGAGATGCAGACAGTTTGTTTGTCAAGAACAGCTCCACAACAAACATAGTTTTAAGTGACCTAAAACCTTACACCCTCTATAATATTTCTGTCCGGTCATATACCAGACTTGGCCATGGCAATCAGTCATCCTCATCCCTCTCTGTGCGGACATCAGAGACTGGTAAGTGTTTTGTTTGCTTGCTTAATAATTAATTCTCACTTATGTAGTAAACACAGCTCTCAATTTCCTTGCTGTCTGTATTTTTATGAGCCAAAAATTCTCATTGTTATATTTTGTATTAAAGAAATTTATTCATTTTTTTTCTGGAAAAAATGTAGGGAAACGTCTTAGCTGTTTTAAAATTTATAAGCTAATTTTCTATATAAATGATCTTTTAATAAAAAGCAGTGAATTGTTTAAACAAAAGGCAATTAGAAAATACCAAAGACTCACACATGTTTCTACAGACTTTAGGCTGAGTAGCTTCTTGCTTTCACCTTAGATAAACTCAGTGGCACACTCAGGAGACTAGATTTCTGTATTCTAAGAGGGATATAAAGGTAGCAATGTAAAGATGGTGCACAAATCTTATGACAAGACAGTTCTTAGGGAGCAGGCTAAGTTCAGCCTGTGTTTTAATAATGAGAGTAGAAAGGGAAGAAGGATTCTGTAGAGGGTGGCGAATAGGCAGGCAGAGGTGTGTGTGTGGGGGGGGCGGGTAAGGGGATATCTCAGCTAACCAAATTAACACAAGCAAAAAGTCATTTGTATCTCAGTTTCAGCGGTGCATGAGCAATTAGCACAAAATAAATATTTTGCCTGATAATTTTGGTTTATTGTTTCCGTTGTGATATGGACACATATTGACACGATTGCTACTAGGACAAGTCTGCAATGTAGGCTAAGTGAGATCTAGTTGGAAAGTTACTGCATCATCTACATGTTTAAATCAATAAACTTATACTGACTGGCTTCTGTCTGACCTTCATAAAGTTCTCATTTGGGAGGTCACAAAGAGCCAAATACCGGCAAACCCATTTAGGTTGGCCAGATACAAATGTGAAGTTTTGTCCTTGGTTTTGAAGATCTAAAAATCTAGCAAGACAGTATACCCACACTGAGCGTGATCTCTTGAGGTTGTTTCACAGATTCAATATAATGAGGTATCACAACATTGTGGATACCATTGCAGAAGTAAGAGTGACAAAGAAGTCCTTTGTAGCATCAAGAACTGTCACACCCTTGAACAAAACATTATTGATATCAAATTACATATTGCCATGAATCTTGAATATTGAATTCCCTTTATGAATATTGAGGCTAGAAGCAGACTTTTCTTTAGAAGGACAATTGTTTCTTTGGGACTCAGTTTATTTACGTTGAGCCAAATATTTTTTTCTGAATGCCTGTTATGCGTCACAGTTTCTGCTCATGGCCTTCAAGAAAGTTATCGTTCTAATTCTAGAGTAGAGTGCAGCACTATGTTATTGATTTTCATCATGAAGAACTGGGGCTCCCAGAGGGTCATTTGTTCGGCAAACAAATACAATGTTCCACAACCTAATTTGCATATAGCAGGGTGGAAAGAAATGGTTGCCCTTCCTTCCAAGGTTCATATTAATTGGTGGAAATTTAATTGCTTAAGGCTAGCCAGCTGGCAAGTGATGAAGCATCAAGAACTTGGAATTGAAGCCAACCCCATTAGTCATATAAAGCCCATTTTGCTCTCAAAGCACACGCTGGAAAAGAAATTATAAAATGTACAGAGCATCTCTCAGTTCACAGTGGTGGTTGCCTATCTGAGCTTCGCATGGCACTAGGAAGAAAAATGATCAAGTTTCATTCTATTGCGATGTTTGAAGAAGTGGGATGCTTATAAGATATTTGACTTCTTATGTGGCATACCACGGACACCACAGTTTAATAATGATTTATAAAAATGTTTCCTGAACATTGCAGACATGTGACATTTTACTTTATATTGGTAAAAGGACACTGATTTCCTTTTCATTATTTGTCTTGTGAGCTTATTTGTAATGCAAGAAGAAGTGAATATTAGAATTTAACTTGAGATGTAATTTCAAATGAGAATTTTAGTTCCAGGCACTATAGAAGAAAACATGTTGAACTTTTATAGACAAAGTGAGGTGGGACTATTTTAATAAAATGACCAATAAATCACAGCAGATGAGGCAAAGCTCAGGCTTGATGGTAGGGTCTCCTGGGCCCCATTTCAGGGTTCATTTATTAGGCTCCCAATCGAGCTATGAAACAACAACGTGGATGGGAAACCTACCCCTGAGCTTCCTGGCCCACCTGTTCTGGTGGGTCACACAGGGCTGGCTTGACAGTCTGCCGAGAAGCAGGAGGCCCGCTCATGGAGGATCGTGTTTAATGCTGGAGAGGCCCACTTCCCTGTGGAAGTAGTCTCAAGGCCTCCTGCACAGTCTCCACGTGTATAGAAGAGGGCAGCAGCGGGATTGACTCCGGTGAGATTTCCTGGCTCCCTTTGAGCTACTAATTTGGCTCCTTTGGCAGAAGGAAAAGGAGGGATTCTGAAGGATTCTAAGATATCACCTGAAGATGAATGAGCTCAAAATAGCTGTCCATTTCTCAATTTAATAATAGTATTAAACATAGATCTTTTATAAAAGACTCACTTTCAGTTAAGCTTCATGTACTGTTATTGTGGTGAAAACTTATTGATATGATAATGCTGCTAATAATAAAATACAAATAAAATAAAAGAATTAGGGGCTGCAGAGATAGTTCGGCTATTAGAGTACTGCCTGATCTTTCAAAGGTCCTGAGTTCAATTTTTAGCAACCCTATGGTGGCTCACAACCACCTGTAATGAGATCTCGTGCCCTCTTCTGCAGACATACATGCAGGCACAACACTGTATAATAATAAATAAATAAATCTTAAAAAAGAAAAAAAGTAAGAAAATTAATTATCTGTTCAGGATCCTTATCATATTTAGAGAACTTGAGTTGATTTATGTTCAAAAGTAACAGGATTCCTGTAGGGGCGATCAATTCAGGCTGATTTTGGGTTCACGGGAGTGAATGAGTTTGAGTGTGTGTAGGTGTGCTTTTGGTACAGAATGGCAATTTACAAATAAGATTAGTTTTCTTATACCCAGTGTACAGTAATCGACAGAATAACAAGAATCATTAAGAATGGTTCCTTTGGTGACATAGACAGAATCTCTTTCCTTCTTATCCCATAACTTTCTCTATGGTCATCTTTTAAGTAAATATTTTTTAACTTCTCTGATTTGGGGAAATAACCACTAAACAATTTGACACAGATGTATACTAAAACAGTGAACATAACTCTATGAAATTTTTTGCATTAATGTATTAATATCATCTTTAAGTTTGTTGATGTACTTCACAATTTTATATGCCAAGCATACTGTCTTACAGCATCTTTGTAGTAACATCCTTTACTGTAATCATGAATCAAATTATAGCTTTTGTTTTTAGATCTTGAATAGAATCAGTTTATTCCAATAGTTAAGTGTCATTGTGCGATTGCTACCATTGGGAGTACTCAGAATGCTAGCTGAGAAAATTATCAGTGTATCTTCACTCTCCAAAATCAGTGAGTCATTGCTCTGCCTGAAGACTCAGCTCTGGCTATCTCCTAAGGATAAATGAATAAAATATAAAGGCTGTCATGCTGAGCTCAGGGATATATTTTTGTCCTGATTGCTGAGAGTAGGCAAGCAACGCCAGAGGGACACCTTTGCAAAATTTCTTTCAAAGTCATAAGTTATACTACATTAAAGTCTTATTTCCACAGCATTCTAAATAACTTTTCTCCTCCTCATAATTAGAGGACTTTTTCACTTTCTTAAAATGGAAGGTGAAATGATGTATTTATGTTTTAACTAAAATTATTGCTTTAAAAAGCAATATTTTTAGTTAAAACATAATTACTTTGGGACCAGGCTCTGCAAATTTGCATATTGATTGGTGGCTGCTTTCTGTAGTAGTCTCAATCTGCTTCAAAGAGAAATTTCCTTGATGAGAGGTCAAGGCTACACTTATCTGTGGGCATACGGACAAACGTTTATAGTTTGTTGGTAGGGAATATATCAGGCATGGTATCCCTCCTGTTGAGTGGGTTTTAAGTCCATTTAGAGTGTTGTTGGTTACCACCAAGGTATTTGTGCCACTATTGCATCGGTAAGGTTATTGCGCTGTGACGATTGTTAATATACTTCATAGGCATTATAGTTGGGTAGGACTGTTGTTGTTTCTGGCCTTTACAAGGTGTTTTCTGGGCCCAGTTCCAGTTAAATACATGTACAACCCCCCGTCCAAACACGTACCTAAGGCACAGGGAACACTGTTGATATTGTCAGAGTCAGAGAATCAGGAAGTTTACTATGAGATTGTATCTCCTTGTAATACCAGAAATTATACCCTAAAGCCTCATCAACATGACTTCCCAGTACCAATATGCGTGGAGAAATCCTATGAGGCCTCAACCCTACCTAAAGAACTACAGTATACCAAGGAAAGCTGGGAGTTGTTAAGGTAGTCTTCTATAGGAAGGACCTCACCGGTTTGTTGTCCAGTGCAAAATGGTCAGTCCTAAAAATATGCGTACAGATAGCATTAAATGGACTGAACAGGCTAGGAATATATATATATATATATGTGTGAAACACATATATGTATGTATGGAATACATACATGTATATATGTAATACATACATGTATATATGTATACAACATTATTATATATTCATGTGATATATTATATATTCATATATTAATCATACAGCCACCACACCTTCCTAAGAATGAGAAAGGGCAACAAAAACAATAGGTAAAATCTACCTAACAAAGACAAAACCAGCTATAAGAACCTAGAATTGCAATCTCCCCAAACCAGATGGTTAGAGGCCGCCATAAAAACACAATCACTAACAGAGTAGAGTTAGGCAGGGAAAACTAAACCGAATGTTGGAAGAAAAAAGGCGGAGTCATGAAGCTGACAGATTAGAAAGACGCAAGCCGGTAGCTGGAATTTTGCCGGTAGGCCACGAGCCTTGTGGTAAAATCTAAAATAATAGAAATGGGTTAATTCTAGATGTAAGAGCTAGCTAGAAGTATGCTTAAGTGATTGGCCAAGCAGTGATTTAATTAATACAGTTTCTGAGTGATTACTTTGGTTCTGGGCAGCTGGGAACAAACAAGCGGCCTCCTACTACAGCTGAGTTGTGATTATAGTAGCTGCTGGGAACTAGCCTCACTGTAGGGAAATTAGGGCCCACCAAAGACAATGGACAATGGGAACTTGATGAAAGGGAAAGAATTTTTTGAATTGGGATTACAAGACTGGAAAGGTAGGAGATAGATAAATGGAAGAACAATCGCTATTATTGGTAATCACCAAGTCTCAGGTGTGGCTATAAAAGCCAGGTTTAAGATGAAGTAGAAGAAAACATTGCCAGAGTTAAAGAGATCAAGGGATGCTAAGTTCAGGGGCTTACATGTATCATTTGTGTGGCTGTTGATCTCTCTAAACGTGGCAGAGAAAAAGCTAGTTTCCTGGGCTATACAAGTCATTAAGATTCTTGGAGAAGTCATTTAGAAAAATGGCGCAGCCTATTTAAGGAATGTGATTAAGGAATGAATTGATGCCTGATGGGATGGGATCATAAAGGATCTGTGATTCTTCAGGAAGAAGAAAGTAGAAAATGTTTATACACAGAAGAGGGGAGACATAAATATATCTTCCTAGGTCTTAGGCCCTAGTGTTACCGGGATTATGAAGGAAAAGCAAGTCCAGTTCCTGAAACCCCTTGGGCTCATGTTCTTGGTCAATTCCGATTTTCACTCAGCGACTGAGGGTAACAGAAGCAGTTAAAGCAGCTGTTGAGGATTTCTGTCACTGCTGCACATGCTTGGAATGGAACTAAAGATTTAGAGTTCTTAGGAAGGGAAAATAGGTTTATATTGCTAGACATTGCTACTGATAGCTATGTATTAAATTATTATTTTTTATCAATGCTTTGCATTCTTGCATCAGGTTTTCTCCTAATGCCTTAACTGTAATAAGGACATGGAATCTATGCTTGCAGGGGTTTCTGAATTTTATTAGTTTACTCTGCTTGTAAGTAGGAATTTTGTCTATATATTTAGAATACCAATAATAAAAGATTAAATTCCTTTCTTCAGAGAGGGGAAAAAATCTCATAATAGGACCGTAAAATGCAATAATGTTCAGAATCTTAATTTACGTTGGTGGATTGCTCCCTTGAACAGTCATTATTGTCACTGCTGTGTGAGGGAACTGTTATCTTACCACTGTGAGCTTTCCTCTCTTCCTTTCAAAATGTACCCATCTGTGGCAAGACAATGTTCCTTTTATGAGGGGCAAGGAGACCACATGTCTGTGAATATAGAAAACCAGTCTTATATTTAGGAATACCTTATATTCTTAGGGGATGCTTTTATTCTCAAGTTATATTACTCAGCCTCAGATTCAAGACTATTTCTTTTATTTTTTTCTTTTCTTTCTTTGAATTTTTTATTTAATTAATTAAAAAGTTTCATTTATTATACATACTGGCCACAGTCTCCCTTCCTTATTTTCCTCCCATTCCCTTCCCCCTGCTTCTCCTCGCTACTCTTTCCCACCATCCGCTACTCCTCCATCTTGGTTCAGAAATGGAGGCAGGCCTTCCATGGAGTCAATAATGCATTGCACTTCAAGTTTAGGCAGGGCCAAGCTTACCCTCCAAGGCTGGGCAAGGCAACTTAGCACAGGGAATAGGTTTACAAAAGTCAGCTCAAGCTTCAGGGACAGGTCCTGATCCCATTGCTAGCGGCCCCACGAACAAATCAAGCTACATAACTGTCACCGAAATGCAGGGGGACCTAGGTCATCCTCATGTAGGCTCCCTCGCTGTCAGTACAGGGTCCTTGAGCTCCCACTAGTTTGGGTCAGCTGTCTCTGTGGGTTCCTCTGTCATGACCTTGACCAACTCCCCCTCCTCCCTCACTTCAGCAGGAGTCCTGGAGCTTGGCCCAGGGCTTGGCTGTGGATCTCTGCATCTGTTTCCATCAGTTACTGGATGCAGACTCTCTGATGACAATTAGGGTAGTCACCAATCTGATTACAGAAAATGGCCAGTTTAGGGATGCTCTCCAGAACCTGAAAACAAAAATCAAGATCAAGACAGTTTCTTGCTTTTTCATTGATTCTGTTTTGGGCCAAACTAGCTTATTGATTTTTTGAAATGGTATCGTGGGTGAAAGCCAAAATCATTAAAAAACTGTTTTTGCTTCTCCTTCTTGCATCAGTGTTTAGCTTAGTACAGGTCAAAGTCTTTTAACACAAAAATTCTTACAGTCAATTTACTATTAAGTATTAGAACAACGTACTTAAATCAATTCCCTTTTAAAATATGGGGTTGTTGTCCCCCCACCACCAAGAAGTGACCCACCGAGTGGGAAACTGAACCAGAACATGGGTTTTAATTTAAAATGTAAGTTTTCTCCATTGATGTTTAAGCAGGAACCCAATTTTCTGCTTTTACCTCATATGTATTTGCACACATAGAAGATCTTGAAATTTTTTCCCTCATATTAAAATGACTCAAGTTATCTTGAGATTCAGTAGTGTATTCATGGTTTGAAAATAAAAATATCAATTAGAAAGTCCAGAATCATAGAGTGTTCTTTCCTTTGAAATGGCTTTTGGCCCTTTATAGCTGTTAGTTGCTATGGTTCCGGTACACCTCACTTTGTTTAAGAGGCACAGCACTGTGTGTCACTCTGGGTCTAATGTGTGTATTTAAATATCTTCTGGCAAGTGTGTAAAACTTTTAGTTGGGAAGCTTTAGGGTGCATTTGTTTTTATAAAAATTCTATCTTTGATTTCTCCTCCCCAGTTCCTGATAGTGCACCAGAAAATATTACCTACAAAAACATTTCCTCGCGAGAGATTGAGCTATCCTTCCTTCCTCCAAGCAGTCCAAATGGCATTATACAAAAGTACACAATTTACCTTCGGAGGAGTAATGGCAACGAGGCAAGAACTATAAATACGACCTCCCTGACTCAGAGCATTAGAGGTAAGATAAAATTATTCCGTTTTATATTTACCTTTATATTGACAGCATGGCCAGAAAATATTAACCTAAAATGTTAAAATAACTTAATTGCCATGATTTATATACTAGGAATAAGAATTCTTTTTTGGCAAAACAATGTGGGAATTTATGATAGTCGGTTGTGAAAACACTCTCTATCTGGTATTTTCTATAGTATCTTATATCTTGTGTTCATTAACAGAAGGGATTTTGGGTGGGCATGGTGTGTGTGTGTGTGTGTCACTGCACACACGTGGAGGTTAGAAGACTTTCCTGTGTGTTTGTGTTCATCTTCCTGTGAATTTCTGTGCATTCTCCCATGTGTACCTCCCATGTTACTGTGGGAACACAGGGGTTCCAGTTACACAGTTCTGCCCCTGGCTTTCCATGGATTCTGGAAATTTGAGCTAAGGTCCGCAGGATTGCACAGCTACTGCTCTACCCACTGAGCCATCTCCACAGCCCTATTTCAGTACTTTGAGCCTGCTAATCAATCCTAGTTTATTGGGCTTTCACTTTTGGAAGAGCACCGAATTGAGAGTCATTTCATTGTTTACCTACTGCACATCAAGCATATACTACTCTCTATGGCAGCGTATCTATTTTGTTTCTACTTAGGACTGAAGAAATACACCCACTATGTGATCGAGGTGTCTGCGAGTACACTCAAAGGTGAAGGAGTTCGGAGTAAGCCAGTAAGCATACTGACAGAGGAAGATGGTAAGACTGCCATACATACTGACAGGCTTTGGTTGTGAAGATTCCACAGAACCTGCAGAGATGAGATTGGGGTAATGTGGCCATAGACTGGAGACTAGACAGAATAAAACCTAGTGTAAAATTTCCTTTTACCTAAGCTCTGCATAGCACTGGCCCTATAGAGTTGTTGTGGTATAAGAGCAACTACAAAAGTTAGATTTATATTGAGAAAAATCAGATACAAACATCTTTTTTTTTTTTTGCCTTTGAAGCCAACTATACTATACAATCATTTCATTGTTTTTTTTTTTTTTTTTTCCCAGTCGTGTTTGGTTCTACCCTAGGCCTTTGGGCTATCCAGTCTCTAGTTACTGGACTTTCAAGCAGTGTAGGACATGGGCTCCCTCCCATGGCATGGCCCTCAAGTTAAACTAGACATTGGTTGGACACTTCCATAAGTTCTGTGCCATTACTCCTCCAGTATATCTTGTAGGTAGGACAGATTGTAGATCAAAGGTTTTGTGGTTAGGTTGGTGTCATTTGCTCATGCATTTTCTGAATCTAGGTAAAATCAACCTTACTGCAGAGATCATTCTGTATTGAATGATCAGCAAACCACAGGCCTCTATTGTACTAGAAAATCACTCTGAGGGAGATGCTTTGGAATGGTATTTGTTTATGTTTTATATATTATATATTTTGAAATAATTGGCTTTTGAAAAAAGATTTATTTATTTTATGTATATGGGTACGCCATCTGCATGTAAGCCTTTATGAGAGAAAAGGGCCTCAGATCTTACTATAGATGGTTCTGAGCCACCATGGTTGCTGGGAATGGCTCTACTTCTGGTAGAGCAGACAGTGCTCTTAATGGCTGAACCATCTTTCCATCCCAGCAATGAGTTTTCTATGAAAAAGGAATTATTATTATCATGTTGGGTCACTTAGGTCATTAAAAATATAGGTTGTCAAGGCAGGTGTTCATCTGAATTCTTGGCCCCATTGCATATTGACTGAGGAATGGAGAGAACAAGAAATCCCTTCTGCCTTTCCTGAAAATTCTTAGCAAATGAAGAATGGCCCGGGGAAGTCAACTTTGCTGAGTTAGAACCCTTGGCTCAGAGAGCTTTCAGTGTAGAAGTGTGTAAACAAGCAATTTGTGTAACTTTAGTTACTGGTAGAAGTAAGTTCCTCTGAAAATTATTCACTAGTAATAAAGAGGCAATTATGTTACTCCATGGCATTGGGGAAAATAGAGCTGAGCACTGTGTTTAAGCTGGGACTGAGCGAAATGAGGTGAAGAGGGAACGGGTGAGATGAGATCATGCCACAGGAACACTCTTCGTGTGTTCTGCTGCTCTGAGAGGCTGAATTGATTATGTTGTAAAAGAATTTAGTTTTCAAAAATTCATCTATTTCCAGTTTTTACTATGTTTTGTGTGTGTGTGTGTTCACTTCTATACGTGTTGCACTCATTGAAAGTCAGAGGTCAACTCAAGGAAATGGGTTCTCTCATGTTACCATGTAGGTTCTGGGGATTGAACTCAAGACATTAAGCTTGGCAGCAAGTGACTTTACCTGCTGGCTACTTTTGCTGGACTAAAGTTTAGTTTCTCTGGATTGTATTTGATAATAAAAATGCCCAAAGTATTAATATATATCATTTGGAATATAATATTCATTATATATTCTATATGATATATTAACACTTAGGTCATATATATGTATATATTCTAGTATTCTTTCAAAGAATAGTAAAGTTTATTATAGAATAAAAATATGGAGTCCTGCATGTTTGTATCTAAATTACTTCCAGTTTCTGACTGGCATCCTTCTTCCTAAAAGTAAACACAAATTATACCTCATAACGGTGCTAAAAGAGTATTTATAGGTTTGCTTTGATAAGTGAGAGAATGTTCTCCCTTAGAAATGATTTATAGCACAGGAAATACATGTCTCTAAATGATATTCAGACTCTTGTGATAATCAATAGTCAGCAGCATTTGCCAGGGTAGTGCCATTGCAAACAGCAAAGCAGAAATACCAACTAGAGCTGCCATTCTCTGCTATAAGAACATTGAGAGGGATGCTAACCATTTTCTTATTTATGTGCTATACTGCTGCACTGGTGTTTTCGATGGGACCCATTCAATGATAAAGATGCATTGATTAGATTTTGATCTTACATAGAGTTTTCTGCCATGTCTAAGGTTGAGGAATGCCATTGGTCTGGGGGTGGTCAGTCATTCTAACTTCCTTCACAATCTTATTCTTATTGTTTTTGAATGTGTGACACCTTTTCCTCTCAACTCTTCACTATCTGGGGAGAGTTTTATTTTTCAATATCTTTAATAACCTCCAATAAAACATTGGCTTCTATTAGAGGATGATAATTTACCAAAATGTTCTTGAACAGTCAGTGAGTCACTGTGACAGACCCGAGTTGTATTTTCTCATGAAATACTTTTTTTCCCATTGAATCACGGGAGCAGATGTTCCAAGAGCACCATGAAAATCTTCTTTCATCGTTTCTTCTGAACGTAAACAATCAGGCCCTCCCATCTGTGGGGAGAAGCCCTGAACCTGATTTGTTTACCATAGAGTTTATCAGAAAAAAGCCCTAGATGCTTTCAATTTACATTTTCCATAAATATTTAATGAAATGTGTCATTCTTTGTCAAAAATTTCCAGCTCCTGATTCTCCTCCTCAGAACTTCTCTGTGAAACAGTTGTCTGGTGTCACTGTGATGTTGTCATGGCAACCACCCTTGGAGCCAAATGGAATTATCCTCTATTACACAGTTTATGTCTGGTAAGAATTTTTTGGGAGTAGTTCTGAGAACAAATATTAATTTGTAATATAATAGGAATGTAGTGTTTATTTCAGAATGTGATGCTGCATTAGGGCCCTGGTAATTAATAGGTGGGCTAAAATTCTTCTTAATGAAGAACTCGGCTAAACTCATATTATGCAGTAGGTCAGCAAATAAAAACCTTTGCATCTAAAACAGAAAATAGTTATGGAAAAATTACACTAAACGTATACTCCAGGAGATCTGAATAATCAACCTACATGATTATAAGTGTATGATTTAAAATATTTGAAACTCTTAAAACAAATGCCCTATACAACTTTTTTCAAGTCTCCTTACATAAAATAATTCCGATTGAAGTTTAAACCAAAGATATGCTTTTGGGTATATTAAGGTCAACTTTCCATTGATGGTAAACAGGGACTTACTGGTCATTTTAACATTTGTTACTTATTTATCCTTCAGTTTTGAAAATGATGACATCCCAAAGTGTTTCATGTGTGTTAACACACAGCTATAACTGCTTTTTAACAACACGAGACCCTAGAATTCTCTTTTGATCTAATTTATGTTCATTAAACATAATCCACTACCCATGGAACACATTTTAAGGACATTTTAAATTATTTCAACAGAGAAAATAGAATTTGTATGAGATTTTGTTAAAAACAGACACTTTCTCACATTTATGTTTCTGATTCGAGAAGAACCAGCATTGGAGAGATTGCCCTGTTTCAAAAGCTTTCCTGTCCTTCCCCAATTTAATATTTCCCCTAATTCCTCTATAGATCTTACTATACTATTCCTTAAAGTTTTCCTTTCTTACATAAATACCTGATTTCTAGTGTCTTTGTCTAGTTTTGATGACACTAGGAACAACATGAGTGATATTAGTGAAAAGGAAGAAGGAATTCTACTCTATCCATCTTTCCACTTAGTTGATGCATTCATGCATGCATTCATTCATTCCTTCATTCATCAATAATTAGTAGAATACTTCTGTCCCTGGGAGCAAGACTCCATAAAGCACCATCCTCAGGGACTCTACACTGTGAAGAGAAAGCTGGATTGTATACTCAATACTCATAAACAATCAGAAGAAAGAAACGGACTTCATAAAACTGTCATCCTTTATGATCTGAGTACTAAGAAGGCTCCTCTTGTCTTGCATTGATCTGCATGGAACTTTCCAACAGGAGATAATATAGACTCCACACTCCCTACCCCACCATGGGAAAGCATGATTTGTCATTTTGAAGACCAAGTGTCAGGTTTGATCAGGATTATGGAGTCGGACCAGAGTAAAATTGTGACAGAGCACTGAAGCTCGGGGGCCAAGTCATGAAGACAATCTGGTTGGCCATTACCCTCAGAGTTGCCTGAGCATTCCCAGCCCTCTGAGCTCTTTACAGAGGATAAGTTGTAGGGGATGAAATGGCTAGCGGAATGCCAGGAAGTAGGCTATTCAACAGTGTAGGCAAAGATGATATTAGCAGTAGAGAAAGGAGTGGGCAGCTTGGTCCTAAATTTAGGAAGAAGAGCCCAGTGGACCTGGTGATGCATTGGTTGGTTACAGGGGTATAAATCAAAAATAAAAAGATCAATCTACAGTGGTTTCTAGATGTTTGAACCATGCACGCTGTATCCTGGATTTCTGGTGTTTTGGTAGAATATAAATAAAACATCTTGTTCTTCTGTGCTGTGACCATGCTTCTCTCCACAAGCATCCAGGAGTCTCAGCACAATACACAGCACACATGCACCTGGAGAGTATACCAAGGGGTATGGCTGTACCAGGTTTATCTCTTTCTGGGCTTGCACAATGATGATCCATACTAATCACCTAAACAGGAACACTGCAATAATTCTAGTTGTCTATCTTCAATATGGAAGTATATAAAAGTAGGAGGACTTTTTGTGAAAAACAGTGTCAGATACTTAGCAACTAGCAAGGCTAGAGTCACATTTTTCAAACAAGACATTTATTCTCAGTAAGTTGTTCTTTATGCTTTTTTTGTAATGATGTTGAGTACTATGGAAATATTTCAGGCAACTCATACTTTTTACATTCCATGGATTTAGTTCAATTTTTCTTGGGTAAACAATAAATTCAAAGTTCAATTCCTCACTAAGAATACTTATTCTCTTAACTTTGAAGAGGTATTTCTTCTCTGATCTATGTCGAGATAGACCTGAGCCCAAGGGGAGTTTGGTGAAAGCCGGGAGCCAGGGTCTCTAATGTGTGCTACTGTAGCTCACTGAGCCTAACCTCAATTTAGAATTTATCTGACACTGACTTACAGTTACAGTTCCTGGTCTGAAAGTTCCTATTTTCGTTTCATCCTTGATTTTCTCAAGACTCATCCAAGTCCCCAGGCCCCAATGAACCTCTGATATTAGACTATTTCTGTTGTTTTCTTAGCCCTAGTCTGCAACTTTGAGGTGCCTGCAAGATCACACCCCTCCCGCGCCATCTTTTTGTCACTTCCAGTCTCAGTAAACCTTGCTGTACAAGGTGACCCACCATGCTGAGATTTTCAAAAGGCTTTCTACTTATTCCTCTGCTATAAGAAGGTGCATATTTACATGGAGTTTCCCTCCCAAATCTACTTGGATAATTTTGTTATTCCCATGAGACACTATCATATGACTAACTTATGCCTCCCAGCTCGATTTCTCAGAATGTTTTTTTTTAATCAAGACTTAAAAAAAAAAAACACCCTTTTCTTGACAGATGGGAAGTGATCATTTTTTTAGAGAGAGAGAGAGAGAGAGAGAGAGAGAGAGAGAGAGTTGTGTATGCATGTACAGTGCATACATGTGTTTGCTTCTGTATGGTATGCATATGTAGACTAGAGAGTGCTGATCGGCTGTCTTCTTTTATCCACCTTTATGGTATTTCGTTGAGATAGGGTCTTTCATTGAACTTAATCTCAATACTTTAACTGGACTGGCTGGTCAGAAAGCTCTCAGTGACTGCCTGCCTCCACCCACACTCACCCAAATGTGGAGCTTCCAGGCCCATACAGCTATACTTAGCTTTTGATATGAGTTTTGGGGATTTGAACTCAGGCCGTTATGTTTAACAGAGCAAGAATTCCTGTCTACTGAGCCACATCCTCACCCGGGGATATGACATTTTGGGATCTTAAATCATACAGGATTTGTTATTTTCATTAATTGATTAATTAAAATTTTATATGTATGAGTGGTTTGCCTCCATGTATGTCTGTGTAATACATGTGTGCCTGGTGCCTGAGGAGGTCAGAAGAAGCCATGAGATCCTCCAGAACGAGTTATAGACAGTTTTGAGGTTCTGTGTAATTTCTGGGGATCTAAGAAGGTGTGGTGCAGGCATCACCATTCCCTACTCATGGATTTCAAGTTAGTGAGACATAGGGTCAATCCCTGGTTCTGATGCACGTTATCTGGTGTTCCCTTAGAATCTTGCTAAGTGATGTCTGCTATGTAGAACAGCATCTCTAGTCCAGAATTCCTGTATCTCCCATGATTCTAAGTTTTTGTCATTCCAGTTCTTCTGATAATTGAAAATTCTTATAAAACCGTCCCTTTGAGTAGTCTTTCTGTCACTGTGTTTTTGAGATAAAGGATTTTATATTTAGCATTCTGGGTGACTCTTCTCCTTGTCATGAATATTTCTCTACAAAATTGCTCATGAGGATTGATGTGTAACCATTTTGTTTCTTTGACCATGTTAGTCACAGTGTGTAGATGATTTATTCAGAAATCTGTCTTAATCTTTTACAGTTTAAAAGAATTTGTTCCTCTAAACTTTCCATCATGAAATAGTGCTCACCATATCAAGATGATAAAGTAACCTTTTCCCTCATTTATATCAATAAATTATATGTTTTCAATGATACACAGTCCTTGCTGAGGGCAAATACATTAGTTAAATAGTTTTATTAGAACACTGTACAGTTATTCTTTCAATGCACTTTGAATTGAGACATGATGATTTTGTAAAGTCATATAAAGCTAATTTACTTGCTGCGGCTTGGATTTAACAATATTGTCTCTGCATATGTCAGCCACGTGTCGGTAAAACTGAGACTTAATGTTTATCAAAATTGCTAAAAGGTATAGGTAACAGACAGTAGAGTAAAAGTGTATCTGTGATTCTAGCATATACTAACCCAGCTAACACTGACAGTAATAACCACAATTGCAGTGGTGCCAAAGTCAGGAAGAATCAGTCTTCCAGGCTACAGCTTTGCCCACTGATGGCTCCTCAGAGACAAAGATGTTACACTTGGTCCAGAGATTTCTGTGCCACCCACGACCTATTAGCAGCTACTAAAAGTCAGGAAAACAGGCTGATTCTCAGGAATAGTCCACTCCCCTCTCCTCTTTACTTCCTCTTTGTTCTCAGTTTTTTTTTCTTTCCTCCTCTATCTCTGCTTGGATTTCCTGCCTTGCTATATTCTGCCTTCTCACAGACCAAAGCAACTTCTTTATTAAGAACTACCAATAAAACTATTTCATAGCATACAGAGGGGAATCCCACATGACCTTAATGGTTTTATTAAAATAACAGTTGCCATTTCTGTTTGCTTCTCTTTTGTAAATTATATTTTTTGTTTTAAAATGACATTCTATTAAATGAGTAAATAACAACTATTACAGTTATTTTTGGGGGTTTCAGCACTTGGGCTGGGGTGGTAGGAGAATCGGGAGTTGAAGGACATCATGAGTTTGAAATGTGTCTGAGCTACATAAGACCCTGCCTCAAATCAACAAAACACACGAAGATGCTCTTGCTTAGTATTTTCTATCTACTTGTTTGAGTTGCCTTAGAACTAAAACTCACTTTTATACAACATATGAGAGATGGATTTATCTGAGAAAATAATGACATAAATACTATCTTGACAACAATAGAGAGAAGGGAGTATGTGAGCAACTTAAGCATTGGTATGCAAAGTGTGCTAATGTAAGTTTGAATACACAGTGTTTTTAGATGTCTAGTTACATAGTGTTCTAACATAACTTTGAATACACAGTCTTTAGATGTCTGGTTTGGTCTTCTGTTATAGTGGTAGAATACCTGCTCAAGGGCTGGAGAGGTTACTAAGGGGTTAAGCAGGTGTACTGCTATTGCACAGGACCAGAGTTATGTACGTTCCCAGCACCCAGGTTGGGTACTTCAAAACTCTCTGTAACTCCAACTCCAGGGGATATGATCCCTCTGGCTTCCACAGTGCCCACCACTAACATTTTACACACAGACAGGCACAGCTGTATATACATAAATAAACATGAAATAAATACCTGGGTGAGCAGAACAAATTAAGAACAGATATAATAATAATAAAATTATTATTATGATTATTCTCATAGATTTGGTCATGGTGCATATTGTTGTGGGAACACCTCACGGCATGAGTGCCAGGAAGAAGAGAGATACATCATGCGTTCATTAACTCTTCTGTTTTCGATGGTTATTCTACGCAGACCCTCAACCTCTGGGATGATGCATCCACATTCATGACATCTTTCTCCAATAGTTAATCCTCTCTAAAGACACACTTTCAGACGCATCCAAAGTAGTGATTTTCCTAGTGGCGTCTCAAGCCAATGAAGTTGCACTATCTCAAGATTCACTAAAATTGGCCCAAGCCAATTGTAATTATAAACACTTAACATTTGATTGAATGACTAAACATACTTGAGAACTAATGAAGTTAATTTATTGAAGTATTCTGAAATATTTGTGATATTTCAGATAAGTGGTGGCTTTATCAAGTTAAGCCAATAAATTACTGTGTAGGAGTGACACGTATTTTTGATGTAGTTATTCTCAAAATTATGTGGTGGCATTTAATTCAAATGTCAGTTTCACTTTTCCTCTGTCTCTCTTAGGGACAAGTCATCATTAAAAGCTATTAATGCAACTGAAGCATCACTGGAGTTGCCAGACTTAGACTATAATGTGGACTACAGTGCCTATGTCACAGCCAGCACCAGATTTGGTGACGGGAAGACAAGAAGCAGTACCATTAACTTTCGAACACCGGAGGGAGGTGAGTCCTCAGGGATCCCAATCAATCTGAAGAATAGTCAGCTCAAAAATAATATCAAATATTAACGTTATTACTAAGCCTAATAACCATCATTAGCTGCATCGACTTCCTGTGTGATGCTGGGAAATCTAAGTACTCGGTCCGTGCTTCCATTTCCCGTTTGCTAAGGTGGAAACAGTGTATCATGTCATAGGGTTCTGATGAGTAAAGGACTAAGATCTGTGGATGGATTCAGCACACATCCCAAATATTTTAACTGTAGGCTAAATGTGTCAAAGTAAACTATGTGAGGTTGACTTTCTGTTTGCCTTTAGCTTTTGCTATTTCAAGACTATACATTAAAATAGGATTTCATTTTCATGTACTCTGCACTAGAAATTGGCAATGTTACTGTCTGCAAATCAAGAACAGTGGCAATCTTTTAGAGCCAAGATAGTATTGTATGAGCAAGAAAGCTCTCTCTGTAGATACCGTATGTTAAGAGTAGAAGGAAAGTCCAGCCCATGATATGGATTTAATTTCTGACATTCACACAGATACTATCTCTAAATTAAGAATTTTCAAAAATGATTATTCCCGTTTTTAACTTAACAACTGTTGCAAAATTTAGACACTTCAGCTTAACTTGTAGTCATGTCTGTCAATTTTCCGAATTATTTGTTTTATAGCACCCAGTGATCCTCCCAAAGATGTCCATTATGTGAATCTCAGTTCTTCATCAATAATTCTTTTTTGGACACCTCCCATAAAACCTAATGGAATCATACAATATTATTCTGTTTATTACCAAAATACATCAGGTACTTTTGTGCAGGTAAGAGCTGGGTATTATTTTTTATATCCTTAATATTGTTGATATTGTGGACTATTTATATTGATAATTATGTAGACATGTGTTTTATAAAAGTCTTATTGATGTATAAAATAGTGGAGAAAAGTCAGGTTCTTTTACATCTTCTGCCTTTCTCTCTCTCTCTCTCTCTCTCTCTCTCTCTCTCTCTCTCTCTCTCTCTCTCGCTCCCCTCTACTCTGTATCAGTTTTATATATGTTTGCAGCACTGAACTTGATACCACATAAAGAGACTTCAATTTAATTTCTCCAATAACTTTTCTCTTTTAACAATAATGGTTTCATTTGCTATCATTTCCTCCTTAGTTGAAAACAGATTTTAATTTTGTTTATATGCAAT
This sequence comes from Microtus obscurus, assembly GCA_963919715.1. Taxonomy (NCBI): domain Eukaryota; kingdom Metazoa; phylum Chordata; class Mammalia; order Rodentia; family Cricetidae; genus Microtus; species Microtus obscurus. Next base: position 19,628,536 of record CAWTZC010002528.1, read on the forward strand.
ACAATTTCAGTGATTAAATATTCTTGCATATTTTCAATTATTTATTTTAGTTTTTGAGATTATGATATAATTACACTACACAATTTTCTCCTTTCTTTTCTTCCCTCCCCAAAGCCTCCTATATATCCCTCCTTGCTCTCTTTCAGATTTATGATCTCTGTTTTTCATTAATTATTGTTGCATACATATATGTATTTCTGTATATATTCCTCAATACATAAATACAACCTGCATAGTCTGTATAATATTACTCATAGATATATTTTCAGGGCTGTCTATTTGGTTGTAGGTAACTAATTGGTGTGTTCTTCCCCAGAGAAGACTAGTTCTCCCACTTTCTGCGTTCTTCAGTTGCTTGTAGTTCTCTGTGTAGGGTGGAGGCCTTGCCAACTTCCCTATTCGCTTTGGCATGTCCATTGATGTCTGTGTTCTGCTCACATTTGGGAAGCCATGTGGATGAGACTTTGTGGGTATGTCTTCTGTCATTACTAAGAGACACAATCTCATAGTAAACTCTTTGACCCTCTGTTTTTTACAAATCTTCACTCCCATTGTAGATGTGTCCGTTGGAAATGGCTTCACTGATCTGCATTTTGGTTGGCTGTGCTTTTCTTTAATAGTCTCTGTCAAAAGAGAAGCTTCAGGAATGAGGGTTGAGGACTACACTTACCTGTGGGTGTAAGGACAAATATTTATCATATAGTATTTTTCCCTCAATTGAAATTTTTTATTATCAGGAAGAGAGTTTTTATAGTTGCAGTGATATTCTTATTGCTTAGCATCAGCTATCAAAAGGACCAGTAGGCATATGGCTATTAGTCTGCAGAATGTAGGTCATGGGACTGCAGTTTGCAGAGGGGACTTATCTGGGATATGAATATAGTAGTAATGAAAATGCCAAGATGGATTTAATTTAGAGAAATGTTTTCAATTATGTCCAGTGCAGTTATATTATTTCTGCAAATTAAGTATTTATCAGATTTCTTATACATGAAAAAGAGAAAATGTGGTGGCTTGGTTCAATCAAAGACGGGGAGTTAGAATATAATTTCAGAAACACGAATTTAAAAGAAACGCTCTTATTTGAAGAATAAGGTTTTTCCTGGGTAAAATGACTGAATTGGTTGTGACTTGGCAATTCCTATTTCTGGGTGTCGTTTTAATTAAAAGAGAAGGCAGATACACTGTACTTTGCAGAGGCTGAGTTTCATTTGCTACTCAGGACACTTAGCTTAGAATCAGGACTTGTGATTGACTGACTGTCTGTAAGACTACGTTGCTGTATGACTTGCTGTGTTCGTAGGAAAAGGGCAGAGCTTTGCAAACCACCTCAGGCAAAGGCAGCAGAACAGTGTCCAGAGGTCAGGTCAGTGCACACATTCTGTCCTTCAAGTGGAGTTGTTAAGCTTCATGCCTTGTAAGCAGACTACTTTATAAAAGTTGTACAGATATAGATATATGTGTAACTGAAAGTAAAGGTATTTTTAAACAAATGCCTTAAAAAAACAAAAGAAAGGTCTGTTTATTTTTTTTCTGTACATCAAGCAGAACTTCTATCCCTTTTTGAAAACTGAAAATAATTAAGATAATTATTTCTTCCAAAAAGTCACTCTCAGACTTCACATTATAACACTATGCATAGAAGGTGTTCAACATGAAGATTTCCCCTTTTTTTCTGCACTTAAAAGAAGCATCACAAAATGTTTTGTGCAGTTTGAGATCTTAACATCAGTTTCACTTCTATCCAATATACTTGCAGTTTGTGCAAAATTGCAGTTTGGTTCTCTTTGTCTACAACTACCCCTCAGTTTTGAACATCTACCTCCGGTTTCAGCACAATCGTCTAAGTCTATATATTCAAATCTGTGTATAGAATATGATCCCATTTTTAACTCATCAGTGTTAGAATAGGTTATCTCCTATTAAGTAATCTTAAGAATGCTTTTAAGTGTGACAGCTGCAAGCAGGCATAGGCAAGTGATGCTCAAAAATTTCAGAAGCACAGTCTCATGTTGCTTGACAGTCTCTCAGGCTTTAATGTATCTCTAAAATTAATGTTCAAAGTGGCATATCTTCTCTATCTTTTTATAAGTTGGTAGAGAAAATACTTGGAATGAAAAAATTACACAGCAGATTATGTATATAGTTTTTATCTTCTTCTGTCTCCTTCTCACAGAACTTTGTGGAACACCCCCATCCTTAGCATGTTTTATTTCCCTCCTATTCCAGACATCTGGTTTCTGTCTTAGGATTCTTCTGTTATAGCTAACACAGTGAATAAAAATGGAACATATGAAATTCATATTTCTTCTATGTTCCTGGAAATATTTTAATTGGAATAGCATAAAATTGTTAGCATGGAACAAGATTTACAGCAATTAGCTCTATGATTCAGAAGCATTTGAGCATGAACTGCACCCATCTTTCCATGCTTTTTTGAGGAGTGTAAGCTCCAACTTTTCTGTTATCACACACTGTTTTTAGTAGAGGAAATGACCTCTTATATTATTGTTTCTACTAATATGTGTCATTTTTTTTAGGATGTCTGACAAAATGTCACATACATTTAAAAGTGTAAAAATAAGTTTGCTTGATAATCAACTTTGAAAGCATTTGTAGTATACCTTCTGGCCATATTTACGTGAGCAAAATGTAATGTTTAATTATAGAACTTGAGCCCCAAGATAGTATGAGACAAAAATAAGAAATACAAGGTGAGGAAATTAATGAAATAATCACCTGGATAATGTCTAAGATTTTAAGAAATTGTTTGATGTCTATGTATGTCTAAGACATACACCCAACAGGAAAGAATATTGGGTGATTCAAAATAATTCATTGTTTATTTGTGACATTTACAGATAATTAGAATAAATTCTATTCCAAAGAAAAGCTGAAATTCATTCTAATAACCTTCCAGTAGTTAATATTTTTAAATTGTGTTTATATCAGGCAGTGACTCTATGTGTACAGGTATTCTATGGGTACAAGAGTATTGGAAGGCATCCAAGCTCATATATCATATTTTCTGAAAAATTGTTAGATGTCTTTAACATGTCTATTGTCAAATAAGGCACCACAAAACCAAAGAAAATCTTTTATTGTACTGACAGCTAATGTGAAAGGAACCATAAAAACTTAGCAAATTTTTAAGTCAGTGAATTTTAGAATCATCTTGACTATTAACTTAATCAAATGGAGTATCCTAATTAATTAATTAAGCAAATTATTCTTGCTTTTATTGTAGTTAAACACAGTATTAATTGGTTTGTTTGTGTCATGGAGTCTAATCCTTAGTAACTCCCTATAAAGTGGGAATAGCTATTCCTATTTTATTGTTAGGGGCCAAGAACCTTTGAGATTAGATTTTTGGTTCAACCTTGCCTTGTTGTACTTGAGTTTAGGTCTACAAGATTTAAAGTAACTAGTGTACATTGTATAGTGCATTTTTCTTATAAAAGTATGGGTAATGATACACTTCTATTGAGACAGGGTCCTCTGTGTATCAGTGAAGTCCCTATGTCGTGCAGACTGACCTTGAACTAGGGATCCACTTGACTCAGTCTTCCAGGTGTTGAAATTACTAGAAGCGTGACTCTTGACTAACTTTGTGGTTTTGCTTAAATTATTTTCCATTATTTTAGAATTCTCTTTGTTTGATTATATAATTTATTTTAAATTTTGTACAGAAAGGAAATTGCAGCACAAAATTCTTATTACTGAAAAAATATCGAATATTATTTTTACTCTGTATATCAGTGTGTTAACTGCCTTTGCATTGCTCATTACACAGTGTAATAAAGAGTCACTGGAGGGGGCTGGAGAAATGGCTCAGAGGTTAAGAGCATTGCCTGCTCTTTTAAAGGTCCTGAGTTCAATTCCCAGCAACCACATGGTGGCTCACAGCCATCTGTAATGGGGTCTGGTGCCCTCTTCTGGCCTGCAGGCATACACATAGACAGAATATTGTATACATAACAAGTAAATAAATATTTAAAAAAAAAACCTTGAAAAAAAAAGTCACTGGAGATAAATAGTAGAAATGCTTTGAGTTTGTACATCAGGCAAATACTTCAACACTTCTGTTATTATTCATGGCAAAAAGAAAATGAAAAGCTGTTTTAATTTTTTCTTTCAAATCTGTTGGAAAAAATACCTAATACTTTGAAAAAATGCCTAAAAGTTTCCTAAGGGAAACTGAGCTTGGCCAGCATAGTCACAGAGTTTTTTCTCTTGGCCATTTGACATTTTCTACTGTATATAACATAGTGTATTTCTCTTTAATATTTGATGTAGTGATCTAAAAAGAAAAACTGCTACCACTTAGTTCACTTTTAGTACAAACATAGTTCCAGTTTAATTTTTAGTTTTGAGACAGAATTTCTCTTTAGCTTTGGAACCTGTCCTGGAACTAACTCCTATAGACCAGGCTGGCCTCAAACTCACAGAGATCTTCCTGTCTCTGCCTCCTGAGTGCTGAGATTAAAGATGTGTACCACTACCGCCCAGCCCAGTTTAACTTTTATGATAACATCGCCTTATGCTATTTCTCCTAAGAATTGAAATATTAAAACCATAACAGACAGTTCCTAGTCAATAACTATTTTGCAACACTCATGTCTACTAAAACTCACTCTGAACTATTACAACTATGTGCTTATTTTTCAGAATTTTACACTCCTTGAAGTAACCAGTGAGCCTGACAATGCAACAGTGTCTACAAAAATAGACAGATTGGCCATATTCAGTTACTATACATTCTGGGTCACAGCAAGCACTTCTGTCGGAAACGGGAATAAAAGCAGTGATGTAATTCCTGTATACACAGACCAAGACAGTATGTAAATGTACACGTGATTTTATCTTTAATCAGGAAACTTAAAAATCTCATAATTTGTCAGGAACTTCTTTTTATGTACATTGGTGTTAAAATCTGTTAGACATTTAATACTGTCCTAGGAGTTTAAGTATATCTAATGCAGCTTTAAATACTATAACTATAACAGCTTCTTCTATTTTTCCTGCATAATATTATTTTCACATGGCTGATGGTTTTTATTTTACTTTATTTATTTTTATTTTAGCACTGTGCTGTGGATGAGCTGAGGGTTCGCTACATGTTTCTTCATAAACACCTGGAAGTTGAACACTCTCTCTATGACTTCTAATGTTCACTAGATCTCATTTTACCAATTTGTTCTATTACAGCCTTATATATAAGAAGTGCCATAGTTTCTGCCCTTCATACTTTATAACAACATTTGAACGTATATAAATGGAAAAAATATAAATTGAGTAATATAAACACAACAAAGGAATACATTGCTTGTTCTTGGTAAAAAAAAAATCACTTTTGAATAATGGACAGGCTCAACGCAGGCTTCCTTCTCATCAATCCACTAAAATCCTGTTGTTTCTGTTGCTTTGAGCCATATCCCAGTCATCCAGAATGACAAGGAAGAGTACTCCTGCGAGCATGGATGATTTTGGGGCTAGTTAGGACACCTGATCATTTGTTTCAGAAGTTGTTTTGAATCCCCAGCAGCTAACATTTTTTTTTCTGGCTTGGAATCCACGCAGGACTTCATGAAGCATTTTCTAAATTGTCTTTGTGACAAATGCAATAAAAATGTCTATTTGCATTAAAAGAAATTTTTTGTTTACAGCTTCTTCAGAATGCTGTTCACGCAGGCCATTCACACAACTATGATGACTGAACCCTTGATTTTGAATTTTTTTTTGTTTGTTTCAGTTTCTAAAATGAAATGGAAGGTGGATCCCTGTCTATTTCCCATGTGGATTCTGTTCCATTTTGTTTAATATTAAGGATTTATTTGTATGTGTATGGGTGTTTTGCCTGCATGTTTGTGAGTGCATCAGGGGACTGGAGTTCCCCCAGAGTCCAGAAAAGGACATGAAACTCTCCTGCCCCCACTACCAGAGTTAAAGAGGGTGTGAGTCACCCTCTGAGAACCCAATCTAGATCCTCAGGAAAAGCAACAAGTGCTCTTAACTGCTGAGTCATCCCTCCAGCCCCCTTCATGTTTATTTTTATAAAGATTACTGTCTTATTGAGAATGACTTTGACTTAAAGTTCTACTGAGTTAAATCCCAAAGTGTACTGTTTGGTAAAAACGTTAACTTATCAATATAAACATGAAAAATTTGCCTTGTTTTTGCAAAAATAACTTGAGTAGAGGACAGGTTCACCCATAGAATATAATCAACATGTGAAAATGCATAGTTAAGGAATGTTTAACAAAACCTTTTAGTATAATGTGGTCAATATCATTTCAGACTCTCTTAAATGTAGATCTCGTCCAGGAAATTGCAACCCATAATAGTCTATCAGTTATAATTGCAGCACCATAAGTAATAACTATTTGCTGTGTATTGTGTCTTGTGAGACTTTCAAATTCACATTGAGTCTAGTTAATATCTGAAAATTAAAATTTTATAAGTGGGATAATTTCTTAAAATACAAATGCAGGTTAGTATTTGTTGGCTGGAGACGTCTTGTTCCTGGGGTCAGAAAAGTTTAGAATTAAATATTCATACTACAAACACGACTTTGACCAGGTCTCTTATGGACTCTAAGGATTGGTCTCTGCATATTCAGATAATCATTGGAATAAGGAAATCAAATGTATTATTTAGAAAATTAAGAAATTATTGGTTCTACTTAGAAATGTGTTGCATATAAACACATGTAATCCCCACATGGTAAGAAAGGTAAGTCAGAAGAATACGATAGAAACACAATTCTTCCATGTGTTCAGAATGAAAAGGCTTATTTTTAATAATTTCCATATTTATATGAATATGCATGTTTGTATTTAAAGAATGTACATGTATGAGCTGGTGATGGTGTTTCAATAACTACATTCAATTTGTAAATTGTTACCTCTGGAATAACGAATGACTTTCATGTTCTGATCACTACCTACCTCAGTACCTGAAGGGTTTGTTGGAAACCTGACTTTTGAGTCCATTTCATCAACCGCAATAAATGTGAGCTGGGCGCCACCATCACAGCCAAATGGCCTTGTCTTCTACTATGTCTCACTGACTCCCCAGCAGAGTCCTCACGGCTCGAGGCCACCTCTGATTACACGTGAAAACAGCATACATTTTGATAATCTGGAAAAATATGCCGATTATATATTTCAAGTTACACCATCAACAGAAAAGGGGTTCTCTGAGTCCTATACTGCCCAGCTACACATCAAAACCGAGGAAGACGGTAGGAAGACCCTGTTGTTGCAGATTATTAATGTCCTCTTTGCTTGCATTGCTTTATTTTTTTTTACAGAAGACATTATTTATAATTATGTTCTCAAGTAATTATTTTTTCAATAGACATAGTAAGTCCTAAATGACTTACAGTTAAACCAGTCTACTAATAAAATTAAGCCCAATTATATTTTTAGCGTCTTCTTTACTAATAAAAAATTGTCACCTCATTTAACACTCTCTTTTTCTTTTATAGTTCCAGAAACTCCACCAGTAATCAACACTTTTAAAAACCTTTCTTCTACCTCAATTCTTTTATCATGGGATCCCCCATTAAAGCCAAATGGTGTAATTCTAAGTTATCATTTAACTTTACAAGGACCGCACACAAACCATTCTTTCGTCACTTCCGGTAACCACATAGTCCTGGAAGAACTCTCGCCATTTGCCTTGTATAGCTTTTTCGCTGCCGCAAGAACGGTGAAAGGACTCGGACCTTCTAGCGTTCTTTTCTTTTACACAGATGAATCAGGTAAGCTGGAAGATAAAGCTGCGCCAAGTGATTTCTCTGTTCACCTTGCATACTCTGTTTTGAAGGAATAGCCGGAACAACGAAGAATATTAGATCCTGTTGGTAGCCAACTTAGCACCCTCCTTCTACTTTGCTGGTCTCTTTTCTTTTCCTTTTATTCCCCCCAGGTCAGGCTTCAGAATTGTCTGTTCTGTTTAAAACTGTTTTGAAGCATAGGATCATGAATATAGGAGCAAAATTATTTGTGGTATTTATTTTGAGAATTATAACATGTGGTAGTTTTAGAAATCTCTCTGAATTTGTTTCTTTAAGTAGTTAGAATCAAGACAGTATTTCTGTGATACACGATTTGTGAACACAAGTTTTATAACGTGTTTCCCTGCAGCGCCTTTAGCACCTCCTCAGAATCTCACTTTAATCAACTACACTTCAGACTTCGTATGGTTGACGTGGAGCCCAAGTCCTCTTCCGGGCGGTATTGTTAAAGTCTATAGTTTTAAAATTCATGAGCATGACACTGATACTATATTTTATAAGGTAGGTTGATTGTAATGGCATATATTGATTTCAGACACTCAGAAAGTATATTAAAATGTTTTGAACTGAAGGAAAATGGGCTGCTTCAGATTAAACAAAGGAAGGAAATGGAGAAATAGCTTAGTAGTGGGATATTTGCCTCTTATGTGCAAAGCTCTGAATTTGATTCCAGGCACCACAATGATTAATTGAACAATGAAAATATTTACATAAAACCCCTTTTTCCTATAATATGGGTGTTTGTGGAAAATATAGGGAGCCATTTTTCAGATGAGAACTGATTACTTCTGAGAACATTTTACCTATTCTCACAGTTTCTACAGTTCAAGAACTAACTGTATAATTTATTTAATGCTAGGAAATATACAGTGATTTGTGGGCTTTATATAAAATTTAATACATACTATAGTTCTTTTTATTGATGAAATAAGTATCAAATGAATTATTTTAGCCTTTTCACAAAGTATTTACAATGGTCTTGTGGTAACGGTTCCAGAAGGCAAGTGATGTCAACCTCTGAGTCCTCTATGACAAATTTTTATTCTCTGAATTTTAATGGTAACTCATTTGCAATCCTCAGTGTCTCTTCCTTGTTCCATTTTGTTTGGACATAGGATCAGTGAAAAATATGCAAAGAACCAATAGAATAATATATCTGAAACTTAGAGTTCTAGCATTTGAATGCCAAAAAATGTTACAACTAGCTAATAGTTACTTCAGAAAGTTGTCTCTGTCTCTCTCTGTCTCTGTCTCTATTCCAATGGCAAATAAAACTCCTAGGATATTTTTATTTGTAAGATGAATGCAGAATGCAGAGTAAACATTCAATGTTGTGACTACTATAATTTATTTCTCTGATAAATCCATTTTCTAGCATGTGCAGCTTACAAAGACAATTGTAGAAAATCAAGAACAACAGTTATATTTTGTTTGTTATCGTCATCATGAACAATGTCTTCTGTCCTGGAAATTAATATATTGCTTTAATATCTGATAGGTTGAGTAGCATTTGCATTATGTAACTTCCTAAATGTGGAATGGTTCCCAGAACAATAAAACTTGTATTAGTGACCCAAGTGTCTAGCCCTTTATTATCTATCCCAAGTTTAATCTCAGTGTTTTCTCATAATTTTGGATTGCCTGTATGGGCTACAGAAAATATTCACAGGAGAGACATAGTTTCTTTGGAACAATCCCATTCTTAAGATTACCTTGCATATGCATCAGAGTATGCATGCATATATATGACCTAATTTCCATAGAATGATGGCCTTTAATATAAACGCTTAACAGAATGGTAAAGCAAAGGCTCTGACATCAAATTACCTGGTTCAAATTTTTCCATTGAGATTACAAAGATGCGTTATAGAAGTTACTTATCCTCTTAAAATTATTTTCTTCAAATGTAAAATAAGAATTAAAAAGCTTCCTATGTTAATGAAGACTGTATAGGCAAATCCATATAAAACACCTTGGACAATTCCAGAAATATACTAAATGCACTAGCGTTCATTGCACAGAGATTAAAGAAGCAACAAAAACTCCTTCTAGTGTCATGGTAGCTTTGAACATAAAAAAAATTATACTGTTACCTGAATATGGTTTCAGTATCTTTAAACGTTCATTTTTTTCTATTATGTGTTTTCCATTAATATTTCACTAGTAGCAAAAATACAATTTTATGCCACACAATGTTAAATATATAATTTTAGAGCAAGTAGTTTTCTCTTTAAAGATCTACTACATTTGATTACTTCTATTTGCCACTATTTTCAATCCTTCTTAATGATTATGTTTTTCTTCAGATTCCCTTAAGTCTTTTCTCATGTCGTGCCCACCTCTAAATATTTAGTTTACCATGCTGGTTGTTTTCCTTATATCTGACTGTCATCACTACTGGCTTTTCCAGCTTTTCCTACCAGGATCATTCTATGTTCCATTTTGTTCTTTTTCTGTTCTCAATTACCTGTAACTCTGTTGAGGCAACATAGCATTGGGGCCACTCCAGATGTCACTGGCTCCTTGTCAGCGCACGCTGAGACGTTGACATTACTGAGAAATTTGGGTCACTCGAAAATGCTGCAAGAAGTCATTTATTTAATAGAAAAAATTTTTAAGACTCACTTCTGTGTGAATATATTCAACAGCTAATAAGCTAATTTATTGCAGTGAATGATTAAACTCTCAAGTTTAGTCATTTCCCTGGTCACTAGTTCTTCTGAGCAAAAATCAAAATGGATTTTTATTGTGCTTAATTTTTATGTGGATTTTAATAGCTAATATAAAGTTTTCCTGCTGATGGGGAACCATGTTCTGTTTATTAATTTGTATAACCCACAGATTATCTCTCAGAATGGTTTATAAATAGAAAGTGTGGAATAAGAAAGAGGTGGTAGAGCAAGTCCCCCTAGCTGTTAGTGTCTTCCTAAAGATTATTTTCTTTTTAAGAACAAATTTGAGACAATAATTACAACATTTCTCCTTCTTGCAAGCACTTCCATATGTCCTTCTGCTCTCTTACAAAATCATGAATTCTTTTTCATTAATTATTATTACATGCATATGTATATATGCATATACCTATCTATTCCTAAGTACACCCAGTTTTCTTGGAGATGATTTTAAAATGTGATCTAGCATTATTATCAATGCTAGATTATTATTAAGACTTAATACTCGCTGGAAGGCACAATGGATCAGGTAGGAAAGTTTCTTACCACCAAGTCTGACCACTTGAGCCCACTCCCCAAAACCACATGATAAAAGGAGAGAACTGATTCTCACCAGTTGTCCCTTGACCACCACACAAATGTCCTGGTGCTCCCTCCAGACAAATGAGTAGATTAGTGTTCTTGGTAAATTTCCACTAGGGAAATTTGCAATAAGCTATATAGTTTATGTTTTGAGATATACAGTTGAGGGTTTGTTTGACAGTTATATAAATGCTACAGCTTGACTTTTCACTTTCATTGGGATACATTTCCTAATAACTTTTTTTATTGGCAGGGAAGTTTTCTATGAAAAAGTATATTCTTTTCTGGTCAACTATGAAGGCTTTTTAGGTTTTTTTTTTCCTGTATTTTCCTAAAAAAGTTGTCAAAACAGAAATTTAGGAGTTGTTTGGAATCTCCAACTTAAGTTCCATGGAGACAGACTTTGTTTTATCTATAACTTTCTTTCCACTGGCTATAATGCAGTTCCTGGTAGATCAGTAAACACACACAGATATGTTGGGTATGAGCAAGTAGGTGAATGTGAATTTGGAAGACATAACTACTGCTCACTGCCCGTAAACTGCACTTAAATTTGAAACTTTCACTTAGCAAATTGAAAGGAAATTATCATAAAGCATGATTCTAAAAAACAGTTCAAAAACAGAAATTATGAGATTCTTCAAGTCCAAAATGGTATACAGTTCATCCTTGTATCATAAGCTCAGCATGGCCTGCAGGACAGAATGTTAATGATTGTTTTAGTTATTAACATTCATCAACTCCTAGGTTAAATATAAGAGAAATATATCATTATGTTAAAATATATCTGGTGTTACAAATAAATATTTGAAGATGCCTTGTGACTAAGCATCTTTTGCTTTTCAGAATATTTCAGGTTTTCAAACTGATGCAAAACTGTTTGGGCTGGAGCCTGTCAAGACCTACTCGATCAGTGTGTCTGCATTTACCAAAGTCGGAAATGGCAATCAATTCAGTAATGTAGTGAAATTCACAACTCAGGAGTCTGGTTAGTCACAGTTTTGCCTCTATGATGTTTGTTCTCATATTTAATCAAGACTCTCACCATCCCTCTGTTTAATAAAATGTCATTTAGTATTCCCTCCAAGGGAAAATGAATTCCAGGGCTTAAAGGTTAGGCTGGTCATTTCTGGAATCATATATATGTATTGGTACATGCATATTTATATACAACTTTTTCTCTATAACTGAGAAAGACACAAGAAAAGGCTACTTTTTTTTCCCAAAGAGGTGACAAGGCAGGCTTCTAGACTGTGAAATGCCTATATAGGGCTGGGAAGAACAGGTAACTGAACCAGTACTTCTAACATAACTGTTCAGATTTTCATGAATTGTGACTAAGATTGTTCTTCAAGAAGGTAAGCTATAAGGTTTAAGAGGAAGAAGTCAGTGTTGTCTCTTGTACTTGTCATACAGTCCTCTAATAACATAGAGTACTATAAAGGGCCACTGGCCTGGTTTCCCAGCAACCAAACTACTGTAGCACAATGGTATGGGCCACATCTAGACTCTGTGTAGGTGTTAAATAGCTTTCCTTTGTGAATTAGTTAATTGTGGGTTAAATATGCCCCCTTTATTCCTACTAACTAGGTCATATATTTGAAGACACCCCTCTTCATCTTTTATTTTTAACAATGATTAATAGATGACTGAAAATTCCTTTTCTAGTCAATCATCAGAGTTCTAGATGTACTTGTATTAATGAACCTCCGCATTAAGTCAGTGCTCTTACTTCCTGAGCCATCTCTCCAGCCCTGAACCTCCGCATTAAGATTGGAGGTTAAAGATGTTAAATCAATAATTTCCCCCATGAACTTACAGACACTTGAGGGCTTCTCTCCCAGCATGACTACAGACAAATCAAAACCCTAGTATTTGGAGTTGGAGCTGTGCAATCAGTGTCTGAATTAGGATTCTAGCTACATGGCTTGTTGGTTGTGTAACCTTGACAAAGTCTCCAGATTTCTTCGAGCTCGGCATCGTCCACTGAAAAAAGGCACATTAGCCACATACAGTGTAGGGGTTGTCCTAAACTTGAAAATATCCATTAAACCTTACTTATTAGCAAGTTTATCATGCAATAAATGTAGCATAAATATTATCATAAGTATCCCATCCTTTGCATGAAGAAGCCACGATCCAGGCAGATTAAGTGTAACGTGCCTTCCAAACTTAGTGAGTAACCCAAGTGGATAAACCACCATTGTTTTGTTGTTATTGTTGTTGTTGGAAATGATGAAAATGACTAGGGGAAGTGTGAATCAACTTGAGGAAAAATATCTAAAGATTTTCAACCTATAAAATATTTAGTAGTATTCACAAAGTAAATAAAGGTTGAGGATCATCTTACATAAGCTGCTTCATAAACTAGTATTTTTCAGTAACAAAGTTATGTCACAAAACATAATGCTCTGGTTATAAAAATAATAGAAAATTTACACACACACACACACACACACACAGTAAATTTTCCTTAAACTCAGAGATCCCACCTGCCTCTGTATCCCAAGTCCTGGGATTAAGGGTATGGATCACTATCACCCAACTCATTTTTTATATAATAATTGTTTATTATTTGTTGAGAGTTCAGTGAGTCAATTAAGTAGATGTTCCCAAAATGTTTAATTTGTTTATTTTAGAGATATTTCTGCATTGATGTATTCATCCTACAGAAGAAAGGTTTATAAGGGTCACATTGAGGATCAGAGAACAATTATTGAGAAGTCATAGATTTCATGAACTTTCTTTAAATCAAGTTTCTATAATAGCAACACCCCTCTTTTATTGTTGTGAACAGTTTGTAATTTATGAATTAACCACATGATAATTTTCTTCCACTATCCTCATTCTACCATAACAATGAAGTTATGCTAAAATATCTAAACTAAAATTGAAGTTAGGCTAAAATATTAGAACTAAGGGATCTTATTGGATATGTCCACTGAACGTAGCCAGATTCTCTAACCCATAATCACTCTCACACATGGGGCATTACTCTGCATTCATGTCAGCTGTATAGAATGAACCCCAGAGAAAAGAAGACATTATTGAATAAATTGAGAGAAATTCTAGCAGAAAAATCTGAGAACCTTTAAATAATATCTCCAGATTTGTATATTGAAATAGTTCCTGTTCTTCCAAAGAACCCCAATAGAATGTCTCTGCTTTTCTTATGAACTTCCCAGCCCTGTTGAACCTGAAACAGTGATAGTAGACAATTTTGTATTGCAAAAATGTTCAGTGAGAATATTGAGAAGGTTGCACCAATCTGACTAAGAAAGTTGACATCTGTGACTGCCCAGACTTGAGGCCAATGCATTTCTGAGACTATGTGAGAATGTGTTTGCTGCTTGGGCCTAGAAAAACATTCCATTAACGGCTCAAACTTGTGAGCTTTAGCAAGATCAGAGACAAAAGTTTCCATTAGCCATTTATGTTAAGAACTTGTTGCACACATATTAGAGAAGTTGACATATTAAATTTTTATTTTATCTTTGTGAAACCTCATCCTATGTCTTGGTTGCATAGTTCAATAATTTACTATGTGTCTATAAATGTTAACGTGGAGTAAATATTTTTCTCTTAAGTTCCAGATGTCGTACAGAATATAGAGTGTATGGCACGTAATTGGCAGTCAGTGTTAGTGATGTGGGATCCGCCCAGGAAAACGAATGGAATAATAATCCACTATGTGATAACCGTTGAAAGGAATTCTACAAAACTTTCTCCCCAAGACCACATGTATACTTTTACAAAACTTCTTGCCAATACATCATACGTCTTTGAAGTAAGAGCGTCAACATCAGCTGGTGAGGGCAAGGAAAGCACGTGTAATGTCAGCACACTCCCCGAGACAGGTAACTAGTATGGAGCACATAATTGACCCGAAGCAGGTAACGGGTGTAAAATAATTAACTAAGCCGAAATAGGTCATTAATAACCTGAAGTATTATGAAATGGGTAGCTGACCTTGAGTATATGACTAACATGAATACGGTAACTAGTATGGAGTAATAAATAACACGGAACGGTGACTATTAGTAATATAAAACAGTTTACTAGTTTTAAACCAATAGCTTATATGAAATGGGCAAATAACCTGAAACAGGTATCTAAGCTTCAGGTAAGTAGTGTAAAATAGGCAACTAATGTGAGCAGTTCATTAGTATGGGACTAACCCGATAACTAGCCTGATAGATCTAATGGCAACTAGTATGAAGTAGGTCACTAATCTGAAACATTTAGTTATTCATAAATAATATCATACGTTTATCATAGTATTTACATGACACTTGTTTTTAGTGGTATGTGTATGTAGGAGGTATGCCTGCCAATGTATATGTGTGTTTGTATGTGTCTAGGGATGTGTGTATGAGTTCAAACATATACATGCATGTTTATGTTTGGTTATGGACACCTGAAGCCAACATGAGAGTCTTTTTGACCCATATCCATTTTCTAAGTTGAGTCTCTCAGTTAAATTCAGAACTCATCGATATGGCTACTGAAGCTAACCTGCTTGCCCTAGGGACCCCCATATCTCCTCTTCCTTCCAAGATCCGGAGCTACAGGTAGGCTGCACACCCAGCCAGCATTTATGTAGGTTCTAGGGAATCGAAACTTTGCTCCTAACACTTGATTTGCACACTCAGCCACCTCCACAGTCACAATAGCACACTTATATGAAGATACTAAAGTTTAGTTCGAAAAGACAATAAGCGCTTCCTTAGCCTACACATGTGATCCCTGAGTACCAACTGAGTGTATATTTAACCTTCTTTGCTTTGATGAGAGATTGAGTAGAAGACACATAGACGGTTATACAAATATAAAATCCTCTAACGTATTGACTGTGTTTTATTATTACTTAAAGGAACTAATTAACATACAAACTTTTTAGACTATATTTTCTTTTTTTTTATTGGAAAAAAAAAAGAAATTTCTGCCTCCTCCCCGCCTCCCATTTCCCTCCCACTCCTCCCTCTCCTCCTCCCCTCCCCCCACTCCTCCCCCTCCCTCTCCAGCCTGAAGAGCAGTCAGGGTTCCCTGCCCTGTGGAAAGTCCAAAGTCCTCCCCCCTTAATCCTGGTCTAGGAAGGTGAACATCCAAACTGGGTAGGCTCCCACAAAGCCAGAACATGAAGTAGGATCAAAACCCGGTGCCATGGTCCTTGGCTTCTCAGCAGCCCTCATTGTCCGCCAAATTCAGAAAGTCCGGTTTTATCCCATGCTTTTTCAGTCACAGTCCAGCTGGCCTTGGTGAGCTCCCAATAGATCAGCCCCACTGTCTCCACGGGTGGGCGCACCCCTTGTGGTCCTGACTTCTTTGTTCATATTCTCCCTCCTTCTGCTCCTCATTGGGACATTGGGAGCTCAGTCCAGTGCTCCAGTGTGGGTCTCTGTCTCTATCTCCATCCATCGCCAGATGAGGTTTCTATGGTGATGTGCAAGATATTCATCAGTATGGCTATAGGATAGGGTCATTTCAGGTTCCCTATCCTCAGCTGCCCCAGGAACTAACTGGGGACATCGCCCTGGGCACCTGGGAGCCCCTCTAGATCCAAGTCTCTTGCCAACCCTAAGATGGCTCCGTTAATTAAGATGTGTGCTTCTCTGCTCCCCTAACCAACCTTCCTTTATCCCAATCATCCCGTTTTCCCAAGTTCCCCCCACCCTCCCCTTCTCACATTTTTCTCCCTTTCTCCCCTTACCCCCCCTCCCACCACACCCCCAAGATCCCAATTTTTTGCCCGGCAATCTTAGACTATATTTTCTTAATAGTTGTTTTCTTGGCATTCTGGTTGCTTCTGTGGAGTCTTAAGACTTTCAGTATCAGAGCCCTGTGCATCCATTTTTCTTTTCTAAACACTCAGAACTGCCTTTTAGACCATCCGAGTAAAAGAAAAAGGTCACTCAGCTCCAGTCTATAAGAAGAAGTGTCACAACTTCTCAGCAGTGTTTCTTAGCATTGTTTCCTTCTTTCTGCCTTCTCCCATATTCTACAGGTTACCTAAGAAAACCTGGACTCACTCTTGATAACACCACTTCCCTGGTTGTCAGCCCTAATGAGATCTGTGGTACAGCCATAATTCTGTACCACTTCACATGCATTTCCTCTTCAGCGGACTATCTTATGAATCCCCGTCCCTGGTCAAAGTCACACCACCTAATTTAACTTCACATTTATGTCCCTGAGGATACACACTCTAGAAATTTGAAAGGCCTACCTTCCTCTTCGGTGTCAGCATCCCTTCCATTCCCATTCATCGTTCTAATGCAATGTTCCCCGGAGCTCACAATATTCTTCCTTTGTGGGTTAGAATGGTCGTATTGCATTTGCTTTGTAGGTTTCAAACCATGTTGTGATCTTTCTCCCAGGAAGATCCTGAACTCTGAAAACATACCCAACATTCAAGCTGATGAATACTGTCAGGAAAAAGAGGAGCAGTTCAGCTTTAAATTCCCCTTTCATGAAGGTGGCGGCTGCTTTGTCATTGTTGATACGTCTTGGGTTGAAACTTTAGCAGTTTCCCTATGGAGGAACATATTTATATACAGGAGCGGCAGGAATGAGGATCAGTGGCAGCAGTCTGGTTCCAAAAAAAAAAAAAAAAAAAAAAAACCCAGCAAAACAAATAGTTCTTTATGCTGGGTTTTTACTGCTTCCTGCAGTCTTACCACCCACAGTTATCCAGCCTGCTCTTCAGTCCTGTCTTTCCATGTAAGGACTTCAGCTGAATTGACTCTAGTATACTATTTAGATTTCTTATAGTATAGCTTAGATCTGTTATCTAAAGAACAGACTTGGCTATTTGAAGCATAGAGGTGATACCGGAAGGCACAGTGTGTGTCGGTAACCCGTGTTGGTAACTCGTGTCAGTAACCCACTTTTCCAAGTGCTTCATCTATTCTCTTACTCTAGAAACTCTACCCCAAAACTTATCACCAGTTAGAATTGGTCTCTCCACTAGTACTATTACCTGTATGCTTTCCCTATCCCTCCTCATATAGTGGCTGTCTCCAGCCTAACTTTATTTATTCAGCACAATAGACTTCATCTATTCATCCTAGGAGACAGTACCGAAGCAATACCTCCTACAGACTAGTAAAGTTTGGTTCAAATGTGGGATCTGTAGTAGAGCTTTCAATGGCATCCCAAGTTTGATGGCCCAGATTCTCAAACTATCATCCAATCTTGTTTCATCAAAGCCTCAATTGGGGAAGTGCCTGATTCAGTGCATTGAAGCACACCACAGACATTCCCAACACTGTAGACTTGTTGATGTATCAGACTAGAGCATACAGGTGTATCCTAGGACAGATGAATAGTTCCATACAGGTCCAACAAGAGGTGACAACTAATTTATCAGTGGGAGGAAAGCAGATCATTACTAGAAGGAACTATTTTCAGTTCCACACAGGTGGTCTTTATCAGAGAGCACAAGGTATAAAAAAAAAGTCATTAATGGGCCACACAGGATAATAACTTCAAAATAAGTGAGAAGTTCAGACTTTTAAAAAGGAGATAGAGTGTTTGTTATTATTTTAAGTGTACTTGTGTTTTGAGTTGAAGTCAGTCAAGAGAACAAAGCAGAAATTCAGCTAATAGAGCCAAGATACAGTCCAAGTTCGGGGTACATTAGATATGCAGTCATCTGACTTCAGAGTCCAGATCTTTGTCACAGTTATTTGTTGAAGAGTTTGAATGGATCTTAATTCAGGTTTGGAGGTCTACCTAGATGGGTATTGGAGGGATAGAAATAAAGATTTATTTAGTTGTTGGCATTTTGGATGGCTTCTTGTATACCCACACAGTTTGCTCTTCTGACTTCTGTATCATAATGAACAACCAAATAGCCTCATTCTAGATTTCTGGAGTCAGAATTTATATATGACCACATCATTTTTTCTTTTAAATGAGATGATATGGCTATTAATACACTTAATTCTACTCTTTGCTCTTAGAGCCACCATATGGTTTTGTTTCTATTTACTTAAAATTCCTGGCAGAAAGTTCCAAGTCAGAAGGAATTTGTCATTCAGGCACTCACAAGTTTGTAGAAGTAAGAGAAGATTTGTCTTTTTCTGGTAGCTATTTCTCTCAGGGCTTTTTTTCCATTTCTGTATATTATTTTCACATTCTCATCAGACAAAAGTTGACCTGTTTTCTCTCAGTCAAATATAAAATTTCTCATAATTAAGATGAATCATTCAAATGAAATATTAATTTCTTCCTCAGAAGTATTTTTCATCTTTAAAATTAGGTGTTGAGTCTAGTATATAATTATATTTATGATTACAATCCTCATTAGGTATCTAATTTTTTATCAGGATTCACACGAATTGCTTGTTGATGAGATGGTAGTGAGAGTTGGGAACTCATTGTTCAGATGGAAGCAGTTTTATAGCTGCCGCAAGCTTCTAATTTATGGTAGAAAATTAGTCATGGTGTACAGCTAACCCTGAGTCACAGACAATGCTCTTATTCCTGTCCTAAGAAGAAATCAAATTTGGCTCACACTCCTACAGTCTGGTGTTTGACCTTGACATATGCTCTTTTCAGGAATCTCTTCTCTTCTCTTCTCTTCTCTTCTCTTCTCTTCTCTTCTCTTCTCTTCTCTTCTCTTCTCTTCTCTTCTCCTCTCCTCTCCTCTCCTCTCCTCTCTCTCTCCTCTCCTCTCCTCTCCTCTCCTCTCTCTCTCCTCTCCTCTCCTCTCCTCTCCTCTCCTTCCCCTCCCTTCCCCTCCCCTCCCCTCTCCTCTCCTTCCCCTCCCCTCCCCTCCCCTCTCCTCTCCTCTCCTCTCCTCTTCGCCTCTCTCTCTCTCTCTCTCTCTCTCTCTCTCTCTCTCTCTCTCTCTCTCTCTCTCTCCATAAACATACATGCATTTGTATAAGTCAACATTGGGCAATCTCAGGTATCATCCAGCAGATGATATCTAATTTTATTTTATGAGCCAGGATGGAAATTGCCCAGTAGACCAGGTTAACTATCTATGTGTCCATCTTCCTGTCCCCGTCTCTCAGTGCTATGATTACAAGAGCACTCTCCTTTGACAGAGCACGTTTTTAATGAGGTTTTAAAGTAGCATATAAGTTATATCAGTGTGGAATTTCATTTCAAAAATTGCCGTTTAGACAAGGAGTTTGGAAGACTAAAAATTGATTTCCCAACCCCTTTTCTTTGTAAATGACCCATGTATCATTTTTTCAACTCTGTTCTTCACTGTTTGCAGTTGTAGCTAGTGGGGAAAATGGGAAGGTACAAATGCTGTCTTCCATGTCGGGTTAAGTGTGTCCTTTTAAACTCAGTCATGTTCTTCTTTATGCCCTGAAATGGGCATGTCTACTGGATTGTAGACTGAGCTTGAGGGGCATATGGTACTGTATGAGGGTCTATATAGAAGAACGAAAAGGCACATATATTTATTGTGCTTTAAAGTTCAGTGATGCAAGACTTGACTGTCAATGGATCTTAAGAAGAACTTCAGCAATTTTGCTTTCAAAGCATGAGAAACAAAGCCAAGGGAAGGAGGTTTGATGTGTACTGGCTTTCTGTGACTGATTCTGAGCAGAGATAGTACTGGTCCAGAATGTCCCTCCTGCCTCGTGATTTCCCTGCTTTATCTGTATTTATGGAATTTTTTTCCACTTACCATTTAACAAGATAAAATAGAAAACTTTGGTCCTATCATGAGAATTTTCTCATTAAAAAAATCTATAATAATAATTATACGGATGAGGGTAAATACAATTTTGCACAAATATGGATTGAAAATGTAGGAAAACAATTTATAACCTCAAACCTGTGCTTGATTTACAAAAGAAAAGGTGCTACAAGCTGGCGTGCTGAAAGCTATAAACCACAGAGGCATTGTGGGAAATGTTTTTAACATTCCTAAACTTGTTTTGCATTATCTTTAGCTTGGGCCAGTTCCAAAAAGGTAATGTTTGGTATATTCAAACAGTCTTAGGTATCAAATTCTAAATTTAAAAGTTCTTTTAGACACATTTAAAAAAAATGAATTTGGGTTTCCATGTATAATTCTCCTTGACCTCCTTGTTACTCTAATATCTTTCATTAAGTGACCTGCAGGCATTCTTGGCTTCACCCAAGCTCCAGCTAAAGCCAGCTGTTCCTCACACAGTTTTTAAAGACGTAGTTAGGAACCAGGGCATATCCTATTACCTTATTTTCCATTCCTGCTCTATGTAGCTGATACTCTTTGGAACAGACTTGACCTAACAACTGCCTCCCTCATTTTTCCCCTTGTTCTTTTTCTTTCCAGTGTTAAGGAAGTTTTGTGTATATGCAAAATTGTTTTTTTTTCTTTCTAGTAAATATAGTACTTGTTTTTATGAGATTGTAAACTGTGTAGACAACACTTAGCAGAAGTATAAACACTCTGAAATATTCAATAAATGAATTGAGAAAAACCATGTTTCAAAAGGAATATATTAATTTTGACTTAATTTAAAATCGATGCTTTATAAATGATTTGATCATAAATGTCATACACATACTATTAATTACAACTTAGTAAATTTAAAACACTAAAGCTCCTTGGTTTGCCAAAATACAAATTTGAGGAAGAATCTTATTTTTAATGGAAGACAATAAATACTATCCACAATAAAATTCTTTTGGAATTCAAATAGAATAAAATCCCATTTCTTAGTATATTAGTGAATTATAATTGTAATGTGAATTTCACCATATATTTACCACAATGTTGAATAAATCTTGTCTTAGTTTTGTGATTAGATATCTTATTATAAAGAGTTACTACATTAAAACTTGCAGTATTAGAAAGGAAATAAAAAGTGACTGGGCAATAGTGGCACATGTCTTTAGTGTAGCACTTGGGAGGCAGAGACAGATGGATCTCTGTGAGTTTGGGGCCAGCCTGGACTACAAAGTGAGTATCAGAACTGTTTCACAGAGAAACCATGTCTTGAAAAAAATAAATGTAATAAAATGTCTACATGAAGTAGGTTTGTTTCCTGACTGCTCAGACTCCCAAAATAATCACCCAGAAACTATATTATTTCAAACACTGCTTGGTCCATTAGCTCTAGCATTCCAACATCATGCATATACTGCTTCAAGTTTTATTCTATATATTGAATAGCTTTAGATTATACATTCAGGACCATTATTTATCTCATGTAGTATAAAGTATGGTAAAAAATGAATTCTTTTGTATTATTTTTAATTTTATTAAAATTTTCCAAACTATTTGTTAAATAGCTCTCAACGTTTTTTTTTTTTTTTTTCCTTATGGAAGTTTTGTCAAAAGTAAATTGAGGTTATCACTTTGGTCTATTTTAGATAGAATATCTTCCATTCACTTATCCATCTTTGTAGGCAGAATTTTCTGTCCCACAAGTTGCTCCCAAGTAACTGGCATCGAGACTTAGTATTAATTACAAATGCTTGGCCAATAGCTCAGGCTTGTTCCTAGCTAGGTCTTACATTTAAATTGACCCATATTTGTTATTTACGCTTTACCATGTTGCTTGGATCTTTTCTTAGTATGGCATGCACATCTCGCTTCTTTCTGCATCTCTTGGAATCTTCTCAAACTCCACCCCTCTTTTGTCTCAGGCTGTCTTGACCAATCTCTTCCTGTCCAGCTATCCACCAATCAGTTTTTTTTTAACAGTGAGAACAATACATATTTACAGTGTACAGAATGATTATTCCACAACACATCTTTATCATAAAACTACACAACATAGATCATTATGGCTTTATAAAGTCTTGTATTTTATTTTAGGACAGGGTCTCTCATAACTCAAGGTGTCCTTGAACTCACTATATCACAAATATGACCTTGATCTTCTAATTGTCTTGCCTTCCACACCAGAACGATGGGATTACAAACATTCACTATCACACCTGGCTTAAAGTTGCTGAGTTCAAGTCCAGGGCTTCATGTATGCTAGGCAATCATTCTATCTTTGGCTACGTCATCAGTTCTTATAGGAATTCTTGAAGTCACTAGATAGAAATTCTACAAACATTCTTTTTCATAATTTTAGCTATATTTAGTTCTTTACATTTCCATTTAAATCTTGTTATTAGAATAATCTTGTTCAGTTTTTTTTTCAAACATCGATGTCCCATTTTCATTGATATTGCATGGAATAAATATAAATTTGGGATTTATTACTTCTTAACATTTTGGAGTTAGGATGAATATGGTTCTTCATCTTTTTGGTCTTTAATTTCAATAATTTTCAGTAAATAATTATTTGTCTTTTAATAAAATTATTCCTGTGTAGTGTTCTTATGTTACTTGAATGAAATTCTTAAATTTTAGTTACATTTTGATATAAAATACAGTTGATTTTAATATTTATAATTATATTCTGTGCTTTTGATAAATTCATATTCAACTCTTTTGATAAGTTTATTTCAGAGTTGTAGGAGACCATTAAAATCCATCCTTTTAGAAGTTCTTACTATATAAAATACCATACAGTCTGCAATGAAAGGAACTTTTACCTCTTTTGTAACTCTGACTATTTTTCTTCTTTTTTTACACTGGCTAGATTGTTAAAACGTGACATATTGTTTTTCTCAGGTATAGCACAGGATTAGTGTAATATTTTGTGTGCTGCTGTCTTAGGCTCTCTGTTAGTGGCATTTTCTTATTGAGAAATACTTTTTCTAGTTAAATATGCTTATTTATTGAGAAATGGGCATTGAATTTTGTACTTGACTTTATGAGTTTATGGAGGTATTGCTCATTTTTCATTGCATTACTATGAAAACTGGCAGGACTTAGTTTGATTATTAAGCAAAGTTTGAATTCTATAGAGAGATATATTTAATCAGATGGATTATCCTACTGTCTATAGTTAGACTTGATTTGCTGATATGTTGTGTGGAATTATATCTGTGATCAAGTTATTAACTGTTACTTCTTTTATATTGTAGTATATTTTGAAGGTATTTATACTGTCCTAATGAAAGTAGTTGGGAAATAATTTCAACTTGTTTCCTCAGATAGTTTTATTTTATTCAATCTAAACTATTTGATGGAATTTATGATGACATCTAGCCTTGGCTTTCTGTATTATAGCAGATATTTTTTTATGGACTGACTTTTTAGTATTTATTTTATTTAATTTTATATGTGTACATGTTTTGTATATGTATGTCCATCTTCAATGTAGATACTACAATTTAGTCTATGGAGACTGGGGGATATTTAAATCTCTAGCAAGTTTAACATAGTACTACAGGCTCTTGAGTTCAACTGTGATGAGCATGTTTTTGCTGATACAAATAATTTATGAATAAAAATGTAATTTCCTAAATGCTTTGGTCATTAATGTTGATCGCTCATCACAGTTCAGTCATGTTTAGAAAATTCAAGCAAGCTGTGTGATTACTCCAGGAAACATGGAATGATGTGTTCAAATTAGTACCATCTGTGGGTTAAAAAAAAAGTTTGAAATTTTTAGTCATTCTTAAAGAATGGAAATCTGATTCTCCATGCTAAAGTGGGAGTAATCCTCTTTGTATCTGTAATTCAATAGGGCGGTTGCCTTGAAATGGTCCAGTTCCGCATACAGTTCATCAAAAGTGAAGATACTGGGTCTAAATGAGCATTACTGCTGGTCACTTAGGAGTAGTTGTGAAGTTGCCCTGTTATACATTATCCATGCATAACAGTATATATTGGGGGTCTGATCATTTCTAGCTCATCTTTCTAGATACATTGATTGGAAAAAATCTGTGCTCTATTTGATGCCACATCAAAATCAAAGGACTATTTCAATGAATTAGAATTTATTCACACAAATACTTGCTGGGGAACCACACTCTCATTGTTGATTCTGTGTAGTTGTCCCGTGGTATGAAACAGAAGAGTTTGCTGCACGTGAGCATACGTTTCCACTATCAACAGTAAGGAAATTGTATATCTGGGCTTTGTCAGGCAAAAGTATGACTCTACTTACAGTTTCCTTCTTTGGAATACTTACTTGGCAAAACTGGATTCTTTGAACCAGTAATTTACTGAAAATATGATTCTACATCATTTTTTTTATTGAAGTCTCATTTGCTAATATCTGAAAGTTGAAAGACAACATTGCTCCCACAGCCACAGATAACAATTGTGTCTCCTGATAAGATGAGAAGGAGCCAGTACCTCTGCCTTTTGTAGTTCATTAACTAGCATCTGCTCTCTCGTGTATGGCTTTATATGCACCTCGGAGTCCTCCCTCTAGAACACGTAGTTGTGGCAGAGTTTAATTTCCTGTCCTTGAAGGCTGCAGTTACTTGGTCCTTGCAAGGCTCCACCTTCTTGGTTGGCTTCACCTTTGGTGGGTTTCAACCTTGGGTCTAAAGATGGAAGGAGTGGCTGGATATATACACAAAAGAAAAGTGTCCTGGCCTACTTGGCTCTCAAGGGGAAGAGGCAATGAATTTGAAAAAGAACAAAGTAAATATGAATGAATTTTTTTTTAAAAGCAAACATGTCATCTCTTCACTGCACTTAGGCTAAAACTAAAATCTTAAATCAGTCTAGATGGTGTCACAGGATGTGGTTTTGTTCCCCTCCCCACCACCAACCTGTTCCTTTTAGGTCTGACTAAGTTGAGGTTGTTCATCTGACTCGCTATTTCTCATTGTCTGCTCTCTTACTAACTCAGCTCTCAGCAGCAGGGCTTGCTCGAGTCATCTAAATAAAACCCCATGGTATGTATTCATTTAGTTGTGAATTCAAAAAGGGGAGTCAACAAAGTCTAGCACATTGCTTTGAGGCAGGACCAAGGCCCTCCCCACTATATCTAGGCTGAACAAGGTATCCCTCCAAAGAGAATTGGTTCCAAAAAGCCAGTACATGCAATTGGGATGAATCCTGGTCTCACTGCCAGTGGCCACACAGTCTGCTCCAGTCATACAAATGTCACCCATATTCAGAGGGCATAGTTTGGTCCTATGCTGGTTCCTTCACTGTCAGGTCAGAATTAGTGAGCTCCCCTTAGCTCAGGTAGGCTTTTTCAGTGGGTATTCCCATCACAGTCTTGACCTCTTTGTTCTTATTCTCACTCCTCCCACTCTTTGACTGGACTTTGGTAGCTCAGCCTAGAGCTCCTCTGGGGATCTCTGTTTCCATCAGTTGCTGGATGAAAGTTCTATGATGACATTTAAGATAGTCATCAATCTGACTACAGGGCAAGGCCAGTTCAGGCACCCTCTCCTCTATTGCTCAGGGTCTTAGCTGGGGTCATCCTTGTGGATACTAGCTACAAAGCAAAGGAAAATGGGCCTTTATGATCCTAGAGAAGCTAAGTAACAAGGAGAACCCCAAGAGAGACGTATATAGATCCCCCTGGAAAAGGGAACTAAACATGAGCTCCTGAGAAAATGGGAGTGTGGGGTTGGGGAGAAGGGAAGGTAAAAAGGAAGGAGGAGAGGATAAGGGGAGGGAGGAGGAGAAGTTGAAGGAATGAATGGTCAAGATGGGGGAAAGACAGAGATGAGAGCAAGGAAAGAGATATTTTGATTGAGGGAGCCATTGTGGGGCTAGCAAGAAACCCAGCACTAGAGAAGTTCCCAGGGGTAATTTAAAATTTTAAGACACGAAGCCTACCTCTTCCACAGCACTCCAGACACACATAGACATCTATCATTTCTAATTTCTACTGAGTATCTGAGAAGCATTTCAGAGTTACCGTACTAAAAATAAAACTTTATACTTTCTTCCAGATCTTTCTCCTTCCACAGGGCTCCGATCTTTTGATTGGTTCTCATGTTTCAGTTTGCTCAGTTTCACGGCCTGGGCACATTCAGTTTCCCTCCCCCTCCTCTCACCTCCCAGTTGCACAGGAGTTAACCCTGCCATCCCTCCTGTAAGACATATTTGGGGTTTGAAAGGTCCTTTTCCCTTCTCTTGCTACCATCTGAGTCCAGAGCCCTGGGGCCCTTTGTGTTGACATGACAAACCCTACACATTCATTTCCCCATTCCCATCCTTGTCTCCCTTCAGTCTGTCTTAACTCAGTAGCAGGAATGGTTCTGTAGACGCATGCTGGAGCCTGCCTTTCCTCTGCTGATGGAACAGCCGTAACAACACTCTGTAATAATGCACACAACCTGGTCTGCAACTCTCGAACCTCCCCTCCTGCTAGTCACTCCTCGCTCCTCATTATTTTGCAGCAAAGCAAAGCATCATCCTATAACAGTCGCCCTAATTACAGTCTCCTCCACTAGAGCTGGTCCTCCTGGAAGCTTTTATATAACTCCCTCCCTTTCCTTTACCAGGAACTTAATATCTTCTCATTTAACATACTATTATCCACGAAGCCTTCTTCCATTCCCAACTTACCTTTACTTCTACATCAACAACCACCTTCCAATTCACTATATACAACACTATCTGTATATTTTAAGCGTTTCTATGTGTATGAATGTTTTGTGTGTGTGTTGTATGTGCACTGCATGTGTCCCCTGTGTGTGCAGAGACCAGGAGAGGGTGCCAGATCTCCAGGAACTGTAGTCAAGGAAGGCTGTAAGCAACCCTGTGGGTGCTGGGAAGAGAGCTTAGGGTCTTCTGTGGGAAAAACAAGGTCTTTTAAACCACGAAGCCGTCTCTCCATTGCCCACCTTATCTGTATTTTTATTATATAAATTTATTTAATTAAATAAATTTCTTTCTTTAATATAAATTTCACCAAGCAAAGATCTGGATTTGTTTACTGTATTTTTGGTACCTACAATATTATTCATACTAGTAGGTGATCTTTATATATTTATTAAGTATTTTACCAATTTGACATGTTTAGGAATAAGTGAGTTTTCTGAACATTTATTATCTTTACTTTTAATCTGAATATTAGCATAATTTTCATTAATATTTCAATTTTTAAAGGTCAAAATCATTTTTAATTCAGTTCCAATACTACTTAGCCTATTGATCTTTCATATTTCTAACTATAATATGCTTTTATTACTTTAAATTGCCTTTAAAAACATGAGCTTTAGTGTATACTGATGATTGCCCAATAGCGGGCTCAGAGTCTGATAGAAGGTTCCCAGTTATTAAAGTAAAGTGTTGTAGGGCTCCTACTAAGAGCATATGGTTGTGACAATATATTGTTACTTCAGTGCATACAGTAATACTAGTGTGTCAGGGATGTTACAGAAAGAGTTAACTTTCATTATACACATTACCAACAGAGTTCAATTAATTCCGTGAATTTATTAAGTAAGCTGGCTTTAAACAGTTTTTAATCAAAACTTCTAATAAAAAGAATGTACTTATTGCTTACTAGATACCTAAATAATTAAAAAAAAATCTTCCTTAGGAACAGAACAATAAAAACTCAGGCTGTATCTAGGGAAGTTCTGTGAATGATGTAAGCATATGATTATCTTTGTTTCCATAAATTTTTCTATGCAAATCCAGAGTGTTTGTCTACAACCATTTTAGAGTGGGTTATACAGTCAAGTTAGAAATGAAGAATAATCAAAATGTTGGAAATGATGGCCCTTAAAGGATCAACATGAGATTCTGTTCATTAAGTGTGACAATAACGAGCTGAGGGCTGCCATCATGTGACTTATTTTCACAGGTTGCATTATAATGTTTGTAACTTTTCCCTTTAATTCTTAGTTCCCAGTGTTCCCACAAATATAGCTTTTACTAATGTGCAGTCAACTAGTGCAACGCTAACATGGATAAAACCTGACACTATCCTTGGCTACTTCCAAAACTACAAGATCACTACTCAGCTCCGTGCTCAAAAATGCAGAGAATGGGAATCTGATGAGTGTGTCGAAGAGCAAAAGGTTCAATTCCTCTATGAAGTGAACGTAACAGAAGAAACGGTGTATGGATTAAAGAAATTTAGGTGGTATAGATTCCAAGTGGCTGCCAGCACCAATGCTGGCTACGGCAATGCTTCCAGTTGGATCTCTACACAAACCCTGCCTGGCCGTGAGTATTGTCTTGACATATTTATTCATACTGCTTCTGTTGTGCTAATGGTTTTTACTTATTTCTCTATGTACAAAATCACCAAATGTGAAAATGAGTTATTATGAAAACTAACTTATGCAGCAACATATTTGCTTTTAATTGAAACAAAACTAAGTGTAAAACTAAATTGCAGTGATTGTTAGAACTTTTTATGTACAACCTAGAACTGTGTCAACATCTTAGAGTCTTATATTACAACAAGGTATTATGGGGACACTCTCTTATGGAATCCCACTAAGCCACATTGATTAGCCATATGCTGACCTAGAATGATCCCTACACATTCACTTCATATATATTGTTTTTGTGACTTTTTTTTTTTTTTGGTTTTCTGAAATGAGGGTTTCTCTGCAGCTTTGGATCCTGTCCTGGAACTAGCTCTGGTAGACCAGGCTGGCCTTGAACTCACAGAGATTCACCTGCCTCTGCCTTCCAAGAGCAGGGATTACATTGTGCACCACCACCATCTGTCAGTTTTGTGACTTTTATGTGGAATTTTCAACTATTTTTATTGAATTCAGACCCACACAAGCATACATAACGTAAACACTGTAAATGTGATGACCTTAATAGATGTCAGTTTCTGGGAAAAATATTATTAAGCATCTGATAAACACCTAAAGATAGGGAGAAGAAAAAATAATATAAAGAAGCGTAATCTGTCATAATAGTATTTACAGTTCAGATTCAAAGAAAAGTCATGAAAATACATTTCTTTTTGGAAATAATTGAGTATAGATAAAGATTACTCTTAAATTTAAGTTTCATATTTTAAAATAACTGGCCTCCCCATTTACTTAAGAAACATTAATAGCCATGTTTGGGTCTTGTCTTCAGAGAAGTGTGGGAATTTCCATGAAACGTAAATGATCTGCAAGTCAAATTCTGAATGCCAGATTTATGTAGATGTTCTCTGAAAACCCATCTTTGTCCCAGGTCTAACCCTTCTGGGTCAACATAGCTGCTCATGCCAGCGCTACTCCCCTTCTGTGTTAACTTATACACAACAACAAAATACCTGACCAAAGGGACTTAAGAAAGAGGGACTTATTTTATCTTATAGTTCCACAGAGATTAGCCCACAATTGCAGGGAAGCATGGCATCAGGAGCATGCCCACGACTCGACACATTGCACCTGTAGTCATGAAGCAGAGCAACAACCAGAAGTAGACCAGTCTATAAAACCTCTTCATCGGCCCTCCAGTGGGGTGCTTCCTCCAGAAAGCCTCCTTCCATCAAAAATTCCACAATCTTCCTAAAATTTCCAGTAACTGGGGGTGAAATATGCAAACATGAACCTGTCAGGGACATTTTATATAAAAGACAACACCCTCTAAGTACAGAATTTATACTGCTCCTCTCTTAATGAAGTTCTTATTCAGGGATTCCTCTCAAATTAATATTTTATTTTCCCATAAGATTTTTTTAATTAGCGGACAGACAGACAAAGACTGACAGACAGACAGACACACACATGATTTTTAGTGGCAAGTGGATTCTGTTGTGGGACCTTACAGCTAATAAAATAAGCTTTTATCTAGACACTTTGTCTGGTTCCTTGACTGTATCTTTTGTTACAGTTCCCTGGAGTGCCTGGGCCATTTTTATCATAGCGATTAACAAATGTTGTTTAGTGTAATTCTACACTTGACGTCAAATCCCCCAAATTCAGTTTTCAACACATTGCTTATCCAAGTCCTTTTCTTTAATACTTTGGCTTTTCGCGAAGATTTTCCCTTTTAGTTTCCTTGTTTCTTTCCCCTGACTTTCCTGTCAGTCCTTTCTTAGTTACTTTTGATTATTTTTCCTGCCCTGTTTTTTTTTTTATTCTAAATGTTGAAATATCTAGAAATTCATATGTGTTTTTTCTTAGCATCAGGAGATGTTACATTAATTAGATTTCTTCTGTCCTATGATTTTTGTCTATTATATATTGATTATTCTTAAATCTGTATAGTCCCAAATGCTCCCAGGAACTGTATATCTATATGACTTGATAGCGTTAGGCAGGCATGTCTCATAAACCTCTTGAAATGAGTAAAATCTAAACACCAAATCTCCCCCATAGTCTTCGCTTTGATATCTTTGTATATACTACTATTGATTTACTTGCAGAAAATGAAAATCTAGACAGTGTTTTTTTTCCTCTTCTATCTGTCTAGGATTAACTTCAACTAAGTGAACTAATTTGACTTTTTATGACTGACTTCTAACCACCTTTTCCTTACTTCCACCTCCTGTTTATGCTATAGTATTTTGCTGCTAAAATTCCTGCTTTTTGGCTGAAATGTTATACCCTGTCTTTCTTAGCATGATCAGAAAAAAATATTTATATAACCTTATATTTAATGATTTATGTTTAGAATCATTTATGACATCTCCATCTAAAATAGCCATGTAGTTATTTTTATAGCCCCATCTTACAGTGAATAAATACCTAGTTATTTTTAAAGTTTTTGTTGGTTGTTACTGGAACCTAAATAGCTGGGATAATTTCTGATAATAGCGGATACTCTATAGGAATTTCTCAAATAAATGAATAATTGACTGAATAAAATATAGAACTATAGTTGATAAGGGAGAAGGAGTTGTTTTCCAATGTGGGTGATAATTAGGATGCCAATGCCAAGAGAGAGACAGAGAGAGGGAGGGAGACAGGGAGAGAGGGAAGGAGAGAGGGAGGAAGGGAGAGGAAATGTAAAAACATATTTGGATTTAGTTGGGATAAGTCAATAAGAATAGTCATTTTAAATGCTATTATTTGAGAAAACATTGCTATTCTTTTTATTTACTTTTTTGAGAATTTCGTATACAAGTACTACATTTGCATCGTTTTTACTACTCTTTCTTCTCCCTTCAGCTCTTGCAGCATTCTGCCTAATTTCCTTTCAAATCCATGGCCTCTTCTTCCATAATTATTGTTACACACACACACACACACACACACACACACACACACACACACACCGCTGATTCCATTTGCGGTTGCTCTTATGTGTTTAGGGTTGACCTCTTGGAATTAGATAACATATCACAATGCTCATCTCTGGGGAAAACTGATTAACTCTCTCTGAGCAGCTGTTGATTGCCTATAGTTCTTCATTTAGAGGTGACACCTGGTGAAATTCCCCATCTTCACTGGCGTGCCAACTGGTTGCCAAATCTTGCTTAGACAACCATATTGCTGAGATCATTGATGTAGCCTTTCTATCATACCTACAAGGCATTATCTAATATAAGGCATTCTACTCCACTGGCTCTTAGAACCTTTCCAACCCCTCTCTCATGGTGTTTCCTGACCCATGGGTGTAGGGTTGCGTTGTAAATTTAACCAGTTTGGTTTGGGTACCCCATTCTCACCTGTTCTTAGCATTTGGGCTAGTTTTGGATGTCTGTAATAATCTCCAGCTGGGGAAAGAAGAAAATTCTTGGATGAGAGGAGAAGTACAGCGACTGTGGGTATAAGGATCAGTATTCAAAATACTGTTAGAAATTCTTTTGATTTAGGAAAAATGGCAGCAGTGGGCTCCCCTCTCAGGTCTATGTCCTCTGCAGGCACTGGAAACTGAAACCAGACACGTAAATATGAAAGCATGGGTCTGAGGTGCTTCTGATAGCAGTAGGCAAATGACAAAGTGGGACTTTGAACTAAAAGAACAAACTTTAATTCCCAGGAAGCTATATATGATTAGAAAGAGTATCACAATGAATAAAGCTGATTGATATGAGACAACTGAATGATAGAAGCGATGGAAAATTAGCAGATAATGTATTATCAACAGGCCAGTTTCCTCTGGCCCAACTATTTGGTCTTCTGATATAGCACAGTTAATGAAAACCCAGAGACAGAAATTGGGGTCCAACATGAAGGTCAGAAAAGCAAAGCAGCCAGCCACTGGCTCTTACCTCGACCTCAGTCCATAATGACGATCCTGCCTCCAGGTATATCAGAATGACACTGGGTGAGAGCTGTCTCCTCCTGTCTTACATTCCTCTCTAGGGCTGGGATTAAAGGTTTCTGTGACAAACTAGTGTGGCTACTGGGATTAAAAGTGTGTGTCACCACTGCCTGGTCTGTAAGGCTGACCAGGGGGGCTGTTTTACTCTCTGATCTTCAGGCAAGCTTTATTTATTAAAATACAAATGAAAAATTACTACACTCTGATGTTTGGTAGGAAACAGCAAGGTTAGGTATTTTTAAGTGAACACAGTTTTTAACTTGCAGGTAATTTTTAAAAATTGAAAGAATATGTTTGGTGTATCTCAAACAAATCGCATCTGGCCTGTTCATTTGCAACTTTGGGATAGAATATGCCCGTTTCTCAGTGTCTTCTGTGAAGGGTTCCATCCTGCATCCTGTTATCAGCTTGATCATGAAGTGCCTACTTCTACCCACACTACCCACACACTGCCTCAGAAAGTAAACACTCTAAATGCACTGACTCTTTAAGAGACACTTAAGGCTACTGTAGATTTATTTAATTAGCATAACAACATATCACATCAATTCAGAATCTAACAAATAAAGTGAAGAAGTTGGATCTTGACATTTCATGTGCTTGAATTGCTAGTTGAACACTATTCGTTACACTCTTTCTGACACTTCTTACCCATTGTTAAGAAATTGTTGTTTGTTTGCAGAAACAAATAAATAAATTACATTCCGTTTGAGATCAGTCAGTCAAGATACATAGGTATTTTCAACCCTTTCTGGTGTGGAAAAGAAATAACTAGTCTAATCTTAGTAACTGGGGAAAAAAAAGTTGCGTATTGAATAAAACAATATATATGTGTATATATTATATATGTTTATTGTATATTATTACATTATATACTATGCACATAATATATTAATATATATCATTTAAAAATTATGTATGTTGTTCTGTTTGCTATGCAACTATTTTTCCAGTTATAGTGTATTGATATGTAATATACATATAATAATATATACATATATGTTATACATGTATTATATATTTAGCACAGGTGTACCTTTGCTACCTGTATCATACATACATGAAATGATATTTAAAAATAAAAAGCATTCAAACAGTCAAATATTAAAATTCTTAAAGAGCAGTTATGTTTAACTAGTCAGTTAACTCAAAACTGGAGATAGATTATTTTTTGTAAATAATCATTTATAGATGTGTATCTGTGGATATTTTAGCTTTATAAAAGTATATTATGTTTTTAGCATTCATAAAGCCATACCTCTTAAAAGGAGAAGTCCTTTGTGTGGGTGTAATAAATTAATTCTTTAACTAATGAAGAGTTGTTTACTTATCTTTTATTCTAAGGAATATGGCAACTTCTTGATCTAATAGTAGAAACATTTTTCTAATGAAAAATATTTTAATTTTTGAATTATATATGTGCAGTAAAACACTATTTTGTTTATTTTATGAAACCCGATTTTATTTTATATAAAAGACTAAAAGATGCTGCATATATTATATATGATAATAAACATATGTATACATGTGCTACATGTATGCTTGAATGGTGAACTGACATTTAAAATAAAAAGTAATTAGAGGTGGATATGTGGTGTACACTTTAATTTCAGCGTTTGGGAGGCAGAGGCAGGGGTTTCTCTGTGAGATCAAGACCAGCGAGGTCTATATAGTGAGTTCCAGGACAACCAGAGCTGCATAGTGAGACCCTGCCTCAAAGAAAACCAGAGAAAACAAACAAACAATGAAAATTAATTAAAATAACCAAAGAAAAATCTCTTTAAAAACAATCATGTTTTCAGCATTTAAATAATGTTTAGGTTTCTTCATATCAAAATTAATAGACATTTTATAAAATCATATGACCCAGATGAAAATAGTTAATGTTGTATATTACTCTCTACAATTGGAAAATGGTGTGCTGTTTCATGATACAATTTAAAACAAAGTATTTAATCACATAACTGAATTAGATGAGAAGAAAACTGAGTAGTTATATAACAATATAATGTTTCATGTAAGTGTGTGTTTTGTTTAACCTGTGGGAACTTGTCCCTAAGCATTTATTAATACAACAACTTATTAGCACTTGGTGCCTTTTAGAAAGGGATCGTGCTTGGTGATTAGTCTTAAATTAAACTGTTCAAAAGTTGGATATCAAAAAATGTCAATGTGTGAATTACAAGTGTAAAGGCTGGTTTACAGTATCAGAAAGTGTTATTATTGAATCTCTCTGGGCTCGTAAGGAAGAGCAACAGGACAGAATCTCTCTGAATTTGAATGCAAGCTGGGAGCTAAATTGTCTTTGAATGTGAATCTGAAAATAAAAACCAGAATGAACAGAAGAAACGATACCCAGCCAATTCAAACTATGTTTCTTTCTCCCTTGTTCTGTGGCCTCCATAATGAAGCAAAATGTTTTCTCCTTAAATCATCTCTATAGAAATCGTATCTCTATTTTGTTCTGTGTGGATATAGACACAAAGCACAAAATTACAAGGCACAGAGAGATTTAACTTAAAACATTAACATACAGATTATTATATCCATCCTTTTGTTTCTGCTTATCCTTAGCCTCAGTTTGAGTAGTGTGGTCTGAGAGTATAGCATAGATATAGGTTAAATCTTTGTGTTGTACAACAGGCGTGCATAATAATAAGTAAAGAGACGACATTAAAGAAGTGTGGGTGTGAAATTAGTATGGAATGAAGAGGGAATCTCATTATGTGCATCTCCTATAGACCACCAGGACAGAGGGACTGTAAGAAAGGAAAATTCCTGAGGTAGAGCCTAGGTTGTGAAAACCACAGGATACCATACTCATGAGGAATTTTAACTACCCAAACATCTGTCAGGTTAAAAAAATTCAACAAAACATGCCTCATCAAAGAAGTTTCTAAGGAATGTAACTTTACAAACTAAAAAAAGAAGGAAAGACCAGCAGAGGACTGAGTGCACTTTAATGTGTCTTAAAAGGTTGTTAATGTATTGCCGTATATTGTCTTTTCTTAATTTAATTTGTAAAATACACTTACAAGAAATGTTAGAGCAACACAAATATAAAGACACAATGCCAAAGTGATGTTAGCCATAAATAGAAAAATTGAATCAAGGACACACAAAAATCCACTGCCTGGATAGAAGAAATACTCTGTTAGAATAGTTCTATCCTCCTGTCTCTAGGGAAAATGGAACATTTATAATTCATTCTATAAATGAAATCAGTCAGATGCTGTTGAAACTTATCTATATCAGTTGCCTAGAACTATCAAATCTGTCTTTTAAAATTGTTTCTCCTTTAGACCTGTATATTGATGTTATTGGTCTAACCATTTTAGATTTCCAAAGGTTCAATTGCCAGTCTCCTCTGTGCCATGGCCAGTCTTTTCCTGCCTTTTGTGTCCTGGTTCTACATACTAAACAACTGATTGTCTTGTTGAATGTAGCAGCAGAGGAATCGTTCTTGGTTCTTGTTTTTGCCTATTCACATCATCCATGAACTTTCCTGTTTTAATCATTCTTGTTTTTGTATTTATTTTTCTTTTGTTAAGGTTTCTAAGAATATTCTTCATATCCATCTTCTGGGTTAGTACAAAAGATGCTTGAACATCTGTCCTGTTTTCTAGTTTTTACCACACCATTTTTATGATGAAAGTTTTTTGATGCTTTTGTATACCTTTGTGTAAAACATACCCTTCAGCATTCTTATACAACCATTTGTTCCTTTATGCTCCTGTATTTCTTCTGTTCTTAGTGTTCTTTTCATACTCTATTGAAGAGCAGCTACCTTTTCTTTTCAATTTGTATTTTTTAAAAAAGTTTCTAGGCATTTCCCTCCTTACTCTTGCCTCCAAAAAATGTGTTTTTAAAATATTAAGCAAATTTACATCATAATTTATCTTGTTCTTTGATGGGACTTTGAGTACCTTAAAAGCAGAAATAATCATGTAACCATTACTTATAAATTCTTTCATCCTTCATGCATTTGTACCTATGATGTACTATAGATACTGAAGAAAGAGGTGATTTGATGAACAAACATTTCAAATTCAAATCTATGTTTCAAAATAATTCATATAAATTTTCTTAGTTTTCTGAATCTTGTCCTTCAAATAGGTGTATAGGTGTTATTAAAAGTAAAATCCATCCAGTGAGTTACTGTTCATGTAGAATAGATTTATCATAATTTTAAAAACTGATCTACTTAATACTTAGAATTTTGAGTTTTCTTTTTAATAATCAGCATAAATCTGAATTTTTATACAGGAAAGGAGTATGTACCTAATATTTCTGTCAGGACTTCAAACAGTGAAGAAATAATTTTCTAAAATGAGTCTAAACACTCATGATATTTCATACCTTTTATAATGACTGAAGAATTCAAAGTACATAAATAACTTGTTGAAATAATGAAATATAATAAATGTACACGGTGAAGGAAGATTACTCACACGGAAAACAAAAGGGAAGTACACTGTGTTACACCTAGGGTGCTACCACACAGGTAAAAAGATGGTTGGTAGTCTTAAGAGACAGACAGTAAGCATATAACATTTCATGATATCATTTAATAAATAGTGTCAAATGAGCTGTTCCAAATTATTAAACAAATGTCCCAGAATTCAATACAAAGAACAGCATGTCCAAGAAGAGTCTCAGTGAGGGCTCGATACCCATAGTGTAACAGAAGCCAGAGACCTTGAACCAGACCTGTGAATCATTGCAAGTAACACTTACAAGTCAAGATGTACAGACTAAAGTATATACTGTGTGACTCACTGTGTCACACCACAGCTTCCATGACAGATGATTTTCTTTCTTTTATTTATTTTTTTGGTAGGGAAGAGGTTTCAAGGACACAGGGTGTTTATTAAGGGACACCAGGGAGATGAATGGGATCGGGATGCATGATGTGAAATCCACAAAGAATCAATAAAAAGTTAAAAAATATATTTTTTATTGAAATTTCATTAACATAAACAAAAAGACTCTTTTGCAACACATTTAGTGAATTCTACAAAAGAAATTATAAAGTTTGTCACCATGTTTTTTCAAAAAAAATTAGTGTTTAGAGCCATTCTTTACAGAGTAGGAAGGAATCTTCTACTGTCCTATTCATGACTCAACCCTAGTTTCTCTTTTCAGAATTAAAACAATCACCTCCTTTCTCAGCACAAACTTCAAATCTCATTTCTAGTTGGATTTGCTTTCTCTCTACAGAGAATAATCTTTCATTTGATTCAGAAAGATCTATAAAGGAAGATTAGTGTGTTGGGAGTTTGGGTTTGTAACTACCTTGCCAGCCTCAGAAACTAAATTATCAAAAACTCAGCTGTTTTTTCATTTTTAAAGATATAATAATAACTCATAGTTGAGTACGGAAAACTCTAAATGAAAAGAAACATGATTGCTGTACCTCAAGAATGTTATTGAAAATGTTTTTTATTTATTTTCATTAAAATATATCTTAATAATATTCTTTCTTCTCTCTCAGATCTGATCAGATCCTCCCTCCCCACCTCCTTACCCATAGTTCCATTCTCTCTCTCTTTCTTTCTTCCTCTCTTTCTCTCAAAGGAAAAAGAAAAAAAAACATGAAGAATAAAAATCAAAAATTAGAACAAACAAGCAAAAATTAAAAACAAAAACAAAAACAAAAAAAATACTGAAACAAAACATAAAGGCACACAAAAGACATGGGATCTGTTTTGTGTTGACCAAGTACTTTTGGGAATATGGCCTGCCCTTAGAGTATAGTTGCTATGCTAGTGACACCCCATTAGAGAAAAGTGATTTTCCTTTGTCTCACAGTTATAAATGGCAAATAGCTTCATGGTTAGGGATGTGATTTTGCACTTCCCCTTCTCCTTGATGCTATTGTTATCAGGTTTGAATATGTGCAGGCCTTGAGCCTACTCTGCTAAACTCTGTGAGATCACATGTCCACCGGTGATGCAGTGTCTGGATGAGACAGTTTTCTGGGACTCATCCTGACCTCTGACTCTTACAATCCTTTGGCTCATTATTCATATGATGCCTGTGCTTTGCAGGGAAGGGTTTGATAAAAATATTCAAAATATCTTGGCACATTGTCCCCTCATATGCCTCTATTAATTTCTGTCTACTCCAAGAAGAAGCTTTTCTGATGAGAGTTGAGTGGTGTATTGATCTACAGGTATAGCATTATGCTATTAAGACTCATTTTTATTGCTGTGATCCTTTAACAGAATAACAGTAACAGATTTTCTTTTAGGACCCCTGCCCTATGTTGTCTCAGGTTCTTTGCCAGTGTAGCAGTGTGAGGTATGGGTTCCGTCTTATGGAATGGCCTTAAATAAAATCAAACCATGATTGGCTTCTTCCATAACATTTGTGCTATGATTGCATCAGAATATCTTACAGTTTGGTCTCAGTTATGGGTTTCAGGGTTTCTAGCTGGGCAATATAAATAATTACTTTTCTCACGCTGAGTAACTGAATGGAGAGCTGTAGGTTCCATTATCCATTATTCAGAACAATGATAGCAACAATAATCTTTTCTTTTTCTTTTTAGATTCAGGGTTTTTCTGTGTAACAGCCCTAGCTGTCCTGGAACTAGCTCTTCTAGACCAGGCTGGCCTCAAACTCACAGAGATCCACCTGTCTCTGCCTCCAAGTGATGGGATTAAAGGCATGCACCATCACCACCACCTGGCAGCAACATTAATCTTAAGGGATGGTCATGTGTTATACTCATACAGCCCTAATGACTGCATACCTGTACAGTCATGTGCCGTGTTCATCTGTAGTATTGAGCCTGGACTCTCACACCTTAGCAGGACTGGGAAAATCCTCTGAGTGGGTATAAATGTGCTAGTAGACCAAGCATGGCTGTGGACACGTGAAATTTCGACGTGGAGTGGAGGTGAGAGACAATGAATTTGAGGTCATTCTAGGCTCTACATTAACTTCCAAAGCAGCCTGTAATGCACCGAGGGACATTTTCTAGAGTGGGGAAAGCAGTTAAGTAACAGTATAGACTTTATCAGGACTGGAATAATACTGAGTATTATTGCCAGGAGCATCTGCCAAGATGATAATTAACAAGAAATATCATCAAGGTTATAAAATTAATCGATTAAAAGCATTCAAATATATTGTCAGAAAAGGGTTTTTACAGTCTTAATGTTTTCAAAATATAAATAAAAATGCTTTTAAAATCTTAAATATATGAGCAAATTGTATGCCTTTTTCTATAATATTAGAAATAAATATTTTATTTTTAATTACATGAAATTAAAAGAAATATCAGTGTGTAATATTATTAGCTCTAACTAGTTGATATAAGAAATATCTGAATATATTTATCTCCATTTTTAGCAAATAATCCAAGCATTTCCAATCACAAATGAATGGGTTAGGGCTTTCTGTAACACCATATCCTGAAAGTATATTTTGGAGGTTATTTTAATCCCTTGTTGTTGAGTTATCTTTAATGATATCTCAATAATTATATTACCTAAATTATGCCCTTTAGCAAATGAGAAAGAGAGCAAAACAGTCATGTTTATTTTTCTCCTAATGTTCAATTCTGCTTCTGGTCTTACTTGAGTGATTGTTCATTATTGATGTGTCCCTTTCAAAGACAAGATGGATTTCGCTGTATTTCTTGATGCCTTTATGGAACACGAAGACCTATTATGCTCTAGAAACTTTGGCAACTGCAAGAAGCAATGGTAGCAGTAAGTTTCCTTCATAGTTTATCCAGAACCAAGACAACATGGCAATAAATCAGTTGGTGGATTGACTGTCTGGGGTTGTGCATACCCAGGTGATCACTAGCTCCCATATATCCACACAGCTATCTTCCCAGCCTTCACAGAAGCAGGAAACAACTAATCTATCCCCTTTTCTACCACTGTTCCTACATTTCCAAAGGTATGCTGACATTAGAAAGCAATGCTGCTTACACGGGAACAATAAATAGCTGTCCTGGGTGCATATTAATTAACTGTGTCTTTCCCCAGGGTTCAATTTATTTAGTGTGAAGTATGGCATAGTTGGGAGTTGCACTCTTATAACTATTGAGGATGATACAGATGCTACTGCAAAGTTATTTTGAAAATATGATACAATTCTAGAAAAAGATATGTCATTCTAAAGTAATACAATATTGGAATATTTTAATTATAAATCTGGCAGCGTTAGTGTTAGAATGGATTTGGCTTATATTTTGTATTTCTTTCATCACATTTCTTTAGTAAACTTGTCTGAAATGATAATAGATGACGCCTTTAAGAATCAAATGAAATAACTATATGATAAAGTCTAATGGTGTGAGCATCCATTAATCATTTTCCGTACTTATTATATGATGTAATTTGACATTTAGGTTCGCAGTACCTGCTCTTCATGGTGCTAATATGTTGTGTGACAACTATAGGGCAAGAATAAAGTTTATAAAATGGTAGGAAATAATTTATGTACTAGCAGTGTACTAACATTCCAGCCAAGGAAAGCACAGTGCTCTAGGAAAAAACAACCAATTATCACATTCATGGCATCATTGGAAGGAGGCATGCACTGAGATGCTCTCCCTGTGTGGAAACATTGTAAATCTAATGCTGTGTTTCTTTAGAAGCCTTTGATGCCTTAGGTCCTTTAAGATACGCAGCCTGGAACTAGATTTTCTCTAGTCTTTAGAGATACCTGAAACATAAAGTTAATTCCTCCAGGTCCAGCTCACAATTCTAGAGGTTGTTGATGACTTTGCAACACAGAAATCATAGAACCCTTCACTTAGTGATGATGTTTGTTAGGAATCCTATGATCCAGTGTGTCAAGTTCAGAATTACCATAACCTGACTAGGAGGCATTTTCAAATAAGGTTTAAACCGAACTTGAGTGAAAATACACATTCAGAAAAATTTAGTAACTATTCCTAGAGCTCAGGATTTTCAACCTTGTGAATTGCTATCACTTCTTATTTTTATTTAACATGTATTCATTTAGGAAATTCACCCACAGAATGATACTCTTAAAAAATTATTGAGAATTTAGTATAAAGGTTTCAACATTAATTTACAGGGATGGGTAAACAGTAACACTCCAAAAAAAGTCTGTGAATGTTACACTACTGATAGTGTAATATCAGACACACCAAAGCCTATTGGTTCTTAAAGTGGTTCAGACTTGGGGGCAGTCAAACTTTTATATGGACCAGGCAAAATGATAGCGTATCCAGACTCACCTTTCAGCTAACACACTTAGCACGGAGACACAGATGGACGGGAAAGATGACCCTGACCCGCATGAGACCCGCATTCCTGTGCAAGGATAGAAGCATGAAAATCAGGAAATGACGGTTATTAGCTGCAGAAAATGCATTATTTTGAAAGCTGGGGGGAGAGTGCTCATGAGAGGAAGTGATTGGATTATGGGGAATGAGAGAATCAGGATAGATCATGCCTACTGAGTAAATTGCTGTGATTTATAAGAAAAGGGTATAGCAGTATCTTGGCCCATTAGTGACTAGATTCATTTCACAAACAATCCTAAATCAGACTGTGACAGTGGACGGGGAGACAAACAATGTCTCCCAAGGATGCTTAAAAGCTTACTGAGCTTTGAAACTGTTAAAGTTTGAGCGCCTCGTAGCTTTGCTTCCCTTAGCTTCCTTTATTTTAGAATTTAGCTAAATATTTTTGTATTTCTTTTTATGTGTTTGTAGTAATAGATTATCACACACTGTAGCCAAATAAGAAGATAATGCTGGCATACTTTATTAGGCATTCTTGGAATTTTGATGATTTCCACACAAAATTTACCTAGAAGCCTCTGAGATGTTTGCTGATATAATATTAAAGATGATAAAATAATTAAGTGCTTAATTATAAAGGATGATCTCTTGATATTTCAAACATTTCTTTTAAATTTTCTGTGATTTAAATTACTATTTTTTATTTCTTCAGATAGAATGCATATTGTTATGTACAAATGCTATGCTCATTTTTGCTAGTATATTTATCTGCATTTCATAGCTTCAATTTAGGAGGTCTAATCTTTTATAGCTCTAGTTGATAAAATATGAAATTTTTTACAGAAGCAGTTGACACAGGCAACTTATTTGTAAAGCGAGTAATTTGATCATTAAATTTACTGAAAATGAAAATGTTGTTTAGAGTGATTATTTCTTAAAAGAAAGAAATTATGAAAGAAGAACAACTGCAGAGAGCTCAGAAATGACATTTTGCACAAATCAGCAAGGGGCTGGATAGCTTGTTTACAGAAAAAAAATGTTTGATCAGTGTATGGAACATAAAATATTTAGTTGCCTGGGAGGGTGGATGTATCACGAGTGATTTCTGAATGTCATGTTTCTTTCCGCTCTGCTTGGGGTAGCTGGCACTCCCTGATGGGTGCTTTGATTACTTGCATTGAAGGAATGCTTGCAGCGTTGGCATTTTACAGTAAGAGATAAAAAAAAAAGTTAAGCAAGGCATTTTGCTTCTTTCTGAGCTGGTATATAGATGTACTGGCAAATCCAGGTCTTCCTGGGAGAGAGATTGGGATCTGTCCTCAGCTGAGATTTAAAGATGCATACTCAAGACCAAGAAGGTGTAGATGTAGTCTCTTGAAAAGATTTCCCGAACCAAACTACCCTCAATAAAGACACAAAACTCAATTCGCCACTCTCAATAATTGTTCATGATGTCAGGACAATAGCAGGAAGAAGAATTTTCCTGGTGGAGCACTTGTCTTTAACTGCAATCCCAGCAGCTCTGAGCTTGATCGTTTCATGGAGAAGAATCAGCTAGGTTCGAGAGATTCTTTTCTTTTTCCATCTAGGTGATTCATGGGGTAAGCGGGACATGAAGGCTTCTCCCTTCCTAAGTGAGATTAAGGTTCCCGTAAAAGAGACCTCATAGAGCATTCAGCTAGCTTGCCCTTCTGCTTCCTAGCATGTAATGATAGAACACTTCAAGTATAAAGTAGGCATCAGGAGCCTTAATCTACAGTGGCCCTTTCTCCTTCATGATAATAATTTATTATTATTATTTTGCCCAGGATATTTTGCTCAGGAGACTCTAGCATTAACCTTGAAGACTCCTCACTTTCTTTCATTTTCTACTCCATGTATAAGCAGAAATAAATTTGCATTTCCATGGTATTATTAAATTATATCAATATACTTATGATATATACATGGACTAACTTTGCCACCCAAATTCCACACTATGACCTATGCTGCTGTCTCTGAGACTAGATAACTAATAAAGAATGTGTATTTATTTACTTATAGTAATCTAGATGATAGGAAGTGAAAGATAAAAGCACCAGGATATTTGGTCATCAGGTGGGGATTGCAGTACCTGAGGAGGTGACTTGCTATATCCTCACAAGATGGAAGGCTGAAGGGCAAATGAACTGAATACTCTATTAAACTTTTTGAATATGGTCCTTAAACCTACTGGCTGTATGAGGAGTTCTCATGACCTCATCATTTCTTAAGAGCATGCTCCTTAATATCATCATTTTGACTATAATATTTCAATACCTACATTCAAGGGGGACA
Organism: Microtus obscurus; assembly: GCA_963919715.1. Lineage (NCBI taxonomy): Eukaryota > Metazoa > Chordata > Mammalia > Rodentia > Cricetidae > Microtus > Microtus obscurus. The sequence continues at coordinate 19,673,103 of CAWTZC010002528.1, forward strand.
CATACAAAACATCGCAACGTTATAAAGACTTATCTAGTGAAATAAATGTGGGTTTCTTCAGGGCATTCATATATATATATGACATGCCCCAGCTTTATTGATGGCATCTCAATATATAATTAATTTCCCAAATTTTAAGTCATTTTTTGTAGAGGCTGTGAAATCCAGCATCATGACAATAACCAGGGTTTTTTGACTGTTAATAGTGGCTTGATTTAATTCATATCAAAATATCTACTTGTTCCTAAGCTACGTGAGTCTTCTTCCTAAATGCTGAGCAAACGCTCCTTTTCTCGGTTGTGCCATCCTGATATTTAAGGAATGAGCTCCGCATTCCTTAGCATAGAGATCACAACTAGATAACTAGATTCCAAAGTTACTCTTTTGGCATTATTCCTGCTATTTAATTCCATGAGCACTGCTCTTCCTATGATATCTATACTTACTGAATTTAGAGGTTCTGGATTGTTTTTGTACTGTGTGACCCTCCGGCAGCCTGGTTGCCTTTGGGAGCTCATTTCCAGAGTTATAGCTCTGTAGTCTTTAGAGCAAGCTCCTGAGCAACAACATGATGTGGGATTCCCCTCTGTATGCTGTGAATACCATTGGTTAATAAAGAAACTGGTTTGGCCTGAAAGGATAGGTAAGTGGGGAAAGCTAAACTGTATGCTAAGAGAAAGGAGGTGGAGTCAAGGGGAAGCCATGAAGCTGCTGCCAGAGACAGATGTGCTGAAACTTTGCTGGTAGGCCACAACCTCATGGTGATACACAGATTAATGGAAATGGGTTAAATTAAGATATAAGAGTAAGCCAATAAGAAGCTAAAGCTAATGGGCCAAACAGTGATTTAAATTATATAGTTTCTGGGTGATTATTTCAGGGCTGAGCAGCCAGGAACCAATAAGCCGTCTCCTCACAGAAACATCATTTTGCTGTTTTACTGTACAGAAATGGAGAAGAATATTAATATGTTGGCTAGTTTCATGTCAGCTTGGCATAGGCTGACATCATCTGCGAGGAGGGAACATCATTTAAGAAAAGGCTTCTATAAGTTCCAGCTGTAGGACATATTCTTAATTAGTGATTGATGGGAGGGAAGCCCATTTTGGGTAGTGCCATCCTTGACTGGTGGTCTTGGGTACTATAAGAAAGAAGACTGAGCCATGGGGTCTCCAACTGCATGCCAGAGTAACTGGAGAGACTTTGACAGCCCAGGCCAGCACAGTGCCTGCAGCTGCCACTCGACTTTCCTATACATGTAAAAAACAAAAAAAAAAACAAAAAAAACAAAAAAAAAAAAGAAAGAAGACTGAGAAGGCACAAGGAACCAGACAATAAACGACACCCCTCCATGGCGTCTACATCAACACCCTTCTAATTCTAGTTTTTCACAAACTGAAAACCCACATGGCTTTCAGTAAATTTCCTAAATCATGGTTGATCATGAATATAACTGACATTTCCATGTCTAAGAAAGACCAGAACGACAGCATAACGATATCTTACTTTACCCCTCAGTGAAAACATTAACCTAACCCAGTTTGCAATCACATGATGACATTTTAAACAATGCCAGCATTTTATACTAGTTTCCATCTTCAACTATGATTTTTGCCTCTTTCAATAATCAAATACTTCTGAGTTATCCTAAGACTATTGTGCCAATTATTTACTTTTAAATAAAATATTTATTTACACAAATGACATATTATGCTTTCTTTTAAACGTATTACACCAAAATTAAATGTCATGTATTATAACTTTAGTTATTTTATGTGGAAGTAATTTGTGTATGGTAACTAGTTTTTACGAATCTGGTCTTGTGGTTAACCTTTGGCATGCTTGTGATCTGTAAATGAATGTAAAATTAATTCATTGTGACTATCCATTTTCCATGGTCTTTCCTTTCATACTGTAGCAAGTACTAACTAATGTGGCAGAGTAATTGATTTCTATTGTTGCAGCTCCCGATGGTCCTCCTGAAAACGTGCATGTGGTTGCAACATCCCCCTTTGGTATCAGTATCAGCTGGAGTGAACCTGCTGTCATAACTGGACCAACACTCTACTTGATTGATGTCAAATCGGTAAGGCTTGTCTTACTTACTCTGAAAGACAATATAAAACACAGTTCGTGATGCTGATTGTTTATTCAGAGGTTTTGATTTTGGACCATGGTTCTTAGACCTTCATAGATTTATTAGTGTAGGCATTGACTCTGTAGTTACCAACTGCTCAAAAAAAAAAAAAAAAAACATAAAAAAGCTCAAAAAAGCTTTAGTTCAATGTTTGTTGCATGTTTTCTCAGGGTAAAGACTGTACGTATATTGAAAAGTGGTGAAATTGGATTTAAAATACAGTGGAAAATGAAAAGGGTCTTTTAGGATAGAATGAGAAGGAAGAGGCATTCAAGAAACAATCTCCCGATTAAGGAATGAAGAGGCGTATCCTGGAAGACTTTTGGAGAGCATGAAAGGGAACTGAGAAGAAAGTTGCCAAAAAAAAAGAATAACTTTTTTTCTTTTCAAAAACAAATAATACAAGCATCCCATGCCTTAACATTCAAAACTGAGTGTACTGAGACATAAAACTAGAACCAATTTGTGAATACTGACTTTCAAGTTCTTGGTGCCGCTTGCAGAACTAAAACAGTGATGTGAGAATATTTTTATCACACTGGAGGACTGGTTGCTTGTTTAGAGATTCTGTATTCTGTATTTGGGATGCAGTCTAGGTCAGGGTCAGGAAACTGTAAGAATAAATAGGAAAAAAATAAAGATAAATGATACAAACAGAAGAGGAAGTACAGCAAAGGAGCCAGATGAGAAATAATTGTAAGGATGTGTGCCACTGTTGAAAACTCAACTAAAGTCATGGTGGTGAGTGAGAATACGATTTCAGGATGATGGGCGGTTATTACTTGGAAACAAGAGGAACAAATCTGAGGAGGGAAGCAATGAGTGCAGCATAGGCATGAGTTTGAGAAGCCTGGGAGCGAATCTTCTGCCTGCAGCTGCATTAGCTGTAGGCATGTGTGGAGCTCGTGGAAGAGAAATGATTGTTACTTATTATAAGTATTATAAGTATAGCTTATGCTCTAGGGGCAGAAAAGCTTCGCTGAGGAACAGGTAAATATATTAATTCTTTAAAGGAGATACTTCTGTCTCAAAAGCCCTGCTATTGTCAAAATCAAATGAGATTTTAATGTCTTCTCCCACGCATTCTTCTGTTTTTTCTTTTTTTTTAAAGAGTATATTTATGAAGACCTTGGTACATTAATAGATAAAAACAAATGACATCAGGGTCCTGGGAGTATTTATTTAATGCAAAATATAAAAAGATAATTATGAAAGACTCCTCATGAAAGAGGGAAATTATCCTTTAGAATTTGGTTGTGCTTGAAGAAAAGAAAGAAGAAGTTTGAGGAGGATTTTATGATCTCATTGCTACAGCCTTCTTCCTGACTTTAAAAGTGAGCAAGTGGGAAAGAAGGGTAGGAAGATAGAGAGGCACAGAGAGCAACTCAGCGAATTCCACTAGAAGTTAATGTATTTTGTGATTTCTTAGTACCTTTATCCTCTGCGTTCTATACACTAGGAGAAGAACAGGAAATGAAAGTTGAGCTTCACACAGCTCCCATTTTAGCAGTCCACATAGCTAAACAATAAACAATAATAGGGAAAGGCATGAAGCTGTGGGAGAGTGAATGAAGTAATTATAATTTCCGTGGTGAGAACAGAATATGGAGGAGGTTCCACAGAGCAAATCAAACCCATGGAGAAACTGGGGGATTGGACAGCATTACAGCAAACAGGAAAGGCAGCAGGGGGTCCAGAAGTGGAACAAATATAGGCAGTAGAACACATGCATCATGATATAATCCTACTAGCTGATATTGTCGTCTACAGAACAAGTGTAAAACGTTACATAGTTTATGATATAAAGAGGGTATTTTATATGATCAGAGCTCACTCATCATATTCCATGATAGATAGTTTTGAACTCATAAGGGACCTAAACTGAAATTCTATCTCATTGGCCCTGTGGCTATAGAGCTTGAGGGAGTCATGGGAACTTGGTAAATTTACCTTCTGCTGGAAAATTCACTCTATACTAAGCAGGAGTATGGGAGCCTCATTCTCCTTCACAGTGATTAACTGTTATCTCTAGATAGTTATTATTCAACACAGTGATTGACTGTTATCTCTAGATAATTATTATTCGACATGAATAAGCCTAATCATAAGGAAAAAATAAAAATCCATATTTTATGAGAATTCAAGTGTTGATGACTAATGAAATACTCAAAAATTTTGTGCCATAGTTATTGTGCTTGATGAATAGAATTTGTAAGTTAAAAGGTTTTTCTATTATTTTAGAGAAGGGGGCTATCTCCCTCCACTTATTTGTGTAATAAATGAACTTTTTCTCTGTGATGCTGGTTATTTATTAGACTTTTAGTGTGTTTATCATAGCAGCATCTTCTTTAAGTTAAAAGCTCTTACACACCAAAATTTAAAGAAATGGATGAGTAATTCCAAAATTCGTTTCTCAGTATTTCAAAGGATGGGCAAGTTAAAAAAGTATCTCTATATCCCTAACTATACATAAAGCCTGAAATACTCAGTATGGCTACCTGTGAATAATATGCCTTAATGGGTTATGCATTTTTTTCAAATTTGTGTCAGGAAAATCTCTTCTAAATTTGTTATATGTGTACATGGTGTGTGTGTGTGTGTGTGTGTGTGTGTGTGTGTTTATGTACGTATATACAATTTGTGGAGGTCATAGGTCAACATTAGTTAGTGTCTTCTTCAGTTGCTTTCTGCCTTATCATTTGAGACATATTGCACTGAATTTGCATCTTGCAGTGTGGTTGGACTGACTGGCGAATGGACTATAGAGATCTATCTATGTTTGCTCCTCTGCCCCAGTGGTGGGAGAACAGATGTGGCCTCCCCCATAAGCCTTTTATATAGATGCTATGGAGCCACACTCAGGTTCCCATGAGTGTATAGCAAGCACTTACATACTAAACCATTTCCCCAAAGATCTTCTATTTAGTACTAAAAGCTTTAGCCATGTTTAATGTCCAGAGTGATGGGCAAAACTTCCATCAAAGATAAGCTATATTTGAACAAAGCATGTAGCTACATTTAATATACCTAAAGATACCACATTTGTGCATGCTTCATTTATGGTATTTAGAGTTAGCTGTGTCCATCACCACTATTATGCCTAACAGTGGTAGGCTAGAAGCTTTTTGATCTGTAATTATGACCACAATTTTTAAATAATATGCATGCAATAGCAATTACTGAAAACAGAGAGACTGCAGGAGCATGAATCTGGAGCATGAGGAGGGGTATGTGGCAAGGGAGAATGGTTGTAATTATATTATAATCTCAAAAAAAGTAAAATAAGAAAAAGAAAAAGTTAAAAAGGGCAGAAAATATCAATGAGTATTTCAGAAAGTTATCCTCTCTCAATTTTTATTCAGTTAGAAAGTACATGAATGTGATTTTACTATCTATACCTTCTTAATTTCGTTACAAAGCATAATTTACAGAGTAATTAAACAAACATCAAAATCTCCATGCCAACCACTTTAGATCTGATCTTTATACATTCTCAAGAAGATACAATAATTTAGTCTTACCACCCTAGTAGAAAGTAAAAGTGCATGAGTAGCTTCCCAAATGGAGTTAATTGACCAATTTGGAATTTGAATGCTAGGTGTTTGGGCACCAAAACCTACATGTTTTCTTCCATACACTATTGAAGTGGGCAACAGTTTCAATGACTCTGAAAGTAAATTTTGCTTATTCAATTGATAGGTTTGTTGACTGTGGTGGGTTAATTACATTCTCTGACTTTCAACTATTAAAATAATTGCAAATAGATTAACTGTTGTCATAGTACTTTGGATTCCTGAGAGTGATCTGATTTCAAAACAAATGAATAAATATTGGCCAGATTAATATATACCTGTAGCTTTCAACTGTTATCTATCTTAATCACTAACTACTTTTTCCCATAGGTAGATAATGATGACTTTAATATTTCCTTCGTGAAGTCAAATGACGAAAACAAAACAATAGAAATAAATGACTTACAAGTATTCACGAGGTATTCCGTGGTGATCATAGCATTTGTTGGAAATGTTAGTGAGGCGTATGCAGAAGGGAAGCCAAGTGCGGAAGTGATCGTTACTACTCTGGAATCAGGTAAGGAATGTTTCTCACCTTTCCTAACAGTTAACTGTGGATTGGCTGCTGGTCTTTCTTACAGTTCCTCTCACTCTTCTGGAGAAAAGATATGTGCTATGAGACACTGGCAGAGCCTAAGAAAATCAAAATCAATGATGCTGTTATAGAGAAAAGTAAAGTTTGTTTACACTTTGGAGGCAAAGCAGGATGTGTAGAAGATTCAATCCTTGTAAATATGGATCCCAATTAAATGCGTCCCTCTGTAGTTTTTTGCATTTGTCGAATCTGCTGTTTTAGAAATGAATTCCTATGCCTATCAGGCAATTCATCTAAATGTTTTCAGCTAGCAGTGCTCCATCTAAAAATTTCACTTTGATTATGTTGGCCCTGATTTTTTTTAATGAAAATTGATTGATACTATTAATTAATCTGATATTAGAATCAGGTCACATATAATCATTTTCTCAGTCAAGTGACGTACGCTATTACGTGACTCTTTCATAAATGTCAGAATCCATGAAGGGTTTTCCTCTAGTTCTGTAAGCGGGGTCTGAATGAATAAAAAGACCATAAAAGTCAGTGGGAATTGGATGTGGAGAGTGAATCCCCCAGGACCCACTTTTTCCAGACTCCCAGGGTTCTTTGCCACTAGATATATCTTGGGAAATATCAGGTGAAGGGTTGTGTCACTATGGTGTATTTGTTGCTGTCTCTAAATTTCACAGAGGAGGTAAAAATATTTTTTGCCTGTTTCTTTACTATGCTGTTTTCCAATAGTTCCTGCAAAGTGAGGACTCTAATTTGCAAGGTCCTTTCTCTTCTCTTGTGCTAAGATCCCATGTGTTTCTGTTTTACTGCCAACTATCTATATTTGGATCTATATTTTGATTGTGCTTTTTCACATTTTTTCCCTCATGCTTCTTTGTGAGCAAAGTTGTTGAATACACTCGCATGTGTACCACAAAATAGGGCTCATCAAGCTTATCCTAACAGTGGTTCTCAACCTGTGGCTCGCGACCCCCACAGGTTGCGTATCAGATATTTACATTTTGATTCATAACAGTAGCAAAATTGTAGCTATGAAATAGCAACAAAATGATATCATCGTTGGTGGTCACCACAACATGAGGAACCACATTAAAGGGTCAAAGCATTAGGAAGGTTGAGAGCCACTGCACCAGGAGGTAGTTAATAGTGCTATTACCAGAAGAAAAAAAAAAGGCAAGCTAAGCGTCTGAGAATAGAATTCATGATGTAAAGGCTTGAGTAATTTTGGGATAAGAAAGTGTTGCCAACATTGAGAGAATTCCATGCCTCATCCAGCTTTAAGCCTGATTCTCGATTTGCAGAAACACTTTCTACATAAAAAAAAAAAGATAAAATTCTTAAGTAATGTAAATATGTAGAAACAAGTATAAAAAAAATCTGTTTAAACCAAACTAAGCTTTAGTTTGTCTGTAAAGCTTTCTACTTAACATGGGATACTTCACAAAGTGATGATTTTTTCTGCTTGTCTGTTTTACTCTCTTTTATTTGCTGCAAGATTCTCTCTACAAAGAAGTGCCAAGTTAACCAAGTTTGAGTGTCTAAACTGTGAAGCCACATCTTATGTCTTCCTCACAGACAGTTTTGGCTGAAAAGAAATGTTTCCAAATCATTCAGCTGACAATAGATGTACAAATCCATTTTGATGATGTGATATAAAGAACAGTACTCTGTAATCCTAATGTTTTTTTTTCATGTATCTCTTTATTTTATAATTTATTGTGACTGGTGACATTCTAAACTGTTTTTTAAGGGTGATTTGCTTTGTTTTAATAAGGGAGTGTTTTATTAGCATGAAGTATCAATTATACAGAGTAATGAGTGTCATTGTGACAGTTACTTATACATTGGTTATCTGCAACTTCTTTGACCTCCTCTTCATGATGGTCCTCCTTTCTATAACAGTCTTCTAAAAGAAAAAAAATCTTTAAATTTTAATTATTTCTCTAAGGATTTTATGCAATGAGTTTTGATCATATTTGACTCCATACCTCAACTCTTCCTAGGCACACCTCTTTCCCCTTTACACCATTTTTCTGCCCCCATCTTATCAACGCCAATTCGTGTTGTACAAATATTCTTGGATTGTAAGTCCTTCTACTGGAATGCATTCAACTTATCATGGTTCACAACTTTACAGAAAACTGATCCTTTCTTTCTCAGCAGCTAACTGTTGTCGATAGCACCTTAGCTAGGGAAGGGACATTGTGCCCAATTCCTTTTTCATGCTGAAATGTTGTCTGACTTAGGCTTTCACAAGCATGGTGCATGCTATCACAACTAGAACACATTTATATGTGCAACTGTCCTGCTGTGTTTTTATTTTAGTATAATGAACTGGAATTTTATAAATTCCAGTAATTAAAAAATCCAATCAGAAAACTGTTAAAAGACATAAAAAGATATTTCATCCATCAGAAGGTATGGTTAGGAAATAAACACATAGTAAGATAAAATTTCCAGACCATTAGCCCTAGCATAAAGGCAAATTAAACCAACATCATGTAACTATGTATCTACTGAAACGGAATTACATGATAACTCTAAAAGTAGTGATGATATCAAATGATGGCAAAGATGTAAGCTGAACTCTGATACTTGTCAGCAGGCATATAAAGTGTGATAGACACATGGAAAAATATTTGGCAGTCTCTTGTAAAACTAAACATGTACTTCCCATATGGTCAAGCAATTAATAGTCAACGATGATCAGAAAGAATCTAAAACTTCTGCTTATATATGCATGGATAGTAATGTCAGCCTTACTAGGAATGACAAAAGCTACAAACAGCACAGATGGCTTTCCATGTTAAAAAATCAATTAAGCCACAAAATGGAACACTTCTTGATGATAATCAAGGCTACTGTCCCTTTCTCCTGTGGTTGGAGACTACATCTGAGAAGATGACTCAGAGGGTACAGATATTTGTCACCAAGACTAATAACCAGAACTCCATCCCAGGGATCCATGTGTTGGAAGGAGAGGACGAAAGCCTGCAAGCTGCTTTCTGCCTTCCACATGCTCAAACTAGCACCCACGTGATCCCCATCAAAAACAATATAGAGAAATAACTATAGGAGGAGACTATGCCTTTGTTTCCCGGCCACGCAGACCTGAATAATCACATGAAAGCTATATTAATCACAACACTATTTGGCCGATGACTCAGGAGTATTTATCTCTTACATGTTAAATTAACCCATTTTTATTAGTCTGTGTATGGCCACGTGACCGTGGTGTTACCTCATTTTCTACGTCCGGTTTCCTAGGTGGTTGGCTAACATCTTTCAACTTTGGCAGCTAAATGGCATCTGCATGACTCTGCCTTCCTTCTTCCTCTATCTCTGCTTGGATTTCCCACCTTGCTATAGTCTGCCCTGCCATAGGCCAAAGTAGCTTCCTTGTTAACCATTGGTAATAAAATGTATTTACAGCATATAGAGGGAAATCCAACATCAAATATCTTTTTGAAAAAGGCTGAAATATATATATTTCAGTGAACCTCAAAGCCATCACACTATTGATATGCTGGAAATGACAAAACAACAGAGATAAAAACTTTCTATTACAGGGAGGCATGAAATACAAACACAAAGGCATGAAAGGTAAGAGTTCTTAAGTGATGGGCTAGTTCTATCTTTTCCATGTTAGTAATTTCAGGAATCTATATATGGCTTACAATTCCATAAATTGAATCACACACAAAACCATGAAAACATTGATGATAAAATAACAGAACAAGGCCTGTCATCTAGTTAATAGTATCACATATATGCCAGTTCTCTAGCATATAAAAATAAAGCTGAATAAAGCCATATGCAGTGTCACCACGAGGAAATTTAGGAAGGTTACACGGGGCTCTGATCCTCTTAGTGACAACTTGCTATGAATCTGTTTTATTTTTGAACAAAGTGATTGAAGAGTTGAGGAGGCATGTCCTGTGGAAATTGGCCTGCTGATAAAATAGGAGGCTCTGGCTTCATTCTCCAATTGTAAACGTAGAGCTCCTGCACAAGGAAAATAAACAAGCTGAAGTACCAATGGAATTTCTAGGAAATAAAGTCAGTGTGCTTGGTCATTTTTCTAGTTTCCAGAATACATGATTTTGGTAATATGTGTAATTAGTCTTTCAAAACAGAAGTGTGAAGGAAATGCATTTTATGTTGGGATTTAAAAATTATAATTGTCAACTTCTCATTTCTAGTGCCCAAGGACCCACCTAACAATATGACATTTCAGAAGATACCAGATGAAGTAACAAAGTTTCAGTTAACATTCCTTCCGCCTTCTCAACCCAATGGAAATATCCAAGTATACCAAGCGTTGGTTTACAGAGAAGATGACCCGACTGCTGTCCAGATTCATAACCTCAGCATTATCCAGAAGACGGACACGTCTGTCATCGCAGTGTTAGAAGGACTGAAAGGTGGACATACGTACAACATCAGCGTAAGCAGCCACAGCTTGGCGCTTGCCAGCCAGTTTGTAAAGTCAGCACTGCGAAATATGTCTGCATACCACATTTCAGCCTTATAAAATACAGCAAGTACTATTAGCTAAGAACCCTTTCTAGGAATAGCGAGGATGCAGTAATAAAGAAAGGAAATGAATATTAAACATAAAGGAGTAGTGACATGCAGAATGACAGCTGCCCTAAAGAAAACTATAAATGGAACATGCAAAAGTGAATTTTGAAGAAAATCACAAGAACAGGCCATTTTTGTCATTTTCTTTCTCTAAAGCCTTTGATTCTGCTGTATGTTAATAATAATTTTATAAAGGATGTGAGACATGCAGAAACATGTGTGCAAGTTCACATGTATGAACATATACCCAAATTACTTTTCCCCATGCTTCTTTTTTTAATCACCCCTTAGGGATTATAAGCAAAATTGTTTTGGTTCAAAAACATCACATTTCAGTAACCTATCATCCATTATAACAATCCCTAGGATAGTTTCCCTCCCTCAAATTAATTCTTAGTACTTATCAATTTAGTTATATAAGAATATTGTTCATAATAGGTAAATTTGTTCCTTGCTTCAATCTTCTATCTTCCTGGGGTTCTTCTTGCATTTCCAGTTAAGTTTAATGAAATATCTATTAGAAAAATGAGTGGTCATTTGAACCCCAGTTCAAATCCTGGTTTCTATATCCATCTAGGAAACTTCTTCAAATGTTGATTCACAGTCCACTTTTACAAGTTAAAACTTGGGGATAGGAAAGGAAAGTTTTGCAGAACATGTTGGGAGGAACCGATATTTACAGTGATAGTATAGAAAGAAATACTATATCAATGTGGCTGCTGAAAATAAGAAAAAAGAAGAAATAAAAAAGGGACAGCTGGTCTCTAAAATGTAACTACTTGCAAATTTCAATATCGACATCTTAGGATATTGAAGTTTATCGTGAATATTTGTATTTATTTAGATGTCTAAGTAACTTCTATGCATCCTATTATTTAAGAAGAGCTTCTTCTTTCCTCACCGTTCTTTTTACTCATCACCACAGTTTAAGTCATATACTAAAGAAATAAATCATTTATTTTGAATAGTTCCTTTTTAAAAGTTACAAATGACCCCAATTTTTTCAGTTATTGAAACTGAAATTCTTAAGATTTGTTTATTTAATATAGTTACCATATACCATGTATTATATTATAAGTTCATTTCAACAAAAATATTTCCAAAATATTGACATAAGGAAAGGATGGACCCTTAATATATAAAATGAGTTCATTCCAGAGACTATATTACATATGCCAAATTGTATTTACTAATTTCAAGGAAGTTGGGCTACTCTTGTGATCTTTGTTTTCTTCAGCTAGATGAGGTGAAGGCAGGGACTCTGGGTCTTCAGCTTCCTGAGCGCAAAGCTAATTGAAAGGACTCCCATTTGTGTAAATCACCCTCTGTGTACACAAACAGAAATGTTTTATGAGTATATGCCGCATTATGTAGGCTATGCATCGGATACTTTGGGGCAGGGGTGAAGAAGGGGCATAAAGGCCAACTTTCAGGAGGATGATTTAATACAGGAAAATGGGGAGGCGGGAGGAGTTGGGTTTCATCTCCGACACAAGAAGACGATCTTGAATATGGATTTAAAGGAGGGCAAAATGTGCTAGCTACAGAGAGAAGTAACAGATGTTAGAGTCGAGGGCGAGGTAGGATAAGCACGGTGGTTGTCTACTCTTTTCCTCCCATGAGTTCAAATGGCAGCCAGCCATCCTGGTCTTGGTGTTGGGACCTTTGTGTCAGCATTTAGTCTGACGATTTAGTTCCAGAATATTAATTGTAAGAAACTCTTGATTGTTCATGTTCTTCTGATCTTTATGCTAGTAAGCAGGTTTGAGAAAATATAATTAATAGGCAGATACAATTGGTTTTTACAAGGGATCATTTTTTAATTGTTTTTAATCATGCTCACTTGCACATGCATAGACAGAAGGCTTAGAGTTGTGATAAAGCCTTTCTTTGTTTCAGGTTTATGCTATCAACAGTGCTGGCGCTGGGCCAAAAGTGCAGATGCGAATAACCATGGATATTAAAGGTACAAATGAACTGCCTTCCATTAAACTGTTGTTTTCTTTTAACCAGATGGTGATTGTAATCTGAATCACGTGCAGGCGGCTAACCTTTACTTGATGCGTTTGCATGTGATGTGCATGTATATTAAGCAATGTGTGTGCATATTAAAAGTATGGTTTAAACATCAAAATGAAGACATAAATTATTGTTGAAGAGAATGTCTGTCCTAAAGGTAGTCACCTAAACTTTATTTTTAGTGGAAAGAGAGTTTTTTAAAATCTCTGTTTAGGTTAGGAGTTGGATTCTGCTCAGGTGATACCAAACTCTCACATAACCAATCTTGTAATTTTGACTTTAACCTAGATCTACCACTTTATTATTTTGGCAGGCATTTTAGTAAAGTTCTCCTCTGGCAAGTAACCATAAGATCCCAAAGAGGAATTTAAGTCCATTTGACAAAAAAATGCCTGCCTAGATATTGAAATCAAGCATTTTTTTTTGCTACCTCTATCACATAAGGGAATACTAAAAATGAAAGAAAACAAAAGGTCCCAAGATATTTAAGAAAACCCTCGTCCAGTCCTAATAAGAGGGTCTGTGCCTAGTCTTATTGTGACTTATTATGCTGTGTTCAGTTAGTGTCCCTGGGAGGCCTTGCTTCTTTCTGAAGGGAAATGAGAGCTGTGGATGGGGGGAAGAGGGGAGTGGGTGGGGGTCGGGAGGAGTGGGCAGAAGAAAGAAAATGAAAGCAAAAACAAAAATCCCATAAGGATTTGTTCCAGGGTACCTGTAGTAGAATCCCACAAAGCATGTCTTTCTAAAGGGATGTATAATGTCCCCTTCTTTGTACAGTGGTTGGCGTAAAAGCCTTTGAGGCTATGTAGGTAACTCTTGAGACTGAATTCTGGATTGGTCATTTGATATCCGTTTGACTTTGGAAGATCTTCTCAACATACAGAAGTCTAGAAGGTGCAGATGATATGATTTTCTACCTTACAGATTGCTAATTATAAGGATTAAGAGTGAGAGCATTTGAAAAAAAATCCCGTAAACAACACCTGAAAATTGTTATTATCAAGAGTATGAGATAGTTATTGTCAGAAGCAATTTTACATTTAATCTTTTAATAATGACTAATACGTATAGGTGTGTTCTTATTTATAAGCCTTATTTATTTGATTTGATAAATTCTGGAGGAGTGTTAAAAAGCACTTGATGCTTCTTCAAAGCCCTTAGATTCAGGTCTCAGCACTTGCTTTGGGTGACAATAGCCTATTCACTGCAGCTCTGGGTTCCAAAGCCCTTGCTCTCTTCATACTGGGCAGGTCCCTTCATGCACACTATGCATATACAGACAGGCAGGCACATATACACATACACATTAAGTTTTTTGACCAGTAACTCTCTATCTTGGAATATACAAACACATAAGTTGTTTCAGCTGTAATTTTTTTCACAGAATGACTTTAGGAAGCAAAAAGGAGAGATGAAGCCATAACATCAATAATTTTTGCATCCCTTTGTATAGGCACACATATATACAAACACAGTGTATACAATTCTTTTTTGTTTTACCAAAATTTCCCATTTTACATGTTTCACCCACCTCCATCCCAAAATGCTTCTGGCCTCCACTCTTCATCCAAAGCCCACGGAGAGATGGAAGAGCATGGGGTTGTGGTGGAGTCCCCTAGAGAAAATTTGTCTTTAGTGCTACCTGTGATTTTTCTTAGCTACATGGTGTATTGAAATAGAAGCAGTCCTGTATTTTTATCTGACAGATAATAGACAGTTGGATTGTGGCACCTTGATAATGGGTCCTTGTTACTGAAACTTGTCCTTGAGGACTGCCATTGACCTCACTGAGGGTTCAGAAAAGAAAAAGCCCCAGGCCTCTTCCTACTAATCCCCTCTCTCATCAGGCATTTGTAGCTGAAGGCTCTGGCAACCTACTCCTGCACTTTGCCTCTTCCTTTGTCACAGATTTTACTCTCAATGAACCGCGTGCTTACTCAGTCTCATTCCAACTTTGACTTGTCAGAATAACAAAGTGGTGTATCAGCTAAGAGATCTGCTTTTGAATCCAATGCACAAGAAAGAGCGAGTCAACTACTTAACTCAAAAGGTTTTATTCAAACCCTGATATTCAGATTTTACATCTGTTGGCTCAATTCTCACCTATTAAAAGGAAACACTATTGCAAATTTTGTGAAAATGTTCAGAGATCCTTTGCTTCATTTTTTTTTTTTAAAGATTGAAGTCTGGGTATGTAACTTTCATACAATAAATATGCATATGTATACACACATGTAAGCACATACACAGCTATTAGAAGAACTGAAAGCAGCAGAAACCCAAAAAAATATTGGTTTGGGAATTTTTGTGCTTATTGATGGCAAAATATTAAATATTATGATATTTTTGAAACTATCTTAAAATATCTACTAATTTTAAAGATAAAATATTTTATCACACAAATGTCATGACCAAGATCCAAACTCCCAGATCTCATGTAAAACTCAAACAGGCATAGTGATTGCTTGTAACCTAGTACTATGGTGGCAGAGGTTCAGGATCTCCGGGATAAGTTGGCTACCTAGACTGGCTGGATTCTTTATGGTTCTAGTGAAATAAAGCCAAGAGTGATCAAAGCAGACATGAAATATCAAATTCAGTCTGTCTCAAGAGTGTACATACTTGTGTGTACACATCTGTACAGTTGTGCACCTATGCACATACATTACATATATGCAACATCAATACACTCATAAAATGCATATTTATTTAATTCTACAATTTGGAATATTTTTTATAAAAATAATAGGGCAACTGAAGTCAACTGTTTGAGGTTAATTATTATAGAAAATGCTGCATACTATTTTTAAAAAGTAAATTTTTGCTCTTGGATAAAGACATCTTATTGAAGAAATAATAGTGAAAAAATATTATGCAGCTGTACCACATACTGTAGCCATTAAGAAGCAGGAGTTAGCATTGTATCTCTGGCTGCATAAGACTCACACAAGAAACCAATTTGCGGGGTAATTCGAATGCCTGGTGTATCTGTATTTAAAAAACTCAATAGTAAACAGTCTGTTACATATTAATCTGAAATTGTATCTGATAATATGGACATTACCCAAAGGAGCCTGTTATCCAGGTTTTGACATGGATTGCCAGTAAAAAAGAAGTCACTATGAAGAGGATAGAGATTAATCAACCAAATAACAAAAGTGAAGAAAAAGAACACACAAAATATACAAAAGTGTTATTGAGATATAAATAATTTTTGAAAATTATATGTGACAGCATTTATGGATTATTTTTATTTCTTGAAGAAGAGTTGCATGTCTGGAAAATTGCACCTGGGCTCCAGTTTCTCAGGAAAGTCTCAAATACTTAATTACACCTTTATGAGATAATAATTACTGTTTATCTACTATACCCAAAGACAACTGTGTAGTTTGCAGGTGCTGTCACTTTCTCTGTCAGTTACTTGCATGAAATGAGAATGTGAAGTTTATTCTTTTATGTTCAGAAAAGAATTAATCATATTTTACTGTTTTTAGCTCCAGCACGACCCAAGACCAAGCCAATCCCTATTCATGATGCCACAGGAAAACTGCTCGTGACATCAACAACAATTACAATCAGAATGCCGATATGCTACTACAATGATGATCATGGGCCAATCAAAAATGTCCAAGTGCTGGTGGCAGAAACAGGAGGTAGCTCAGATTCAGTCTACCTTGGGAGACTGGAGAATGTGAATTTTTAAATGCTAAGGAAGTTCGACTCAAAATTATCCAGTAAAGTTGACTCAGGATTCTAACTAATTTAAGGTTATCAATTATCTAACTAATTTAAGATTATAAATAGCTTGTTAATATTATCAGTAATTATATTAATAACTTACATCAAAAATGCTGTTCTCAAATGAGAAAAGGCCTAATCATGATATGTGATCTATTTATTGCATACTGGTTGGAGTAATTTGATTTGGCCAAGATAGAACCTTTTATTTATAGCTTTTGCCTGTCATTTGTTTTTTTTTTATATAATATTTATCGAGTTACATATTTTTCTCTGCTCCCCACTCTTCCTCAGCCCTCTTCTTCGCCCGTGTTCCTCATGCTTCCAATTTACTCAGCAGATCTTTTCTACTTCCTATGTAGATTAGACCCATGTATGTCTCTCTTAGGGTCCTCTTTGTATCTAGGTTCTCAGGGGTTGTAAATTGTAGGCTGGCTTTTCTTTGCTTTATGTCTAAAAGCCACTTATGAGTGAGTACATATTATATTTATCTTTCTGGATCTGGGTTACCACATTCAACCCAAATGCCCCTCAACCAAAGAATGGGTAAAGAAAATGTGATGCATTTACAGAATGAAGTACAAATAGCCAAAATAACAATAATAATAATAATAATAAACATCTTGAATTTGTCATTCAAACAAATGGAATGAGCCAAGAGAGAATCTTGATAATTTCTTTAGAAATATGAACATTAGTGACACATGACTGATGAACTTTTTTTTTGTACTTTAGTGATTCTCAACCTTCTTAATGCTGTGACCTTTTGATATCATTTTTCATGTGGCAATGAACACCCTTCATCATAAAATTACTTTTGATACTACATTATAATTGTAATTTTGCTACTGTTATGAATTGTGATATTAATATATCTGAGGTGCAGAATATCTGATATGTGACTTCTGTGAAAGGGTCAATCAACCTCCATGGGCATCTCAACCCATAGTTTTGACACCACTGTTCCATTTGCTATATCAGCACAACTATAGTACTTCAGATCCCTGTGTGCTGGAGGACTATCCAAGTTCATAAAATGAATGGTCCCAATGGTTCATGGCATGACTCTTGAATTCTCTAATGGAATCTTAAAATTCTGTGTTGATGTGAAGATACCTTCAGTGTGATTTGTGGTGGGCGTTCTTTTATCCCTTCTACTAGCTCAGCAAGATGGAAATGTAACAAAATGGTATGATGCATACTTCAACAAAGCGAGGCCGTATTTTACAAACGAAGGATTCCCTAATCCCCCGTGTATAGAGGGAAAGACGAAGTTCAGTGGTAATGAAGACATCTATGTGATAGGCGCTGATAATGCCTGTATGATCCCTGGCAATGAAGAGAAGATTTGCAATGGCCCTCTGAAACCGAAAAAGCAATATTTGTAAGTATAGTTTATATCAACTGTGCACGACACTACAAGTTCATTAATGTATGCCATCTATCTGCCAACCAATCCTTTCATCCTTCTGATGAGTGATGGAATCTCCCATGGATACTGGGCCTGATTGTGCATGCACTAGAAATGAAGAACTGGACGAGACATTATTTATTCGTTGCAGAGACATACAGATTTATGGGAAAGGTAAACAATCCTGAAAGAAAGTATGATTTGATGTGATAAGTTGTTTAAAATCAGTTTGAAACATATGGCACTAGAGAACACACAATGTGGGAGAAGTTAGTTATCTCTGTAATTAATAGATAAATAGTGTGGTTGATGTGTTAGAACTCAGTGTTTTGCTTTTTTTTTTTTTAACCATAGACAATGATGTATATAGGCTTTCACAAAGTCTTGTGGTCTTTCAATTAATTAAGTTTTTTTTAGGATACCAATACCAATACCGATCTCTCTCTCTCTTTTATCCCATCAGATATATGAATAATTGCTTTCATAATTTTTTGTTGAATTCATTGACATTATTTGCTATTTAATTGTAGATATTATTTTATAAAAGTAAGTTGTCAGTTGAGAAGAAGTTTTTGACTGAATTAGAATTAGAAAATTTAGAATAATCTGGCAAGTGAAAAATAATGTTCTGCCCCCCCCCCATGCCACATTACTAAAGATATCTTGTCTGCTTCCTCTTCCGGGGGCACTCATATCTCTCTTAGGATTATTTTCGTTTCCTGTCTTCTCTGGGGTTGTGGACTGTAGGCTGGTTATCCTTTGCTTTATGTCTAATATCCACTTATGAGTGAGTAAATACTGTGTTTATCTTTCTGTATCAGGAAAGGATAGTAGGGGAGTGGGGGGGGAGAAGGAGAGTGGGGAGGGTAGAAGGGGAGTGGGTAGAAAACATGAGGAATTATGAAGATCCAGTTGGATGAAGGACTGCAAGGGAGAACAAGGAAAGAGATACCTTGAAAGAGGGAGCCATTATGGGGTTAGCTATTATGAGGTTCCCAAGTACTAGGGAAATTTCCAGGAACCCACAAGGATGACCCCAGCTAAGAATCTAAGCAATAGTAGAGAGGGTACCCAAAATGTCCTTTCTCTATAATCAGATTTATGACTACTTTAATTGTAATCATAGAACCTTCATCCAGTATCTGATGGGAGCAGATGCAGAGATTCACAGCTAAGCACTGGTCCAAACTCCTGGAGTCCAGCCATAGAAAGGGAGGAGCAATGTTACAAGCAGAGGGGCCAAGACCATGATGGGGAAACCCACAGAAACAGCTGACCCAAGCTAATGGAACTGACAGCTGGGGAACTTGCATAAGACTGAACTAGGCTCTCTAAATGTGGGTGACAGTTTTGTGGCTTAAACAGTTTGTGGGGCAACTATCAGTAGAACCAGTATTTATCCTTAGTGCATGAACTGGCTCTTTGGAACCCATTCCCTATAGAGGAATACTGTACTCAGCCTAGATAGAGAGGGGAAGACCTAGGTGCTGCCTCAAGTGATGTAACAGACTTTGTTGACTCCCCATGGGAGGCCTCACCCTCTCTGAGTATGGGGTGGAGAGAAGGTGTGGGAGTGGGAGGATGGGAGAGAGAGGGAACTGGGATTTGCATGTAAAATAAGATTGTTTTAAAATTAAAATAAAAAAGAAATAATGGTTTATCATTTATTATCAAAGGCAATTAGTTTATATTTTTGTTGTTATTTGAACTTAACATCATTTTAAAAATGATAAAATTTCATATTTACTCTTATTCATTGTTTTTTGCACATTGTTTTCTGAAAAAGATTCCTTTCATAACAGATGCTATCATAAGAGTTTGATAATGCTAGAGAAAAATCATGCACTGTAATTTGCTTTATAAATTTAAATGGTTGTTGTGTTTTAATTTTCAAGTTAGATAATTTCAGGTGTCTTCAAGGATGATCTTCTGCATTGTTTGTTTTTTATATTTGTAAAAAAGGGTAAGCACAATTAGACACATAATGAAAATAGCAATTATTGTTTTTCATTTGTGTACATGTGAACAAGACAATTCTACTTCATCTTTGTTCTTTGATTCTGCAATATTTCCAAAAATAAGATACACTAGTTACTATGCTTCATATTTTAATTACAATAGCCACATTGTTACTCATATTAAATTGTTCTGTTTAAACATATCTGTGAGTGAGATTATCAGCTTAATGTTTTTCGACTACTGCTGCTTCATGAGTTTGGTCAAATCACAACTCATTGTCCCCTCAAAGTCAATGAGCCTGAGAACAAGATAATAATTTATTTGATTAGATTAAAGTATAGATTTTCCTTATTATAACTAAGTCTTAAGCTCATGTCTTGTAATTTATTTTTCTTGAATAAACTGTTAATTTTACATAATTATTTGTCAAAATAATTCCTTGAAAAGATAATGGGATATGAAAATTGTTTTTGTGTATAATTTTAGAACAATATCTTTGATGAACATAAACACAAAAGTAATCAATAGAATACTTTCAAAATGAGTTAAATAAAACATCAAAAATGTCATCTCCCCTGTGAAATAGGCTTCATCCCAGAGATGTAGGAATAGTTCAACATAGGTAAAGCAATAAACATAACTTAAAACATAGATTCAAGAACAGAAACCACATTGTTATCTTGTTAGTTATAGAAAAAGACCTTTGACAAAATCAAGCATCCATTCATGATAAAGTTTTAGTGGAACTAGAGGTACAAGAGATGAACTTCAGCATAATAAAAGCAATATACAGGAAACCTACAACCAATGTCATCCAAAACAAAACAAAACTCAAAGCATTTTTCACCAAAATTAAGAATATGACAAGGTTTTCTACTTTCTCCATATCTATTCAACACAGTGCTTGATGTCTTAGCTCAAACAATAATACAAGTGAAGGGGTTAAAAGGAATAAAAATTGGAAAAGAAGTCCAAATATCATAATTTGCATATAATATAATTATATGTATGCATGTAGGCATATATATATATTTATATATATATATAAATATATATATATGTGTGTAACCTTTAATACTCCACTAGAAAACTCCTAAGTCTGGTAAACACCAGCAAAAACATCATCAAAGTACCAGAATATAAAATCAACACATGAAAATCAGTAGCTTTTTAAAACACAAATGACAAATGTGTTCATAAAAAAAATCAAAAACAATACCACTCAATATTGCCTAAAAGTTATCTTAGAATGAATACTTTTTTTTTTCTTTTATAGGTTCAAATTTAGAGCTACAAATGTCATGGGACAATTTACTGACTCAGATTACTCTGACCCTATTAAAACTTTAGGTAAGATTTTGTAGTTTAACTTATAGCTAGTTTTTCTTTTTTATGGGTATACGTGTGTAGCGTCTGTGCATGCAGAGATGCATGTTTGCTTGTGTGTGGTTGCAAATGTATATGCAGGTGAGCATGCATTTTTGTTCATATGCATGTGGAGGCTGGAAGTTGATGTCATGTCTCTTTCCATCCTTGTCTGCTCTATTTATTGTGAAAGGGCCTCTTGATGAATTCAGAGTCTTTATATTTTGCCAATAGTAGCTAGCTTGTTAGCTCCAGGGGTCTTGTGATGGGATTACACACCATCACCATGCCCACTAATCTTTTAACATGAACTCTGGGATCTGAAATCTGGTTCTCTTCGATGCAAGTCAGACATATTATCTACCAAGCTATCCTTCGAGCCTCTACCTATGATATCAATGTATTTATATGATGGTAACAGTTATTAAATGTTTGGTAAATAACTAACCCATGGCTGCATAGTCTTTGGTTACAAATGTGTCTTAAAGATAATTAACCTTTTTAAGGAAAACTGATATTTTCAAGATCCTTTTAAATGATAGATGCTTCAACTATTCACATCTGGCTATAAATTTTGTTAAAGTGTTCATTTCTTAATGATAGTCTAAATAAAAAAGTATTTTGTTCTTTAAATATATTGCTTACACTATAAAGTTCTTCATAAGAAAGAAATCATATAATAATGTTTTACCTTGAAAAATTCTCAAAACTACAAGCTGCCCTACAAAGGGGGGGGCAGTAAAAAAATCAGGAACCATGTAGTCCAAAAACATGGTTTTTTACATTTTTCCAAAAGGCATAATATAGAACACAGTTTCAAGATATTTGGCAGTGTTTTGATTTTCATTTCTCTGATGGCTAAGGATGTTGAGCTTTTCCTTAAGTATCTTTTAGCCATTATGGATACTTCTGCTGAGAGTTCTCTGTTTAGGTCGGTACCCCATTTTTTTTATTGGATTATTTGTTCTTTTGGTGGCCAATCTCTTGAGTCCTTTGTATATTTTGGAAAACAGCCCTCAGTCTGATGTGGGATTGGTGAAGATCTTTTCCCATTTTTGTAGGCTGCCATTTTGTCTTGTTGACCATGTCCTTTGCTTTACAGAAGCTTTTCAGTTTCAAGAGGTACCATTTATTAATTGTTTCTCTCAGTTTCTGTGCTATTGGTGTTATATTTAGGAAGTGGTCTCCTGTGCCAATGTGTTCAATTGTACTTCCCACTTTCTCTTTTATGAGGTTCAGTGTGGTTGGCTTTATGTTAAGGTCTTTCTTTGGTCCATTTGGACTTGAGTTTTGTGTATGGTGATAGATATGTATCTATTTTCATTCTTCTACATGTTGATATTTAGTTATGCCAGCACCATTTGTTAAACATGTTTTCTATTTTTTTATTTTTTATATTTTGATTCTTTGTCAAAAGTCAGGTGTTCATAGATGTGTGGATTAATATCTGGATCTTTGATTTGATTCCATTGGTCCTCCTGTCTGTTTTTATGCCAGTAACAATCAGTTTTCAGTACTATATCTCTGTAGTAGAGTTTGAAGTCAGGGATTGTGATGTCTCCAGAAGTTCCTTTATTGTACAGGATTATTTGGCTATCCTGAATTCTTTGCTTTTCCATATAAAGTTGACTATTGCTCTTTTGAGGTCTGTGAAGAATTTTTCTGGGTATTCCATCTTACACCTGTAAGAATGGCCAAGATCAAAAACATTGATGAAAACTTATGCTGGAGAGGATGTGGGGTAAAAAGAACACTCGTGCATTGCTGGTGGAAGTGCAAACTGTTTACAGCCCCTTTGCATATCAGTATGACGATTTCCACAAAAATTAGGAAACAACCTTCTTCAAGACCCAGCAATACCATTTTTGGGTATATATCCAGAGGATGCTCAATCATGCTACAAGGACATGTGCTCAACTATGTTCATAGCAGCATTGTTTGTCATAAGCCAAAACATGGAAACAACCTAAATGCCTCTCATCCAAAGAATGGATAAGAAAAACATGTGTAAATGGACTACTACACAGCAGAAAAAAATAATGACATCTTATAATTTGTGGACAAATGGATGGATCTAGAAAACATCATATTGAGTGAGGTAACTCATACCCAGAAAGACAATATCATATGTACTCACTCATAAGTGGTTTTTAGACATAAAGCAAAGAAAACCAGCTTACAATTCACAATCCCAGAGAACCTAGACAACAATGAGGACCCTAAGAGAGACATACATAGATCTAATCTACATGGGAAGTAGGAAAAAAAAGATTTCCTAAGTAAATTGGGAGCATGGGAACCATGGGAGAAGGTAGAAGAAGAGGGGAGAGGAAGGGAGGGGAGCAGAGAAAAATGTATAGCTCAGTAAAATCAATTAAAAAAATTTAAAAGGACACTTGTCAGCAATGGCTTTCTCTTAATTTCGTATACTGTAACCAAGGGAGGGGGCTAAACAAGCCACAGTTTTAGAAACACATACTGTTTGTGTTTGGAAAGATGACTGCTATCACCAAATCATCCAGAACTAATTCCTACGTGCCCTATAAATGGAGGGCACCTTCAGCCTATGAATGATGCGGGATGAAAGATGAAGCTTTCACATAGGCCACAAAAGCAGTGACCAGTGGGACACAGACCAGACAGAGCAAACTGAGTCCCAATGGGCTGGTAAGTGACCAAGAAGGAACCCATTACCCAATGACTCAAAGTTCAGTGCAATATTCATATATCAGCGATGTAAGGAAAGCCTATTGGATGCTTTCTTAGATTGACCTTTTGGGGACTCCCTCTTGATGGATAGTGGTTTTATAATTGGCTTTTGCCCCGTAATGTTTAAATGGCTATTGGAACAGTGACAGATGCGAGAGGAGGCCATTAACAGAAGCCATGGGATAGAAAAAAGATGCCTGGCAAAAGAGCACGGCAGAGAAGATGAAGTAGAAGGACTCGGAATGGAAATAACATTGATTGTCTCAGTGGTGAGAAAATGCCCACAGACGGAACGGATCCCTGAGCCCCTGGGGGCAAGCAAAGAGACATGGATTTGCAAGAATACCTTTGTGTCACCAGATAATGACAACAGAAGTCTGAGTCATTTTCTGACCCAGGTATGTTGTGTGTCAGTGAGATGGCATCATTTACAGCAGACCAGTGGAACCCAGTGCTGCCGACAAGCCTGCTGAAGACATATGCATGAATGTAATCCTAGACTTCATGGAGGGAGGATAGGTCCCATTCAAGGTTATCCAATCATGGGCAGATAAGCATTCATTTAGTAATATTTGCATACCATTGGCAACAAACACTGAACTGAATAGCCTATCAACTAATAATTCAATTTTGAGAGATTTGCCAAGGCTGTCCTTCTCGTGGGTGTTAGCATATAGGACTGAAATAAGGGCCAAGAAAAATCATCTTATACCAACTAGCATTTTAAAGTCTAGTTTCTCGAGTTCTTTATATATTTTGGAGATCAGACCTTTGTCTGTTGCGGGGTTGGTGAAGATCTTCTCCCAGTCAGTGGGTTCCCTTTTTGTCTTAGTGACAGTGTCTTTTGCTTTACAGAAGCTTCTCAGTTTCAGTAGGTCCCATTTATTCAATGTTGCCCTTAATGACTGTGCTGCTGCGGTTATACCTAGGAAGCGATCGCCTGTGCCCATCTGTTGTAGGGTACTTCCCACTTTCTCTTCTATCAGGTTCAGTGTGTTCAGATTGATATTGAGGTCTTTGATCCATTTGGACTTGAGTTTTGTGCATGGTGATAGGTATGGGTCTATTTTCATTCTTCTACAGGTTGACATCCAGTTGTGCCAGCACCATTTGTTGAAGATGCTTTCTTTCTTCCATTGTATACTTTTAGCACCTTTATCGAAAATGAGGTGTTCATAGGTTTGTGGGTTAAAATCCGGGTCTTCTATACGATTCCATTGGTCGACTTCTCTATTTTTATGCCAATACCACACTGTTTTCATTACTGTAGCTCTGTAATAGAGTTTAAAGTCAGGGATGGTAATGCCTCCAGAAGTTCCTTTATTGTATAAGATTGTTTTGGCTATCCTGGGTTTTTTGTTATTCCATATAAAGTTGATTATTGTCCTTTCAAGATCAGTGAAGAATTTTGATGGGATCTTGATGGGGATTGCATTGAATCTATAAATTGCCTTTGGTAGGATTGCCATTTTTACTATGTTGATCCTCCCAATCCACGAGCAAGGGAGATCCTTCCATTTTCTGGTATCCTCTTCAATTTCTTTCTTCAATGCTTTAAAGTTCTTGTCAAATAGATCCTTCACTTCTTTGGTTAGGGTTACCCCGAGATATTTTATGCTGTTTGTGGCTATTGTGAAAGGTGATGCTTCTCTGATTTCCCTCTCTGCTTCCATATCCTATACCAACTAACTAAAAGAGATAAAATTTAGTGAATATCTTGCATTGAGAGAACTCTTTATAACATGTAGTAGTAACTGGGAAATGACACACACCTTACTTTAACTGTACTTAATTGATTTTGTTTTCACTTTAGATTGAGTACTAGCATGCTCATTTTCAACGTTTACATGATTTTACTTTTACAGCAGGTACTCTCTCCAGCTTTTTCAATCTTCTTCCCAAGGCATATGGGTTTGAGGAGACTGTGTGTAGGCAATGTGTGATTTCTAAGATTTAATAGCAGAAGGTTTCTGTGACTTGAAAGCCAGACATCCCTTTCTGTACCTAGCAGGATCCTTGTCAGAGCAGAGCAAGAAGACACCCTAAAGCCCATGGCAAAGGGACTCTCTGATGGCTTTCTGCTGTCATAACATGTACCATCCATTTGATTACTGTGCAAAACATGTCATGGTGTATTCAAGCTGAGAAAGAGAAGGGGGAGGAAGATTGTGTGTGTGTGTGTGTGTGCATGTGTAAGAGAGAGAGAGAGACAGAGACAGAGAGAGACAGAGATAGAGAGAGAGAGACAGAGAGAGAGAGACAGAGAGAGAGAGAGAGAACTACTCTATGTCATCTTCACCATTGATCACATTTTGAAAGGTCACCCATAAGCAGAGGGAATGTTTCTCTACTTAGTAAGACAGTGTTGATGTGGGACAAACCTCACAAACTCCGCAGTCAAACAGATATATTTACTATGCTATTCATATGTGTTGACTTTAGATACCTCAAGATAGCTATGAACGTGCTTACAGTACTTAACTTTGGAAATCCTATTTCTACAATGGCAATGCTAATTAATACCTCCTTTATAAATCAACCGAGAGATTTGTTCAGATTAAGGAATGGCTGTGCGACTATGAAATGATTACTAACGAGGAAACCCGACACTGTTGCTTAAATTAAAACCAGGGAAGTGGCCTTAGAAATCAAACCCTGTGTCCACTCTGAACTCTGTAGCAAGTGCATTGCTACAGATGATACTAACCCAAAAGCAAGAAACCTGACGCAGTGGGTTTTAGCCTAGCAAAGGCATAGGCGGCATCAGCTTTTCGATCCAGGCAGTGTGACTCTGGCCAGTGTCATGCTACTAACTAACTACTGTACAACATCATGGGGGAAGACAAAATAGACAAAAAATAAAATAAAATAAAATAAAAAAATAAAAACAAACAAACAAAAAAACCCAACACGTCCTGATGCTGCCTCCAATATCCTTGTGCCAGAGATGGATGCCTCTGCTTGCTTGCTGTGCTGGGCCACTTTCTCATCTCAGAGTTTTAAGATATTTCTAGCTGTTCTTGTTTCTTTACCATCGTGTCTTGGCTTTTAAGGTTAGCATTTCAGAAATAAGCATGTTTTGGAAGTGTATTTCATTCTCTTTTGGTTTCTGAACAAAGATTTGACAATAGCGTTTAATTTTTTTTTAACAGTGAATAAATGACTGTTTTCTCACATTCTGATGAGCACTGTTTTTCTTCTTTCAAAATTTTGTCTGTCTGCCGGGCGATGGTGGCGCACGCCTTTAATCCCAGCACTCGGGAGGCAGAGGCAGGCGGATCTCTCTGAGTTTGAGACCAGTCTGGTCTACAAGAGCTAGTTCCAGGACAGGCTCCAAAACCACAGAAAAACCCTGTCTCGAAAAACCAAAAAAAAAAAAAAAAAAAAAAAAGAAAGAAAAAAAAATTTTTGTCTGTCTGACTGTAGGAAAATGTTCTTGTAGAGCATTTTAGGGCATTCTTATTTTTAAATGAATTGATGGACCATTAGAACAATGCCTATTTGTGCTTTGCAATGATGCCATGGTGTACGTAGAGAATACTGAATAGGATACTGAATCATGCCAATTAACAGATGCATCACCTCAAACCCTCATCGTGTTTTCCTCCTATATAACCATATTTCAAAAATATTGATATTAATTTTGGCAAGATAGGTTTGAGTATATTAGCTTACTGGGCAAGCCCGACTACCTCAGTGTGATACACAACTTACAGTAGGGTCAATTTTCAGAAACTGTCCTCTTACTTCTACTGTCTTGTCTTCACTTGCCCATTCTTATACACACACACACACACACACACACACACACACACACACATTTGTGGGTGCGTGCTTTAAAAATTATAAAATAATACAATTAACTGTAGCTAATTCTTCATGTTGTTTTTTAATATCCTAAAAGACTAGTAATTTCATAAGAGAAAGGACAGTCTCCCCGTATGTTAACTCTCAGAGCGTATATACAGAATGAAGAGCCTAGAATGATGAAGCCAATATGGTAGCGTGAGAATAATACCTTTCATTTAACTCAAAGTCTTCATTTTAAAACGTTGAATCCCTGTGCTAAAATTAAGTGATACTAATTTAAGTCAGAAAATAACAGTTATGAGAAATGTGTGTTTTTTATTATACATTGCTAAACTGCAGTGCTAGAATATATTACTGAAATGAAGCCATTTAATTAGCAGAGGTCAAGACTAGGGAGGAAGTGGCTTTTGTATATTATGAGTAATACCACATAAAAGAATCCCTCTTCGTATGACAGGATTTGGAGAAATGACCTCATTCCTGCATAGCGGTGAATCAGAAAGTGTGCCCTACAATCACGGTACATTGTGTCTCCTCCTGAGGGCACTTAGTACATGTGCTCAGAGGATTGCACGCTGTTTATTAATATATTACATGTCATTTCCTCACTTGGGCCAGTGCTTTGAAATGGCAATCTAGTCTGAAATTTCATTTTGTGGTCTCTGAAAACTGTCCTAAGGCTCTGTGTCTTAGCATCACCTGATCAGCGAGGTGATGATCCTTCCTTATTCACCTTCCTGTTTCCTTTGACAAGAATATCTCCATAGGAAGCCTAACCTTCTCTGAGGAGTGGATGGGGTGGGGGTTGGGAGGGAGGTGGAGGGGATGGGAGGAGGGGAGGGAGTGGGAATTGGGATTGGCGTGTAAAATGAGAAAAAAATAGTTTTTAAAGAATAAATAAATTTAAAAATGAATATCTCGTTATATGTAGCATGCTAAAAATTCATAAAACAAAGCACTGGGGCTTTAATAAATGAGGAAGTACAGTTAATATCCTATGAGACACTTGCGCTTATAGCATCCTTTAAATGGAGCTTGATATACTAGGAATTATGAAATCCTGATGACTATTTAAAACTCAGTATTCATTCAACTCTTCCAGTAGCCACAGGAACTTATCAGCATTTTATAATCACCAATTTAGAGGAAAGAGATAAAACATGAATCTTTGTTTACTTTAAAGATCTTGAACTTATTTTGTCATTGAACTGAAACATTTTTATAGCAAAATTATAAATCATATCACTTAAAATCTCCCCCAATACAGCATATGAATGTAAAAACTTTCCCATATGGGTTAGAGAGATATATGTATTCATTCTATGACAAATCATTATGATATTATTGAACAATCCCCTGCAAAGAAAAAATGATGTGACCAGGAGCTGTAGAATAGGTTCAGTGGTTTTTAAAGTGCCTGCTACATTAGAGAGAAGAGTTAGGTAACGAGCAACTGCATCAGGATGCTTACAGTGCCTGTAATTCCATTCCAATGATTCTTGGAACTTACTTTATTTTTCTTTCTCCCACATTGAGACTATGATTTTATTTATTAAAAAGCACACGTGTTACTATACATACATATATACATAAACACACACACATGATAGTACCAATGGGAAGCAAATTATCAAGGCAAGAGAGTCAAATGCGACATAAACATTTCTTTTTTTATCAGAGCAACTTCAGTAATGGAGTTTTCTTCAACTGAGAGTAGGATTCAGTTAAAAAGAGTAAATAGCACAGTTTATACGTACTGACTTTGAAATTATAACCATAAGTCTCAGGGAAAAAAATCTGGTAGGTAAATAGAAGTCTGGAATTCATTAGTAAAAAAAATTAAGCAATTATCATATAGATGAAATTATAAATCCATGAGCCTGTCTGAGCTCACAGAGGTAAAACAAACAATTGTATGGGGAAATAAAAAGAATTTAAGAACTGACCCTCCAAATTAAAAGGAAGAAGAGGAAGAGGAGAGGAGGAGACAGCAAATGCAATTTCTTTCGCTGGTTCTCTTAAGTACCAGGCTGAGAAACAGTCCGTGTGGTTTGAGACTCAAGGCAGAACTCCAGTATAGAGTTAACCATCGTGTTTGATCTTTTTCAGGTGAAGGACTTTCAGAAAGAACTGTCGAGATCATCCTGTCAGTCACCTTGTGTATCCTTTCAATAATCCTCCTTGGAACAGCCGTTTTTGCCTTTGCAAGGTGAGATGTGTCACAAATGCTCCGTGGGCGTTACATCTGTCATAGTCCAATCAAGAAACCACAGCAATTATCCAAATGGAAAACACTTACACTTATTTTTTTCTTAAATTTATAAAGCACCCAACCTGCCTGCAATATATATTACAATGTTTTGAAGTATGCAATGCATTATGAATTAAACACATCTAGCCTTAAAGTAGTAAATTCTGCTATTTTGATAGGATATGTTCGATATTAATGCCAGAGAGAATAGGAGTGAAAGTGAACTAAAAGGAATCAAGAGCTGAGAGTGCAGTTGAGTAGTGAGTCTCGTTAGACTAGGGAGACAGAACGAGGAAACTAAGAGCCATGAGGTCTTCTCCCAAACGTTGTCATGGGATGACTATTATAAGCATATGCAACCTTTCCGTGGCAAAGAAGATGTCAGGGAGGAAGTGGCTCTTTGCAGACGTTACCCATCCTTATTGGAAGGTGGGAAGGTTGATTGTCGACGTATCTCATTTATACAGAATGGTTTGGGCAGATGAGGGCTTTGTGGAATGATTGGCTAATGAGATGGGCAGAGGAGCATTGAGAACTCCTCAGGTGGGCTGCCGGGTCCCCACATGGAGCATTAAAATTTCAGCACCTGTCAGGTATGTGGTGCGCGCCTTTAATCGGAGCACTTGGGAAGCAGAGGCGATCTTTGTTTGAGACCAACCTGATCTATATAGTGAATTCTAAGCAAACGAAGGCTGAAACGTGAGACCCTGTCTCAAAAATCAAATCAAATCAAATCAAATAAAACATTTAGTACTAGAGGCCAGAAAAACAGCAACTCCCGGACCCATTGCCTGCTCAGTTTACTTTGCCACTCTGGACAAAGTTTAGCACTCTGGCAGGTGGCAAAGGAGAAAAAGCAATCAAGGTCCGGTCAATTATCACAGAGGGCAAATGGAGGTTGGTGGAGGTGAAGTTTTCCATCTAGACCACGGATCAGCTTTGTCCCACCAGATGCTCCCCAAGTAACCACACAGAGACTTATTATTAATTGTAAAAGCTCAGCTAGCTTAGGCTTGTTTCCAGTCTGCTCTTACAACCTAAATTAACTCATTTCTACTATCTATCTGCTGCCCTAAGGCTCGCTGACTGCATCTATGAACTTCCCACGGTGATTCTTCGCCCTCTGACGCAAAACTCCTCTGATTCTCACTCCTTCTTCTGAGCATTCTCTCTGCCCTGAAAATCCTGTCTAGCTATTGACCAACCAGCCTTTTTACATCTTCACAGTGTACAGGAGAATTATTCCACAGCAGATGGGTTTGTAATTTGGAGACAATAAGGTAAATGAAACAGAACATGGTGGTTTCAGGCCACACACACATACACACACACACTTACACACAGACTCACAAAGTGAGTCTGAGTAGGGTTAAGGTGTTTCAATCAGGTGCGTAAGTTCTAAACTTCTTACCTAAGAGACAACTATTAAAGACGTTCATTCCTATTAGGTTTTTTTCACACATTCTTCCCTTCTCTTAAGTTGCAAGCAGATATTTGCTTCTCAAAGTCTCTCTTCTGATTCTCAGCACTTTTAGCCATGTCCTTCTCCTATAAAACCTCAGGGGAGATCTCTCTTCAGTTCCCTACAATGGAGGTTCACCCGAGAAACTGTCAAGATAAGAGTTTTTATTTGTGAAAATAACTAGCCTACTACCTTTCTAAATTGCTCCATGGGCTTATTTTTTTTTCAATTTATTTATTTATTAAAGATTTCTGACTCTTCCCTGCCACCACCTCCCATTTCCCTTCCCCTCCCCCAATCAAGTCCCCCTCCCTCGTTAGCCCAAAGAGCAATCAGGTTTCCCTGCCCTGTGGGAAGTCCAAGGACCACCCACCTCCATCCAGGTCTAGTAAAGTGAGCATCCACACTGCCTAGGCTCCCACAAAGCCAGTTCATGCAGTAGGATCAAAAACCTATTGCCATTGTTCTTGAGTTCTCAGTAGTCCTCATTGTCCGCCATGTTCAGCGAGTCTGGTTTTATCCCAGGCTTTTTCAGATCCAGGCCAGCTGGCTTGGTGAGTTCCTGAGAGAACATCCCCATTGTCTCAGTGTGTGGGTGCACCCCTCGCGGTCCTGAGTTCCTTGCTCGTGCTCTCTCTCCTTTTGTTCCTGATTTGGACCTTGAGATTTCTGTCCGGTGCTCCAATGTGGGTCTCTGTCTCACATATTAGAGTACTACTCAGAAGTAAAAAACAAGGACTTCTTGAATTTTGCATACAAATTGATGGAAATAGAAAACACTATCCTGAGTGAGGTAAGCCAGACCCAAAAAGAGGAACATGGGATGTACTCACTCATATTTGGTTTCTAGCCATAAACAAAGGACATTGAGCCTATAATTAGTGATCCTAGAGAAGCTAAATAAGGAGAACCTAAAGAAAAACATATAGGTATCTTCCTGAATATTAACCTTCATCAGGAGATGAAAGGAGACAGAGACATGGGGTTAATTTTTAACTCAAAACATTGTCCGTGTAGGTTGGGTGTCACATGCCGCCATTTTTTTCACCTTGAGTCAAGTCAGCATTTAAATGTATGATTTGAAAGTCTCCTTTAAAAAACATCTTCTTTGTAACAGAGGCTGGTTTTTGGTTCTTTCAGATGATAACAAGGGGAAGCCACTATTCTAGACAATTAGAAAGAATTTACATTTTAGTAAGAGTTGTGGCACATTATCAAAATGCCTCAATATGAAGGAAAACCCTCAAACAACAAGAAAATACAGAAAGTATGCTGTACAAGTTATGGGCCTTGTCAATAAGAAGTACTCAACATCAGTGTTCAAATCATTTGCTCCAAAACTGCATTTGACCTCCTGACTTCTTACAAGGTGAACCCTTGTATGGGCAGGAAGGGCTCTCCTATTCAATACAGCTTCCCAGTATCTTCTTTCAGCCAAAGGGCATTTTTCTTGGGTGAACATCAAGTGTTATGATTTCTGAAACTCTGTTTTAGTTTATCTCATCTGAAGCATCTAAGTCAAACTGGATTTCTCTATATTCTCCAAATATTACTAATAATAATCGCGCAAAATACCTTATCAAGGAGTCAAGCACTGCCTCATGAGTTTTCAATATTTTTCTTCACTCTTTATACATTTTGAACATACTTCTCAAATATATAGTGCCTCTGAGGATGGGGCTACATTTTATGCTCTTGATATCATCTTAGATATCAGTATTTTTCATACACAACCCATGAAAATATTAATGATTAACACAGATCCAAAATAATGTCTTGTAATGTATCACACCATACCTTAGATAAATGAGTAGAGAAAGGCCTTAAATTAAAAAGTCTTTGGGCTGGTGGGAGCTCATTCCTTTAATTCTAGCACTCTTGATGCAGACACAGGAAGACTCCTTTGAGCTAAAGGCCAGTTGGGTTTAAATATAGAGTTTCAAACCAGCCAGAACTACAAAATGAAATAAAACTCTGTCTTTAAAAAAAAAACCAGAAAAAGCAAACAAACAAACAAAAAAATCCAATGATTCATTTAGGTGTTCAGGGTCATATTACCCAGTTCTAAACCTAAACTTGAATTTTCTGATAATAAAATAGAGATAATATTTTACACCTCATATTCCCGTAAAAGTTAAATGAGACAATTTAAAAGCCAATTTATATATTTGATGCATGTAAAATATTCCATTATAAGAAACAATAGCTAACTGATTTTTAGCACTGATAGAGTCTTAGATATTTTCATTTTATTTTCCTTTTGTGACAAAATGAGGAGAAACTAAAGAGGGAAGGGGTAGGTCACAGGGAGCAAAAGAATTATTTGTCTGAAAGAAAGAAAGAAAGAGAGAAAGAAAGAAAGAAAGAAAGAGAAAGAGAGAAAGAAAAGAAAACACTGTACCTAATCTATCATGCTTTCTGTGACAGTTCCTGCACTGATAGCCCTGCCCTTGTTTCAGAATTAGACAGAAGCAGAAAGAAGGTGGTACATACTCTCCTCGGGAGGCAGAGATCATTGATACTAAATTCAAGCTGGACCAGCTCATCACGGTGGCAGACTTGGAACTGAAGGACGAGAGATTAACGCGGTGAGCACACTCCTCTGGGCAAGCCGTGGTTCAGAGGGCCTGGAGCCATGACCCTCTTCTGACCTATGCTTGTTGGAAGTATTTGTGGGGCTCCAGTTTACACAGGTCACAGAGATCTTCTTTCAAAGGCTAACCTCCATCTTCTACACACTTCTCCCTGCTATGCAGAGACTCAGTTTTATTTGAGTTCAGTGTAAACCTTGCTTGGACTATGGTACTGAAACGAGACGTTTTCCCTGAGATGAAATATTTCTACGCATTAAATCTTTAACATTTGATTTCATAATTCTTCTCATATAAAAGATTTTCTAACTTGGATTTTTCTAGAAATGTCCACAAATATTTACCATAAGCTTAATTTAATTATGCTTTCTAAAAGCTTGCTGTTGTTTATACCATTTATTACCATTTATGAGAGCTCTATTTATAGTGCCTTCTTTCAGCATAAAATTATATAAATGTCCAAATTGTATATGCCATTTATATAAACCTACTTAGAATTTAGAAACCAATGCAACATAAAAAGCATATTACCTTTAGAAAAAAATGTCACCATGTGTGCCGAATGAGTGACATTGCAGCTTAACTTTTTTTAAAAAATAAAAAGTTTAACTCTTTTGAAAAACATTCATACTGTTCATAATATTAGCACATTTTAAAAGCTTATCAAACAAGATAATTCCCTAAGTACTTAACAAAAGCTGTCACGAGACATTCTTAAGTGTATACTTATGTGAGCTCCAACGCCACAAGGTTCTTATAAGTACACGATTGTTACAAGGCCTTGGCAAAGCCCTCTTGACATATTAAATGTTATAGTTAATTTTTACAAGGGCGCATTAAAATGTTGAGCACCAAAAGTAATGTGTGGTTACTACCTTTCAAACTTGGTCTTTATTTATGTGATCATACGGCTCTCATGTATAGAAGACGTGCTACTTAGGGAAGTCCTCCAAAACTCTAGGAAACGAAAGTTATTGAGTATCATTACAATGTAAAGACATTTCATGTCTGAGATAACCTTTTAACTTTTAGAAATTGATCACTGTTTGTATTCTACTGCAATCAAGAGGAGGGCGCTTTTAAGGCTTTTGTATGGAATTGTATGTTACCTAGGAGTATGTAGCTTGTTTGTTTGTCTTTATATAAGCAAAACTATATGTAGAAGAAAAATGGATTCCCAACACAGCCGCCACAGTAAACCATATTATCAGAACGCTAGAGCATCCTCAGCTCCAGCTCACCTCCTGGCTCTCTAGAGGACCAACCCAACTTCAGCAGTTGTCCTCTTTCTTCCTGCACTCTTTCTCAATTCCCATGTGTCTCCCACGAAGCCAAGCTGGCCACAGTCCTTCTGGATGTGTATAAGGGAATAACCTCAACTCTCTCAGAGATATTAATTAGAGCGGCTTGAAAATATATAGGGGAATACTGCCATCCTGTTGTGAATCACAGGAAGGCCACAACAATTCTTTGCGACCATTTTTATTTTGTCCTGAAGCATCTTTATTGAACCGGTAGAAATCCACAGTAGGCAGATCTTGAGAAGTTCAATACAGTACCAAGTGTGGGGCGGGGCGAAGTTAACATGAGAAAAGCACCCATTGAGGTCACTTTTCCTCCTGGATGTAGGTGCTGGGGTTGCTTTCATGAACGTGGTGTGTTTGCAGAGCATAACCATTTTCTACTTCTTAGCGTTCAACACAGCTAGGACACTGTGTGGTTTTCTTTTTGAGTTTTTATCGTGGTAAGGACCACCTTGGCAGTTACAGAGAGGTTTTGAGGCATAGAAATGTAGGCCAGGTCTCTACCAGTTCTTTGTTAGTGGGCACTTCTTTTTTTTTTTTTTTAATTTTTCTTTTTCCATTCAATTATTTACATTTCCTTCCCTCCTCCCAATCCCCTCCTGTTCCCCCACACTCCCTCCTTCCTCTCCCACCCTGCTTGAGAGAGGGCAGGGAACCCTGCCCTGTGGGAAGTCCAAGGCCCTCCCCCACTACATCCAGGCCTAGGGAGCTGTGCATCCATATAGACTAGGGTCCCAAAAAGCCAGAACTGGGCATTTTTAATTCAAGTGTGTGCTCATTTTCCTTTGGTTCTTTATTGATTTTCCTGCTTCATGCTATTTTATCTATATATCATGCTATTTGTTAAGACATAAAAGTCCAAAATAATATTTTAAATATGTTTGATTTCTGTATCACAGAAAATCATTATTTGAATAATAATAAAATTGAAAATATTAATTTCCATTCATCCCACTTTACCATTTTGTGTGTAGGACTACAGAGCTTATCTTATAAAAATCCTCCCTGGGGAATCAACTGAGCTTCTGTAGTTACCCTCTTCCTTCTTTTTCCCTTATTCACTGCTGTGTCCTTTACAAGGTTGGGTCCCTTCCGTTCTGAAACAATACAAAAAAGAGTTATATGTACCAATGACCCATAACAATTATGACTTGCTGGATTTAGTACAGAAAATCATTAAAACTTTCATGTTAGTAAAGTCACTAATACATTGGACAAGGCTAAAAATTAATAACTGAATATTAGTGCATTTGACATATTTGCATGGGAGCTGGTTATCAGTGGAGTGCACCAACATTGGCAGTCTTTGAGGTGCTTCACAATCTAAGTATGCTCCACGTCAGAAATGACAGTTTAGTTCTGGAAATGAAGAGTCAAAGAGATTAGGTTTTCTCCCGAAATTGCTGGCTACCTTATACCAATTGCCAACTGTGTGCAGGAAGGAGCTCAGCTTCCTTGAAACATACCCAGTTCTCATTTGCTTGATGCCCAGGTCATGGGTACATCCTTCCAAACTGCCATAATTTTCTTGTTCAAGTGAGCTTGCACCTATTCTCAGTGCTGTTATCTCTTCACCTATCCAAGAGAAAGCACTAATCAGTAAAGACTGTAAGAGTTACATGGTTGATATAAACAAAGTCAAGATGCTTAGTAGTTCATAATGCTGTAGGCTTGAGTTTACATTATGAAGGCATTTAATATTTATGCATTCTACTGTGTACTTCTGTTGCAAAACTCATTGTATAAATGTTCATTCTTTAATTACATTCCACTTTGCATCCCAACGAGTTTGAGGATCCATTCTCCACATTGTATGTTTCTTTCCCAATGAAGTAAAAAAATATACAAATTAGTACTTGCTGATTCTATGAGAATTCTAAGAGATGTGCTAAGAAATTGTTTTAAATCCTTAGTCAGAGTTCAAGGCCAGCAAGTACAACTTACTAAGATCTTGTCTCTAAACAAAACAAACAAATAAACAAACAAAAAACAAAAAAATAAAAGGAAATAAAAAAGAAAGAAAGGAAGGGAAGACAAAAAAGGAAGGAAGGAAGGAAGGAAGGAAGGAAGGAAGGAAGGAAGGAAGGAAGGAAGGAAGGAAGAAAAATAAGAAGAAAAAAGTAAAATTAAAATTTCTGGGCAAATAACTGTCAAATACTGCTTGTCTAACCTATCTTGAAGTCATCTCCATTACTTAAAAATATAATTTAATAAATAATGTAATTTTATACATGTCCTTTGTAAGCTGTATATCAACATGTACGGGGTATTGTTACTGTTATTTGTATTTGTAAAATTAAAAGCTATTCCATTTCACTATCATACATAAAAATTAACAACATAATAGTTACTATTATTGCAAGCAAGTTTTACTTATTATTTACTTATTATTACTTGCAGAAACTAGAAAACTGTAGAAGTGCAATTTTCATTCTGGCTTGAGTAAGAATCTGCTTGGTTTGGTGGTGCAAGCCTTTAATCCTGGGACCTGTGAGGCAAGGCCAGGCAGATCTCTGAATCGGAAGCTAATCCAGTCTACATAGGGCATTCCATGTGAGCCAGACCTACATAGTTGGATTCTGATTCAAAATAAAATAAACAATAATTGACACAAGAAACCAAATGTAAGATCATTTGCACATAGATTGCCATCATTGCTTGATAGATCCTGATTATTAATTTTACATCTGTTCTAAATTTATGATCTCTTTGTAAACAGTTGCAAAAATATCTGAGTCTGTAGTACAATTCCTCACCAGCAGAATGAACTGTAAGACAACCAATGCTCACGTTCCCATAGTGGCAAATAGAAGACAATGTGGTATTGTGCCCTCAATGAATAATGAATCTTTACTTCCAGATACTCTTCATTTTTCTTTAGACGCAAGGAGATTTTTGTCATCCAGTAAGTGGCGTGGGAATGCAGAGTTCTGCTGTGATTACTTTGATTTTGCCAGGTGCTGTGCTGTCTACTTTACAATACATGATATTGAGCATTTTGTTGCTTAATATGCCATTCTTTCCAAGGCCAGAAAGGAAAGAAAGCCTTTTCTTCCTGTGCTGTGTTCTCTCTATGACTGCATGCTGTTGCTATGGTAAAATTCTTACCAAAATGCACATTGACTTACAATGTGTATGTATTGAGGCTATGTTGTGTTCTTACGTTGGTATAGTTTTGATGGTAAATTGGATTCTCATCTAGTTTTTTTTTTTTTCCACAAGCTTACCACTTTTGCCAACCACCCTCTGTGACACAGAGTTTAATTTTCCATATGATGATGGAGAATAATTTACAAAAACCCATTTCTCCAAGTGCAGGTGTCAGTCTCTAAGAAGCAATGCACTGGCTTTTCCTGTTCTCTGTTCTCTAGCTATGATTTATGAAACTTAAATTTCTGTCCTGACCAGTAGGTAACCAACTGTGCCCTTCCAGGAACTACCCTAATGCTTGGTGATTCCATTTGTGTCCCGGCACAAATATAGCAGTGTGAAGTGATTAATAATATTATTAATAATAGCAGGGATGGCCCACAGCTAAATTAGAGGTCTAGAGATAATAAATTTCTAGAGGTAAATCGTTTGGATGGAGGCAGCGGATGAAAAGGCATTTGGTTTTAAAATCCCAAACCTATTAACGAGGAGCAAGTATCCATAACCCAGAGGGCAATAGGAGCTAGGATTCCTACCATTCTACTTGACAATGTATAATACACCTAGTGATTAAAATAAAAGGGAATAGGCCTTTTCTATTCTAGGCAAACTTGATATTTTATAATTAAAACTAACCCTGTTTTATTTTAGTTTAAATAGGGAGCGGATCAGCATGGACAGAATTAGAAATTTTATGAAACACTTTATTTTCAGAGAATTTCCCTGATGGCATGATACCTGTCAATGTCAAAGCTCTTAGACTAAAGATTTCATTGATCTTCTTACACATAAACCATCCGTTTCCAGCCAGCATTATAAGCTGACCTTTGGGAATTGTTGATTCCTGGTGTATTGGCTGCTCAATTTAATTCCAGTTAATGTTTGCCATCAGCATAAAATAGAATAATTTTATAGTCGTTTTCCCTTCTTGCAATGAGTGCCCATGAAAGATATAAGCTTGATATTTTGGGTGAATCAGTTTTTGGCTAACTCCTTCCCATCCATATGTGATGCTAGCGGCCCTGACCTACATACGATGTCTGTGCTGCTTCCCAAGCTCTTACACAGGGCTTCCATTGCTCGCCTGATTTCCCATACAGCGTGTGAGGCCTTTCCAATACATCTGCACCGAGGGCACTCACACCTCTTACCACAGCTGTCCGCAGCTTCACAACTCTCTGCTCCTGTCTCGTTGCCCCTGAGATAAATAATCTGTGCCCACGATTAGTGAAATAAAACATCTGTCAAGGGTTTGTTTGCAACTGGAGAGAGGCTTTGTAACAAGGAAAATGCAATGCCTGCCACTCAGGGAGTCTCCCCTTCACTGGTTGGCAGCAGGGTGAATACTGCCTTCTTATCTCATCTAGAAGCTATTCCCCTTGCCTGAATGAGAGGAACCTGTCTGTAACTGATTGCTCCGTGATTACGGCTCTGTCTCCCTTAGGAAATGATGCTTTAGAATCAGAGTTACTCTTTTAGAATCTTTTTAATTTTTGTTGGAACCAACAGAACAATTACTGAGTTGATGTGACAAAGCTGGAAAGGATTTGAAAGAACACTGTTTCAAAGCCCAAAGCAGATTTAAAACATTAAGGTAGGAAGGGATTAAGGAATATCTATAATTATGACTGACAATGGACAGGTGACCATTGTGATCATAAAAGAGGCAGATAAAACCCTAGGAATAACTAGGGTTGGTCAAATACATAATATAAAAACTTACTCAAAAAACTTACTATTTCACAAAATCTTTGTATTTTTCAAAACCTAAAAAAAATTAACTTGTATATTTTACTGGGGAGAGTCTTCTCTGATTCATTGTTTGAATAGCCTGGACATGATCTGGTGCAAAATCCATGTATTTTATCAAGTCAGTATTTTTTATTTTATTTTATTTTAACCTTATTGAGCTGTTTAAAGAGAAAAGACAAAGTTTCTCTGTTTGTCCTCTACTGCTGTTAATGCTGATTTGAGCTGCCCCTCTCCTTCCACTGTAGACTTATCTCTATAAAGATGATATTTTAATGCCCTGTAGATTTCAACTAATTGGCCTTGGGGGAAAGCGGACTCCCTGGCAATACGGTCTTTCATCACCTCTGCCAACATAAATAAATGGTTCCTCCTTGGGTCCATAGGAGTCATCTGAGTAGAATTTAAGTTTTTGATAGACTTTCAAGCAATGAGTTCAGCAGTGAAATAATACTCTTTC
This sequence comes from Microtus obscurus, assembly GCA_963919715.1. NCBI lineage: Eukaryota > Metazoa > Chordata > Mammalia > Rodentia > Cricetidae > Microtus > Microtus obscurus. The sequence goes on from CAWTZC010002528.1 coordinate 19,713,921, forward strand.
TACCCAAAGACGCAGGATTTAAACCAACTAGAATTTATGTAATAAAGAGATTTATGTAATAAAAGTATTTAGCCCTTTATATTGAAAACTGGTCAGTAATCTTACAAAAATCTGGTCAATTGCAAACTTGATTTATCAGCGTAATGAGCTGAATATGATTTGACAGTTACCTTCATTGCCAGAAGTGAATATGAGTGCTGTACCAATGTGAAAATGAGTTCCACTCAACAGTTTTTAAAAAGTTTTAAATTTTTTAATTAAAAGAAACTTTTGGATTGAGGGTGGAGGCCCCCTTAGAACACTTTATTTGACAGCATCACTGCTAAACTAATACTGTTGTTGGGTTTTGCCCATCATCTCGGTGAGTTTCTTTTTAATTTTTTAATTTATATGTATGAGTGTTCTGTCTTTCTGAGCATCAGATCCAATTATAGATGGTTATGAGCCATCAAGTTGTTGCTGGGAATCGAACCTCTGGAAAAGCAACCAGTACTCTTAACCACTGAGTCATCTCCCCCGCCCATCAGTGAGTTTCTTAGGGCATATATATATATATATATATATATACAACCAGTCTTCCCTCAAGGAATTCAACTGTTCTCTCAGTGATAAACATGTGAAAGCATTGTTCTCACAGTGGATACACCTCCTTTTCTGGCCATGTATTTTCCAATTTAATGTTTTTGAGTAAAAATAAAAGTTCAGAATTTAAAAGAAAATGAATTATTCATTTATTTTGATTATTTGTTAATAATTAGTATTATTAACATGATTTATTATGCAAATGGCATATGACTTAGAAATATAGCTATACAGCCTACAAGAATCAGATACAGCCATATAGCATGAAGCTAAGGAATCAGAGCAATGTGGTAGACAGAACACAAACAAAAGAGGGAGAAACCGGATTTCTACTTGAGATAGCTGCATACATATTCTAAAATACCATCTCCATTTCTGTTGTCATACATAAAGATTTCAAACTTTTAATTTATACATAAGTATGATATAAACATAGGCTAAAATATACCAAAATTTAGGAGTTATAAGCTTTATTTCTTATGTTACATAAAGATAATAATGAAAAATAATTACAGAAAGTTTGACTTTAGATAAAGTGATAGGAAAGAAAATAAAGACAGATAAGAGCCCATCATCTTCGTTCCTTCCTTCCTTCCTTCCTTCCTTCCTTCCTTCCTTCCTTCCTTCTTTCCTATCTTCCTTCCTCCCTCCCTCATTCCCTGCCTCCCTCCCTCCCTGCCTCCCTGTCTCTTTCTTTCCCTCCCCCCTCTTTTTCCCTTCCTTCTTCCCTCCCTCCCTTCCTTCCCTTTCTTTCCCTTCCCTTTTCTTTCTTCCTCCTTTTTTCCCTTTCTTATTTTCCTTTCCCCTCCCTCCTCCTTTCCTTTCCCTCCCTCACTTCTTTCTTTCTTCCTTCCTTCCTTCCTTCCTTCCTTCCTTCCTTCCTTCCTTCCTTCCTTCCCTCCTTCCTTTCTTTCATTTGTGGGGCTGTAGAAAGTTTCCTGAGATTCTCCTGCAACAGCCTCCCAAGTGCTGTTATGGCAGGTGTGTTCCACCATACCTGGTAAATTTTCTTTTCTTTTCTTTCCTTTTCTTTCTTTCTTTTTTTTTTGAGAAGTCAAACAATTTGTTGTTCCATTTCTAATTTACTAAGTGGCTATCGGTTGTTACACTGTATACATTAAGAGACTTAATATAAAAATACTTTATTTAGAATTATTTTTTACTAGTAAATCTAATGATTGCACTTATTTCATGTATTAGTTTCTGGCCTCCTAAAAATTCATAGTTTCCTAAGAACTGGGTGAGAAAACCCATTCAATTTCAGTATCATTTCACAATAATATTAATAAAGGATTCATTGTTATTAGAAAATTATGAAGTGTTAGTCCTTTCTTGAATGTCAAATATATATAAACAAATAAATGCATGCATGCTTAGTATATGAATTGAAATATCTATGTGACACAGTAGAAAGTTTTTTATTCTTAGAAATCAGTTTGCACAGAAAGAAGACATTATTTTCTTGTCTATATGCCATTAGGTGAGGCTCACTGGGAGTTAACGTTTGAATAGAATTAAGAGGGTTGAAGGGGAGACGAGAGGCAGGGAGGGAGCAAAGAAAAATTGTAGAACTCAATAAAAAAATCAATAAAAAAAGAAATAAGTAGAAATTGGATGTAAATAAAATGCATAGAATTAAGATGAAGGGCCCTTAGAGAAATATGAGGACCAGAGAAAGGCATGTGAAGGGCTCTGTAGTCAAGGTCAGTAGCAAAATATTTTATAAAATCTGCTAATGGAGTGGTGTTTTATTACACCTTTAATCCCTTCACTGGGGAGGCAGAGGCAGGAGGATCTCTGAGTTCAAGGGCAGCCTGCTCTACAGAGTGATTCCCAGGACAGCCAGGGAAACACAGAGAAATGCTGTTTCAAAAAACCAAAGAGAGAAATGGGGGCTGGTGGGAGGTGAGGAAGAAACCTGCTCTCAATAGCATAGCTGATAATGGAGCGATATTTCAAGTCAGTAAGGCCATCTTATTCTATGAGGCATGAATGCACAAATATCTAACCAATCTCATAGTTAGGTAGTTGAAATTTTAAATTAGAATCTATAGCGGAATATTTCTTGTAAAATAAAAGGTAAAATATTAAAAAAGTAAAATTAAGACAAATTTCTAATTTTTCACTGAGGAAAAATGTCCTTAGAAAAATAATATTTTCACTATTTATAAGTTGTAAGTGAAGGACAGAGTTCATTACCAAAAAAGTCAGAGTGTGAATAAGATGACCTTTTTCTAGGTCTTACTTATTTGCACTTAATGTTATTCATATTTCATATCCCTTTCACAAACATGCATTGATTTTGATAATTCCTTGTTCATGACTTCCCAAAAAGAAGCATCCATCTCAGAATTCAATTATCCAAGTAACATAAATTTCTCTAGTACAGCCTTAATAATCCTGAATCTGCCAGGTAGATCATCTGTCATCTACACTGAGATCAAAAACTTTCATTTCCACGCAGTCGCGTGAAATGGTGTCTCAAAAAGCAAAGATTCAAGTCATTTCTCAAGCGCAGGTAATCAAGATTTGCCTAGCCTAACACATTTCCCTTTCGCTATTTTTAAAGAACCGGGCAGCGAGGAAGGTGTGCCAACTCTAGTCTCGGGCGCAGAGGCACTTATCTGAGGCAAGGTCATTTCTCTCTGTTCTTCTTGCTGGCCTTTGCTGAGGGTAGGAATTTCCAACAGGCATGGATTATTGTGCCTGTCTCTATAGCATATATCTATTGGCTCCAGGGCCTCACATTTTCTGTGTTGCGTTCTCCATTTAAACCAAAGCTTTTCTGATTCAATAACCAGATCAGCTGTTTCTGAATCCCTGGAGCAATGATAAGAAGCTCTCTGTTGGCGTCTTGGACGCACTTTAGGCTGCTGTGGGAAACTCTTCAGCTTATCCTGCTACTCACAGCTCAGCCCTTACAGCCTTGTCTCTTCCACGTTTGATGCTAGAACGACGATAGAATGTTCTACCGGCTCACAGTGGGAAAAGTAGCAGGCTATTTTCTCTTTGGCATCACTGACTTAGAATTCTAATATCCGGGTTCATAATACCTGCTGCTTCATCCCCATTAAGTTCCCTTAAATCTTCTTCTGTCATAAAATATATTCCTTTTTGATTCAAGCTTTCTCCTTTAGATATACATCTTTGGAATCCTTTTCATTAGAGTTAATCATCATGTCTTGTTCTTCAATTGAATTATTTCATTTCATGCCTTTGTAACTTTAAAAATACAGATTTAAAATTTTTCTTGAAGTTTATTGTAAAATAATTTGTAATGTCATCCGAATTGTAAAACTTTGCAAAAGCTCCCTTCTGCATTTTGTTTGTGTATATATTTGTGCCTTTTGTGCTTTTTTTTTGCAGTGCAAATTTGTTGTGCATGGTATTTTTTAACAGGGAGCATATCTCTAAGTGTGTGTTGCATTATCTGTTTTTATTTCTGTTAAAATATTTCGTGCTTCAGAGTTTAACTTTGTCAGTAACATAGCACAGAAATGTACATAAAGTTGTTGAAATGGCTGAAATGTGATTGTTGTGACTGTATATTAACCAAAATTCGGTCATGAAACAAGATCTGAGCAATATAATATCAATCTGAACAACTCCTGTTTCCCATATTTGCCACTCTTTCTAAATAAAGGATATGTTTCTTGAATCTGTATTAACTCTTTCTCCTATGCAATATATTAAAAGTTGGCCTGCATTTAATGCTGTGTCTCAAACGATAATGCTACCTTTATAACTTGGAAGAGAAACTAAAATAGTTTCAGTTAATATAATTTTTGAAAATGAAATCAATACTTGCGTGTTTGTTGAAGCCGTAATGTACTTATACGTTATTGATTTACGATAATTTTCTGATTTGAATCTAGAACTCTTTCAGAATGAGCCATCCACTCCCACTCACAATGCATCTAACGTGGTCTCTGTTACAGGTTACTTAGTTATAGAAAATCCATCAAGTAAGTCTGTGAATTCTTTCCCCTTCCTTCTGAATATCAGCTTTAGATTCACTGACTTGATGACTCTTAATGTGTGGCTCTCTTTCTGAATGCTTGTTGGAAAAACCTTTAAGCTGGATATAAATCATAAAAGCATGACTAATTGCATGGTAACTGGAGAAATGCTTTCTCTCTCTCTGGGGTGAAGCCTGCATGTCTGTATTTTAACTTGGGAAGTAATATGGGGGATATTTAAACCCCTTTGGGCTTAAAAGCCATATCATTATGAGAATGAGGTCACTGCAATATTTTATATCTTCTAAAACCTTGTAATGTGTAAAATTCTTCTGTATGACAAAGAGCTATTATGTGCATTTAAGAGTCCATGATAACTTTATGCCCTTACATTTATGTGAAAACCTTTGTTCATGAAAATGCTAACTCTTTCCTTTGAAGTCGCTAAGATATTGAAAGAATTTTGCATGATGAATCCAAAAAAAGTGAGTTTAAAGAGGAAGAGCTCCTTTCGTAAACAGGACAGGGCGACTTTGAAGGACTGTCTGACAGGGGTTTTACAGTGTCCTTGTTGCTTAGATGTTAGCAGGGCAAGCAGTGCCCAAGCTTTCCTTTAAGGTAAAGAGCACAAGCTAACATGGTTCCGTTCAATACCTTTCTTTCCTTGGAGGCCGATAAGCAAGAAATCCTTTCTGCAGCACGTCGAGGAACTCTGCACAAACAGCAACCTAAAGTTTCAGGAGGAATTTTCGGTATGTTGCCAGCAGTTGTCACAACATTGCAAGACCTCCGGTAGTTTCCCGTGTCACATTTCATGTCCATTTTAAGCATGCCAGGCCATGAAGGACTCTGGCCTTGATAATCAATACCCAATTACCAGGTTGATTGTTTAGATAGTAATGTTACCCTGGGTGGCCTTTGGTGCAACCTCCTCGGAGGATTCACCTACTGTGTTCGGAGAAGGTGATCTTCGGGCCTCCCTGCAATGGCAGGCTGGCCCAGCTCCCTGTTCTTTCATCCTGCAGGAGCTGGAAATGCAGAGGGATGGATTCCTTAGTTTATATTTGTGTGTGAGCTTTAAATCGTACTGTAAATGTAGGTCTACACTGAAATACTTGTGTTAGATTTAGGCACTTAATGATTACATGTTGTGTTTTATGATAAGGACGTTGAATAATGGGTGTAACTTAAAGTGCATTTGTGGTGTAAAATGATCAGGGACCAGAGCCGGACATTTGTAGACACCGCAGATACTATGACTTCTAGAACAACCACAATACAGATAAGTAATACCTATGTCCAATATGGTCTGTTTCTAAGTTATTATTAATTAAATGCTCTATCTTACATGGAGAGTAGTTAAACTAAGACCTCATTGCTGAAGTTTTTCTAAAGTTGAAGATAATTTTACTTTTTAAAACAATTTTAGCATGTTCCTTTGATATAGTATTTTTATTCATTAGCCGAGTATCGTGTATCAATAAATTGAAATTGTTTAGACGCATGAAGGTTAGAGCTGTAAAAAGCAAAGTAGATTTTATATTGTACCCAAAAGTCTACTTCTACCTTTTTATTCATGAATTTCGTAGTGTGTGAACTTCTGAAACAAAAAGGCAGACAATTGGCTTAAATAATTCAGGATTATAAAATTTCAGTTTCTCGGGGAGGAATAACAAGAATGCGAGAAGATGAATGGAGCCCCCTGCCGCTTGTTGGTTATGCTTTTTAAGTAATACTGGGCTGGGCTTAGCAAGACCACAGGAGCCATGAAGTTCCCTTAGCATTTACACAGAAAGAAATTTTAATTTTTCAGGAGCAAAAGTGTAATTTTACTAGAAGAGGAGCAAGCATAAATAAATTATTCATGACTAAGTAGATAAACAGTTTTATTAACAAATACATTGTCATGTATTCAGAAAAATTCTAGCTTGGGGGGAGGGCCATGTTACTCTTTTGTAAAAACAAAGAAACAAACAAAAAACCAAAATCATTCTTATCCTAATGCTTTATTAAGTCTTTTTAAAAAATCAAATTTATTACATCATAATAAACATATATATTGGATACACAAATTTTTCTAGTCTTTGACCGCATGTTTTATTTTCTTATCTTTTAGTTATTTATTAGGTTTTGTTTTATGACACACAATACGCATTTACAAGCTGAATGAATTTACACAAATTGATATTTGTGCCAAGCACTTTCTAACTTTAGTATTCTCAGTTCAGTGAGTTAGATATTCTTTTATGGATGAAGACATTGTGGGGGGGGGGGCAGAGAGATTAGGCAATTTGTGTAAATTCATTCAGCTTGTAAAGATGGGTCACCCTCTTCGATTTTTGATTTTGAGCCTTTAATGGTAGACCCATCTTGCCAGCTGTAGGTTGATCGTTTCTACCACACATAAACTCAGATTAGAGTAAGACATGTAGCGATGAGAGACATGTTTCAAACAGGACGAATGGGTTGTGATTGAAATGTGCATAAAGATGCAGGAATTAACGTTAAATGCTGGTTTAAATGAATACACATGGTGATGTCTCAAACAAACAGTAGCATGAGCTGAATCCCAATGAGAAGATAAAGAGGGAACTACTCCAGAGAGGGAGAATAAATACAAAAGCAGGGGGAGGGCCAAGTAATCTGTTCATCTTGTTCCCAGGGAGAGGACATCAATCAGCAGCAGAAAGACCCACCTAGGGAAGACCACTCAGGCTCTATAGCCTAATAAGAATAAGACACCCCCCTCCGCCCCCCCCGTATCAAGATGCTATTCAAACTACCATCCTGGTGACTGAATGTGGGTTACCAAAGCCACAATCACTTAAGACTATAAATGGAAACTTGTGTATGAATTAATTCCAAACTGTATCATTTTCAAGTCAATTTCCAGCGTCTTTCCTTCCCCTTCCCCTTTCAATTCTTCTAACACATTGACACAGGGAAGCTATTTTGGGTCTTCTAATTTTGTTCATTTCTTTAATAAGCCTTGTTGCTTATACCCTAACTTGCCAATGATATATATATGTATATGAAAAGAACTCTTCAGTATCTGTTTTATTTTTAGTAGAAGGGAGAAAGGAGAAGTGTTGAATTAAAAGAAATAATTTATAATTACATTAAAATGGAAAATATAGTCTATTATCTTTGCAGAAGATGCAATAATGTCATGAATGGCAGTCATTGGCCCAACCAAACAATCAATACATTTTCTTCCTCCAGCTTCCTTAAAGATGCATTAGAAAGAGCAAGACAGACAGCTGCAGCATTTTTCTTTCCAACGTCAACAGTCCATCTTCCCACCTCTTCAGCTGTGCCAGATCATTCTAAATCACACCTTTGCATTCCACTATCAATTTAACAAGGTCCACGGAGTGCGGTATTGACCTCTGACATCTTCTCAAAATGACCAGGGTTGTGCCAATTAATAGGCATGAAATCACACTGTCTGGGGAGAAAAAACAAAAAATAAATCATTCAACTCCCTTCTTCCCTCTAAAGAGGCATTAACATATTAAATAACAGTTGTGTGCGCCTGATGAAGCCATGGGTAGCATGTGGCACCTGAGTGCTCTCCAGAGGTCAATGAAATTATCTCGAGGGAAAGCCATAATCTGGCCAATCAAAATCATTCAGAATAGAAATGGGGACATTTAGGGAAAATCAATGCTATTTATTTGACCTTGTTCCCATATCTATGATGGGAACTTTTAATTAAATATAATAAGAAAGTGTGGCCTGAGAGAATAGTTCTACAATATATAAATTGCAAATAAATAAATAAAAACCAAAAACATTTACGACTGGGATGATAGTTCAGGAGGCCAACCCTGAAAGCATAAAGACATATATTGGATACCTAGAACTTATACAAAAGCTTCCTATAGTGGCAGGCATTTGTAAGACCAGCACTGGGGACATGGGCACAGATAGTCACCAGAGGTTAGTTGACCAGACAGTATAATCTACTTGCTAAGCCCCAGGCCAATAAAAGATGCTTTGTTTTGTTTTGTTTTGCTTTGCTTTTTTAAAAAAGAAGTAAAATTAAATTGGCCTGTGGCACTGAGGAATAATACTCAAGGTTGTTTCTTATCCACCAACATGTAGATGTACATACACGTGTGAATGAACATACTTAAACACACTAAACAAATGAAGTGTTTAGAATAAGGAATTGTGTTTTACTAAGCAGAATTTCATATTTACCAAATTTAAACTTTGCAACGACTTTTTTTTTTCCCCCACAGGAATTACCAAAATTTCTTCAAGATCTTTCTTCAACGGATGCTGACCTCCCTTGGAATCGAGCAAAAAATCGCTTTCCAAACATAAAACCATGTATGTTCCATTTCCATGTGTGTTCTAACTGTGAAGTGTTTTTAAATGCCCACCACCTCAACTTTTTGCATTTGTTGAAGGTTTCCTTCCACATTAATTGAATGGCAATAATACACTTCATTAATGGTAGCTTTCAAGTTGTATCGCATTTGCTTTGTTCCTAATTACTGAAGTTAATTTAGATGGCTTTTCAGTTTGCTCACACAAGGTTCATTTATGCAGGTGCAAGAAACTGTAGATTGACCTGCTTCTCAGCTTTGTAATTTAACTCTTTTAACATCTTCTTACTGAGCATGTCTCAAAGGGAAGGGAAATTCACACTTAGCTTTGTGTATTAGATTTCCTTAAGAGTATAGTAGTCTTATGGAACATTAACATGCCTTGCAAAATAGTAGTTGATGATCAGAGTCCATGTTCCCACCACCACCACTGGAATTGTTTTTGTAGAGAGGCAGAAGTGGACCTTGCTGTAGGACAACTCCATTTTTCGATTCAGGGGATATAAAGTGTTATTGTTTTAAGAATTATTGATGATTTGATATCCCTATGTTGCTAACATGTCTGTTATTATAGTCTTTGAATACATGTCCCTGCTTAAGAGCCAAGGCATTTTCTAGTAAGAAACTGAGGCTTTTGATACCCTGAAACTTTGTTCCACTGTATACCAGGAAGCAGGACAGGCGACACAGCCTTGTAATCTCAAGTAAATGGGAGCCTTCAGCATGGAGACTGAAAGTTCAAGAACAGCTGTCTCTACCTAAGAAATTCAAGATCCACCATAGCAACACAATGAGACCCTGATTAGATCTTTAAAAGGGTTTTGCAAAGAGCTGGGAATTTAGTTCATTGATAAAAGGCTTCCCAATGGGCACAAGCTTAGTGTTGCGATAAACAAGTAAACAAATAAATAAACATATTGAGGAAATCCCTACAGCCCTTTCAGCCAGGGATGTGTTAATTTAGACCAGATCATAATCCCATAAAGAATTTAAATAGGAAGAGGCAGCACACGGGCTGATTTAGAGCACAAATTATTCACGAAGGCAGCCGATTTCAGGGGGTTGTGATATCAGAGGTTATAATCATACAACCTGCAGAGTCTAGGAAGCAGAACAGAGTGAAAAAGAAACAGCATTGTCCCCTGGAGAGTCCTTCTGTAACAAAATGACATCAGAAGAAAACGAGTTCAGCGGTAAGGTGACCAATCTGTGATGTGTGAAGTTGACTGATAGTCTCTACCTGTCTCAAGTCAGAACTTTTTCGACCTGCTTTTTATTCTAGCTCTAAGAAAATTAACTTGAATTGAATACAACTTAAGTTTAAGTTGGGACGCCCATGTTGTGGGATGTATTTGCACTAAGTTTCTTCTATACTGCTTGCAACATGCTTATTTAAGTGGCATTCAGTGTAAATAAGTATTATACTCTTCTCTGATCAAAAAGCAACTGCCATGAATTCTATTTATGTATTTAGTTCTAGTTACACTATAAAGTTGGGAGTAATTTATAATATACCAATACATATAAAGTATCTCAAATAAGTCTAGGTAATTCTTAAAACATTAAAGTATGAAAAATTTGAGTTCTTTGGTGGTTTGTTGCAACATTTCCTTCTTTTGTAATGAAGGTCTTGGTTAATAATAGTCCCCGTTTTGACTGAAAGAAAACTCGCATCATCAGCTTATTACTTAAAATAAAAATGCTGAGAAGGGAACAAGAGTGGCTAATGGGAGTCAGTGATTGGACTTGAAACCATTCAAAGGAGCAAGGAGAATAAATGTCTGAAACCTCCATACTGAAGTTAAGACAAAAAAATGAAACTCCCTGAGACCCAGTTCTGTTTTGTTGCTGTCTGTCTTTGGCTTCCAACCTGCTATTTGTCTGTCTGTTCCTCGTAAAGCTCATAGGAGGAGTTGGTAAAATAGTCACGTAAATCACTTTGCCGGTACAGGGACACAGAAGCCATTCAGCAGACATTATTCCTCATGGTTAGTAACCAACAGACCATTTCCTTTTAAATGCTGATAACTTTCTGAATGGATAAGACTGTGATCCATGCCAGAGTACTGAATTCTGAAGGTGACAAGTCCCCATATCTAGTAAAGACTAGAAGTCCATCTGTTACGTCATAGCTGTGTCTGTAGGAAAAACAACATTTTTTTTTCACACACAAACCCACACAGAAACAGAGGCATAAACACTAGGAGAACAACCAAGATTTTGTGACTGTGTGTTGCCATTATGCTTGAACAGGACCCATAAAACAGGGAAACTGAGTCTTTCGTCATAGCGAATGAATAAATTTCAATAGACTGAAGTTTTGCTTAAGCCAGCTTTGCGTAGTGCTGTATTTCCCCTGAGTAATGTCAGAAAGATTTCAAATATCACAGAGGCTTTTGAAGGATATTAGCTTACAGGGCTTTAGGATACTAGAATTAGCAGCAAATGCTTGCAGAAGTGATTTCCAAATCTGGTTCTGACAGGACACGATGACCTTAATATCCCAACTCCATGAGAAAAAGTTTAGTGTGTTGTTGACTCGGCTTGTTATAAACAGGCATACTGAGTTAATAGCAGTCTGACGGCTTCTCCTCCTGAACTAAAAAACTAGCTACAATGTCATTGGGCAGATCTTAAAAGTCTCAATAACAGACACATAAAGAATATGTAAAAATTTATTTAAACACTAGGAATCTCTAAGTTTCAATGCATTGATCATAATTTCCCACAAAATAATTAAAACATTTTAAATAATTAATATTGATATATTAATTGAAGATTAATAACTTGGAGAACCTGAGAACAGTACTGAATACTTCTTATAAACTTTCGCATTTTTTCAAGAGTTATAATATAACAAATATTACATTATTATATTAAATATTATTATTAAATATTATAACTGCATGGTGCAGTTGAGAAGAGTATGAAGAAGAGAAGCTAAGTGGTTACTTACGATTGTGTAAGAATTCACAGTCAGGCCTCTTCTTATGTAGCTTCCATGAAGACAGTGAGTCTTTCTTTTCTTTTCCCTGTGCTAACAACCCAGATCTCTGCAAAGGCTGACCATATCCAGGAACCACTTAGGCACACAACTCAGTCAAACCTCTGAATTATTCAGTCAAAGATCTTTTGTGATTCCTGTGCTTAAAGTTATCAGAAGACACTACAGTTATAAAATAAACTTGGTAGAAATTCCCAAGAACTTTTTTGGCACTACTTCTTGAAAAAAAAAATTACTGGCCACAGAATATCTACTTGATGATGGTGTTCTTAAAAATAGTCTCAAGAAGAATAATTAGAAATTTTATATTAAAGAAAGAATAGGTAATGGAAAAGAATAAATGGCTTAAAACTAGACCTAAATGTATGGATAATCTAGTAGATGATAAAAGTAATATTTTAAATCAAGGAAAAAAGAGTGGATTTTTTTTTTTGGTTTACACTTCCTTTTTTTGATTTTTTTTTTTTTTTTTGGAAAAAAAAGAAATTTCTGCCTCCTCCCCGCCTCCCATTTCCCTCCCACTCCTCCCTCTCCTCCTCCCCTCCCCCCACTCCTCCCTCCCCTCTCCAGCCTGAAGAGCAGTCAGGGTTCCCTGCCCTGTGGAAAGTCCAAAGTCCTCCCCCCTCAATCCTGGTCTAGGAAGGTGAACATCCAAACTGGGTGGGCTCCCACAAAGCCAGAACATGGAGCAGGATCAAAATCCGGTGCCATGGTCCTTGGCTTCTCAGCAGCCCTCATTGTCCGCCAAATTTAGAGAGTCCGGTTTTATCCCATGCTTTTTCAGTCACAGTCCAGCTGGCCTTGGTGAGCTCCCAAAGAATCAGCCCCACTGTCTCCACGGGTGGGCGCACCCCTTGTGGTCCTGACTTCTTTGCTCATATTCTCTCTCCTTCTGCTCCTCATTGGGACATTGGGAGCTCAGTCCAGTGCTCCAGTGTGGGTCTCTGTCTCTATCTCCATCCATCGCCAGATGAAGTTTCTATGGTGATATGCAAGATATTCATCACTATGGCTATAGGATAGGGTCATTTCAGGTTCCCTATCCTCAGCTGCCCCAGGAACTAACTGGGGACATCGCCCTGGGCACCTGGGAGCCCTTCTAGATCCAAGTCTCTTGCCAACCCTAAGATGGCTCCCTTAATTAAGATGTGTGCTTCACTGCTCCCCTAACCAACCTTCCTTTATCCCAATCATCCCGTTTCCCCAAGTTCCCCCCACCCTCCCCTTCTCACATTTCTCTCCCCTTCTCCCCTTACCCCCCTCCCACCACACCCCCAAGATCCCAGTTTTTTGCCCGGCAATCTAGTCTACTTCCCATAACCAGGAGGATAGCTATATGTTTTTCTTTGGGTTCACCTTCCTATTTAGTTTCTTTAGGATATCAAATTATAGACTCACTGACCTTTATTTATTTCTAGAAACCAATTATGAGAGAGTACATCCCATGTTCATCCTTTTGGGTCGGGTTACCTCACTCAGGATAGTGTTTTCTATTTCCATCCTTTTGCATGCAAAATTCGCGAAGTCATTGTTTTTTACCGCTGAGTAGTATTCTAATGTGTATATATTAAGAGTGGAATATTTTTAAATGGAAGTATTATGTTTCAGGTAACAATAAATGGTAAAAGGTAAACCTACATCTCACTTCTTTAAAAAAAATCAAGTTTCAGAAGAGTCTATGGGTGAACTTGTGAAAAATAAGAATATTCATATAATGAATGCCCTAAGAAATGTTCAACTAATCCTCAGAGTGTGTACTGTGTGTCCTGATAAAATTATGAGATAATTAGACAGTATCTTCAAGATCTGAAAGGTGGGCCTGTGAACTGGGCATTCTTACTTCTGGCAGTATGCTGTCCAAATGCAGTTTTACAGCGCTGTGATTCGCTCTATTATGTTTTCCAGCATTTTGAATAGTAAGTGGTATGAGTTCAATACATAATTAAACAGGGTATGCTATATTAAAAATGCTGTATTTCTTCTTAAGAACACAAGCTAGCTATACTTAAGTTCGTGTTGAAAGATTAAGTAAATGAAACAGTCTTCAGAAGAGAGTGTATGGCACAACATTTATAGCTAGTTTTGTAATGATATGTGTAGGAATTCTAGAAATGTGTGCAAGACCTGATTAATTGGTATTTTGTGTAGTAGAAATGTGGGACATGAGGGAATGTTTTTAAGTGTTATACTCATATATGGATTGGGATGATTAGATCATGAACTTTTATATTACTTTCGTAGTACAGAGGTCTTAGCAATTTGGAAATCCTATTATGATTTCTTTTTTTTTCTCAGATAATAATAACAGAGTGAAACTGATAGCTGATGTCAGCATTCCAGGATCAGATTACATCAATGCCAGCTATGTTTCTGTAAGTTACTAGTTTCACAGATAGCATATTTTGATAGAGCATAAATACTATAATTTTCAAATACTTAAAGCAACAAATTCACTCCAACACTACAGAATAGAAAATGCCATTTCTCCTAATAACAACTTGATGCACGCATATTTAAGAGATGGAAATGTGTCGACTTTTAATTCATTATTTATTTTACTGACTTGTGCAGATAGAACAATTCTTCTCACTATCCCTGACCTTTGCACCATTTCACAGGCTTTGTTAATACATTCTCTGAACACAAGGTCAACTAATCTCTCCAATGGAGTATCAGTCAAAGTGACCATCATGTTCATACAATGTAAAAACTTGTTACATGCCTTTCCCTTTGATATACAGAGTCCATCAAAGGGATGATGTTGACGTAAAATGTATACTCCTTCTAGCCACTCAGCACACATCAATGAGTCAACATGGAGAGAATTGTGATGTACTCAGTGTAGTCTCTGGCGTATAAGAGATAACCAGTCTTACTGAGTCAAACAGAAAACTGTAGGAAGCCAATTTGTTCTCTATCCCTCTCTTTCTCTTTGTTTCTTTGTTCTGCCAATATCCTTCGCCATCCCAATACTTAGAAACCTCTATTCATCCAGAACCACAGCTTGGCTGACACATTCTTACAACTTTATAGTGGGAAGAGCCCCTTTGGTCATTTAATGTGACAATCATCTTGGAATGTTTTTTAAATATCCTTGAGAATTAATTGTTAGTGTTTCCAGGCATCAATTCATTAATTTTCTCCCAACATAGATGGCTTTATCTCTAAACAACTCTATTATGCATTTGTTCCTACTGGCTTCAGCTGGAGTGGGAAGATTAATCACTGTCATCTTACGACACTGAAAGATTTCTGCTGCTGTACGCATTCTCCAGTTTTACATTATTTTCTTATTCTTAGGTATTTTCCAACTCACTGACTTGCCACTTCCTTCCATTTATTTCAATTGATTTGAGGTCCTTCTATGAGTCCTCATCCTTTTCCTTACATCAAACGTATCTGGATTGTATTCATTGTTTCTATGCTTCTGTGCAGTGCTGTATGTGTAGACTTCATTATTATTCCTTACTAGTCAATATCACTCTGAAATTACAATCTTTTATTGGCTCTTATTGTCAATGGCGTAAATAATGAAGTGAAAATTCCTTCACATATCCTACTAGGGAGGGTCTAAAGAAGATAGAGATTTCATCCCATTTTGATGCTGTATCTGTAGGTCTCTATTGAATTGACCATATGAATTTACTATTGTAAAGTTTTATTCATCCACCAAATGACTGAGTCCTTGGGGTATGCCATTCTTCTCTAAATATACAGGAGTTTTATACTTACTAATTTTAATCCTAGGCTAGGTCCTAGAGCCCGTTGAAGTCCCACTTTATGCAATAATGCCTAGATATCTAGATTTTAAATATATTAACTGTCCTATTGTTCAAATTTCTTGCAATGTTATAGAATGTGGCAAAGTTAAGTCATTGTACTATTTTCAATGTCTGATAAGTAGATTCAAATCAATACCTAATTTCTGCAGTGTTATTTAGGCTCGCAGAGACTAAAGCAGCAAGCACAGGGCCTGCAGGGGTCTGCTCCTGGTCTTCTGCATATATCTTAGGACTGTTAGTTTGATGTTTTTGTGGAACTCCTAGAAGTAGGAGCAGGTGTGCCTCTGACTCTTTTGCCTGCTCCTGGGACTCTTCCTACTATCGGGTTGCATTGTTCAGTCTTGAATGAGGGCTTTTGCCTTGTATTATTGTATCTTTTTTTCTGTTTTGTTCTTGTCTCTTAGAGGCAAGCTTTTTCTTTTTTTTTTGAGTGGATCTGTGAGAGAAGGGGAGGTGGCAGGAGGAAGCTGGAGGAGTGGAGGGAGGGGAAACTGTGGTTGGAATGCTCTGTATGAGTGAAGAATCTATTTTCGATTTTTTAAAAAAGAAATCAGTGCATTCTAGTTAGCACGACAAGCAAACAGATGAGACAACAAAGTGATGTTTATGAACCTCTAAGTGTTCTCTCTAAATGTTATAGTTGTCAGCAGGCAATAAGGCAATATTGCAAGGGATGAGGTAGTTTAAGCAGGGATTGGGCTGATGGCTCAGTACTTAAGAGCACCTGTGGCACTTGTAGAAGACTCAGGTTCTATTCCAGCACCCACAGGGTGACTCATAATGATCTGACAATTCTCCTTTGGCTCGGAGGGCGCCAGCTGTGCACATGGTGCACATATACGCATTCAGACAAAACACTTACATACATAAGCACATAGTTAAAATCAAATACTTCAAGCAGTAAACTAGGAAGCCTGAAGACATATATTCTGTTACAATCAAGTGATGTTAAAATGTATGAAATCTTATTTTAAAAAAATTTCTTGTGGTAAGCAGGAATAGGAGAAGGAACTCCATGTGGAAGCAGGTTTGCACAGCACTGTGAGCAGTGTACTGCATTGATAATACTCGTCAGGAAAGCATCCCTTACTGTAGATACCCAAAACAAGGGGGAAACATATAGCGACCATACCATAGTGTTCCTTACTTCTCTATCTCTAACTGGCGTACGCTTTACCTCAGAAAACACATGTGACCCTTCAGTTCCCCCCAATTTACCAGTTTTGTTATGTGACACCTTTTTTTTTGTTGTTCTGTTTGTTTGTTTTGTTTTGTTTTTCCCTTGGAGACAGGGTTTCTCTGCGTAGCCCTTGCTGTCCTGGAACTCACTCTGTAGACCAGGTTGGTCTTGAACTCAGATATTCTGCTGCCTCTACCTGGGTGTTGCCTGAATGCTGGGATTAAAGATATGCAACATTATTATCACCCAGCTGACACTTTCAATGGAAAGTTGATGAAGTATCCCCAAAAGCAAAAGACAGAGGCTGGAGTGGCATTGGGGTTCTTATTTCTTTGAATCTGGGAGCAAAGGGAAGAGGACTAAAAGGAGGTATTAAAGTAGTTTGTCTGTGTGAAGAAAAGCAGGCTCCAGGAAACGGAAATAGAAGAGGGTAGCATTCAGGAGTTACTGAAAACAAGACCTACTACTAGGCTTGTGTGATAGATAGTACGTACCTATGTTCCTCTGTCCTGGACCAGGCTGGGGAATTGTGTTTCTTTCGCCAGCACTTAGTGAGAGGCTATAACATTTTGATAAAGGATGTACCATGAAAAAGAAGATGAGAGATTGTAGCCTCAGAGATAGCTAGTTGTACATCTAGAACAGTTCAGTGGAACAAACAGTGGAAATGAGATTTTATGGACAAGAGAAAGACTTTGTCACCAAGCATGTACACTAGAAATTCTCCTTCAACAGTTTTTAACCCTGTGTGCCTTTCTGTGAATTATTAACAATGACTTGACAGTTAGCCAGGCTGGGAGTTACTAAGATGACTAATTAAATAATTATGTATTGGAAATTGATAGAGAAAAATACTACTTTGTTGGCAATAGTTAAATTATTTTTTTACGTATTCTACAATGTCTGGGACATAGCACTAAGTAAGCAAATGGGTTCATTACGAGAGGCACTTTTAATGATTCAAAACTTGGGTGTGCCTATTTTCTCTGCCCTTTTGTGTCTGTAACCCTAGGAACTCCCAAGTTTCTAACTCTATGAATGAGAAACAAAAACACCTTTCCTAAAGGCTGCAGCAGGCTTAAAGAGGCCAATGTGTGCAAGCAGCTAATCACACTTGTGTCACCTCAGAAGCACCCAATGAATGCATGTTACTTTTATTGTAATGATTGTTTAGCTAGAGTAGATTTTATACTTCTTAGCTAGTAACCCAGAGGCAAATCTTAGAAACTAAATTAAGGACAGCTG
The DNA here is from genome assembly GCA_963919715.1 of Microtus obscurus. NCBI lineage: Eukaryota > Metazoa > Chordata > Mammalia > Rodentia > Cricetidae > Microtus > Microtus obscurus. Next base: position 19,732,010 of record CAWTZC010002528.1, read on the forward strand.
TAAAAACTGTCATGTAGGCTCAGTGATGATGATGAGACTTGAAACATGCCATTAAACTCACACTTAACTGCTGAGACATCTCTCCAACCTTCTTTCCTACCTCTTTTTTGAGACAGGGTTTCTTGAAGTTCAAGATGGCCTGGAACTACCTGTGTAACTGAGGATGACCTTGAACTCCTCACTCTCCTGCCTCTATACCTCAGCTGCTGGGATTACACACCAACACCATCACACCCAACTTTTCCCTGCAGTAATGTGGCCCATTCACACTAGAGTCCCTTAAGAAACTGACTGGGCTCACCTCCTATTCTTCTCCTTTCTTATCTATTATTCAAACTGTTCAAATCATGCTTTGATGCCAAAGAAACTCAATACACACAGACACACACACGCAAGCTGCTCCTTTTGAGATGACTGGTTAACAGTTTTCTTCTTTTGAGATGGCTGGTTAACCACTTAGGAAACTTGAATCAAATATCAGCACCTCTGCCCTTTGGATATGTCAGAAGTTCCGATTCCTTCATCTGTACTGCACTGATTGTCTCTCATTAGTTTGACCTGCGAGCCTTGATATGATCTAGATCACAATCCTTGAGCTTACAGCCTCCACCTAAATTCATGTTATGGTGATCTGGTGACTTTATGTCAAATTATCTTTCTACTGAGCTTCTTCCCTTTATTCCAAATGCACATGCCTGGTTGTATAACATTTTAACTTGGATAACCAATGGCTCACGTTCAATACATACAATTTGAATCCCTAATTTTCCATATAAATTCCCTTATCTTTAAGTCTTTGTCTTCTTCCTTCGGAGTCATTGTTTGTTCCATCTGTATACCTCATGCCCTCTACACATTTGTTATCTTCCCTCTTTTATCAAATTCCATTGGATTGTGCGGTTTCGAGTTGATGTTGGAAGTTTGCAGTGTCTAAGATTATTCACTAGTCAAAAGTAGACAATATTTTTAAATAACCCCATCATTTACAGCTAATATATTCCCACTATTGATCAGAAGTAAAAATATGCTGATGCTGTGTACGAAACTGCTTCCTTCTAGGGATACTTATGTCCAAATGAGTTTATTGCTACCCAAGGCCCGTTACCTGGAACAGTCGGAGATTTTTGGAGAATGGTATGGGAAACCAAAGCGAAAACATTAGTAATGCTCACACAGTGTTTCGAAAAAGGGCGGGTGAGTTATATGAAATACCCTCAACAATGTGTTCTTTTATAATTATACTGATATTCGTGAATGTTGCAGCTGGTGCTGTGTAGAGATCATCGAAGACTTTGCTATCTATAAAGTAGCTTTGCCTTCGTGGTACTGATGGTGATAAAGAGCAGTGCTATGTTGGCTCATGACTGCTGATTTTTTCTCTGGATGCAGATCAGGTGCCATCAGTATTGGCCAGAGGACAACAAGCCTGTGACGGTCTTTGGAGACATTGTGATCACAAAGCTTATGGAGGACATTCAGATCGATTGGACCATCAGAGATCTGAAAATCGAAAGGGTAAAATAAAGGAAAAAAGAGGGAAAGTGAATATGGTATGAAATATGATTGGCTTAAATGCATAAAATGAAATGAATACCAGAATTATCCCTTGTACATAGGCTATGTATTTGACCATGCTTGCCCACTGTTTTGTAAATGTAAGCTGAGGTATGCAATTAACTGTCTCATCCCAAATCATGTGATTACAGTATATATTAATCAATTGGCATCAAGCTCATGGGCTGAAAAATACATAGAAGAAGGAAGGAATTACTAGAGCCCTTGATACACTAATTATTTTTATCAATAGAAACTCGGGAGTCAGATATTGGGGTAAGAACCTGAACAATCAGACAAGCAGCAGAGAAGCAACCAGTGACCTCCTGTCTCTTTTGTGTCTCCATTCAAAAGGGCTGAGATCCCCTCTAAGCCCCATTCTCCTAATTCCTAGCGCTCTATCTGTCCTCAGTCCTCCAAAACCTCTGTGGTTAATGTTGGTCAGCTAATATCTAGCTCCACCCTCTGATTCAAAGCAAACCTTACTGTTACAATGGCATCAAGGTACCACACAACAAACACTGTGTTTATGTGAAGAAACTATATTAAGACAGTAGTCTCAACACCATTCATCCCTGAGTCTTGAAGATCCGATGTGTATGCATGTGTGTGTCATGTGTGGTTCATAGATTTATGCACAGGATTATGTGTGGTGTGAGCACAGGTTCATCTGGACATGCATATTCATGTGGAGGTCGATGGTCATTGTTGGAAGTCTTTCTTTGATTGCTTGTCACCTTTGCATTCCCAGACAGAGACTCACACTGAACCGGAAGCATATAGGTTCCAGCTCAGTATACTGTTTATGCTGGATGGCCAATGAGCTTCACTGGTCCACTTGGCTTTGATCCTGCCTCTCCGGTGCAGCATAGGGTTTACAGCTATGTCTCATGGGGTGGGGATCTGAAAGCCAGTTCTCAGCACAGCTATCTCTCCTTCCCCTGCATTTTATTTTGAATCCAGAGCTACCACAGAAGAGACAGTACTGCCTACCACTATACTATTTTATAGCTTCCCCTTTATGTATGGTCTTTCCCCTCTCTGACATACTAGATATTCAATGCCCTTGTTTTATATTGATAATGAATTCAAGTATTTTGTTTTATGTCAAATTGTTTCAAAACCTAAATTCTGCAGGATGTCACGCTACATTACAATATATTTTGTGATTTACCTTCAGATCTATTTGAAGATCTATCTTTTATTGATGCCATTCACAATGACATACAATTTTCCTTCTCCTTTTGTTTTGTGTTGGGTGTTGAACAGAGTTTTCTGTGTGCTAAGCCAAAGCTCCGCCCCTGAGCTTCATTGGCAGCCTCAACACTGTTAGTTGTAACAGTAAAAGATTCCATTAGTAGTTATATACACAAAATTTCTTTTGTCTGGTAAAGGATATCTTTCTAAAGTCACTGGTGAAAGCTAAGACATCAGTTATCTTTGCCTAGCAAGTCATTCTAACAAATTTTATCACTTCTAATCTGCCACTTTGTCTAGCACGGAGACTGCATGACAGTCCGACAGTGTAACTTCACTGGCTGGCCAGAGCATGGGGTTCCTGAGAACACCACTCCTCTGATTCACTTTGTGAAGTTGGTGCGCACAAGCAGAGCCCATGACACTACCCCTATGGTTGTACACTGCAGGTAAGATGGCTGTTGAGCCCATGATACGCTTGTGATAGCCTTCAATCTGATGAGACCTTGTTACAAATCACAATGAGTATTTTATTTTCTTATAGAAGGTGGATTTAGGTTTATTTCAACTCATTATTTCTAAGCATTTTATTGGTTGTAATAAACCAGAAGGTAGCTTTCGAAAAGTCTAAATGGCAGAGGTGAGGTGGGTGCAGAGTTAATGTGTGACGAGGCAAAGTTAAATCACCTCCACTTCATGTGTTGTGCTTTCTTCAAACCCATGTGAGGCCTGCCTTTTTCTGAATGGAGATGGAGGAGGAATAGATTTGGAGGAGGGGTAGATGGGAATTGGGGGGAACAGGAGGAAAAGGAGGGCAAACTGTGGTTAATATGTAAAATAAATTTTATAAAAGTTAATTTCATTAAAACTTTTTAAAAAAACTTAAAAAAATCTTGATCAGTACAGGATTTGCTATTTTAATCTCTTGGTTGGATGACCCTTATCTAAATCATTTAAAAATCACAACCCATCCCTTGCCCTGTGTGTTTATTTCTGATAAAAAGTAGTATAGTAATAAGATAAAGCATCTTTCTGTGTTTATACACAGTTTTGGTAAAATCAATATCCAAAGAGTCTCCAAATAAAAAAAGAATCTATATCCAGCTAAGGAAAAGAAACTTCTCAGAATATGTCTGTACCATACTTCATCGTCATCATCATCCTCAACACAACTAAACCTTTGCTGAAAACAGTCCCTGTGATTTCATTTTCCTTGCAGCGCTGGGGTTGGAAGAACTGGAGTGTTCATTGCTCTGGACCACTTAACACAACATGTAAATGACCACGACTTTGTGGACATATATGGACTGGTGGCTGAACTAAGGAGTGAGAGAATGTGCATGGTGCAGAACCTGGTAAGATATCTGAACTTACACTCAATTCATGCATCCCCTTTTTTTGCAAGAAAACAAGTGTTCTGAAGCTCTTTCATCCGTCTTAGTTCCGTGACATTCTTCCCTTTCTAGTGTTTCTATGTAATAATAACAATAAGGAAAAATGACTCTATCCTGAATCCAGTCCTTATAAACTGGTGTTGTCCTGCAGAAGAGGCATGGCTTATTTTCTTCGGTTATACTGAGGCGTGATTTCAGTTTCTATGAGGAATGTTCCTGTCTCAGCTCCTACTGCAGTAACAAAACAGGAGTTGGAAGGCAGGAAGCCCAGCACCATCCTGCTGCTGAAAGACACCAAAGGGACACAGATCATAACTAGGAGGAAGAGAGATCCGAATAGCCATTCTGAGAGAAGGCTCTGAAGTGCTATTACATCGTGAAATACTACCGATGCTTTGATTATGATCTGGATTCGTGCCTGTCCTGCTCTGGGTTCTGCTGGAAGTTTGCTGGCACAAACTCACGTGATAGAAGAAAAATAACTAATCATATTTTGCCACATATTTTATGGATGTTATATCCTTTAAATCTCCCAGCATAAGTCTTAGGTTTTCTGGGACCAGGGAATTAAGCATCAGAAAAAGAAATGAATTCTGAAGGTGGTATGGTTGTCTAAGGTAGAAACTGCAGTTTTCATGACATCCTACAACCTGCTTGGCAATAACACATGATGGCAGAAGGATCTTGGAGCCCACAGGCTATCTCTCACAGCTCAGTTTGCACTCCTGGCAGATTTTATACCCGTCATTCTTTCCAACAGGGAGGATGAGATCCTCATAGCCCAAAGCCTCAAATATCAAATGTGACTTCAAGTTCAAATGTGTTTTTGAAAGACACCAAAATTCCTCAGTGTAAATTATTTTTCAATAATTGAGTATATTTCTATTAATAATGTGGTTGACCGCATGCTGTGAATTTGAGGAAACACAGTTATTGTGACAAGGAACATACTGGAAATTTCCATAGAATTGATATTTCCTGACTACACTTAATGTCTTAACAGACGCAAAGGCTGTAATTTGATCATCTGTGAGTACTAAACCTGAACACACAGCTTGTTCTCTGATGGCTTGTTCATGCTCTCCAAATTACATCTTCCCTCAAATGGTAAAGGCTGGGTAGTTGTGAAAATTAAACGAAGTGAAGTAAACAAATATTTATTATGCAATTGCTGTGTGTCAGACCCTGTTTTTGCCAATTGGAATTTAGCACTGAATAGGAAAGAGTTCAACTCTTGTGGAGATGTCATTCTAGTGATGAAGCATGACAGAAAAGGTTTTTGAGCCCAAAAAGAAATAAATACTGCTAGTAATGATAAGCTATCCCAGAAGACAATTCCAGTCAGAGTATTCTCAAAAAGGTTTAAAAGCATTATACTAATAACTATGAATATAACCACTTAATATGGCCATTCTTCAGAATTTTCTTAAAACCCATTACACACATATGTTTAAATAAAACACTCACTGATATTCCTTTAAAGCCAGGTGTGTTCTGGGGGTGTGAAAAAGGATGGTTAAAAATAGACATTTTCGTAGTCTGAAAAACTTTCCAACAATGCATACAAGTTGGCATTAGCATTAGCAATGTGGATGGTACTAGTTCGATTTGGACATGTAGATGGAATATTAGAAGTCTTTGCTCAGCACTTGCATGTCAAAATACCTCAATAGCAACTAGTTATATTGACAAACTAAGAGCAGGTCTTTGACATTGAATTAGCCAAATGTCCCAGTGATTAGCAAAATTGCTAGATATATTCAAAAAAGTGCTACTTATTATATTAAAATACTCACTCATAAATTTCACAAATAAATATAGCATCTGTGTTTTTGAAAGAAGGTTATCTTTAAATAAGTCGAAATTGCTGAACTATGCCCTGCAAGAAAAAGGAAGCTCACATATAGATTCACTAGTATTTGCTGCTCTTCATACAGCAAGAAAGAATATATTATTATTTGTCACTTCATGGCAAATATTTGGTAAAGCGAACACTTAAACCAGTAAGAAGCCACAAAAGTTTAGCAAATCTTACAATGGAAATGGGAGAAAATCACTGATAAACTACAGCATATTCTTCCTCTAAGATAGATAATTCATATTTGTCAAGAGTCAGTGTATCTTTCTCAGTAATGAAATAATCCTTTTTACGAGAAAAGTACCCACCCTGCCATTGGTTTAAACTTTCTTTCTTTGCTGTCTATAGGCACAGTATATCTTCTTACACCAGTGCATTCTGGATCTTTTATCAAATAAAGGAAATCACCAACCCATCTGCTTTGTTAACTACTCCACACTCCAGAAGATGGACTCTTTGGATGCCATGGAAGGTAAGCAGATACAATTCACACCCAATTCATTAGCTTACTGCAGGACTATTAACTCCATAACAACTATAATTTCAAAATGCCAGAGAAGCTAGAATAGTGCCTACACTGTGTATTTCATTTCTCTGTTATCTAAGTTGGGGAATAGCCTTCTGTTCTTGATCACATTTTTCCATTAAATATTCAGCAATAAATAAGAGGAAGGAAAAGAGGCCATGAATTTTAGAAAGAACAAGGAAAGATTTATGGGAGGGTTTAGATGGAGGATAGAGAAGGGGGATATGGTGTAAATATATTATAATGTCAAAAAATAAAAAGGATTTAAACCTTTTTTGATTTTTTTTATTTAAACCTTTTATGCTGTTCACTTCAATAGTCTTTGGTATCTTGCTATCTTCTATAGGTGATGTTGAGCTTGAGTGGGAAGAAACTACCATGTAAAATTTTGATCAGAGATTGCAGCTGGAAGATACACCTTGCAGATCCCAGGAGCCAAAATTATTATCCTCTTGCTTTGGAATTGACCTGGGCAGAGGAAATCTTCACGCTTCCCTTGCTGTAACTCACAAACTGGATTGACCATTTTGGGGACCGTTGTAGGAAATGTTCGCATAAGATAGCTATTTGTTCTGTATAGAATTAAATATTATGGAATTAAAATGTTTAAGAAAACACATACTGCAAGTTTTTTGAGGTCCTCAAAACTTTTTGGAACAAGCCAAATATAAAATTATTATTAGGTTAGCGTACGTGTTTCAGTGTGCTTTTCCCCTACGTATTGGATTTCGTTTTGAACAAAAGCTGTAAATGTTAATTTGGCAGTGTTATTTTGGCCTTCAGGGGCTGACGTTTCTTGTGGATGACTTCCAAGACTGTCATAATGATCTGTACTTCCATGCACAACCCCGTGTTTTGAATCTCCTGTTTTATGAGTGTGAAGATATCATCTCTTGAGCCCGAACAGCTGAACAGTAACCCCCTGACACTGCAATGGTCATTCAGCACATAGTAGCACTCTGAGAAACTTCAAGCTATTGAAACTGCACTGTGGTCTTCAGTTTGCAAAAATGAAAGGAATATTGCAATGTGCACATTCACATGTGAAGTTATGGAGACTCTTTTTAGCCTGCCTACATTGGCCAGGCCAGGAACACCAACGGGCATAGGTTGTGCACCTCTGTTATTTTGAAATACATAATTAAGAGAATCAGAGTATTTGTTCACTAGGTTTACACTCAACACTAACAGTTTTAAAGAGTTTCTGAATAGAAACGAATAAAGATGACAATAAAAGCTTGCAAACTGGTGAGCGACACGCTGCCGCGGTGACAACAGAACCTCCTGTGTACATGGCGTCGCCAGCCTTGACTTCATGCCCAAGGGTTGAGTATATAGAATAGCAATTAGTAGAATTTAAAGGAATTAACAATGCCGGGTGGTGGTGGTACACGCCTTTAACCCAAGCACTTGGGAGACAGAAGCAGGCGGATCTTTGTGAGTTTGAGGCCAGCCTCTTCTACAAGAGCTAGTTCCAGGACAGGCTCCAAAGTTACAGAGAAAACCTATCTCAAAAAAAAAAAAAAAAAATAAAATTAAAATAACAACAGCAAAAAGAAATGAACAAGTTTGAAGCAAATAAGAGCCATTTTTTAAGAAGTAAAATCAGTTTAACCCCCTTTTCTCTGAGTAATAACGTACTTAACTGAACTATATGAAATTGTTTTTCACAGAGTCAAAGCCCTAACAAATAAATAGTATTCATTATTCTACTTCTATGATAGGAACTATAGATTGTGCTTATTTCTGTCTAAGTATACATAAAGAAAATGTGATGGCTGGTAAAAGTGAATATTAAGGAACTGAGTTAAATTGAAACATGATTGAAATATTAATTAGATATTATATGCATTAAGATATCAACAATTATATTAATTATATCATAGATAATAAATGCTAGTATAAAACCTTTTCTATATTAGTGTAACAGTTATAATTTATATGCTATGTATAACTCATGCAAGATTATTTCCAAAAGCATCCTCAAAAGTTAGTATTCATATGGAACACACTAGCCAAAAAATGAAATATTTTATTCTTAAACATAGTCTCAGAAAGAGTTTAAAGTCTGCATATCATTTTTATAGGTAGGAAATATAAAAAAAATACTATCTACAGTTCCAATGAACATATTTATGCTATTGAGAGTACAAAAAACACCAATAACAATAGACGAGAAGTCTAAGAGGCTTGAGTTTTAGCTAACCACTCTTTATTGAAAAGGTTTGGCAGCCAGTATGATTTTGTGTTCGTGGAAGACAGAAAACAGTCTCTGGAAAGTGCTGATTGGATTTACTTTTTATTATAGTACATGAAAATAAAGACAAAACTATAGTTTGATTCAAAGGGAAGATCATTGTCTCTAATATCTGTTCTGGAGATATTACATTCACGGAGAAGAATTTTTCAGTGTTACCAAGGATGTTTACGTGTAAATATCCGTAATGCAAATGACTAATGTCAGCTCTGTTCTAAAACAGCCCTGGCCGAGCTCTAGTAGTTTTTTTGTTTGGTTGTTTGTTCTGCTTTTTTAAAATTAAGTCACCTACATATTACTTTAAAATAAAAAATTTGCTTTGATAAAAATAGGATAGCTTTAAGAAACACTTGTACATATACTCCAACTATATTGCTGTCTGATATCAAACTATATGCTAAATAATAATGAATCTATAGAAGACATTGGGGTCAGAACAGTTTTACATCTACCAGAAACTAATGAAGACAATTTTTCAAAAGAACTTGAATTCTTCATCAGAAAACAATATGTACGTTGTTAAATATGGACAGCATAGTGATGTATCAAGAAAGCTTAACTGAAAGTGGATAGAAACTCCCAGATTAATGTTAGGCAAGTGGACTCCTAATGAGATTATGAAAGGACCCATGTCTATTTAAATTCTGCTGGTGGCTACTAAGTGAGAATTAAAATGAAGAACACCTGTAGCTTCTCAGCTCCAATTTGTCAAAGTTCATTGGAGCCCATGTACAATAAATGAGCAACATGTGTTTTGGAGGAGCCAAATGAAACTGGAGCCTCTCTGAATAGTTCGCCAGAGACCAGCGCAGCTGTGGGCATGGCCTTTTCTTTCATGCTGCACTTTAGTGCATACGCTGCTTCTGGCGCTTTATAGGAAATGTACGTCAATCGTTTGCAAAAACATTAATTAAACTCTGACCTCTACGTAGAAGAGTGTATCACACTCCGCATACTATACCACGAACTTGAATTTTAAAATGGAATTTATGTTCAGCTGAATATTCCATAAACCCATGCAGTCATTGGGATAACTAAGTCTATTTCCGAGGTCTATCAGAAACTTCAAAGTAAAATTTTTAAGAGGCTTGGAATACACAATGACTTGAATTATTCAACTGAATGATCCAAATATTTGAATACTGAAGGTTATTATGCTTAATCTCAGCAAAACAGCTTGTCTTCTTAGAATAAATAATATTTCAAGACAAATGATTTCATGAATATGGACAGAGTTCCTAGGTGGAATGGAACCCAGACTAGCGTATCTACTACTGGAGCTATTCAAAGAAACACTTAGGATCACACCTATGAAAATGGTTTGAAAAGTAAAATAAAGTTGATCAAGTTAGAATGGTCTTATACCCAGGCTTCTGCCTAGATGAAATGTAAAAATAAAGCAGGGTATAATGGACACAATAAAGCTTTCATCATATATTTTAATTAATAAGCCAGGAAAAAGTTTAACAATGTCACACTGACAATACCTAATGTGGAAACACAAAATGATAAACATGGAAAATGTTTATGATCCACAACCAGAAAAATTATCCATCAACAGAAACTGCAAATGTAATCAATAAGCCTAAACATCCCATTTAAGGACTGCATTGAATCTTATGATCATGGTTTCATATTTGTTTGTATGTTTCATGTGGATAGACTGAAGAAAAGACATTATCTGAGATATGTCAAAGAGAAGTCAAAAAACATGCTAAAGAAATGGTTGAATTAAAATGTTTATATAGACAAAAACACAACATAAAATGTGATTAGGAAAACAAGTTGAGAAAATTTTTATTTTAGATGACTCAACTTGACAGGCTGAACTATGTCTGAAATATTGTCCTTTGAAGATAAAACTAACATAGTGGAAAGTCTCAAAGTATATTATTGTCCTATATTAATAATATTATGTTTGTTATGATACATTTTATTTAATTTAGCTTCATATTCACAAAGTTATTTGTAGATTAAACTGTCATTTGGGTGGTTTACAGGTCTTCTTGCCATATTTATGTTATCATTCTTCTTAATCTTGACAAAATCGTTTAAATGTTTCAAGGTCTTATACAATAGTTTTTGGCTTTGTATTTGTTTTTGTTTTGGAAGACAGGGTTTCTCTTGTAACTTTGGATCCTGTCTTGAACTAGCTCTTGTAGTCCAGGCTGGCCTTGAATTTACAGAGATCTGCCTGCCCCTGCCTCCCGAGTGCTGGGATTAAAGGTGTGCACCACCACCGCCTGACTCCCTACGCAATAGTTTAAAGAAAATAAAATATTATTTGTTGTGCCTTAATTCACAGGTAAGAGTGGGCATTAAATTTAAAGCCAAGTTTCTCTCAAAGATGAAAAATATTTTATTGCCCTGTGAAAGTATCTCCTTGAGTCACATAGACGGGATGCTTTGAATGGTATAAAATGTTCTTCATAAAGGAAAACCATAATTATGCTGTGTCCCAGTTTCCAATTAGCTAATTAGAGACTTTCTGCTAATCACAGCCAAACAACACAAGAATAATTGTGGTCGTGAGTCATATTTTTTGAGAAAATGTATCACTCTAGTATAAAACATAACATCCATGTTAATGAAAAATTATACCATATTCCAGGGGACAAGACTATAATAGAAATATATAGTCTTTCTATAATTCCTTCTAAATTAATTTGTAAAGTATCATAGTTGTTTTCTAAATTCCAAATTCTAAGATTGTTTCTTAAATGAAAGAGTAGAAGTCACCTGAGGCTTGACTAGAAATCTCCAGAGCCCTTAGTAAGTCAGACTCCCCCAACAAAACTATAAGGTTTGAAATATCTAAACAAAACACATTGCATTGAAAACCCCTCAATCCCTTTCAAATTAAGAAGCCACTGAAGCATGCTTTCAAATGTCTCATTCACAACACACAGCATCTAACTATGATGCTACCTCCTTACAGGGAAGGGTTCGCTATTTTCACCACAAAAGTAGCCATGCGGGGTAATGCATTTGGTAGTTAATTCTATGTAGTCATTTTACAGTGTACACGTATTCCAGAACATTGTGTGCAATTCAATTGCATACGATTTTATTTTTCAGTTAATAAAGGTATTATTTTAGAAAATTTCAAGCAATAGAACTACCTCATAATTATTAAAAATGAATAGAATTTCTACCTTATTAACTTTTTGGAATAAGGTATATGAAATATCTGTGGATTATTTCCATAAACCTATTATAGTTTCATGCTTTCCTGCTTACATAAGTTAAATGCAGAGACAATTATTAACTTGCATTTGCTATTTAGTTATTCCTCCCATACAAACGTCTGCTAAACAACTGATATTTTAAATATTAAATGCAGCGCTTGACATAGTCTGTATGCTTTCCAGAGAGATCATTGGAATGCTACAGAATTTTTAGAACGTCTGAGCTTCCATGGCTGAGACCGAACATTTATTTGCTTGCTGGACTTTCACAAACAGAGTTGCATCAGAGTGTGGTTTACTCATAAAGTTAATGGACAGTAGGAAGATTATTACTGTTGCCCTGATCTATTAAATCAGAAATTGTATATTTTTAAAGAATATACTTAAGTGGTGGTAAGCAACTATGCATAAAACAGACTATTTGCTTTAAGTAACCTTACTGAACTAATGCCAAGTCCCAGGAAGTTTTCTCAGACATTTTTATGACTTCATTTGACTTGTGACGATTCTTAGGATGTGATGCTATTATTGGCCTTTTACAGACTCCCAAAAGTCTCCTGGATCATAGGAGGTCATGGTTTTGACTATATTCTGCTGTATTCCATTGAGACCATCAGTAGATGACTACACCTCTGTTCTTATTGGCTTGAACTTAGTACATTCACATGGACACTAAACCCATCCTCAAAACAGATGCTCCTGGGTATTGCCTGTGATCATCTACGTAATTAGATACCATCACATGGTCAGTATCACCCTTTGTATGCAGATACCCAATTCATTACTCTTTCTATTCTTTGCTGCTTCTTCCAAAATATGTTTGGTCCTAATCAAAGCATATTGTTTACCTTGTAAATTCTGTAGTTTGTTGTCATATTTATGCTCCTCATTTGTAGCTCTGATAATACCACTGATTTGTTCTGTAACCCCTAGTGGCCTGTTAAACTTGAACTACAAAAGATACATTTCCTGCTGCAACACCTCTGTCTATCTAGACCAAGTTTCTTTAGTTCTCAAGTTTCTTTAGGCTGTGACCCTTTAATACAATTCTTCATGTTGTTGTGAGCCCAACCATAAGATGATTCTCATTGCTACTTCATCGCTGTAATTTTGCAACTGTTATGAATCACATTGTAAATATCTGTGTTTTCTGATGGTCTTTGGCAACTCCTGTGAAAGGGTTGAGGGTCATGACCCTTGGGATAAGAACCACTGATCCAGATTTAAGTTGGATTATGCCCAGAGGTATACGACGTGAGTCCCAACGCTGCAATTGGATTGGAGCAACAAGCCCTGGCCTTCTGTTGCTTGCTGAACTACACTGTTCATAGTCCCAATGCAGGCATCTATTGCCACATCTCTCTTATCTTTCTCAGTGCTGGTTGAAGGCATTTTTTTCCGTGATTTTTCTCTGATGGACTCGTTCATTTACTATTCTCCATTTGTTGGCTTCTTGTAAACATGAATCAAATGCTTCTTGTAATTTTGTCTGTGTTGCATTTTAGCACAATTACATGTGAAGGAGGAGTACAAATATATTCAACTGAACGTTCACTTTAGCAGAAGTGAAATAGTTTGCCTGAGTGGTTATATATTTTATAGCAATGTCTCTGTGTGAAAATAAGTATCTTTTCACCTGAAAAAATTGGGAGCATGGGGGTTTGGAAAGAAGAGAGGGTGGAAGAGGAAAAGGAGGGGATAAAAGGAGGAGTAAGGGGAACTTGAGGGAACAGGATAGTGGAGATGGGAGAAGGATAGAGATGGAGAGCAAGAAAAGAGATATCTTGATTGAGGGAGCCATTATGGATCTAGCAAGAAACCAGACACTAGAGAAATTACCAGGAATCCACAAGGATGACCTCAGCTAAGACTCTAAGCAACGGAGGAGAGGGTGCCCAAACTGACCCTGCCCTACAGGCAGATTGATGAATATCTTAAATGTCATCATAGAAGCTTCATCCAGCAAGTGATGGAAACAGAGGCAGAGACCCACATCGGAGCACTGGACTGAGCTTCCAAAGTCCAGTTGAAGAATGCGAGGAGTGAGAATATGAGCAAAGAGGTCAAGATTATGATGGGGACACCCACTGAAACAGTTTACCTGAACTAATGGGAGCTCACCAACTCCAGCCGGACAGGGAAGGAACCAGCAGAGGACCAAGCTAGATTCTCTGAGTATGGGTGACAGTTGTAGGGCTGGGGCAGACTGAGAGGCTGGGGCAGACTGAGAGGCCACTGACAGCGACACTAGGATTTATCCCTACTGCTTGTACCGACTTTTTGGGAATTCATTCTTTTTAGATGGATACCTTGCTCAGCCTAGATATAGTGTGTGTGTGGTGGAGGGCTTGGTCCTTCCTCAAAGCAATGTGCCTCATCCTCTCTGAGGAGTAGATGGGGCGTGGAAATGGGAGGAGGGGAGGGAGTGGGAACTGGTATTGATATGTAAAATGAAAAAAGATAGTTTATTTCTATTTTTTAGATTTATTTATTTATTATGTATACAACATTCTTTCTGGATGTTTGCTTGCAGGCCAGAAGAGGGTACCAGATCTCATTATGGATGGTTGTGAGCCACCATGTGGTTTCTGGGAATTGAACTCAGGACCCCTGGAAGAGCAACCAGTGCTCTTAACCTCTGAGCCATCTCTCCAGCCCAGTTTATTTCTTTTTTAAAAAAATAAAATAAGTATCTTTTAGCTCAGGAAGAAAGCTATATTTCTGAATCAATGACAAATAAAGATGGGGAACTGGGAAAATTAGCATCTACTAATATATTCATTGTTAATAGCAACCAGTTACCCGGATCAAAACTCAAGTTCTTGAAACTGCCTAATACCTTTAACAACTGAAGATGACGAGAAAGAACTCTGTGTTTTCAGGCAATTTGTAGTTCCACAATGATCTGAGTTGTTTGGCTGTTATTTTACACTGTAGACATTTCAAAAAAGTGACTTCCCAGTCGGCAGAAATGTGGAGGCATCAAAATTTGGGCATTGTTCGTTTAAATATTTAACTGTATTTTTATTTCATGTATGTGGGTCTTCTGCCTGTATGTATGGCTGAGCACCGCATGTGAGCAGTAGCTTCAGAGGGGCTAAAGAGGTTGAATCCCTGGGACTGGAGGTACAGACCATGGTGAGTTGCCAAGTGCATGCTGGGAATTAAACCGGGGCCCTCTGTAACAGCAAGCGATGCTCTCAACTGCTGAGCTAGCTCTCCTGTCCCAGCCGCTAAGTTCTTCTGTATGTATAAAACACACATACACAAATTTCAATACCAGCTGGACAGAATGAAAAGTAGAAACCCATCAATGCATCTGTGTCCTAAAGGCAGTATTTTTTTCTTTTAATCACATTATGTTTATATCTTAAGGAGACAGAAATGAGCTGGGGTTTAGCATATTCTTTTCAAAAAGGTCTGGTCCGAAACGAACTTGACCGAAGAACAGGATGAGGCAGTGTCAAGTTATCCCCAAACAAGATATCCCTGGGTGTTGGACAGGTGCTGGAGATGGAGAGGCGGATCTGAAGCGAGCTGCCAGTGCACTCATGCATAGAGGCCCGCACCGGGTCCAGAGATTACAGTAATGAGCAACAGGTGGTAAAGCAGGGTAGCAGGTCATTTGAGAGGAGCTCGGGAAGAGGTAGTGTATCATAACAGACAGGTGAAGCGAGGCTCAAAAGAGTCAGGGAACTGGCACTAGGTGGATCCAAGTAAAGCCAGAGGCAGGGAAGTGGGGCAGCAGGCAGCAGGCAGCAGGCGGGAGGACTCTCCCCACCAGCTAGACTCAGTGAGTGCTTTTTCTCAGGAATATACATACACAAAACAGAAGCCCAGGCAGAGTGCAACATTCCCTCCCTTCTGAATACTAATATTTTTGCATATAGATATATACACATATACAGTGCCTGAGCATCAAATAAGTGTGAGAGGGTGAATAAATAAATAAATATTAAAGTGTACCCAAGAGATTTAAACTACCTGAGAAAGCTAGTATTATGACGAACCTAATCAATACAATGATAAACAGAACAACAAGAGGCAAAATCACCACTAGTTACTATGAAAATATTAAATGTCTGGAAGAGGAAGATAAATAAATTGAAAAACCATGTAATTATTTCAGGTTGTAAAGTATTCCAACCATGAGAAACCATCTGTCAAAGAGAGAAAAGTTAATTTATGGACTATATTCAAAATAGAAAACACAAGGGGTAAAACTTATGGATCATTTCTGAAGAAAATTGCAGATCGGGAAAAATTTAAAATACTTTTTTTAGTCATTGAAATCTGCTTTATAATTATACAATAGCTTTGGAGAACGCAATTGTCTTATTATTTTATAGGGTTCATAGACCTACTATTTTTGAGCTGTTTTAATGTAAATAAAGATATGTTGTAACTATAAATCTGAGACTTTGTGAATATGAAAATGGAAGATGACTAATAGGTCGGGATGAATGCTTCCAGTTTGGACTTTTCATCTTCTTCCTTAGGAAGCAACAGTGCCCAGGAGGTCAGAAAGTAGCAACAGAGTCAACTATCGGAGAGTGTTATTGAAAGTGGGGAAAGTAACAACACATTCTCGCTCAGGGCTAGCCAGACAAAATAATCATCTAGAGAAGAGGGACAGCAATGGTGACAAAAACTGAGAAGTTGGGTGACCGACCAGGAATAATCAACTCCCCCCTGTGTTTTTAGAAGGAACAGTCAATAAACATACTATGTGAACTCTAATTGATGATCTTGATTGAGCTTTGACGGTCACACTTGTGTCAAAAGTTTTGCTATTTTAGAAACAAAAAAAAGAAGTCTAATTTTAAAATATCCTTTCTCTTAGCAATTTTAAAATGTCCCATAAAAGTTTCAGGGACTTTTACTGAAATAGAAAGGATTTTCTCAAAAACAGTAAATAAGAATTACCTGTTTCCCTGATGTAGATATTAATTTTGAAGTCAAAGCACCAATACAATTTAAACAAATACAAAATTGAAATAAATATTTACATATAATCAGGAATACTGATGGGCCATATCAAGAAAGTAAAATTTTTGACAATCTATTGAAAATAAAATCTTTGCCATTACAAAAATTACATAGTATCAATGTTAGACTACATAGTCTTCTCAGCCTGAAGGAATGATACTACACATTCTACCCTATGTAGGTAATTTGAACAAATAAACATTAATGATGAATGGTCAGCTGTAGAATATAAATAACCATGGAACCAGAAACTGATACCGGCGTGAGCCCGGTGAGAAGACAGTTGAAACAACTGGGTAAGCTGTGATGATCCACACGCCACCGCTGGCTCCTTACATTTCCTTACATGTACTGTGGAGGGAAGACAATTGAGTAGATCACAGCTATTTGTGATTCATGTTCTCATGTTTTCACCAGTTTGGGTTCAAGAAAGCAAGCCATTTAGAAGACATTTCCTACTGAAAGTTTGGCTCAGTATGAGAGGCCTCAGATTTAATCCTTATTACCATAAACCAATTAGGTAGATAGATAGACAGATAGACAGACAGACAGATAGATACTGAACCCTAAAGCCATTTTATGTTAAATTAGAAATAGTGGATATTAAAAACAATTGTGAATTATGTATGGATTTTTAATTTTGGTCATACAATCTTTTTTTTTTTTTTTTTGCCTACTTGAGTTGCCAAACTCAGCACTCACTCGGTTTTTATTTATTTATTTATTTTTATTTATTTATTTAAGATTTCTGTCTCTTCCCCACCGCAGCCTCCCATTTCCCTCCCCCTCCCCAGTCAAGTCCCCCTCCCTCTTCAGCCCAAAGAGCTATCAGGGTTCCCTGCCCTGTGGGAAGTCCATGGACCACCCACCTCCATCCAGGTCTAGTAAGGTGAGCATCCAAACTGCCTAGGCTCCCACAAAGCCAATACGTGCAGTAGGATCAAAAACCCATTGCCATTGTTCTTGAGATCTCAGTAGTCTTCATTGTCTCTATGTTTTTTCCCAAGACGGTTTTATCCCAGGCTTTTTCAAACCCAGGTCAGTCAAACCCAGGTCAGGTTGATTTTTATATTATCCTAATAGTAGTCTCTTTTGGCCTCAAAAATGGCCTTACGGTTCCACTTTTCCCCTTCTGGCCTCTCTCTCCCACCTCCTCCTTCCTCTTCTTGTTTCTGTCTCTATTATTTGTTTTTACTCTAGTAGATCATCTGAAACACCTGAGTCCCAACACAGTCCTGCTACCCACATCTGAAGCTAGATTTAAATTTCTGCTTCCTCAAAAAATTTTATACTAATCTTACAAAATTTTCTATAATCATACTTCATTTTTCTTCAGGTTCTGATTCTTACTATGAAAATGTATTTCTAAAATATAAAACTCTTTAAGTAAGTCACACTGCAAAAAATAGCCTTATGGTATTATCATACATCCCCATGCTGATTCTAGTCATGACTTTAATCTTCAAAAGATACTTATTCCATTGAAAAACCTGGGATTTTCTTCAAAGTCAGAACAACAACAACAAAAAAAAAGACAAGCGTTTTGGTAAAATGACATGGATCAGACTAGAGAAAAAAATCTGTTATGAAAGTTTTAGAAAAATATTAAAAATATCAAATTCTCAAAGAGGCAAAAATACAGTTCGGAAACATGAGACGTCTTGTTATTTTAGAATCATATATGTAAGATTAAAGAATTAAAATCTGGAAAGGATGGAGCGTTTTTAAGATAGAAAATTTTCTTGGTGCTATTCCATCATATCAGATATTCTGAAAGGCTAAGCTGTATTAATTTATCTGAACAAAATGGAAAAAGCATGCAAAAGCAGGCAAGCATCACAAGTGCAGTCATTTTTCAATGCCCCAACCATAAAATAATTGCTGCTTTTTGGCGAAGCTCAAACAAACTTTTCCAGGAATAGCACGACAAATCGATAAAGCGCAAAGCCACCCTTTATTCTTGCATTCCTTCTTTGTGGCGTAATGAGTCTCAGTAGCTTAGAACAAAAACTAACAGGGCAAAAGCTTGTTGTGTCATGGGAAAGGCCAACTACTCGATGGCGCGCCTTCGTTTCTGTGCCAAATGCTGTGTGTATCTGCAGCTGTTATTAAACACCTATTATCCTTTAAACGAGAGAATTTTCTGATTTCCTATAACACCTGGTACCGTTGACCATATTTCATAAGGAATACAATCATTAGCCCCCTGCCTGGGCTCTGTTTGTATCCCAGCCATCACTGTGAAGCAAGCTTACTTGCACAGACATGAGTGCACATGGCTTCCAAAGGAAGAGATAAAATCTATAAACAAACTGTTATCAGAGTCTGTGGGATACACTCAGGTGAGGCATGCAGGTGACCATTGGTTAAATGCGAAGCTCTTGCATGGATTTCCTGCTCTCCTAAGCCATGACTCCTCATCCAGAGAACTAGCTGATTTTTATCTTTTTATTTTTAAGACGTCCACCCAAAGTTTCCCTTTCTGAAAGCACAGGGTGGGACTAGAGGTAAGCTGTGCTAGCTAATGTCACTATGATACGCTGTTGCAGCCACGTTCTCTGAAGGCAGAAAAAAATTATCAACAAAGAACCTATCAGATGTTTGGTAAACCCTTAAATTTCCACAACAGCTGAGAGAAGCCATTCGTCCCATTGCAATGAAACCAATGGTAAGTGTCAAAATGGACCATAGTGGTCAATTCCAGGAGGATTTAAAAACAAATAGAGTTGAAGAAAGCACATTCAGAGATCCATGTTTGTGTGAAAAACACCTTACCTTACTGAAAATCTGTCTTGTCTAGTGATTCTGCTGCTCACAGTCTATGTTGATTTGTGCAGCAAAAAAAAAAAAAAAAAAAAAAAAAAAGTGTTCCTGAGCACACAGATACCTTTCCTTGTTGGTTTCTGCCCTCAGTCTACATGGCTTTAAAGCAATACCAGCTACCTCATGTAGAAAAGAAAGTCCTGAACCAGAGTATTTCTAAATGACTTAGAATATTCAGAACTAAAGTGTTTTGAGTTTTAGCCTTTTTAAAGAGCAATGTGTGAAATTAATCAGCTCCACTCTGCCAACTCCTGCAAAAACAGCAAAGTTAAAAAAAAAAAAGCTTTTCTTCTTATTTTCTTGATTATTAAATCTGATTAAAGAATAACTCAGGCTGGGCGGTGGTGTTGCACTCCTTTAATCCCAACATTCAGGAGGTAGAGAGAGGTGAATCTCTGTGAGTTCAAGGCCAGCCTGATCTACAGAGTGAGTTCCAGGACAGCCAGAGCTATACAGAGAAACCCTATCTCAAAAAAACAAAATAAAAACAAAAAATAAAAAAAGAAGAATTAAGAAGAATGGCAAATTCAAAATATATTTCATCTATATTTTAGAAAAAATTACACTTTGACTCATACTTCTTCAGCATTAAATGACAGATGTTTTATGGGATATAAATGCATGCACACATTACTGTTTCTCCATCCACTCTCTTGAAAAGCAGCTGGTCTCAAACCTTAGATGATGGCCTATAAGGCACCTTACTTCTCACGATAGCTTACACTTAGTTGCAAGAAAATAAAGACGTCAATGTCTTTCACCAGTGTAATAAAAAAAATAGCATTATTCTATTGTGAGAGTATACTGCAAAAGTGTTTTAGCACCTCGACATCTGGTGCTGCTGGCAAAATTAGAGAAGATACTTTCGCTGTGTGATCAGTGACGTGCTGACCGTTTGATGCTTACACAAATTCCCAGATTGTATGCAATCACACTTTTAAAACCTTTCATATTTTTAAATTGCTTACCTAAAAACTAATATATAGTGCCCGCACACTAGAAATCTTGCCTCTGGAAAACAGTGGGATCTCTGAATACTAGGACATGATTAAGCAACTATTTCCCAAGCTGGTGGAGACACTTTCTGGAACAGTGTGTTTGTACAGTGGTGACTATTTGTCACGGTAGGCCCTGACACCGGCATTAAAGCACCAACCAAATTGGGCAATATGTCATAAGCAGCCAGTTGGGGGGCAGTAACAAAATACTTGGATAACCATTCTATACCAGAGACATCTGTTTAGTTTAGCAAGACAGTAACACCAGGCACCCCCATAATTTGGACACTGTAAATATCATTATTCACTTGATTCTTAAAAAGAAGTAGGCAACCTAGAAATCCTATACACTATATACATTTTAAATATCAGCTGTATGTGGCATCGTGCAAAAGCATTTATGTAATAGTTTAAGGAGGCAATACAGCAAAAATAAGCAAAAATTATGTGATATAAAATTTACATATAACAGTAAACAAAATTCTGTGTGTATGATTTACTTGGATGGTAGAGTTATTTTGTACTTTCTAATTTGCTATTAAATAGTGCAATCCTACTAATAGTGAACTTACTGGGTGTTAGACACAGTGTAATTATTTTGACGAAACTCTTTTAACCTTTAAAAAGAATCTTATGAAGTGATGTTTTCATCCTAAGCCCTAGTTAACTGAAACTTGAAGAAATGAACTTGCTTGTTCAAGGTCAAAGGAAGGCCTAGAACTTCTCAGTTTAACACCAGACTTCACATGCGTGATCTTCAGTAGTTCTTATAGGAAAAGTTGTCTGTGTGCATGGTGCACACTGTACATTACTCTCCTAAATGAAAGGATATATGGAAACATCCTTAGTATGTTTTAGGACATACAGCAACTAGCTTGTTGTGACGGCTCCACAACCACCCTGGTTACAGAGCTTTCTATCACACATCCTAGGCATCTACTCAGCGTTAAGCAAACCCATGTCGATCGGTCACTCACACAAAAGGAATACTTATCCTCAAAAAATCCTAATGATTCACAGATTTTTTAACCTTAAATCCAGAAACACAGATGAAAGAGAATGAGTATTTCTTGGCTAGAAGTCATAATCTTCTCCCTGAAAACCATGCCTCCAAAAGAAGAGATGAACAGCAGCCTGGTGGTTGGTGCATAAAGAACACTGGCTCTTAGGAGCCTGTGTTCCTACTCCTACCGAAGAGTGAAGTGCTTCTTGAAAGATCTGGAGAACAGCTTCAAGGTTCCCCTTCTTTTGGGCACCAAAAAAGACTTCACAGCTCAAGTGCCGCCTGTCTAGATCCTACCCCATTTCTTTGCACACCTTTCAAGTGTAGAGGACCTTTCATTTAGCTTTCTTTTCCTTTACTTGGTTTGGGTCCCTCCCCCGTGTCCCCAGAAGTGACTCAAATGTTCTCTCAGTCTAAGTGCAAAGCTATTTTTACCATCGTGTTTGGGAATCTCTGAGCACACATTGCTGGCTGCTGAAGTAAGTTCCAGGTGCCCAGGGTTCATGTTTCTTGCTGTCCACAATTTGAGGCATGGCTCTTTGGAGTTTTGCCTTTTACTGGCAGGCTTGTCCCTCCCGTTTCTTCTGTAGGGCCACTTGTCTATGTTTCTGCAAACCAGTCTTGCATACTTTTCACTGTTTCTCTCTTTGTTTCTTTTTATCGCTGGTCCCCAGCTCTACCTTCTCAGCTAAGGGTTTATTTGAATCTAGTCATATAATGATCTAGCCTCAAACACTGGTGTTAGACCACAGAAATTTTATTACCAAACTCTCATCCGTTAGTCTCTTCTTTGAACATCCTCTTACTTTCACCATCACCCCCCAAAACACGGTTTTCCAAAAGTTTCTTCTCTTCCTGGAAATATCAACATCTTAACACGTCTGTCCCTAAGTGACTGCTCAAAGGCTCCTTACTGTCACACACCCTAAAAGGATGGCAATCTTCTTTAAAGTTCCTGAGTTACTCATTTCTGTGAATTTAGCCACTGTCTTTGTCTCCAGTCAACTGAAATTTTAACAAGGGCATAAACACATGGAACACTATTATAGTAGAGCTTCTACTTGTAATAGTTTCATTTTGATACCTTTATTTTTATTAATTTATTTATTTATTAAAGATTTCTGCCTCCTCCCCGCCACTGCCTCCCATTTCCTCCCCCCTCCTCCAATCAAGTCCCCCTCCCTCATCAGCCCAAAGAGCAATCAGGGTGCCCTGCCCTGTGGAAAGCCCAAGGACCACCCACCTCCATCCAGGTCTAGTAAGGTGAGCATCCAAACTGCCTAGGCTCCCCCAAAGCCAGTACATGCAGTAGGATAAAAAACCCATTGCCATTGTTCTTGAGTTCTCAGTAGTCCTCATTGTCCACTAAATCCCCAAATTTGTCTCAAACAGGTCCTGTTCTAGGCTTTGCAGTCTATTTGGTATGATTAACATGATTAGTTCAATTAAACCCTCATGAATGAAGGAGGAAAATTGATAATCACTGAGTGAGCACTGTATATTATACACCAATGTGTGCATGTTTATTTGTATGTGTGATACTATTTCATGTCAAATACTAACATCAAAATTATGAGGTATTGATCAGATATGCCACTTGATCTCTTAAAAAACCGAACAATCAAACAATAACAACAAAAACCAAAACTAAGGCAATCAAACCATAACGTCTTGCTCCTTTCCTGTCACAATATTCTCTATGTTCTTAAAGATGCATAGTTAAAATCTGCTGCTCAATAAGTTACCCAAAACCTTTTTCTTCTGCTGCTAGCTGAGTTATCTACAGTCTTTTCTTTCTTCTCCTTTCCTTGGACAAGAATTAGATTTCTTTTCAAACTTTTGGGGGAAGATGAAAAAAGAAATGCATTTGAAAATAATAATAAAATACAAATAACAGGACAAACTATTGGGAAAAATATTCTACCATTTACCTAGTGTAAGATATTATGATGAATGCATTCAGGGTTCTTTCAGTGACAATGACAGTGTTAATTCCTGTTGCTACTTATGTTCTCCAAGTTTTTTAAAGATGATTTTAACTATTTAAAATGTGATGGTTTGAATTCACACCAACCTCTTTAGCTAGTTGATAACATTTATGACTTCCTCATGTTTTACGGAGAAATAACATAATTGCAATTATAAGCCTCTCACATTTTATAAACAATTCGAGTTCCAAGAGTACACTAGGTAGTTGTTTGGGGTAAGTGCATATTTTCCCACTGAGCTAATGTAAAAGGACAGCTATTGCTCATGCTAGAATATTCTTATTCTTCCTTCCATTCCTGTCTACAACTTCCAAAACAACAATCAAGAGGTAAATAAGTTAATAAAAAGTGAGTAAAGAAGGAGGTGGGAGCAGAAATCTGTTCATGCCATACTGATTCTATCTTACCGTACTATGGAGGTTCTGCACCATGGTGGGAATATGTATTCACAATTTAGGAGGGGATAATTCAATAGGAAAAGGCTGAATTGATGGGAAGAAAAGCCACCCTCAGCAGCCATTCACCAGTTCTCTGAATCTTCTTTATTTATAATTTAGAATCTTCGTCTCCTACATTTCTATACTGACTGTAAAATAAAAGGATTATATGAGAACTCCCATATTCTTTAGCAAGTTTGTGATGTGTGACGTCTGCTTCAGACATCTTAAAGTTAGCAGATTCTAGGAACAGCTTTGCCTTAAAAAGCACTTCTACAGGACCAACCTTTGAGATTCTTTAATAGTAATATTTTTGTCTTGTTTATCTACTAATTTCAGTAATAAAAGTATTTTATATACCATGCTACATCTTTATTTTGAATTTATAGTAAGTGTGATATGATGTGTTTTGATATATACGTGTTTTGTAGCATTTGAATCAAGTTAAACATCTTAAACATTCAGCATTTCTTCATGGTGAAAGCTTTTGACATGTCTTCTAAGAAGATATTCTAACACATGTGTATGTGTATGAATGTGTATGTAAGACAAAGTCATCCTCTAATATCTTATTTTATCATTATCTACTTTGGTTTGTTTGTTTTGTAAGGGAAAGCCGCCCTTTCTAAACCTAGAGACCCCCCCAACCACTTTTTTTATGTTTCAAATGCCTGGCCAGCAGGTCCTGGAAAACCTCTCGTCTCCATCGTCTCTAATGCAAGGCTTACTTACAATCATGTACCACCTAGCTCAGCATTTTACATGCGCTCTGAGAATCTGAAGTTAGCTCTTGTTCTCAGAAGGCAACAGTTTACCCACTGAGCCCTCTCTCTAGACCCTTCTGTGTGACACACACACTTCACTATCCTTGTCTGCGGTGCCTGTGGTATGTACGCCAGTCCCTCTTGGTCCAGTTTGTACTCAGTACCTACTGGTCAAGTTTGCCTTTCGCCTACTTAATAGTGCTCCATTTTAAAAGTGATCACAATTGTAAAAGTTTCATTTTTATAACAAACATTGAATGTTCTTCCATTACATCCATTTTAAGGACAGACTACGAGAAACTGAGTTGTTAAGTTTGAGCAAACTCCTTTTAAGTTTTCCCACCCCAATTCTTGGGCCACTTTTGTCTTCTTTCCTCTACTTCTGTCCTTCTGTCAAAGTAATTAATTACTATAGATTTAAATTTAGTGAGAAGAGATAGAAGTATTAAAATTATGAAAAGAGTAATTAGGACACTATTTTAATTCTTTGAGCAATAATGTTATATGATTCCCCTGTTTGAAAGATAAGTTTTCAAGTTATCTTCTACGTATAAGGGACAGCAGAACATGTGGCTAAAAACAAAAGCTCACTTCCACATGAAAAGCTAGATTGGACCTGATTTTCATCAGCCTTCAGTCTGCAGTCTTAATCTTGGTGACTAGGCAGCTGGTGGAATTTGAATGAAATAATGTAATTTAGGTGTTGTATTCTGCTTTATCTTCCTAGTGTTTTCTCTCACCCCAGAGTCTAAAGATGGTTCTCTGGCTTCATAAGGAATTACACAGCTACACAACAGCAACTACATAAAAACCAGACAAGTTGCTCAAACTAAGCATTCAAAGGGCAGGTCTCAATGGAGGTTTTGAAGAGCTGTCTTCCAGAATGAACAAAACATCTTGGGCTAAATTTTTAGCTAATTCCAAAATTATATGACAGTGATTTTTGTGTTGCTTCTTTTGCTTTAGTTTAGTTTAGTTTTTGAAAATGGAAGCCATAGAGAATATAGCCTACAATCATCAGTGGTTGGGGTAGAATAAGAACATACACTTCCCACCAGGTTTTCAGACACTAAATATAAAGTGTGGCTACTTGGTGGCAGTGCAGGTATTCCTCCAGAATTCTCAGGAAGGATAGAAAATGAAAGAAAGAGGAACAAGAGTTTAGGGAAGAAGAGAATAGCCAAACAGAGAGAGGAGAAACCCCCAGCTGTAGTTTATTGACCTTGTAATGCTTAGCCCCAATTAAAGTTTATGCTAAACATAGTAACTAATGCTGACTGCCTGGCTTCATGCTGCATAAGTTGTATGTATGACAGTATTTTATTAAACCCTTACCTAAACTGGATAAAGCAACCCCTGTCATCTTGAAGTAGTTCAAATAGTACTTTTCCATAGGCACAGAAATAAAACTCAACTCAAGAATGAAAGAGAGTTCTTTGAAATCTGGGGTCTTCCTACATTCCACCTTTGGGCTGGAAACCGTGTGTGTGTATGTGTGTGTGTGTGTGTGTGTGTGTGTGTGTTGAACTATGGACACAGTGCAGTAAAAACATTTATTTCATTATATGTACCATGGGTGCTTCCTTTTTCATCTGAATCCTAGCAAAGAACTTAGGGTCTTCAGTGGACAGTGGGAACGCGAATAAAAATTGATGCAGAACAAAAGCACTTGGAATGAGGCCAAAAATACACTTGAAATGTCAAGCAAGTGTTTTGTGGCTTGTTTTTAATAGCTATTCTGAGTGCATTGTTACATGTATTTTCTCTTGCTTGTAGTTCAGTCCTAGCTGCATATGCTATTGCTCCAACTGGAAAAGGGAGCAGAATTCAGACTTTAGTTACGACTTTCGAAAATAACAAGTAGCCCTGGAAGGTCACCATGGAAGCATCCCGAGTCATTTCAGACAGTAGCGTGGGACATGAGCACCCTTCAGCAACCCCCCCCCCCTCAACACCCACCTCATCTTACAGATTTAGTAAAAGAGAGGAAAGAGATTGTTTACCTGCTTCTATTGAGGCTGAGGCCTGAGAGTCATGTGTAACCTTTGAAGCCCTTGTAATGGTTATAATCACAGGGATGGCATCTTTTTGACAGACAGAACAGAGAAAAGAACCGAACCACGCTGGAAATATTAATGAGGCTATTTTGGAGCAAGGGCTATTGCCTATGAGATCTCTCATCATGAGTCTATACTTAGAATTCAGATGAACCCCGGAGGGAGGGGAACCGGGCAGTGTTAATCCCCAGTTGTTTTGAAGTTGCCTGGTTAACAGGTTCGTGTCTAAACTGTCCAAAATGGAAGCACTGGGTGTTTTCGGTGATGCGACTCTCTGTGTGTATTTTGTTTTAACCTGTTTGTCATATGGACTGTCGCATCGCTCCGAGAGGTGACATGTCTCCGTTTTCTTTCAAACTGGATGTCCTTCTAGTGAGCGCTAGCTGTAATCAGTTTGGGAGACTGATGCTTCATGACAGCTAGAAGTTGGATTGAGTTTCAGGAGCTACTATATATAAAGCTGGGTCGACTTATGTCACCGCACTAATTAAATGCCATCTGGGTGGCTCCTCTGGGTTTCTGAGTCCATCACCCAGTTCAGATCAGTCAGAGGCCAAGAAGAACATGATGATGGACCTTTTTGAAACTGGCTCCTATTTCTTCTACTTAGATGGAGAAAATGTAACCCTGCAGCCATTAGAAGTGGCCGAGGGTTCTCCTTTGTATCCAGGGAGTGATGGTACCCTGTCCCCCTGTCAGGACCAACTGCCCCAGGAAGCCGGGAGCGACAGCAGTGGAGAGGAACACGTCCTGGCGCCCCCGGGCCTGCAACCTTCCCACTGCCCGGGTCAGTGTCTGATCTGGGCTTGCAAGACTTGCAAGAGAAAATCTGCTCCCACAGATCGGCGGAAAGCTGCCACCCTGCGCGAAAGGAGGAGGCTAAAGAAAATCAACGAGGCCTTTGAGGCCCTGAAGCGTCGGACTGTGGCCAACCCCAACCAGAGGCTGCCCAAGGTAGAGATTCTGCGGAGCGCCATCAGCTACATTGAGCGTCTGCAAGACTTGCTGCACCGGCTGGATCAGCAAGAGAAGATGCAGGAGCTGGGGGTGGACCCCTACAGCTACAGACCCAAGCAAGAAATTGTAAGCCCAGATGTTGCCAGAGCCGGGAAGTGTAAAGACCGATTAAATGCCTTCGTGAGGCCTTAACCTCCACCTGCTTGGTGCCCACCCCTCCCCGCCCTGCTCCCTCTCTAATGAACCCCCAGTGACCCAAGAAGACCGAGCCCCTGCCCTAAGCAGGAAATGCGGTCCCAGCCCAAGGAAGCAGGGGAGACACCCCCAAGCCGCCTCCTCCCCCGGAATTTGTTTCTTTCCTAATCTGTTGCTTCGGTTTTCTTTCCAGCTTGAGGGTGCGGATTTCCTGCGCACCTGCAGCCCCCAGTGGCCAAGTGTTTCGGATCATTCCCGGGGGCTCGTGATAGCTACTAAGGAAGGTAATGTAAAAGTAAAGGGCACTGGGCTGCACTGGAAGCATCCTGCTCAGCACCGGGATGCTCTGGCCCAGCAGAGGCAGAGAGCGCTCAGCGCTCATCATGGGCTCAGAGATAGACTGTCAGTGTGCAGAGCCTTTGTTTTGTTTTGTTTTGTTTTGTTTTGTTTTGTTTTGTTTTGTTTTGTTTTGTTTTCTGCTCCCACGGATGCAGTCTTCCTGAGCCGCCTTTGTAGCCTTTTGTGGGACACAGCTGTGCGTTTCTATATGCTCTGTTTTTTTTTTTTTTTTTTTTTTTTCCACCCCTTGTACTTAGGAGGAGCAAGCGTGGATGCCTCGGCCACCAGCAGTCTCCAGTGCCTTTCTTCCATAGTGGACAGTATTTCCTCGGAGGAACGCAAACTCCCCAGTGTGGAGGAGGTGGTGGAGAAGTAACTCGGCCAGCATTTGGGACATTCTTCACTCAACAGGAAGACCTCTTATGGACTAATCATTTAGGTTAGGGCTCACGGACCCCAGAGTTTATGAAAGCATATGAGAAACACTCACAAAGACCGCCTTAGTCACCTCAAATGAAAGTCCGTTGCCCCTGGGCTTTTAATATGATTATTATAGATTATTATTATTATTTGGAACCACTAGTGGCTTAGCTCTAGAACCCTAATTTTGTTTTTAATTTGGTTGGTTTTTATAGCATCTTAACTTTTATTATGGTCACGTGACCCTTTGGTGTCAGTTGCAAATGAAGTTCATTCCTGTCTAAATCCAAGTGGGAACGTTTAATCCAAATGGTGTTTAATGTACTTTTGTAAATAGTCTTAGTATTTTCGTTTTTATGCAAATCTAAGGACTATATTTTAAATGTGGAATTAAGCATTGTATATAAACTATGTGAAGATCCTGGTATTGTAATATTAAAATATTAATACGTTTCTACATGTACAAAGAGGTGGCCTTAGTTTGATTTAACTAGAAAAAGAAAAACATGAGGGCATGCATACAAAACTAAAGAACAGCCATATTTTAACTTAGATAATGCATGTGCCCAGTTATTTGAGACTTTTCTCTCAGCCTAACTTAAAAGGAGGAAAATGAATGTTAGGGTCGTAGACTCAATTAAACCGAGCTCATTAATATTCCATGTAGATCCTGTACTTGTTTTTAATAGAAGGAAATATCCAGAAAGTGTCTCTATTCTCCTATCTTTCTTTTCTTATCTTTCACTTTTTCTTTTCTTACTATTCCATAGTTGGTAATAAGGGTGGGATTTGCTTACTCTGAAATTTAATTTTAAATGTCCTAAAATTTCTTCATTCATTTTTCTAGAAGAAGTTGAATGAATTCAACCCAAATTATTATGTATTTTTTCTATTCCTTGGTGTTCTATGCTGTTTCCAAGTATAGATCTGAGGTACCCAAGGCCTATGTCTTGATAGCTGGTTTTCTTGAACTAGACTAGCCCCCAACAGACTGGAATATCTTCAAGTGCTCTTTGGCCTGAGTTTATTTTCCAAACAGAAAGATAAAAGAAAAGAACAATCTGTCTCTTGAAGAGGGGTGGGTGTCTTTGAAGGGGGGGGGGAGGAGTTGCTGCTTCAAGAGATGGAAGGGTTAAATGCTTGGGAGCTAAAGATAACAATACACATGAAACCTCTTAGCTGGACCAAACAGCAAAGCCCCAGAGACCCGGAAGCCCCCAGGAGCTCTACAACATGAAGATTTTACAACGTGTGCCGCGTCTGTTTATCCTGTAACCTCAGAGGAAGGAAAAAAAAACGACCACCAAGAAACACAGCGGGACATAAAGAGAAAGCATGCAGTCTCTACTAAACCATGCCTTCTGTCTAGCGCTCAGATTTTCAGTTTGTGACATTTGCATAAACGTTGAGGTTCAGTCTCTCTAACCCAGAAACGTTTTGAGCATGTTTGTCAACAACAACAAAAAAGTTTGGATTTTGAATCATTTTAGATTTTGGTTACTGCACTTGGGTATACTTTTGTTCGACTAATTTATTTTCTGAGTATATGAAAACGTCTGGGTTCTTTCTAAAATTCTTCAACATTCAGAAAGTTCGGTTGAGGCGACTGACATTGGCACCTAATTCCTTTGGAAGCTTTGAGAGAGAGCAGGTGGCTGTGCTCCATACTACTGGATCTCTGTGAGGACGCTGTAAACCAAATCCAGGCTGCTCCTGTACAACCCGAGCCAACCCTTCTCCCGTTTAGTGCCCATACCTTGTTTATGAAACAAAGGGAGGGAGTGTTCTCCGTGCCCCATGGGCTCGTGAAAATTCACCAAGACAGCGCTTGCTAAGTGTTGAGTCAAGAAGGCACAGACTGACACCCATACCAATGCTTTTTATTTTGTATTAGTAAATCTCAAATTGGCCAACAAGAGGTATATCACCCAACACCGCAGTTTCTTATATTTGCTGGCTTTGGCTAGGGAGAATAATCATCCCGAGCAAAGAGGATGAGCTGTCCTTAGTTTTGTATTAATGTAATACGACTATAACCAGAGAGAACGGCATTTGGTACTGCTACTTCAGAGGCTTCTTGGAGTGGAAACTTCTCATCTGGTGAGTATAAAGTCAGGACTCAAAAGCAGGGAAATATGAATAGCTGCAAGATTACGCCCTGGTCTACTTTGTGTCCAGAAAGAGAAACCTGGGAAAAGGGGCAAGGACATCTATAGTCTGTAGAATTATTTGGATCTCTTAGACAATTGTTTCTGAACAGCTAGCTAGCAAACTCCAAATTATAGCACAACTTTCAAAATTAAATGCCAAAGCATTTACTAGTCATGGGTAGTATTCACTACCCAACCAAAATATGGGTAACTATGTCTGGGTGGTCTCTGTCTTTACTAAGCATACATATGATATATCTATGAATTTTTTGAAAACCAAAGGATTTGCCCTAGAATGTGCTTCTATGTCAATATTTTCAAAAACTGAATTATTTGTGCAATTGGCATATCATAATTGACCAGGGAAACATATTTATCTGAGAATTACATTATTTACAATAAGATTTCTATCATGAACTATTCTGCAGCAGAATGTGTCTATCAGCTCATGGTCTTTTCTCGCTGATGGATTTTGTTCAGTCTTGGCAGACCAAATCCTGCCTTTCTCAGCTGGGTAACCTGAGAAACGTTTAGAGTGAGGTTGCCTATGGGAGCCTCTTCTTTAAATAGAGAAAATATTTTCCAAAGAGTTCATGTGACCTCCAGAGCTATAGATGATATGTTAGGGTTTACAATGAAATCCTAGGTCTATTTGTGATTAAACTGTTTTTGTTTGATATTAATGATGATAATCTTTAACCGAGGCCAAAGCCAAAATAAACAGGGCTATAGGAGCAGAAAATTAAGACAGAATAGCTTGGTAAAGACAAGGACTTAGGGATTGAACTTAAATCTCTTTCCAGAGGTTCATATACTGTCATATATCAAATCGTCAGTGGCTTTCTTTTATGCTATTACTGAAATAATTCATAGATATCAAATGTCAATAAGCTCTCTCTAGCTAGCTTTCATCATCATACCAGGATCATGAACTTCAAAGTCTGGACTCTGGGGAAATTTGCTGATGTCAAATGATGTCAATTTTGTGCCAAACTCTTTCATGAGTTTTTTTGTGGTGAGGACGGAAATTTGGGGCTCTTAGCTATTAAGAGGGGCAGGGAAAATCAGGATGCTTCTGGAAGCCACTTTCAAAATTATGAAGACATTGTTCTACCATTCACATTCTCCCTTTGGAAACATCCCCTTTCTTCATTCAGAGACCCTTCCTTTCATATATCCAAATATAGGCATAAAAAGTTCCTTTATGTATGATTTTAAACATCATGTATCTCATTGTCTGATCATTAGTAAGCAAGCAATAATAGCATAATATTTCCTTGTCCAGAATTCTCCATTCAGTTCCAAAAACAAATCAAATCATTCCAAGATGATCCTTGGCACTAGAGAATTCTTTCTGCAAAAACAAGGTGTTTTGCAAGCCTGGTTACAAGTCATGCTGTGGAATGAAATGTCCCTGCCATGTGCCAGGGGGCGGGGCAACAAGGGTAGTGCTGAGGAGACAGGTTACTCTCTCTCCTCCCCTCTCAAGGCTGCTAAATGCCCTGATATAGCCCTTTGATCTCTCCTGGGAGTCTTCGAATTCAAGCAGAGGCCAATGTCTTCCTCAGATGTGTTGTCCACAAATTCTTCTTACAACTCTGGCAGGTACTAGTGTGTTGACATAGGTGTGCCCAGCTCCCAGAGCCGGGTACAACTTAAAACTGTTTAGCAGGTTGGGAAGTCATCCACAATAAGCAAAAGCAGAATTCTGCAGGTAGCGGCAGAAGAATGGAGAAGGACTCGTGTGTGTGTGTGTGTGTGTGTGTGTATACACATGTATTATGTATATATGTGTGTCTTTGTGTCTCCACATGTTCTTACATGAACCAAATATACATTTCCTACGTTTTCCTCTTTAATTTGTCTGATTTTGTTTTCATTCAAATCCCACACTTACCCTCCCCCCCCCCCCCGCCCGGTCTGTCGTGTAAAAGAACAGCCCAGCCTTCTGACTGGGGAGGGAGCCTTTCTCCTCTCTCAGGCGTGGGTTTTCTTCTTTTTGTGCAGACTGCCTCGGGGTTTTTGATCTCCCTCTGTTTTAGCTGCGGCTATGGCTTGAAAGTTTTTGCCTCATTTTTTATTCTTGTGTTCTGAGATCCGGTTTTCATCACTTGAGTCCCATGGGCCTTCAACCCGGACCCTGTCTCCCCTCGGCAGGACTCATTAAGCAGCCGGCCGCTTGTGTTTTCCCCTGCTTCTTTAGTTCCACTCTGCCTGCTGCACTCTGGTAAATTTGTTTGGAGATCACCTTACCAGAGACAGCCTCTAACCTCTGAGAACTTCTGCTACTGACAGAAGCCCCTGAGTGACAGCGTCCTCCCAGCCCAGGAACCCAAGGAAAGACTCCAGTGTGTCCGACTTTGTACTTGTATGAGCTGAGGAAGCCCCTGGAAACTCAGGGAGAATGACTGTATGAAGCAAAAAAGATTACATCCGAGGGCTTGGTGCCATTTCTGAGGACAAAGAGACTCCTTTCAAATGCCTTGTGGACGAGGGAAAATTATCCAGCCCTGGAAGGAAAGCTTACCTTTTAAAAAATAAATAAAATAAAGTGACAGAATTCTTTCTGATACTGAGTGAACATGTAAAAGTTGTGATGAGTAGTAAACCAGCCATTCCTGGCAGAGTCAAGGCAGGAGCTGTTAGGTATATCCATGGAACACTGAGAGGGGTCCCTGGAAGCCAGAAGCCAGAAGACACGAGGGGAAGACTCCCTGGCTTCTTCAACTCTAAGGATGGAGTTGGCATCCCAATCACCATGTTGTTTTAGCTACTTTAAATACAAGAAAAAGGGAGCGAAGGAGGAAGGAAGAAAAGAAGACAGGGAGGAGAAGAAGGGAGGAGAGGAGACAAAAGAAGGAGAGGAGGAGGGGGAGGAGGAGGAAGACCATGGTTCTGGGTTGTGCGGTTGATGGCCAGAGCCTCTCTTCCACTCTGGCTGTGGATTTGAGGATGAGAATACCTACCTCCCCAAAATGATGTACTCCTGGGTACAGTTATAGGTATCCACATAAATGAAGCGGGAGCCTTGCCCTCAGGGTTTTTAGTCTGGGGTTTTCCTAAGACTGCATTCGTTTCAAAGGCATACATTCGTAACTAGGCCCCATGAAGGTACAGTTGGATCTCATTGGCGAGATGATTAAGTAGACCCTGGGTGTGAGACAGGCCCTGGTTTTCATCAGAAATCTGTCTTCAAGGTGACAGTCCAGGTCAGAGGGAACAGAGACAGACACATCCAGCAAGTACTGACACTGGAACTCTGGCTTTCAGGTCCTTCCTTGCAGTGCTTGCCTGCACAGACAGCTACAATTTTTCAGGCCCCTGTAGATACCAGATCAGTCACTCATGGTTGCTTTATAAAACTGACTTTGATTTGTCATGATCATCACCATAATCACCATCATTGTCACCGTCATCATCATCACCATCATCACCATCATTATCACCACCACTACCATCATCACCATCATCATTATCACTATCATCATCATCACCACCACCACCATGACCATCATTTTCAGAATAGAAAGTGCCCCATCCACAGAGAGAGAGGGAAAGCAAGACACACACACACACACACACACACACACAGAGAGAGAGAGAGAGAGAGAGAGAGAGAGAGAGAGAGTCGCTTTGGAGCCACAGCACTTACTCAATTAGATGACTCTCTGAACTGCGAACTGTCCGTTTTTACAGTGGGGCTACAAATAGAGGTCCAAAGCCCCACAGAACTTGTATCCACCTTAAGTAATGATGTTTCCTGAATATGCACAGCTTCCTTCAAGAGATCTGAAAATGGTTTAACAGTGGAGGAGAGACTGTAAAAAAACTGAGGAATGGGCTCTATTTTTATTTTTAAGAATGTTAACTTCCCCCTTTTGTCTTGGGCCCGCCAAAGTTTCAAAAAGACCTGTCTGCAAATTGCATTTCTGGAAGGCTTTTGTCACCAGCGTGTGTGAAGTCACTCTGTTAGAGGAGCTGGAAATTTTACACTAGCCCAGGATCTCTGTGGCGGCAGCTGGGACGCATCTGTAACGGTGTTAGCAGAAAATCAGCGAGCCTGAAGCCTGGCTGGCTGTTTAGTCTGTAGAACTGATAGGGCGGAGCAGAAAACTCGGGAGAAAGGAAAACTCCACTCCACACTGGGAAGGGGGTTTACTGTGAGAAACTGGACTTCTGCCTTCGCCCAGCCACAGGCGTGGGAATCTCCCGGTGCAGGTACTAGCCTAGGCCGGCCAGAGGGAGAGCAACAAGCAAATGTGTAAGGAAGAAAGCTTGGAGGGACGGACGGGATGCTGTAGGGTCACCTGGTCCAGCTGATGACATTTCCTTTATAGAGCCGCAGAAAAAAATATGACTTCATTCAGGCCTGAAAGGAAGCCCCAGCGAATGTTGCACCCATGAAAGAACCAGCTCATCAGAACTTTTTGAGTCTTTAGCAAACAAATTTTGAAACAGGACACTCGAGGTTCACCCCATGAATGAAAATGTCACTTCAATGTGACAACTATTACCAGGTAATAAAGAAAGGGTAAAGAAAATGAGAAAGAACCCCCCACCCCCAGGAAGGCGGCAATTCCTCCAAACTCTGGGTTCCCTTTTGGTGTCAGATGGAAATATGGAGTTTAATGCCTTATTGTGATGTTGCCGCTGATTGTGTTAAAGGGTGATCGATTTCAAGAAGTCCCCCTCCCCACCTTAAGGGACCCCAAGATTTGGAATAGCCAGAAGGCCACTGAGCAGGTTGGACTGCCTTAAAACCCTGCCTGTCAAAGGGGCCAGTAAACAGCAAATTGTCTCTAGAAGGAAGGCAGAGGTTTGCCCAGACCACCCCTGTGGGGGTTGTGGTGGGATATGCTAATAATGCCCAGCTATGGGAACCAGCCTCCCTTCCCATCCCCCAAGAATATATAAAGAGCCCCAACCTCAGCCAATGACCGACCCTGACCAACAGGCATCTGTCCTTGTTAATTACAGAGAAACAATCCCAGCCCCAGAGCTCCGCCTGGGATTTGCTGGCCTGCAGCAGCCGGGGAGTCCCGTTTCTCCCTCTTGGCTGAACTCAGGTGTCCCACCTGCGGTGTCCCACCTGCCTCTCTGAAGAATGGACATGATGGACGGCTGCCAGTTCTCCCCTTCTGAGTACTTCTATGAAAGCTCTTGTATCCCCTCCCCGGAGGGTGAGTTTGGGGACCAGTTTGAGCCAAGGGTGGCTGTCTTCGGAGAGCACAAAGCTGAGCTGCAGGGCTCAGACGATGATGAGCACGTGCGAGCACCTACGGGCCACCACCAGGCCGGTCACTGCCTCATGTGGGCCTGCAAAGCCTGCAAGAGGAAGTCCACCACAATGGATCGACGCAAGGCCGCCACCATGCGCGAGCGCAGACGCCTGAAGAAGGTCAACCAAGCCTTCGAAACACTCAAGAGGTGCACCACGACCAACCCCAACCAGAGGCTCCCCAAAGTGGAGATCCTCAGGAACGCCATCCGCTATATCGAGAGCCTCCAGGAGCTGCTGAGGGAGCAGGTGGAGAGCTATTACAGCCTGCCCGGACAGAGTTGCTCGGAGCCCACCAGCCCCACCTCCAACTGCTCGGATGGCATGGTAAGCCACAACTCCAAGACCCACTCTCTCTTACCCTGGTCTGTGTGAAAATCCTCGTATCTCACCTAAACCAGGTACAGTGGGACCGTTGTTTTAAGAGACGCATTCACAGAAAGATGCAAAGAGGAAAAAAAAATCTTGTATAAGATTTTACTGTGATTTTTCTAGCTAGTTCTGTATGTATGTACATGCTAGTAAAAGGTTGTCATGTACCCAAGGTTAATTTAAATGATTAATTAGGCATTATCACTTTTATTTCCAAAATGTATCACCGTGGACCCTGATATACAGCTACCCCAAGTTTATACCTCTGAGGAATTAGAATCCCTAGCATGGTCCTGATCCCTGTTCCGAGGCCAAGATTTGGAAGAAAATGTTGGTTCATGTTTTTCCGAGGGTATCTGCTCCGGTGTTGCCAGGTTCTAACGTGTTTTTGCCCTGGGAAAGTGTTCTCCCCCAGGCAGCGTTAGTACGGCTTTCTTCCACTGCAATCCATTTTGCATGGTTATAACCCAGTGCACATTGCTGCCGGATCCCATGGTCTTCCCTCTGTTTTCCTCTTCTTCCAGCACTGAGACTGACCTTCGTGCCCCGGCGATTTAGAGACAGCAGCCCCTTCCTAAATCAGTGCTGCTGCGGAGCAAGCGAACTCACTGCAGTCAGTTTCCTGAGCTAGGGGCCGGTACAATTTCACCCTTGGTCTGTATGTCTTCTGCCAGAGGCTTGAAAATACATTCTTGTGTGTTTTGTGTTACAGCCTGAATGTAATAGTCCTGTCTGGTCTCGAAAGAACAGCAGCTTCGACAGCGTCTACTGTCCTGATGTATCAAACGGTAAGAACTGATAACTTCAGACACATTTAAGGAACATTCAGTCTTGCAACTCAGTCTGCCCTTGCAAATAAACAGGGAAAAGGAATGAAAGTGATGGCTCACATGAGGAGGCTTTGACAGAGTAAACACACATTTTCCAAATTACACTAACAGACAGACAGACAAACCGCACGCATGCTTGCATGCACACACGAACGCACTCCCTCCTGCTTGAAATATTGCCAGGGGTCTTCTGCCCTCCACACCCCACCCTCAGGAATGGCTAGATATTTGCAGCAAATTTTTACATCGGGCCCTCTGTGATCACCTGACCTATGTTGTCAAAGGTGCTGACCTGCAGTTTAAAGGGCAGCGTAAGCAAACCTGTCTGTGTGGGGATAATTTTTTTTTTCTTAACCACTTTTCTCCTTGTACTGTTAGCCTGTGCAGCAGATAAAAGCTCCCTGTCCAGTTTGGATT